>JASMMZ010000005.1:14477032-14612245 GCA_038502455.1 Anisogramma anomala
AAAGAGATGATGCCCGAAGAGGGCAGACTGCTGCTGTTGGTGGTGGTAGTGCTGTGGACGGTAGCGGTAGCAGCGGCGGTGGCGGCAGTAGCACGATGCCGTTTACACGCCAGACAACGCCTTGCAGTTCAGTTCTTACGCGTTATCTATTTAGAAAAAAAGGTTAGTAATAGGTGTTGGTTAAGTAACTTACCTATAGAAACGGCTTGTTTTGGTTGAAAAAAACAAAAGAAAGTGAAATACGTCTTGGTTTGTTCAATAAGGATAAAGGTTAAATTAAAATAGAGACTTATATCTATTTAAACTATACGCCTTTAAAAAAAGGGTTTAATTAAACCGATAGCGACGTATCTTTTTATACTAACCCAATACGTTATTACATAATTACCCTTATGTAATTACCTCTATATAATTACCTTTATCAAAAATTACAAAAGGCATTATTACTAACCATATCACCTTGATTTAACTATACTAACCAAATCTGAACTATAAACACCACTTCGGTTAAACTTTGTTAATTTTAGGCGAACTTAAAATATCACCCCAGTTAAACTTTGTTAATTCCAGCTGAACTTACTAATTTATACCTTTTATGATTAATGCGATAATAACACTATCATTATGGAAACTTACTGATTTAAACCTTTTGCAATTGATACGGCAATAATACTGTTACTATGGAAACTAACTGATTTGGACCTTTTGTAATTAATGCGGAAATAACACTATTACTACGGAAACTTGCTAATTTGGATCTTTTACAATTAATACGGCAAAAATACTATTACTACAAAACCTACTAATTTAAACCTTCGTAACTAAAACTATACTATTACTACTAAGTTATAGTTAGAGTATATAAGAAAAAAATGAAAAAATTGCCCGTGTGGCTATTACTATATACTCTTATAAATAGTATATATAGGGTAAGTAGCAGTGTACTATATTGTAGGATGCACTTCTGCAGAGTATACGATAACCTATCATGCTACAGACTATACTCTTGTAATACTCAAAGTGCTATATATATGGATCGGTCTGGAATGGCTATTCCAAACCGAACGGCAATGCATGGATCGGTCTGTAATAACCATACCAAACCGAACGGCAATACGTGGAACGGGTTATAGTAGTACGCTCTAAGTAGAGACTTATAAACCCTCACCTATGGTGTACACTTTTAGATGCTCCTTCGTATTATCATCTTTTTTACTACAACTACCAATCTAACGATTACTCTTCTAAATAACTTATTTCACTTGAATACTAAGGCTTGAGACCTTACCGACAAATAATAATAATATGTTGCGGAAATCTAAATTTAGACTTTATATTATTTAAATCTAAAAAGGATTTAAACTCCTTTTATACGAATTTTAAAATATTGTTTAAGACTCTTATAAGCTGATAAACGAGCCTCGTATTAACATTTACAGTCGATAAAACCAAAGACGAAGGTTAAATTACTAAAGAAAACCTTACCGAAACTATGTACCACGTTTTGGATCAAAGAATTAAGGTATACTGAAAATAAAACGAACGCCTAAACTATAATTATTAAGGAGAAAGGTATTAGGTAAGGATCCCTAATAATAATGGGTGGGGAAGATCGTACGGTAATAGGCAAAACGTACTGAGACTATAAAAATACTTATAACAAAGTATACAAAACCTTACGGTCTTATAAAAGCGTTATATCATATACAGCAAAATTGGCTACTAGTTTACTAACCACTTAGTTTACGAGTAAATTCGGATTAAATGATAGTTTTGGATTGATTACGTATTTGAAAACCAAATAAAAGCTAATTTTACAATATCCATAGCTGAGTACGAAGACGTAGATAATAAGTTTAACACCTATTTTTATAAATATACCTCAGAAGAAAACTACTTTAAAGATAATAATATTTACTAAATAGCCTAAAACGACGAGATCGCCCAACCCTTTTTTATAGGCTTATAGAACATTTCCTTCCTATATATTATAAACACAAATTATGTAGACGAAAGTGTAAAACATCTATATAACTTCGTAATTTACGCTTTTGAAAAAATACGGCAACCGTTTTTAAGGCATTATACATGATATTGATGCGACCGAAATTTCAACAGCCGGAAAACGACAATTCGACACGCTCGTAACAAAACTTTCGAAGTTTTAACTCGACTGAATAAGAAAACACTGAAAGGTTTTATTTGGTAAAGGTAAAACGTCGTCGTTTGAAACGATTGTTGTAAACACGCGATTCGAACCGGTTAAGTTTTACGTAATAAACTTTAAAACACTATTTATGTTTTTATTAATTAATATGAATAATCTCGGATTGAAAGTTTGGAACAAGACTAACCAACTTGTCCGCGCCTCAAATAACGTATTTGTATCACTCCGGTTAAAGTTCGACCACTTACAGTTTTTCCCCGAAACACGTACGATTAAAGTTGTTTAATTAACGTAACCGGAATTGCAGATTCTATACCATCGATTCAGATACACGGCTATAAAATGCTTTTTACGATTTCTTTATTTCGTAAGTTATACGGATATAGGAAAAAAAACACTTAAAGTTATTGAAAGGTTTTGATATACGTGACAGCTATACTTATAAGTCCTATTGCGGTTTAATTTCTACCTTTAAAACGATATGAACTTCAATTACAAAGTAATTATTAATATTATATATTTAAATAGCTAACTGGTACTTTATGCCATCGACGAGACAATATTATTTTAGGCTACTAAATTTATACAAAGCGTTTTCGTTATAGATTACTAGGACGTTTTAGTTAACTACTAGTTAAACGTCTATTTAAGGCTTCTGGATTGGATCATCTAAGAAGTTAATATGGCCTTCAACTTCAATAAATAGAGTATTAAGGTTAGGATCACTGGTAACGAATATAAATAAATATAAGTAAAAGTATTATGGGGTATTAATAAGTGTAAACAATATTACAAATCGTTTGAAATAGCACATAAGATATTATCTAAAAGGTTAAAGGGAACTAGTTTTAAGAAATTTATTTTACAAATAGCAGTTAATGCCATTAACAATATTTCCGGCTCAAATAAGCTAATCCCTACTCCTTTTTATTTTTTTAGTACTTACCCAAGGATCTATATAAACTTTATACTATTAATAACTACGGTATAAAAGGCGAATACTATAGCGAAAGACATAGTAGCGCTACGTTTCCTATGGACGAAAAACAACGTTTCCAAAGCGTTGGCGTTAGGGAATAGCCTACGTAAAACTAACATTTTGAACCTATTATTACGATTTGAGGTCTTGGTTAAGAAAAATTGAGATGGTATAGATTAGCTCTTAGAAGATTAACGAGTTTAAGAACTATAATATACTCGTTAATCTACTAAACGGTATGAATTTTTTTCGGTAAATAATAGTACGGAAGTATATAAAAAAGGTGAAAAGGAGCGGTCTAAAACTATAGTCCGACTAAAACCACCAACAAAACACCCCTTAAAACGACGAATTCAAACCGCTCTCAATTTTAGCCTACCTCTCGAATCGTACTTTTGACCCGTTTTTACCAGACGAAAACGGTCTATTTATACCAACCCTATTAGTACCTCGTCACTAGGGCCGCCCTTTTAGCTTGAAAACTAAGAAACGCCCCGAAACCTTTGTTGAAAACTCTTTTATTACTTAAAAAGAGATATAAAATCATAAGCTTAGCCCAAAGCTATGTTAAGACTATATTATTACTATATTAGGCGCTCCATTCTAAGGATTCACCTAAATAGAAATATTTACCTTAATCGACTAAAGTGTATTTCGCTTCAAAAAATTCGACCCGAAGATTTACAGCGTCTATAGAATTTTTCCCACTCGCCTCGTATATAAAGTTAAAGATCATACCAGAATACTATACGAAAAGGCCCATTTACTTATAAAAGGTTATAAAGACGACGGTAAAAAGAATATTATGACCTAGTTACCTACCTTATAATGTTCTAACTATTATTTGATTTTTGTATTTATAACTTCCTTTAATACCTCTTATAACCTATATATTAAACTTCTTAATATTATATAAACTTATAATCAATATAAAGAGCGTTTTAAACGATGTATTTACGCCGATATACCTATAAATTTCAAAGAACACCACCTACTTAAAACGATCTTACGTATTATAAAACCGCTTTACGATTCAGTTAAATTTAATATTTACTGGCATAATACCTATCAAAGGAATCATTAAGAACGGTTCGAAATAACTAGTCTAACTCTCGACCCATATTCATTAGTATTAATAGCCTGTTTTAACGGCTTTATACTAACGGGTATGTAAATAGACGATATATTCATACTTTATAACGCGTCGTTTTCCGTATTTTAAAAGGAACTTTTGGAAGCCGGTTTAAAATAAAAAACCAAGACGTACCTAATAGAGAACCATATAATTCACTTTAATAACGTTACTATCACTTTTTGAAACGGTGTTTTAAGCTTTATATAAAAAGAGAAATTGGATAAAGTTACCCTTATCGTTTTAAATAGAACAAAACGAGCTGACGAATAAAAATACTAACGTAGACGTTGCGTTTAGATTGCTTTAGTAACATAACTAGAAACGGTTTTTAACCTTCAGTCGCCGCCTAATACTAAATTGTCCCGTTAAATAATACGTGTAAGGCGTTTAACAAGCGTTTTAAGTAGCAAATACACAATCCGAAACGCGGGTTACAGTTTTTACCATTGAATATACGTATTACGAAGCTATTTATTCTTATTAACGACTTCTTCATCAATAATAATAATTACATTTCGTAAATAAGCTTCGTTTTAATCCTTGGTAAAGATATACCGGCCCGAAATGGCTTTACGCTTTGTGGAAATATTATCCATTAAAGTTCTACCATGTATAAGTAGATTATAGGAAGTGTTTTGGCCTCAGAAATTCATAATATAGTTGAAGGTTTCGATTCGGGAATTACTATAGCGATAACGTTCCGAACAATCATTTTTAACTTTAGTTTACACCTTATCCCTCTCGTTGTATGTACTAACTTCTTTTTGAATTATAAATATTTGGTTAAGCTTGGCATTACGAACAAAAAGCGTTTGATAATTTATATTTTAGCTTCAATCAAGTTATATAAACGTCAGGAAATCGAAAAAACGTGGTAGATCGATGGAAAATCCAACTTAACAGGTGTAATAACTAAGAATACACTGAACAGGGTATTAGAAACGCTTATATAGACAATTACGCTATTTATTAGTATTATCAGAAAGTTTTTACGTTCTTAATAAGTTTGATAAACTATACCTTACGTTTTGCTTTTTATTTCCACTGTTATATTACTTTTAACAATTTGGAGCTATCTGAAATCTATTATCATACCGCTTCCCGAATTATATCACTGTTTGTAACTTATAACTATACTACTATTACGAATTTGACTTTATTAACACCTACCATTTTATGCCATTTCTAATATATTATCACACTTTATTTTACACGCTTAGACCCCATCTAGTTTTTCAGTTTTAAAATTCCTTTATTTGAATTCATCATTTTGTGACGTTTCTAATATACATTTACTATTTATTCTACTTATTTCGACTCTATTAGGTATCTTACCATTTGCCCATTTTTGTTTGATTTTACGATTTCGCACCGTTTCTGATATATTATTACTCTTTGTTTTATATACTTCAACCTTTTTTTGTTATATTTGTCAGTTATATAACGGTCTTTTTCAAAGTAATAACATTACTGTGTAGCGTGCTACATTATAGCTTGGTGCGTTGGCCCGGTCGTAAGAGGTAGCTATTTACTATTAGAAGAAAAAAGAGAAAGTGACGCTGTCACGTTTTTACCATTCTCTCCGTCGCTCTACCCCTTTATGTTTAAGTTATTGCTATTACTTTTATCGACACCATTATCGGCGCCAGCGATGAGGTAGCCCCACACCTTGGATTGTATGTCTTTAGGCAAAGGCATGGAGGGGTTTTTACCCTCTTTACAGCAACGCAAGGTAAAATCGTCGAACTTGCCGATGTAGTAAATACGTAAACCCCGTTTCTAGGTGGTAATAGCAGCTTCCGAATCTTTAATCCGCTAGTTGGCGTTTATTAATTATTAACATTGGTTTATTTTAGTTATTTTCGAATACGGTTGTTTTTAAAAACTCTTCGAACATTACTTTTTTAAAAGAGGGGATTTTTCAAAATAGATTAGTACTTATTATCAATCCGGTAGGCTCGTAACATGGCTTTTTCTTAAGATCTCAGGACTAATAAAACCGGAGCGTATTTTTTATTAGTTTGTTTGTAACGGTAGTAACGGGCCGAATGACCCCCGTTTTCGTAGTAATCGTTAGTAGATTTACCCGCGGTCGCGAACACAACACACGACACGTAGGACGTATTTATTAACAGTCCGGGGCTATGGACCCGGGTACACTGTTTTAACGCCTTACACGTTAAAAAGGCTTTGCGACGTACTCTGGCGATACGTAACTCGAGGCGGTGGAGGAGGTCCGCCTTAATCTCTTCATTTAATAGAATCATCAAAGGTAAATGAACGAGTGGACCTAGTAAATACAAATTACGGCGTAGCTCCGCTAGGCTGCGTTTATGGCGCTGGAGGGTCTCCGTGAATAAGGGGGTTTTCACCCGCGGGGAAAGGGTAAAGTTTATAACTTTAGGAGCCTTTCGCTCCTCCTCTTAGGAGCTAGTGGAAAGGGAGAGGGAGAAAAAGTCGGGAAGGGGGTAGCGACTTAGGTGGTGGCGACAGCAGGAGACGGCGAGGCCGGGAGGGAGGCGGTTACAGAAGAAATAGTGTCCGATGAGGGCGGGTTATTGGTGGTGGTAGTGGTGTTAGCGGCGGCGGCGGCGGCGGCGGCGGTGGTGGTGGTGGTGGTGGGGCGGTGCTTATGCACAAAACGGCGCCTTACAGACCTGTTTTTATTTGAAGGCAAGGTTAGCATATGGGTATTAGTCGAGTAACTTACCTATCGGAGCGGTTTGGATTGGTTAATTGAAATAAAGGTTAAGTCAAGTTAAAATAAGGATTTGTATTAACATTGGGTACGTACTTTTGGAAAGGAAAGAAAAAAGGGTTTGTTTGAACCGATAGCGATGTATTTTTTATACCAAATTAAAATACATAACAACGTAATTACCTCTACATAGTTGTTCTTATATCACTTACGTAATCACACCCCTGTTAGAAATAATAAAAGACGTTATTAATAATCATGTTATTGCCGATTAACTTTATTAATTAAGCCTTTACTATAATTACTACCGCGATTAGAAATTACTGATTAGAACCTTTGCAATTAGTACCGTAATTACATTATGATAACAAAAGCTACTAATTGAAACCTTTATAATTTATATTGTAACTATATTATTATTACAAAGGCTACCAATTTGGACCTTTATAATTTGTACCTCAACTACACTGTCATTACAGGATTACGTATATGAACTCGTTATAACTATACTGCTGTTACTAGGCTATAGGTATAGAATTGAATCGTTATAACTATACTGTCACTAATGGGCTATAGGTACGAAACATATGAAGAAAAAATGAAAGATAGCCTATGTGGATATTACTATATATTCCTACAACTAATATATATTGGCCAAGCAGCAGTGCACTATATTGTAAAGTGTACTTCTGTGGCATACACGATAACGTACTACGTTGTAGGCTGCACTCTTGCAAGTTGCAAAGTACATTATGTGTGGCGCGGTCTAAAAGGGGTATTCCAGAGTGCATAGCAAAAAGGCTACTTCGCGGATAAGAGGTTTATAACCTCCCATTCGTGGTGCGCACTCTCTAAAATGCTTCTTCCTATAGTATCATCTATCTTTACTACAATATTAATCTTACGATTTCTTTTCATTTACATTCACGTGAATAGAGACTGATTGTATTGGAAAGTGGGGTTTTTAGAGAGGATATTTGAGGGGTAGAGGGGTCGATTTGTATTGTTGTTTCTAATTTGACTAGCGCTACAAATACCCCCTTGTCCTCTAGACATCCCTCCCATGACTAAGGGTAGCCACTTCCCTAGTATAGGTTATTCTTAGCATGAACATCAATCCTCCATGTTACCATTTATCTCTTAATCAATGTATGGCTGAGTCCTCGAAGCTACATAAAACAAAGTAAAGTAAATAAAAGTTGAGGTTTACATAGAATATTACTGTGTGATAAAGTAGGGTAATAATATAATAGGAACAATGGAAAACAGTAAGGAACAAAAATCAAAAGCAAACTTTCCACCATAATTTATGATAATCCTTTAACTTCCCTCTTTAACTTCAACTTCAACTTCAACTCCAACCTCTCTTCCTGACCTTTTAATTCCTTTTAATCCTTTCAACTTTAATAAAGATTAACAGTATCATTCTATCGCGGCGTATTATAATTAGTAACATCGTTTCACTGCAGTTCATTCTAATCGGTAATATCGCCGCCATCACTATCGTCAAAATTGTTAACATAAAGCTTCCTCATCTCTTTCATATCTTATTCGTTTCCTCTTTCGTTTTTTCCATTTTCGTTCTTTTCTCTTTAAATGTATGGCTTTCACAAATTAACGTAAACTTTATTTTCCTTTCACCTAGTAATAGGGTTAACGATCCAAAGCAACACAGATAATGCGATTTTATCAACATTACATGGTCCCATCTATCGTAGCTTAAAGTTAGGTACTCGAATATTCTTTAGGTCTTTGTTTCTTTTTTTATCTTTATTAACCAAAAACCTTCTCAACTTAATATCGCGGGTCTTCGGTACGATCTCTCACACCTAGTCGCCAATCCTAAACCTATCGCCACTATCCTTAAAATTAATTTTAAATTTAACCCATCATTTTATCCACTTGTTACCCACTTGTCGATGGAAATACTTACGCCGATTAACGAACTTATAACAAATTACCTCTTCGATAACTTACACCTTCTAAAATATTGATACCCATTGTTTTCGATCTAGGTCCAACATTACTTTTGCGACGGTTTCCAAAGGGTTTACTAGCCAACCTAATATAATTTATAAAGGTATGTATAAAAATTTCCTTGCGAGTTTGTTGTTCATATCCCTTACAATATTAACAAAAGCTTTAAGCCATTTTTCTAATTTTCTATAACCACGTTCGTAATCCCATTTCTTTAGCCAATTTTTAACCAGTTTCACCAATCATTTATTCAATACTATTAATATGACTTAGTATGTAGGCGCATTTATTATTTTGGTTCCGCCCTTAAAAAGAACTTTAGGATTATTAGGCTTTTAAAATAACTCGCGTTATCCGAATAAAATTTCTTAAGGTAGCTGAAAACATCGGTAATAGGCTTTTATACTCGAAATATCTCCTCACCTATTAGGTTAACTATTACTCGGACAAATGAAAATCACGAAAAATAATCGACTATAAGATAAAGATAAGTTTTGCCATAAACTCACTTTAAATTGATTTTACCCGAAAAATCTATGCCTATAATATCCTATAGTTTTAAAGCTGAAACATTTACGAGGTCCACATTAATTCGTCGGACAATATTTTATAAAGCGTATAGGTTTTATGTTTTAACGTATTATTTAATCTTAATATACCGAATCAGCTATTATAATATTCACTTTAACTTATAAATGGTCGAGGTTACCGCGAAATACTAGTAAAGGTCGTAAAACTACTTTAATGCTCGAGACACTTGACTTTTCCTTACACAAACTACGTATTCTTCGCCAAGTTTTCGCCTTCACAATACAATGTCTTAAATACAAACTTATAATAAATTTCGATTTACCTTCCTTTTTACCTGTATCAGTAAGTCCTCGGTTTTGTTTTAACTACATATAAAATGCCCTACAATCTCCCCATACTAGTTCGTTTCATCGATATATACAGTTGCCATCGTTACTCCTCCAGGTCGTAGCATTCGTTCTGAGCTTAACACTCCTATATGTAGGAGAATTCCTGTCCCTAAATCCTTTAGCAACATTAATCTTACGAATGAACATTTTCCTACCACCCATGGTAATTCTTTTGTATTTAACTTTAAAAGTTTTACAGTTAATTCAAATAACCTTAAAATTTCATCCGAGATATTAATTCATTTATTCGAATTATAACAATATAAATTCTTATGTGAAATATCCCAAAAATATTTATTCATTACGCGATTTTTCCTATAAGTATTATCGAACTCGTTAGTGATAACATTAGGTTTACGTAGTTAGTATATACTATTATTAAAAAAGGCGACTTAATTACCTATAGTCGGGTTTTTTTTCCAGATATTTCACTACGGCAAAAACTTCCCTTTCGCTTATAATATACCTTGTCTCGACATCGTTTAATTTCTAAAGAAAAAAAGGCTAGAATTCTCACATAAAACATTAACTTGTCAACAACTTCGGTACCTGTCGGTAATTCCTCCAATCAAAAAGAAATACTACCGATCCCTTTATCAGAAGTATCCATTACGAGGTAATATTAAAGTAAGTAATCCAGGGCTGTCGCAATATTCTATTAAATAGCTATACACATATTAATAAAAACCTTAATATATTCCCTTTTCCACTTAAAATATTTAAAACCCTATTACATTTACTTTCAAACTTTCCCTATAGAGCTTATTTTAGGTATTTTTCTTATACAAAATATCTTTAAAATTAACCTCCACAACTTTTTATCAGGTATATATCTCGTAATATATGGTATAAAATAAAAGAACTCGTTTGACATCTTCAATAAAGTAGGGTAATTTTCAGGTTTCTCTCATATTTCGAATATTTTCCCATGTTTTTCAAACGTCCGAACTCAACCTCGAAACAATTCGAATCCTAACGAGTAAATATGGCTTTCGAACAAAACAGTTTTACAAAGGGTAAAACTAATCCTTCCGAATTCGAAATGAGGAAAATATTAATAATAATAAATGTTGAACGTTACGTTAAATCTATATGATAAAGCTTTGTAATCGTTAATATACACGTCAAAAGCCGTTTCCCAGGTATAGTTGTATTCTATCAATAATGGTAGTGTTGGTTTACTAATTACCGCGTTTTTTCGGTCCCACCTCATTGTATTCTCGTTATTTGGTAATAGCCATTTACCAAAGGTAATGTAGCCAGAAGCGTAATAAATATATCCACTTCCCGTTATTTTTTAAAGCATCTTAAACATAAAATATTACATATTCGGTATAATAAATGCCGTTTTGTATTTATAACTTAAGGTAATAAAGATTTCTTAATATCCGTTCGCCGCGTCACCTTAAAAAAGATATCATTATTACCCTAAAAATTATCGAATACTTTATCTCGTAAGTATGTCGGCTATTATAGTTTAATTATGTAACAGTTAACTGAAATAGAACTATAAACGAATCGATATTTACCGTTTTTCTTTAATAGGTATCGTAAATATATACCCCATTTAAACTAATCTGATACAAAAAGTCTCGTTACCTATATAGCTAGTTAAAACATTTATATAAATATAAACTCGTTTTGTAAGTATCTTGGTTATTTTAGCTGAAACTCTCTGCTATTTAATTAGAATTCGATCAAATAAGTAACGAGATTAGTCACTCGTACGTCCCTTAAACCGAAAGCAAATGTATCTTTCCAGGTATATGACAATCTTTTAACTAATATCGATCCTTTCCCTCCGCTTTCGCAAAGTTTCGGGTATTTCTCGTTAGTGAACTCGTCCGCTTCGTTTATTCTACTTATATTTCCAACATCGATGCCAAAAATCTCGAACCATCTCTTAATAACATCTCATGACGCATCATCCAATTCCCTTTATCCGAGGCGATGTTGGGTACTTCTATCGAGTTTGTTATTTTACGCCATTGATATTCGTTCCGTCTCATTATATTCCAGATAAGCTTCTTCCAATTCTCTTTCATTCTCCCCTATTCCTCCCCACTATCGTTGATATTCGTATACTAAAACGTTTAAAAATACTTCACTATCTTTCTCACCACTTAATGCCCGTAACGCCGAAATATCTTTATCTTATCCTTTTAATTATAAATAAGTTTTTCTGTTACAATTAAAGATTCATAGTTTAACAGGCGACAGTAATAACATTAAACAATCAAAAAGTTTTATCTTTTTTCTCAAACACAAACGCTAAACTAATATACGCGAAACAAGTAAACGTAATAAACAGTTAATGATATCAAAATATTCTTTAATAAGTAACCTCTTTACCTCGTCAAACGTAATAAATTTTCCCGATCTTCTACTTATTCGTCTATTCCTCCTCATAATCAATATTATTATCCTTATTTCATCCTCGTATATTACTATTTTACCTTCATTCGTTTCAAGTATAATTATAATATCTCGAAGACGCATTCGTTTATAAATACTAGGATTTCCTAGGTCTTTCGATTGCGAAATAGCCTTTTCCAATTATAAGGCCTACCTTAATTTAGGCGTTTCCCTTACTATTATATATATTTTGTAAGATTGTTAAGTTTTTTCAATTCTCGTAATGTTGGTAGACTTTTATCGTTGCAACGTAGTCGATTAGAATCACTGTGGTCGAAGTAACTGGTGTTGCGTTGATATTGTTGATGTAGTAAGTTCTGAGTTTAGCAGATCGCTAGCCTATCTACACACTAATTTGTATGGCCAAACGCTTTGGCCTGTGCCTCACTTTGAGGTGGACACCTACTACACTGCACTTGCAGTGCATTGCATTTAAATCCCACAAACTACAGTCAATTTGCAGTACGTATAATCAACTTTACTGCAAGTAAAGTTGACTTGACTGTATTGTACTTGACTGCTATTCCAACACTAGCGGCTTTTTGTTTTTGTGCCTGCATGCTAGCGTGGCTTTCCATCAATTAGTGGCAACCTCTGAAATCCCTCCTTAATCCGTAAGCTAACAACAAGTCAGACCCCTGAAAATTACGATTAATCTGTACTAAAATCAACCTTAATTACGGCCCCTTATAGCCCTTTTCTCCACCCTTCCAAGACCTCCGTTCCTTAATTCTCGTGCATAGATCTTTCGCTATAGACCTACGTAAATTAGGTACGCTACCACTTATGTACCTTTTACCAGTAATTTAAACTACTGCCATCGTCAATATTGCTCTGACGGTCTTCCAATTTACTAGGGTAACCCTATTCGCCTACGTTACGTACTGGGCGATCTACGTATCCCTCGATTCGTATGGTTAGCGTATTACTATTTACAAACCTTTCCAAAGCGTTATTAAAGGTAGTCTTAATTATTGTATCGATAAGATTATCTTTACCGTTAATTTACCAAAACTTCTTAATTTTCAGGGCTTCGTATACCTCCATTAACGCTATTACGTCCATTATTAGGTGTTTTTCATTAGTCGTACCTAATTTTAATAGTTATTCGTAAAGGTTTCGGGAATCGATATATACTATTATAGGTATCGGTAGTAGTCCTAGTTATTTGGTAATAATCCTTGATATACCGTTAGTTATTATACCGATATTGAAACTTATTATTATACTGTAGACTTTTAAAACTAATATACTTTAGGTTACATGCTTATATTTGACGGATATATAATACATAAGGTTTCTGCTAATTTTGAATTACCCTTTAAGCCTATCCTCGTAAACAATTATTATTCAAAAGTTGATTTACGATATCAAATCAGTATCATTAACAAATAAACCGTTCTTAAGGATTATTAGCTTCGCCTTTATTAAATTTACAAATACCATGTTAATTCCTCTTTTCAAATAGTTCATTTACTACTCAATTCGCTTATTCAACTCATTCAAACCTTCGTTTCATAGGTTTTATATTTGTATTGTAATAAAAAAGTCGTATAATATTCCTGGTTAGTATAATATAACGATATAAGTTGTTCGTGTTTTTTGTTTTAAATACCTCTATAATATCACTTTGTCGGTTTTATTAATAATTGTCAGGCTTATAATTTACTTCCTTTAGCTTAAGTTAATATAAGTGTCGTTTTTAGCCTTAACACTATAAATACGGATTAACGATCTATTAAAGTTAAGTTATATACCTTTAACCAAAATTTTAACTAGCTTATATTTCTAAAAGCCTGATTTTTCGATAATACGTCATTTAGCTACTATAAACCTAATATCGCCTAGGAAAATTTTCTCGTTAGTTTATATACATATAATGATAAAGTTTTTACCATTTATAATTAATCAACACAGATTGAAAGTTAAAGTCTTTATACTGAGTATGTTTTTAAAATATGCTTAATACGTTAGAATCCAGTGAACGCCTACATTAGCTAATCTGTGGAAAAGCTTAATATATTGTATTATCGTACCAGGCAAAAACTTATCCTTTAGTTTTTTAATAGCCTTAATAATATAATCTGCTAAAGATCGGTAGCATATTATATATACGCTTACGTAATGTCACAGTTATGAAATGTGAACTAATCTTTTACGTTGGTAGTTAAATTATCAATAATAGCGACAATCAAGAGCTAGCTAAATTTCTGGATTATACACGATTAAGTTAAAATTTAATTATTAACTTTATTACCTTATCCTTAAACGATTGGCCGTCACTTTTCGTACGGCCAGTCTGCAGTCTTACCTTTAACTTCATAAATCATTTTCTATTAAAAAATTGTAAAGTTTTAATTTTTAAATTACGTTAACAATATAAATTTCATGCTCTCCTATAATAGGAAGCCGTTAATTTCGATTCGGTTGTTTTCTTTAAATTGCTTAACTAATATATTAATAATGCTTTTAACACATAACTTAAAGGCAAATTTTCCGTTAAATTTTTCCTTTTAAAATGCCCACGTCGATATATATACCTTATTGGGCCTGTAATCCCTATTCTCCTCCTCTTTAATATATATCCTCCTTTTAGGTAGTCGTTCACAACGTCAATGTTTTATTGGTTTGTTAATGATCGGCTCGGGAAGGTTATATTAACTTATTCGCTCGACTTGGAGGTTATCGAATTGAGGATCTTTATCAAATTTCAAGGGCTTAAAGGGTTTTCGGTATGGCTTAACCTATATAATTCGGCAAGTCACAAAGCCGTTAGCAATTTTAACTACCACGTTTAAGTTAGTGATATTTAAAATCTTATACAACTCATCTCATTTACCTAACTCGCGTTACGTAAGGACTTTACTTTAAAATGTGAGTAAAAGTACGTTTGTTATTAAAGGTTCAATTCTAATATTAAGCGTATTATTAACCTGGAGGCGTATCGATTCCTTTTTCAATCCCTTTAAAGCTTTATTATATATTATAATACGCTTTTATGTATTTAATAAAGGTAACAACTTAATTGTTATACATAAATAAGCCCCAAATACTTATAAATTTGGTATAAGTTTGTTGAGGCTAATAATATGATTAAAACCTTTTACCGCCATTCAAAGCTGTATTTTTTACCTTGTAAAAATTCCAATTTCTAATTTAAAGATATTGTAAGCCTTTTGAAAAAAGGAATATACCTTTTTAACCTTGCTAATAATATAATAAACTTCAACGAAAAATTATTCATACCAAATATCTATTAACTTTACATTAATATAAAACTTTATCGTAATAAAGTTGATATCAATATTGTAAACTAATAAGTTTGGTAAACTAAGGTATATATTAATCCACAAAATACGTAATATCTTCTATGTTTTTTTACCGTAATAGTTTTAAGAAACTTGGCGCCATAAAAAGCTGTAATAGAGTTTATAACGTATAATACTGACTTTCCATCCAGGTAAAATACATTTATAAAAACTTTCGAGTTAAAGTTATAGTTTTCCTTTAATGTAAACCTAAACCTTCATGAGATTTAGAAAAGTATTTAGCAATGATGGTAAAGACGTTTAACTGCCTTTAATACTAGTAAATCCACATTTTTGTAGCTAGTTGCCTTTAAAACCTTATAGATCCAATTAGTTACCAGGTAATTAAACTTATAGTATAATTAACGAAGTTACGCCTCTATCAAATTTAATAACATTATATTTAGTCCTTAAAGATAGAATGACAAATAACACCACTTAAAGTTAAGCGAAAACCTTTCACCAGCTTTAATATATATTAATTAGTTAATTTAAATGTTAACGTTAATATTGAGGTTTTTTATATCTTTTGGGCAAATGAAGAAGGAGGTGATGGATTCCAAGATATAAAAAACAATAAGGCTAACAACAGTCTTAACCGTCGTCGATCCCAGTAAATATAGCTTTTTTTAAGGTTAAATTCAACCTTAACCTTACCAACATCTATGTAGTTAAGTTCTGTAACAGCATTAATATCCCTTCACAACGCTATATATTACAAATAGCCTCCTATGAAGTACCGTACCGCTCCCGTATCAGACATAATCCTTTAAAAGACTTATTTCGTGTAACTGTTTCGAATGGTAAAGAGATATGTAAAGCCGTAACTACGGTAAAGGTTTTTACCCATAAGGCTATATAAAAAAGCGTAGTCGGCTAGTTATTACATTGTTTTCGGGTTAGTATTAATAATATCTTCATACCAGTCGATAGAATTTAGCTTATTTTCCTCCTCTTAATCTTTAATTCCTTTAAATTATATAATTTACTTGATATAATTTTAGTGAAAAGTAAAGGGGAATTTTGTATAATATATCATTTGTTTTACTTTACGTTGAACGGAAGTATAATATATTAACCATTAGCCTTGTTTACTGCAAATCTAACATCTCTCAACGTATAATAAACCTGTTTAGCCGGCTTAAAGACCTTAAGGGGAAAAAAATACCCTCCTCTGGAGATAAATATCCGGATTTTTCATTAACTATACTAGCTGAGCCTTTCATATTTTCGATTAATGTAATATGAATTAAAAGATTTTGTTTTTTGTTATTGAATTCCGAAACTTAGGGGTAAATACTAATCGAGCCAGTAACTTAAACAATTATGGTAGTTAACAAAAAACGCAATTGATTAAAAAACTCTTCACAAGTAGTATAAAGGCATTGAAGAGCGTATTTAAACTCTTTATAACCCGTAATCATTTGCCGGACCTATTAACATAAGATGTATTTACCAGTTTCCACGTTTCTTATTACTCATTGGCAAAGTATAATCCTATTAAGCATTTAATTAAAGAGATTTATCTTGCTTTCCAACTTTTTTTTGTAATTTAGCATATAAAAACACTTAATAATATTCCAATTGGTTTGGTACTAGGAAATATTAACATTATACTCGAGATAGATCTTTAGGCTATTAAAGATTTAGTGGAAGGAAACACAATTCGTTAGGTATCAAAAGTAGTAATATTTGGCTTAGCTGGTAAGAATAATAGGAAACAACGAGTAAAAACCTGGCAATTTAACTATTATCTGGCGGCAAATGTTTAGGAATAGGCGTAAATTAACGTCGAGGAATTTATACGGCTTACCGTTATACTTTTTATTTCCTTCTCAGATCTTAACGAACGTGGTAATTACCATACAGCCCGTATCTTCCATAAGGACATGTCGAAGGGGAAAGATGATGTATTAGTCATAGGAACCTTCTATATGTCTTGGCTGGGGAAAATATTAAGGTTATTACTAATACTAATAGAAAGGATAATTACCTTTCCCTAAATTTAAAGGGAAAAAGCTAATGGACGTGCTTATAGTAGACTCGTACATAAAGTCAGTTTTTCCTTAATTTGGCTACTAAAATTGAACGTATTAAAATGATTATGGAAAATAAAGCTAGGAGTTTCTGTTGCATATGACTTAGCAATAATCCTTATGGTATTAAGGGGTCTGGTAAGGTTTCTACTTAATTAATTGGTGTATTTAAGGGTTTTGAAGGTATATGTTAACTGATTTTTCACGTTTATTTATTTAGGTTTAGGCAAATACTTACGAATATATATATAGGATTTAAAGGTTATTATCGCTAGCAATTTCTTTACCTTTAATTAAGGTTTATTAAGGGTCTTTATCCGTAGCTTATTCGTAAAGTAGGTTGGCCAAATTGCCTTTCTTCCCTTTTTTTCGCAGGGAGCTCCACTTCTCGAATAAATAGTTCGACTTTTAATCTTATCTGTACTTATCTTTTCGCCTTTTCCCACATATTTAAACTTTAGTTTAATTTTTTTTAAAACGTCATCAAAAGTCATAGGTTTACGGCTAATTTCAGTAGTATTTATATCGAAAATAAAGTGGCCGATTACATTAGCCAGGTACTTTAAGGTAAAATCTTGAGTAACTTCGGTAAACAAAAACTCTTCATCATAGTACTTTTCGAAAATAACACCGAAGGCAATAATGACCTCCTTTCTAACGGGATTGGTCACGGCATCGATTTCAATATATTTTAAAGCCACCGTAACGATCTGACTGGTATAAGGCTTAATAGTAATAGATTTGACGATCTAAAGGCGTGAGGGCTTAGTGTTTTCAGCGTAAAATCGTGTGGGAACTTGGCGAATTAGCATTAAATCGCGTAACGTAGCTTTTTTAACATAATTTGTTATTTTCGCTCAAAGCAACAATCTTAACGATCAAAATAGCATTGGGAGTGAAAAAAAGTGAAGTAGGTAAAAGGTTTGGTAAAAAGGGTAAAGTCGAAGGTTATTTATTAGTGATAAAGGGCGAAAGTTCAAAGTTGTTTAGCGTATGGACTTAGTCGTTTTTGTTCTACAATAGTAACACCCGTAATAGTACTGACTTGGTCGTTTGCTAACTTACTAAACTTTAAAACTTCTAATAGTCAATCTTAACGTCTTTAAAAAAGATCAATAAAGATTTTTTGGTATTTTCGATAATGATACCGTCGCCTACCTATAAACTGCCGCAAAAAACTACATAGCCTATAAGTCTTCCCTACTTATTACCGCGAACAACTGCATAGCATATAGGGGCTCTTCGCAAAAACCTTTCCTCTACCTTACCTAAAACGGATAAAGTGTAACTAGAAAGCAGCCTTTTCTTCTACTTAGTTAATCTGTGCTTAAACTAATAAGCACTGATAAGTGTTGGTAGGCCTTTATTATTACAATGTAGTTGATTCGAACCCCTGTGGTTGAAATAACTAGTGTTTCGTTGATATTGTTGATTGATGTGATAAGTCCTAAGTTTGGCAGACCGCTAGCCAGTCTGCAAACTAATTTGTATGGCTAAACGCTTTGGCTTGTGCCCCACTTTGAAGTGAGCACCTATTGTACTACAATTGCAGTGCAGTGTATTCAAATCCCACAAACTACAGTCAATTTTCAGTACGTACAATCAACCTTACTGCAAGTAAAGTTGACTTGACTGTACTGCAATTGACTGCTATTCTAACACGTAAACATTTTATATCCTCCTTATCTAACGCTTGGTTTTATCTTCATTGTCATTATTTTCGTCCTTTCAATCTAATTCCGAAGTTTCTCCCTCGCTATTCATATTCGATTTATCCAATAAATATCGGTTTTCGTTTAAAAAGTGATTCATACAAATTAGCTAACCATTAAAAAGGAATGGTTTTACATGTTATTTTATAAATATAACAACTAAATATCCACCTGCACCCATAAGTATAAAGAAATTTCAAACATAATTATTAATAGTTGAATGGATAATAAATTGGTTACGGATTAACAATAAGTCGTAGAATAAACAATTAGGCATAATAAAAAATAAATCAAAAAAACAATACTATTAACGACAGAAAGAAATAATACGTAAATCTTCAATATCATACGACTCCTATCAATCATCGTAAGTGTTATTAGTAATTCGGCTATCTAAATGGTAACTCCTATACGAGCTACCGTATCTCGTGTAATAAGTTCGACGAAAAAGCCGTTATCTACTAAATACTTATTAATATAAATATTATAAGTGTCACATTAAATGTATCCAAGTTGGGTTCTTATAATTTGTGGCTTTATACAATCTTTTACAGTTATTATCACCACCGAATATATAGATATTGTATGTTTTCATTTCTTTTTCGCGGTTTTTCCCCTTGTTTTCGCTCGTCGAATGGTATCGAAACTATACATTCTCGCCATCTGCTTATGCAAAACAGGATTGAGATTCAATAATTACTCGAAAGTAATCTTAAGGTAATTTTTTCGTAAAGTATTTATTAAGTTCAATCGTTTTTCGGTACGACTTAAAAATAGTTGAATAGGTACGGTATCTTCTCTTTTTCCTGTAGTATTCGCTCTATACTCCTTTTATATAACTGTACGAAACTGGGAAAACCTTTCGTGAAACCTTTTTTTATCGACTTAACTTATCGATAAAATGGTTTAAGATTACGATATACGAGGATAAGGGGATTCGATCTTGTACGAGTATTAAATAAACCTCCTTCCTCATTTTCAATTCGAACGTATAAATTTACATACCTCGTGGTTCGAGTATTACAGTGTTTAGCGGCCATGATGTTATAACCCAAGGACCAACTGCAGACCATGGAACAGGTCAGCGGCTAGCTGCGTCATTAGAAGCTTGATATCCAATATATCAAGCAGGTATTTCTCTTATGTAAGGACCCAGGGTTAGGGTTGGGACCGTAAAGACCGAAGAGCGGTTCAGTCGATACTACATAGGGCCGTAGGAAGCGACCAGTGACTTCAGAGGTCCAGTACTGAAGATGGTATAAAGGCTATAGGATATAAAGACACGGCCATCACCATATAGATAGTATTTCTTTCATATCTCTTCAGTTATCAATCTAAGTATTCAATCTACACACCTAAATAGCCTAACGGCTAGTAATCATTCTACAGTACAAACAAATATCTTCTTGATATTGCACTTTTGTTACCTCTGCTACCTTACTGCTAACATAAACCCACTGACACCTTCTATTTACTCACGGGTATTTATTGTGATCATTACACATTAAAAGCATAATTTATTCGATCTTCTTTACCCTTTCCTTTATCTTCGCGAGTATATTGGCAATTTCTACGAGTACATCAACATTCCCTATAACTATATTAACGCTTTTCTGGCTTAGTTTAATAATTCCACACGCTAATTCCTTTTAAATTCAAATCCGTCAAATATTAAAAGGTAATATAATTAATGTTGGAGGCAAGGTAAATGTCCTGGTATTCAGCTTAATTTATGAATACTATAAATAATAGCTCGCATATTTTTGCGTTAGCCCTATTTTGTATCTTTAGTTCCTCGGAGATTATCCGCCCCGTTAACGTAAAATCTCGTATTTAGCACGTTTTTGCCTATAGCTATGAAGGGTAAGGATAATTATAGAATCTGTGATATGGTTTAGGTACGTTTTTATAATTAAAGCATATTTATACGTTATTTTACGTTTGTTATTTTTATTATTCTTATTCTTATTATATATTATCTACTTGGTTTCTCCGATATTATATGCTCTATAAGTCTGTTATCGTTGTTTAAGGAATAAATTAAAAGTGGGTTTATCGTAAATTGTAATATCTGTAACTGTTTTATAAGTTGTAAGAAGTATTTCCCTTATTTTTATATAGTGTTATTTTATCTATTTATTTCTGTATCAACCTTATAATGTTTTCAACAAGTACTTTTCTCGTCAGGTACTTTTAGATATCTTTTTTTTATAGCTTTATAAGAAGAATTAATTCTTATCTCGACTAAAAACTATAGTTTCTACAATTAGCGTTTCCGGTATAACATCATATATAACCTTGTCTTTATATATTATATTTTGGTTTATAAGGGTTTTAAAAACTAAGCGTTCGGTAACTTTTGTCTATAATATTATATCGGCATTTTAACCGTTATCTGTAACGTAGGCTAGGAATCTGTTTTTTAATTTATTTTGCAACGTATAAAGACATTGTACGGCAAGTTTATCCGCTCTCTTTACGTATTCGACTAATATCTCGTAAGTATGACTTTCAAAAGAATTCACCTTTACTGACACTTTATTGCTGGTTATTATTGGGAGAAATCTGAAACGGGTTTTAAAGAGTTCTTTAAGATTATTAAACTATTATCTCTATTCCTCGAGTATATTACAATACTATTTAATTGCTTCTTCCTTTAATCTCGTTTCAAAATAACTTTTACAAATCTTTTTAAGAAAGTTTCTTTTTGTAATTGTATCTTTACTACGATTTCTACATTCTCGATATAGTTGTTCGCGCTTTCGTTAGGTTATCCTATAAATATTCTCGTAAAGCTCATCGTAAAAGGTATGATTTACGTAATAATAGCTAATTATATGGTAATTATTATATCTTGTGGGTATTATTTTACTTTTTAAAAAATAAAATCTCTTAATATAATATAAGCGTTCGGTAGTCGAAATTATCGAATAAAGTTTACGTATTTGGACAATTTATCTTCTATTTGTTTTGACTCGATCCAGTTTTTCGTAGCCAGCCCGAGCTGACTATGAGGTTCGTGGGATTCTCGTTTTCATGTAATGCTTTTTCGTTCTCGTTCATGTTCGCATCGTACTAGTTGTATGGTTTCTCGTTCTCTGTCTTTTTGCACTCGTTCTCGCGTGCGTATCAGTGGATTCTGACTACGAATCAGGGAGGTATGAAAGGGATTTCGAAGACTGCACAGGTTACCAAATGATTGTATTAGAAAGTAGGGTTTTCAGAGAGGATATTCGAGGGGTAGAAGAGTGGATTTGTATTGTTGTTTCTAATCTGGCTAGCGCCACAGATACCCCTTTATCCTCCAGATATTCCTCCTGTGACCACGGGTAGCCATTTCCATAGTATAAGTCATACTTGACATGAACGTCAATCCTTCATATTACCAAAACCTTACCGATATAATAGTTTTTAATTATACTTTTTACCTGCTCATTAGCTATAATACCAACGTTCGTTTTAATATATTTACTTATTTGAAAAATACCTCTTTTATTTAATTATTGTACGGTTTGTAGGCCATTGGAATGAATAATGGTAGCAAATATTTAGCACTTTTTACAACGCGTGTTAACTTTCTTTACGTCGACCGATAAACCTTTATTATCTTTTTAACGGCAGCGACCTATATTTATATACTGTTTTCCCACTTGTTGATACTTAAAAAGCGACTTATAAACGAATTATTTACTTTGATCCTGAGCATCGAAGGCTAAATAATCTTTAGACAACTTTTTCACAGCTTTATTTATATTAGGGTTTAAATATAAGGGAGTATATGTATTACCAAAGTTGCGACCCGTCGCGCAAACAGAACAAAGGCGATTACGAGCACCAGTATCTAGATACTTGTTGGTAGTTTCCGGATAGTTATACGAGTTTAACTTATCTTCGGTCTTCTGATAAAATTTTCTGGAGTTATGTGTTATCCTATAGATATATTGAAAATATGTTTGTTCGTAGATTCCTTTGAAGTATATGTTAATAATACGAAGTTTAGGAAATTATACGCTCGTTACTAAGGATTACATAATTTTGAAATAGGTATGTTTATGGTTTTAATCGCCTTATCAACGGTAGTAACCAGTTATACATTTATTTTGACGACCGTTAACGAAAATTGAAAAAGAAATATTTTTTTCGATAAAGGGAATATGGCGCGAAAGTATTCTTTATAGGTATGATAGGGTATTGTTTGTGTAGGAGGGTAGTTGTAAGAAGGAAGTTTTGCATTTTTAGGAAGGGAGCTTATGGAACTATTTATAAGAAGGGCGGCAACGGCGCCTTTTATATAGTATCAAGTTGTTTAATGGCCTAAAACTTTTTACATTATATTATGACGTTTTAAACCGTTTCGGAGCGGCTGTTTAGTACCTGCCATACCTTTTAGTTCGTTAACACCTTTTATACTATGCCATGAGTTGGGGGGAGGGGGTGTAAGCCGGGAGGTAATATTATAGGCTAATGCCTAGACTAATAGTTACTAGTGATCTAGCTATAGTGATTGTGATCTATGTTTCTACGGTGCTCTAGAGCCGCTTGGAAGCTGTACGGTAGCATGCCCTTACCCGTCATGTAACCGGATTACTCCTCTTTCTACAGTTCCGTAGCAGTTCCCTAGCAGCGATTTATTTTTTCTTCTCCATCGAGGATTATAGATAGTATTTGACCACCTTGAGCGATAGCTCTGGCTTTATTCCTTTCACATTCACTATTGTTTAATATTTTATACTTTTAAAAATATGTATTCTTCAACGATATTGTAGGTATTAGATTGTTGTAAATATCGAATTAGTTCGACAAATATTCGGAGTTTATTTTCTATTTGTTATTTTAACCGAATTTCGTTTAATATAAGGATGTTTTAACTAACGGATTAACAGTCGAAATTAACTTGTTTAAGGGGTCTTGAGGTTCAATTCATTTGGAGTTTTCGATAGTGATAAAGGTTGTTTTTATCTGAATTTTGATGTAACTTTTGACTATATATTAGGAGATTTGTAATGTTTGACGAATACATAAGTTACCAGATAAAAAAACAAGGATTTACGGTGTTTACGATGATTAACTATGATTAACGATGATTAACGACGACGATTCGTATTGGGTTTATGGAAGAGCTAATTGTTTACCCGACGATTATACGAACCGTCGGGTATGATCATATTAGTCCCGATCGTCACTTCCCGTAACAGAAGATAGTGCCTGCTATCACCGTCCATGCAACTATCCATCGGATACACAGCCACGCTAACGTTGTGTGTCCCCAACCATTGCAAACTTGCCCATCATGAAGGAAAACAATCGGAACTTGGATCTCCTGCGAACAGCTCACAGTCCATTAAATCCCTAGCTCCTAATCCCACGCATCCATAGTTGGGAACAATACCACACAAAAAACAAACACGAACAACGTCTCGTGCCGAGAGCCCAGCCCATCGACCGCCGTAGCGGCGATATGAATGCCTAAACCACCCCGTGAACGACACCAAAACAAGATGCCCCATCTCCCCCCGGAAGAATATAACACATAGGATGCAATGCCTACTCCGTTGCCATATATGCCTTGCTCCTCGGTCTTGTTTACCCCGACGTCGATGAAGAAGAAACGCCACGCCCGGACTGCCCCGTTGAAGAATTACGTCCCTGTCCCTACAAGAACCCCTTGGTAAGACTAGGTACACGACTAATGCTGCTCTTCCGCTTGGGGATTACCACGTGCCCTGCCGCGTCCGGCTCCTCGTCTGCCACGCTCGTCAGGCCCGAGCTCCTTATAGTGGCCATCGTCCCGGACCTCGACATGCCGCGGCGCGCGGAACTCATGATGCTGCCCGCCACCGAGCCCATCGCTGACATCTTGTCCGACCGCAGGTTCTTCCAGCTTTCAAGCTCGCGTTCCAACCGTGCCGCTTTCTCCTTCTCCGACCGTAGCTCACGTTCTGCCCGCCGAGCCTGCAGCTGGTTCGTCGACTCGGACGCCTGCAACTCGTCGATCGTCTTGAGCAGCTTGTCCGCCTTGTCGCGCATGCGGTTGAGGTCCTCCTGCGTCTGTGCATTCTGCTTTTCTCTGCGCTCCAGTTGCGTCTGCAAGTCTTTGACGGTGCGGTCTACATGACGGACCGACCGCTGCGACTTGGCCCGCGAGTTCTCCTGCTCTTCGAGTTGTGTTTCGAGCTGTGGACCCGTGTTAGACTGACTCATCACCCGTGGACAGCGTTGAGAGTGGTTGGGTGTAAGTGAAAGCTGATCCGCGTTGGGTACTTGCCTCGTTGATGCGCTTATGCAGGAATTTGATGTCGTGGCTCGCGCTTGAGTAGCCCTTTGTCTCCAAGTCCACAAGCTTGATCTGCACCTCGTTGAGGGTCTTCTCCAGTGTGGCATTGACCTTTTGCAGCTGCGCGCTCGTGTCGCGCTCCACTGCAATGTCCTTCTGAATCTCAGATGCGAGCGCCTCGGCACGGCGCATCTTCTCGACAGCAGCGGCCGCGATATCTTCCTGCTGGGCGAGGTTGCACTTGAGGTCGAGCATCTCCTTGTCAATGCTAGCTGCGTTGCGGAGCGATGGACTCTCGCTCTGGGCCAGGTCCTCCAGTCCAGCCTTGGCTTCCGCCAACCGGGCCTCTACGCTGCGCTTCTCACGAGAGAGAGCATCGCGCTCCGCAGTGACCTCGTCCACCGAAGACCGTAACGAACGGACCTGCGAGAGCAGATTGACAATCTTGCCCTGCGCGTCGTTGTGGGCTTCAACTGCTTCATCGCGCGAGGCACATACATCGGAAAGGGTCGACTCCAAGCGAGCCTTCTCCTTGGACCAAGTAGAGCTGTTGAGGACTTCATCGTCCCACTTGGACCGGAGGTCGTCGAGTTCGTCGCGCAGGCGTGTGATCTCAGCTTGCTTAAACATTTTCTCCTCCCGTGCAAGATCGAGGTCTTTGGTGAGGGTAGCAAACTCGGTCTGGTATTTCTTGCGAGTCTGTTCCAAACTCGACTCGGTGTCCTCGATGTCGTTAGCGCGTTGGCTGCGGTAGTCTTCCAGCTCATGTTGCAGTCTCTTTTTGGCCTGGGTTGCGGCTTCAAGATCGGTCGACACGTCCTCCAACTTCTCCTCTAGGCGCTGGCTCTGCCGCTGCAAATCCTCGACCGTCTGGTCCATTTTCTTCCGCTCGGCCATGACCTCGGCGTACGTCTCTTCGGCTTCCTTCGCTTGAGTTTTGGCGAACTGCTCGGCCCGGTTGGCCTTGAGAACGGATATTTCAGCCTGTTCCAGCTTGCTGAAATATTTGTCTGCGCGGCTCTTGTAGAGATTCAGGCTGGCGGTCACATCAGCGAGCTTGGATGTTTCCGCGTCCAACCTTATCTGGACATCAGTGAACTCCTGCAGCATCTGGTAGCGACTGGATGCCTCCTGCTCTCTTGCCAACGCCATTTCCTGCAGATCACCCCTGGTGTCACGTAGGTCCACCTCGAGCTGAGCCCGGTCACGCCGTAACTTTTCAAAGTGCTCTTTGACGTCCGTTAGCTCCGCCAGGGCGTCCTTATGATCGTGCAGTAGCGAACGGCGGGCCTCCTCCGTGTTGTTGAGCAAGTCAAACAACTCCTCGTGCGACCTGGTCTGGACGTCTCGAAGAGACAGCTCTCCGGAACGCAGGGCCTTCTCCAGCGCTGAGCACTTCTTGGCAGAGTCGTCGAGCATGTCGTGAAGACGGCTGTTCGCCAACTCGAGTTTCTTCACCCGTTGCAGCGAGGGCGTCGTCTCGGAGTAATCCCCAGGCCCCGGTGTAGACCGCTCCAGTTGGCTTTGCAAATGTCGGTTCTGCATCTGAGATAGCTGCAGCTGGTTTTGCAGTTCTTCAACCTCTGCTTTCAGATCCTGACGGTTGTTGAAGCTCAGGATGTCCTCAGTCTTCTCGGAGCGAACTGAATCTTGGCTTGGCTCGGTCTCGCTCTTGTAGCGGGGAGGAGGCGTGGATGGGCTCGAGACCTTGCGCCCGTTCGCCCTGGATTTCCTGTAGGAAGGCGATGAATCAAAAGGAGCCTCGTTCATCCCAATCTCTCCGAATTGTCGTCGTTCGGGTGAGTGTGGTGCATTCCTCAGGGCCGCAAGTTGGGACTCGGCGGTCGTCCGGGCTGCCGTCTGGGCTCTGAGGTTCTGCTGCAGCTCTTCGATCTTCCGAACCAGATCATATTTCTCACTGAAGAAACGCTCAGCAGGGCCGTCGATTTGCATTGGAGAGTCGGCCTCCAAATCCGCCACCTTCAGAGCCCGAAGCATCTGAGATCGGAGCTCGCCAAGCTCCTGATCGCGAGACCCGACGGTCTCCTGAAGCGCCCGGACCGTGCCCTGGGCCTGAGTTCGCAGATGTCTCTCAGCCTCAAGCGCCTGGTTGGCCTCCGCCAGCTGAATACTGACACTGGATGTCATCTTGCCGGCATTGCGATTCGCCTTGACCTCGCGTTGGAACTCATGATTCAAGTCCTCCAGGTTTAACCGGGCCTTCTCGAGCCTCTTTTCCAGCGATGCAGCGTTGACTTGAGAATCGCCAAGCTGCTTGTTGAGCTTGACATTCTGCTCTTCCAAACGGGCCTTCTCGCGCTGCAGCACCATGAGTTGGCCACGGTTAGCCTCGCTGACTCGTGAGCTAGACCGAGCAATCTCGAGTCCCTTTTGCTGAAGCTTGTTCAACAACGCCTTGTTGTCGTTCTCCGAGGCTGCGAGGCGGCTCTTTACCGTGTGGAGCTCTCTCTCCATGCGCTCTTTAGCTTGGTCTTCTTTGAGCCCAAAGTCCCCGGAAGAGAGGATCAACTTATTGAGCTCCTCGACTTGCCGGTTCAGGTTGGCACATTCATCTTCGAACCACCTTAGGCGCTCTTGGGCCGCATCGAGGTCGTTCTGGATACTGGCCTCCCGTTCTCTTGCAACCTTGGATGCGGCTCGCTCACCAGCAATCTCGGCCTCTTGCCGGGCTTCTTCAGCTTGGGCATATGCCGCTCTCAGCTTCCGGATCTCCTGTCGTGCGTCATCTCGCTCCTTCTCTGCGGTCGATCTGGCGGCAACGGCGCGCCGCAAAGTATCCTGCGCCGCGTACAGTTCCTTCTCGATGACAATCTTGGACTCGTTGAGAGCCTCGTATTCCTCTTTAAGTTGTTCGAACTTGTGCTCGCTAAGCAAAAGCACATCGTCACGGGATTGGCGCTCCCTGCTGAGTTCCATCTGGTTCTTGTGAGCCTCGTCTCTGAGATCCTTGATCTGCGATTCAAGCTGCCTCCGATATTGGTCAACCTGGGCGTCCTCGGTCAGACGGGCTTCAAGAATCTTCTTGGCATCTTCTGCCTCCCTCAGGATCTGGTTTTGCTGAGACTTGAGTGCATCAAGCTGCGCTTGGACCTCCCGAGACCGCGAGACTGCCTTTTCCTTCTCGGATACCAGTGTCTTCCGTTGCTCCTCAAAAGTGCGCCGCTCTGTTTCGTACTTCCTGTTGTCGCCTCGCAGGAGAGCAAGCTCACTTTCTTTCTTCCGAACCAAGTCCTCATAGTCGGTCGAAGTCTTGGACAAGGCTGAGAGCTGGTGCTGCACGTCCCGGTTTTCGTCCATCAGTTGCTGTTGCTTGACCTTGTACACCTGTAGCTCCTTCTGGGCGACATGGAGCTTGACTTCCGCATCTGTTTCAGTCTCCAGCAGTTTGCCTTCCAAGTCCTTTGCCTTTCTGTCCTTCAGGGCGAGCTGGCTCTGGAGAATATGGATCTCTTCTTCAAGAACAGCCTCCTGCTCACTGCGCTCAAGTTGGCTGTTGGATATGTCCTCAATTGCCTGCTCCAAGTCTGACACACGACCAGCACGCTCGAGCTTTTCTTCTTCCAGTCTACTGATCAAGGATGCAGCTTGTTCGAGCTGTTTCCGAAACTTCTCGATGTCGTCCTCCGCCCTTGCCTTTTCTTCGATGATGGTGTCCAGTTCATCTTCAAGCTTCTCGGCATCCTCGATAGCGCCAGCAAGTTTATCCTCCAACTCGGCTTCGCGCTGCTGCAGCCGCTTGAAGATCTCCTCTTTGTCCAAGGCCAAAGACCGTTCGCTTTCCAAAGTTTGTTGAACACGCATCATTTCTGCATGGACGTTTCGGCGATCCTCCTCGAGCTTTTGCCTGTCTGATAGTTCCTGTCTCATCTTGTCATGGAGCTGGCGGATCATGTCATCACGTTTCTTGACCTCCGTTGCTGTTCTGGTGGCTCCGAGTAGCGGCTTCATTTTGACCAGCAGTTGCCACCACGGGTTCTTGCACAGGTCGAGGTAGACTCGGAAATTTTGCTGAATCACTCGGGTGGCCTCTGTGCGGTATAACTTCTTGTAGGCGATTCGCCTCGCAGCGAAACCCCGAGCAATGGACTGAAACCGAGCCATGATCTCCGAGATGAGCGAATCACGCTGTTCTTCAAGTTCAGCAAGAACACCGGCCCGGAAAAAAACCTTTGTCAAACCGACGCGATACAGCGCCCTATCCATCTCGAGCCTCTCGAGTAGTATTGCCGCAGCTGCCTGACCCTCGAGATATCCCTTGGGCATGTCTTTGCAAAGTACCTCGTAGCGGGCGCGGAACTCAGCAAAAGGCAGGCGGTTAGGAAAACCTGTGCGCGCAATGCGGATACCTTCCAAGACACCATTGCATCTTAGCTGGTCTAGAACGAGCAAGTTGTTGAATTGCTTCGGTCGCTTCTTATGGTTGGGAAGAATGCAACGAACAAAGTGAGGATGCGTTGAGTGCAACTGCGCCATTAGGCTGGAGAGCTGCTCCTTGTGCCTCTGGGCTACAGTGCGGAACAAGCCTTTTTTCACTCGACTTCGGACGGCGCCGGTTTCGTCCTCATTGTCGGCGCAATCGGCAAACAGGTTTGCAATATGTTTGTCTGTCGATGCCGCCAACAGCCGTGTGATGTTGTCGTTGAGAGGGTCCTTGTTCCTTTGCAGCCAGCCCTCAGTGGAGTATTCAACTTCGGCGGCGTAATGCGTGAGCACGAAGCCGGTGTGGAGCCTCGAAGACCTGTACTTGTTTGATTTCTTATTCCACAACGAGTGCAGCTTCTCCGTAAAAGACTTATCTGTCGCCTTTGGCATCACACAGTCCTCGTCAAGACAGGAGAAGATCCCGATGGGATTCGGCAGCTCGATGAGGTCAATAGTCGGTTGCAAATCCCGGCCAAAGTCGATGAATTGCCACTCGATCTGCTCGCGTGCATACTCCTCTTGCTCGAGCACGAACATGTGATGATTGAAGAACTGTTGCAGCTTCTCGTTGGTGTAGTTGATGCAGAGCTGCTCGAAACTGTTTTCTTCAAAGATCTCGAAACCAGCAATGTCCAGGACGCCGATAAAGTTTGACTCATCCATACCCATACCTGTCCGATCCAATTGCCGGTTGATTCTGGTTACCAGATCCCCAAAACCTCGTTCGTATATGCCCTTGGACAAGGCATCGATCCCGAGGCGGACTTGCTCAGGTGTCTGGACCTTCTCGACCCATTCACGACCAGCCTTAACCTTAGGGTGGAGGAGTCCTTGGAGGAAAGGCTCCAATGAGATACCGAGCAGATGGCAGACGCGTTCGGCAATTTCATTCGCATCCGGTGCGAGCCTGGCTTGATCTTGAGACCGGCTCTCGTTCATGACTCCGATATTTCCAAGGTGCAGCACAGCCGCCACAGTTCTGAGAATGGAGCCTTGCTCATCACCAGAAAAGTTCATGACATTGAAGGCCTCCATCAAGGTGTCCCACTCTTCGCGATCCGAAACGCCAGAGATGGTGTCCTGACCCTCACGCGTGTAGGCGAAATCACCAACATCGAAGCCATCGAGGAGGAGCTCCTGCTTCAATTGCTTGTCACCACCCTTCAATAGCTGATAGAAGACATGGTAGTTTCGCTCATTCGCATTGGTCCCAACGACACGGGACTTCTCCAAGAGGTACCAGTCGATGAAAGCTCCTGCTATGGAACCATTTCGGCTGAACTCGATGCGTATGAACTTCCCGAACCGGGAAGAATTGTTGTTCCTCACAGTCTGCGCATTTCCAAAGGCCTCCAGGATCGGGTTTGCTCGAAGAATCTGTGCAGACAGGTTGGAGTGCTGGCCTCGGCTCTTCGAGGACGAGTCCGACGGCGCCACCGCGGCGAGATACTGGATGACTTTCTTGGTATTTTCCGTCTTGCCTGCACCAGACTCTCCCGTGACCAAAATGCTCTGATTTTCCCCCTCGTCGATCAAATTTCTGAAAGCCTCGTCGGCCACGGCGTAGATATGCGGCTTGTTGTCCTCTCGACTCCTGCCCTTGTACATGTTGATGTATTCGTTTGAGTAGATTGGCAAGGGGCAGTAGGGATTTACCGTAACCAGGAACAAGCCGGAGTACGTGTAGATCAAATCGGACTGGTAACGCATGTGGAGGTTGTGGACGACCGAGGCCTCGTTGAGATGGGTCAGCTCAGCCATGTCATTGGTTTTGTCGAATTTGGCTGGATTGACCTTGTCGGCGCTCTCAGCGTCGACTTCTCGTTGCTGCGAGAACAAGTTAGTACGAAGTGAGACTCCAGGATGACCGTGGCCACCTACACATCCATCGTCACATTGGACGAGTAGTCGGTTCCCTCCGAGTGCCTCGACGACCCAACCTTTGACGAAAGCCGTCTGCGGATCCTTAAGCCACACGTATCTCTTGCCTGAGAAGTCGTTCTCCCCTTCTATGCTGCTGACCACATCAATGCCCCGCCTCCTCAAGTCTTCGGTCTTGATGAATGAAGGAGCAAACGTGCCGGAGTTTCTGTTGTTGTTCTTGGACAAGTTCCACATATGGTCCGGCTTGGAAACGCCGCCGTCCAGGGTTGTCAAGCTGACTTCTAGTGAAGAGCCGCGCGCATGGCCAGAAGGCGGTGGCGCAGATGGTGTGATATCCGGAGGCACACGTGGTGATGGGAATAGGGCAGATTTCGGTCTGTTATTTGGCGGTGCTGGAGAGGGTGACTGCCTCATGAAGGGGCTGTTGCGTACCGTGCCCATCGTGAAGGCTGGGCAGTTGGGGCCAGAGGGTCGTGGTTGTGTAATGAATTATTACGGCGGATGCAGAAAGATGCTTGTCAAGTTCATATCAGCATCAAGTCAATAAGTCTTGAAGGAAAGGTATGGACACGAAATCCAGCCGGTGAGCCAGTGAGGCACAATCAGGTGCTCGTCGCAAAATGGAGGCGGCTGGGCTGAGCCTGGAAGCATGCAATATCATAGAACAAAACCCCAGCGCCGTGCTTGCAAATGGTGATGGATTTGGTTGCATCAGGGAGAGCTGGAAAAGTGCAGGTTGATGAGGGAAACTGAGATGCAGGTGCTAGACATGAAGTTGCACCAAGGATCACCTAGGATTCATGTGTTCACGGCTGTCAGTGGTTCCTGCCCAAGCCAAGTAAACAAAAATGATGCTAGGGCAACTGCAGCAGGCACTGGAGCCCAGCCACCAAAATCCACTTGCACATCCCTGTATGTGGCCGGCAGAGGCCTGGGGCAAATACGCACTAGCCTGGAAATGATCTTACTAGTGTGGTACTTTTTTATCCGGTTGTTTAAGCACTGGCAAGGATCCATGTCACCTGCCCTTCTGCATTTCGTAATCCCCAAATCTCTTCCTGGCAAGACAACACCAGAGCAGAAGGACCTTTGTCTGCTGCCAGCACTGAACATCATGCACATGCTCATACATGTGTGCCTCTGTGCTCAACTCATCCCAGCAACTTCCTAGCTGAGAGTTCCAGCACTCATCATATCACAGAGCCTGGTCAAAGCACTTGGCACCAATCACCAGCAACGCGTCGGATCCCTGCTTCACCAACTGCTACACTGTTCCCAGCATCGCATCTTTGAGCCCCCATTCTTGCGACAGGTGCATAGGCTCAAAGGGACAGGCGCATACAAAGTATATTGTGCCTCTACACAGTACAAAGTGGGCCCTTGACTTCAGCACTGCAGCCAACAAACCTTCCCCTCTCCCCTCTTCCTCTGCAAACGATGCTAGTGGTCGAAGGCCCGATTCCGTTCCACTTCACAATCGCTGAGCGCTGACCTGCCACGCTACGGCAACTCTTTCATCGAGTTTCAGTTCACGCCAAAGTGCCGCTTGTCGCCTCTCCTCCCTCGTCTGGCTCTAAACTGGATCAATATGTCTGGATGTCCATTTGGCTATCCTCTCCCGGGAGGTCAACCGCCTCTGCATTCACAGCAATACCCTCCCTACCAACCTTACGAATCATATCCTCCTGCAACCGGCTATGGTGCAAGTCCCCCCCAACAGCAGCAACCACAACACTATCCACCATCTACCACCAGCTACTATGCCAATGCTCAATCTGCCTATAACTACAATGCAAACAGTATCCCGGGCCTCAGCACCTCCTTGACAGGCGCTCCTTCCTTCCCGACCACCTACAATGGCGCATGGAAACAGGGTGGCTATGGCAACAGTGCTTCCCAGGCGCAATATCCTGCATACAATCCACCGATGCCCAGTCCCGCTGCGCCTACCACACAACCGTCTCCTCAAGCGCGTACACCTTTGACTCAGAAACCCCACCCAGCAATACCGGTTCCACCCGCCCCTGCGAACATGCAGAGCAAGTTCGCTCTTCCTAAGCCCCAGTCGAAAACCCAGCTGAAGACCCAACCGACACAGCAGTTGAAGGAACTGAGCAATATCGAGACACCGGAGGATGGTGAAATCGATGATGGCTATTTCGATGACCTTTACGATGATGCGTCGAAAGCCCCATCGGTCATCAATGAGGCTGTGTCTGCCCCGGACAAGGCATCGCAAAACAGTGTTGAGGGTGGTTTGGAACAAGAGCCCAACTTCTATGATACGGACATGGAGGATGTCTCTGCAACCCAGAAACCTCTAGCCACAGCTGCTGTGGTCAAGCCTCAGAACATCAGGTCGCCAAACCGTGATCGCTCAATGTCATACTCTCCTCGCCTGTTGCCTACCGAGATTCGTGGAACTCAAGGCACAGTGGTCTCACATGGGAAAGGTATGTCAATGTTCCTCAGCTCAAACTCTTGTCACTGACACCACATTGACACCACATAGATGGAGCTCATACAGTCAGTCTGCCTGCTGTCAATGCTGCTGGTGCTGCACTATCCCTGATTTCTAAAGAGAGGAATGGGAGCAAAGAAGCCAAGGACGAAGATGCACAGGCTACTGCAGCTGTAGTGTCAGGGCCCAGGCCTGGTACAACACCACCGAAGTTGTTTGCAAGCGTTGCCGAAGTGAAAAATGAAGCCAAGAAAGCCATCTTGAAACTTTGGTCCCAGGGTGTCAAGTTTCAAACATACATCGACGAGGGCTTTGATCCTGTTGTGATCAAAGAGTTGTTTGGCCAGTTGAAGCTGAAAGTACCCACTGACCCTGCCAAATCTACTGCTTCTCAGAATGCAAATGCATCCTGGAGCAAGGAGAACCAGCCACTCAGAATAGAGCTACAGGTACCAACGAAAGGTGACAGCATGGCAAAAAAACAGGAAGAACGCAAAGACAGGATTGCTCGTCTGCTGGCTGAGAAACAGGCAGAGAAAAAGGCAAAACTCGCTGCTGCAGGTAGCAATGCTGGAGCTGTGGCAGGACATGCCATTGCCATCACAGGACATGCCATGGCAGGACCGAGCCAGAGCAACAGCAAGAGCAACAGCAACAGCACCAGCACCAGCACCAGCACCAGCACCAGCAACAATAACAATAACAATAACAACAATAACAATAACAACAGCAACAGCAACAGCCACAGTAACAGCCACAGCAACAGCAACAACAGCAACAGCAACAGCTCTGTGACTGCCAATCCAAAAGCACCGGTTAAGCCCCCAGTCACAAGAGCTGAGAAAGACCGTCTTCTACAGCAGAAGGTGGAGGCGCTGCGTGCTAAAGCTCGGGAGTCAAAGAAGCTTGCCCAGAAATTAGCCACTTCACAGGTGCCCAACCCTGGCGCAACTCAGACTGTGAACCCGCCTGAAGCTCCTGTAACAGCTGCACAGCCCCCTGCGACAGCACATTCCACCGCTGGCACTCCGTTATCAAGTGCATCGCAGTCGGCCGCTGTGAGTCCTTTGATGCCATCATTTCCAATGATGCCACGAGCAGGAGCACAGGTTAATCAGCGGAAACGGCCAGTCGCAGTGGACTTCATGGACTACCCCCAACCTATTGCAAAACGGCCATCTTTAGCCAACCGAGAGAATTCATCGCTTGTTATCAGTGTTAGCGAGGATGAGGATGAGGATGAGGATGAGGACGAGGATGTTGAAATGGAAGTTGAGTCCGCTGGAGACTCACCCACACCGCTAAGCTTCACCCTTACAAGACGTGGAGGTCCTTCTATTCGAGACTTCCCACCACTCAAAGACTTCTCAAACACCCGCCAAATATCTAGCCCTGTGTCTGGGATGTCATCTTCTGGCAGCAAAATTTCCAACACGGACCTGCAGAGCAAAGAAAGGGCAATCATGGAGATGAACAGAAAGATCAAGGAGCTGGAAGCCAGGAAACAGGCGAAGATAAGGTCAGGAAATGTGACACCACGATCGCCCAGTATTGGTGGCTATACGTCAACAGAGCAAGCAGCAAAGCCTGATACACCACATGCTGGCCACAACACATTAATGGAAGAGGCATTGATGACTCTCAAGTGCGGCATGCTGCCTAGCAGCGATGCAGACGACAAGACCACACCATCTGCCCAGCTGCTCCAGGAAGCGGAGGCTGCGAGCATGCCCAACCCTCCATCAGAGTCCGCCATACCTGATCGCCGAACCCAAGATACACAACATGTCAGGGGGGCAAGCGCTCAACTGGCTGGCAAGTCAGCAAAGGCTATGGAGAAGGCCGAGCGACTAAGGCAAATGCAAGAAGAAATGCTTAGACTACAGGCAGAGATTGACCAAGACGACGATGGGGACAGTGCTGAGGTACCACCCAGTGAGCGAATCAAAGCTTGTGCTGATGCTTACGCAAAGCAAGCCATGCCAGGCATCCTCACATCAGTGGTGCACGCGTCTGGTAAGTCATTGATCACCAATGCTGTGCTTGGCCTTGCTAAGAAGATAACTGGTTTGGCTTTCTGGAAAGACCATGACAATGATGTCAAGCCTGCGGAGACCGCTGACTCTGCTGGTGCAGAAGGAGAGGCGAAGTCAAGCCAATGCCCTTCAGACGCTACCTCCCAAAATCAAGCCATTGATGTGGGCTTACAGGCTGCCACTCCTGAACTTGACACCAATGGCGCCGTGCCGCCTCTCACTGTCAACTCTTCGGATCAACATGCGACATCTGCAGTCGGCAAGTTGCCACACTCTTTGATCCCTGCCAATCATGTCCGGCTTGGCAGTGAAGAGCCTTCTGTTGTGGACATGGACAAGGCCGATGACTATGAATCACCTGAGTCCCAGGTTGATGTTCGTGTTGGTGTAGACTCGCCGGTTCTCAAAACTGCATCTGCTGAGGTCACCCAACTTGTGCCGCAGCCACTCAGAAAGTTGGCAGAGACAGCTGGAGAAGTACATGTTGGTTGTTCCCACCCCCCTTGATATATTGCTGACTCCGAGCAAGGCCACCAACGGTACCGCGCCGACCCGACTGGGTTCCTTCGCTCCGTACAAGAGTCCACTGCGATACTACAATGCTTACCGGTTTCACCCGGACTACAATGATGGTATCCAGGGTGGACTCAAGTCGTTGACTTACAGCAACAGGATCGATCCCAAAAAGGAGATGTGTCCTGACGAGTGGGAAGGAAACGACTGCCCTCGGGGTGATGCGTGCCAGTTCCAGCACTTCCAGTCTATAATTGCCCCGGGTGAGTCTGTTTCTTCTCGGGGCGTGGTTGGCTAACTGTAGTGTCACATGGGGCGCGCCCCTTGTAAGCTGACTGGGACTTGTTCACTTGCCAGATAGCGAAATTATCCTTGAGCTCGGTAGCTCGGACGAATTTTCGGGCGAGAAGAAGAGGGAGTTCAACAATGGACTCCGGGAGGTGGTGGCGTCTTTCCAGAAGTCCAAGGTCAGGGATTTCCGGACCATTGCAGGAGCCATCCTCGACTTCCGCCGCAGGTTCCTTGGCGATTCTTCCAAGATTCTTCGCCTCGAAGGCGTGAATACTTGAGCCACCAACCAGTCCCTCCGCTCCTTGCCTTTTCATACAACAACTTTCCAGGCCGTCGCGTTTGCGGTCCCTAGTAGAATGTCCCTCGACATCGCGTCTGCATCCATGCCTTTGCTTGTTCGTTTCTACTTGGTGCTTCGGCTCTAATTTATCCTGACAACCCACCATGGGTGTTTGCATCTTCCAGTGTATTTCATTTGAAGGCAATGAATACACCAGCATAGCCTATCGGTCTTGAGCATGAGCAAAAGGTGGCGTTTCGTCCCATGGGTTTGATACCCGGTTTCCTGGCTCTCGGCATCCTGCAGCACCGTGCAAGGTCTGCGGCTGAGGAAGACAAGAAACAGAAGAATAATGGAGAAAAGGAGAGTGAGGTGGAAAAGAAACAAGAAAAAACGGGAGGACTTGAGCAGATATTGGCGACTCGCGAGATAGGCAGCAGCTGTAGTCGAGAGGCTTTGGTGCTCTCAGCAGTAGAAAGATGGTCCTGAGACCCAAAAGGAGCAATGGCAGCGCCAGCCTGCAAGGAGCTGGAAATGGAAGTGCGAGTGTCTAGCCTATGCGAGACCGTGAGTCCCGGGCGCACTTGACTTCAAAGATATAGTTGGATGTGGTCCAGGAGGCTGTCTAATACAAATTGAATGTTTTCCCCGAAGTCTTCTCTGCCCTGCATCTTACGATTCAAGTATACAAACTTCGACCTACAATTCCTTTCCACAAGATACATAATTGGTCAGATCGATTTATCATGTCTCGAAGCTATAACCGCCAGCTTCATCTTCAGAGTTTGCATCTATTGCAATAATTGAAATCAATAATATTTGTTGATAGGTTTTTAGTATAGCTACAATTGTAAATTCGAATCTCGTCTACTAAAGTAATAATTTTTATAGCGTATAAAGCGAAGATAATAATTGTTGATAGGTTTTTAGACGTTGCAACGTTGTCAATTTAAATCGTGGTCGAAGTAACAGTAGTATTGCGTGGTCAAGTGGTTGATAGTTCTAAGTTTGGCAGACCGCTAGTCGGTCTACACACTACTTTGTATGGCCAACTGCTTGGCTTATGCCCTACATCAAATTGGGCACTTTATTGCAATTGATTTATAGTCAGTACAGTTAACTTTGATTGTACTGTACTTGAACACTATTCCAACACTGACGGCTTTTTATTTTGCGGTGTTAGTGCGTTTTATAGGAAAACTTTTCGGCTATGTAAGTTTCTTCCTATAATTTTTCCATTACCATTTGTATAGCAGTTTCACTCCCTACCATTTGCAATCCCGCTAATAAGTGCTGTATTACTTTTGCATTTCAATCCTTTAATATATACAATTCTGTACTTAACTTCATCGTGTTAGTTAATTAAGTCCGTATTAGTAATAACTTTGACCTTGTAGCGGTCTTGTAGTTTGCCAAGATATCTATTTCTCCTCAACCATCGTTACGTGATACTTTAACATGTAATCTTTTAACGTAGCTCTCGATCTATATAGTTAACCAATTATTATTTACAAACCTTATTAGAGCTTTATTCGGTATAGCCTTCGTTATGAAATTCGTTGGATTATCTTGATCATTTATCTATCGAAATTCTTGAATTTCTTTATTTTTGTAAGAATTGCAAAAAGTTTTTACATCGATTATTAAACGGTTTCTACTAATCGTTTCCAACTTTCAAATGTTTTTGAACAAGCTTTTTAAATCGGTATAAATAACGACTAAAAAAAATAAAACCCACAATTGTTGGGTAATGATATTTAGTATTTCTATACAAATATACATATATTAAAGCCGGCTATTATACCATAAATTTCGAAAATAAATACGTTTCGTATAAGCCTATTACATCTAATGAATGTTTGATGAATTAATTTCCATATAATTAAGAACTGGTTATCTTGTAATTTATCCTTGTTTACGATTACTATCAGGAATCCAATTTATAACGATAGGTTAATATTATTAACAAAGATACTGTGGATATTACTATATACCCTCATAGATAGTATATATAAGTTAAGTAGCAGTGCACTGTATTGCAGGATGCACTCCTGCAGGGTACACAGTAACGTGTCACGCTACAAGCTGCACTCTTGCAAGATGCAAAGTGCATCATGCATGGATCGGTCTGGAATGGTTATTTCAGACCGATAGCAATGCGTGGATCGGTTTAGAAGGAGTATTCCAGAGTGATACGCTCTGGGTAGAGGACTTATAAGCCTTCACCTGTAGTGTACACCTCTGGATACTCTTCTTGATCTTTATCTGAACTTACTTTTATACTATAATACCAATTACTCTCATTACTTTTCAATGACCTTATGTTTACGTAAATCTTTTAAGCCTAAAACCTTATTAATACTGATTAGTAGCCGATTCAATCAACTATAAATAACCTAGGGAAAAACGATAAATATACGTTAAATATTTGTAGCGGAATGTTGTAACGGTCCTAATTATTTGTGTTTTAATATTTTGTTTTTATAAGAATTATATGTTGACGTATATAAAAATTGTAAAAACTAAGTAACTTGAAAAAAAAAAACTTTAACACGATATCATTAACCCTTGTTTAACGTTTTATTTGCCAAAAGCCTTATTACGTTACTATTAACCTTTATTTGGCGTTTTAACGTATCCGGATACTTTTTGTAAAGCGTCTTATCATTTATCAGGCCATGTAAGCCAAAACTACTAAGTTTTAAAACCCTTTGCTAAAACCCATTTGATTTTTTTTACGAATCATTTACTTTAGCAAAGCTACGATTAGTTATATATAAATAAATAACCCGATCGCTCTACTAAAATCGTTTACGCACTAAATAACTAACCGACTCCCCTTACTAAGTTTTGTTATAACACGCTAATACGAACAAACCATCATACCCTTGAATATATAATAACTCGATATTTCTCTTACCTTACCTCATTTCCTACATTTATCCTATTTATTCCAAGTTTACCTACGTTCGTTTTATATTTTCTAAATTTAGTATCCGTAACGATTAAAATTTTTCTTAACCACTTAGCTAATATAGTACTATTAAAGTTAACAAAAATAATCCGAAACGTTTAACTAGTTTATGGTTACACTTTATTTACGTATCGTTTGGAATTTATTCGTATTAGTAAACGTTAGTAAATATTATTTCGACTACTTTTATTACTTTATTCGCTTTATATTCTTTAAACTACCCTAAGCTTTAGATATACGTAGACATAATACGAAGTTACTATACTTTAGTATATTGCTTAAACGCTCTGGAATAATCGTAATTATGGCATTAAATCCAATAATATTAAAAGAGACCAACATTTCCTTTAATATCCTGGTTAAACATATAGAAATCAAAAAGGCTATAATGTAAGAAATAGACCTAGGTAGTTGAGATAATACTATCGATTTACTAGTTGAAAAACTAAAACCCTATATCGTAAATATATATATCTTAGCTGCTATATACCGTTATTAGGAGGAGTAAATCCAAGGACCTGACTTACTAGACGAATTTTATGACAATTTTTTGGTTTGGACGTTGGAGATATGGCAAAGGGTAAACCCTACTATTGCCAAAGCTTTACGAATTTAACTAAGAATTAGAGGAATTAATATCTTAAGAAGTAGAAATGGGCGCCTTATAAAGGCTTTATTCGAAATAGCATAACTTACCGACATATCAAATTGAGAAAATAAAGATTTGTACTTTACGGACTTTGTAAAAGGATGTTACCTTACGAAATGAAAGAAATTGTTATTAGAATGAGAAAGACTATACGTAGGATGGTATAGTCCTATACCACAGGTTAAAAGTAGAAACTACGAGGTAAAAAAATGCCTACGATCCTTATTTACTACATAAGTATAATACACCCTTATACCGGTTTGCACCATGGCGTAAAACCAAATACTAAACTATTTTCTAAACGTAAAGAATAATCCGACCTGATATAACGAAATCGGCCGAAACGTAAAAAATAACATGGTAAAGTCTGCCGAAACGGAAAAAACAACCCGACCTAAGAATCGATAGTTAACCAGAACATAAACAACCTAACTTAGGAAATAACAAATAATATAAAACACCAATACATGTTATACGGACTAATACCTTTTAACTACAACCCTCATTACAAATTTTCTTTATATTGTTTTCCCACGAATAGGAGCGACTTTACGAAGTTAACCAACTTTATTAGGCTATAAGATAAGAATAATGACTATAACGGCGAGCCGTACAATATACTTGACAATAAGATAAGCGTTATATTTAATATATATATATAACTAGATATTTAACCCTTATAATTTTTCGTTTTTTTACCCGATATATATTTCGGGTAAATTAAAGAGTGGTTTATATATTATCTTGTATAAATAGATATATTGGTAAAATGTTATAACCGTTTTAAATCCCACTTCAATAACGAAATTAATTACGAGTTATATGATAAGGATTGGATTAAAACGACGTGAGAATTTGTTAAAAACTAATAGGAAAATACCGATAAAAACTCCTAGGAAATCCTTACCACCTTATTGGTAAAGTTTCGAAAATATTAAGAAGCCATTTGATTAAAATATAAAGGCTATAAACTATTTATTTAAGTAGTGATAAAAACTTCTAAAAACCCAGATTTCGACTTTATACTTTTGAAACCGGAAAAAAACTTAAAGACCTTTTGTATAAGCTTTAAAATATAGCTCGAGACCTTTATATGCCGATGAATAAGCTTCGGATGAACATTTGTAATAAATAATAATAAAGTCGAAACCTAAATTACTAAAGTAAACCTTATCGAGATAATTTACTATGTTTTAAACCGAAAATTCAAGGTTTACTCAAAATAAAACGAACGCCTAAAGTACAGGTATTAGGGAGGAAACCTTAGTAATGAGAAATAAAAAAGATTATTCTAAAATAGAAGAAACGGACCGAAATTACAATAATACTTACGAAAATATATATGATGTCCTATAAGTTCACAAAAATGGTACATTATATATGGTAAAGTCGGTTATTAGTTTATAAGCCACCCTGTTTACGAATAAATTCAGATTGAACGATAATTTTAAGCCGAATATAATTTTGATGATCGGATAGAAGCTAATTTTATAATATACGTAGCCAAATACGAAAATATAAATAATGGACTTGATGTATACCTTTATGAAGATATATCCGAAAAAAAAAACCTCAAATAAAACGATACCTATTTATTGACCTACAACGATGAAAACGTTTAAAGTATCTTTATCGACTTATAAAATACTTCCTTTTTATATATTATAGGCCTGGACTACGTAAACAAAAATTTCAACGTTAACATAGCGTTATAATTTACCCTTTTTAATAAATACGAAGTCGGATTTTAAAGCATTATATCTAATATTAACGTAACCGAAATTTCGACGGCCGGAAAGCGATAATTCGACGTATTTACGACGAAATTTCAGAAATTTTAGTTAGATCAAATAAGAAAACACCGAAAGGTTCTATTTAGTAAAGATAAAGCGACGTCGTTCAGAATGGTCGTTATAAATACGTGTTTCGAACTGATTAAGTTTTACTTAATGGATTTTAAGACGCTATTTCTTTTTTTATTAATTAATATAAATAAATTCGGAATTAAGGTCTAGAATACGACTAATCAACTTATTCGCGCCTTAAATGGCGTATTCATACCGCTTAAATTTAAATTTGGATATTTATGGTTTTTCTCCAGAATATATATAATTAAAGTTGTTTACTTAACTTGGTTAAAATCATGAAATTTATACCAACGATTCGGATACCTAATCTCTAAACGCTTTTTACGCTTGATTTACGCTATAAACTATATAGATATAGGGAAAAACGGACTCTAGACTATCGATTTTTTTTTGTTATAAATACCAGTTTTATCTATAAGCCCTATGACAGTTTAAATTCCACCTTTAAAACTATATAAACTTTAACTACGAAGTAATTATTAATATTATATATTTAAATAGCCAACGGGTCTTTTACGTCATCAATACGGTTATATTATTTTAGGCTGCTAAATTTACACGAAACGTTTTTACTTTTAATTATTGGAATGTTTCAGTAAATTATTAGTTAAACGTTTATTTCGGACCTTTAAATTGGATTATATACGACGCCGGCACGGTTTTTAATGTTACAGAATAACGTACAAAAATTCGAATAACTGGTAACGAATATGAACAAATCCTAGTAAAAGCCTTATAGGGTATTAGAAAGTGTAAACGATATTATAAATCACTGAAAAAAGCGTATATAGTATTGGTAAAAAAACTAAAAAGTGTTAGTTTTAAAAAATCTATTCTTTAAATAGCGGTCAACACCGTTAATAATACTTTTGGCTTAAGTAAACTTATTCCCACGCTCCTTATCTTTAATGCTTACTTGAGGATCCATACAAACTATATTCCATTACTATCCATAATTTAGAGGGCTAATGTTATGGTTAAGGCTATAATGGTCTTATACTTATTACAAATAAAGAATAATATATTAAGAGTGTTTGTTATAAGGAATAGCTTATGTAAGATTAGTGTATTAAACCTATTATTATAATTTAAAGTTTTCATTTAGAAAACGAAGGATAGATAAACTGGTCTTCAGAGGATTAACGGATTTGAAGCTATAATATGTTTGTTAATTTACTAAATGAAACGAGTTTGTTTCATTAAATAATAATACGAAAATATAAAAAAAGGGCGGGAAAAAATGGCTCGAACGTGTAAAACAAGTAAAACCGCTTGTAAAACATTATTGAAAACAACGAATTTGAACCGACCTTAACTTTAACTTTACCCGTAAAACGCGAATTTAACCCAACTACGTTAAAAAAAATCGACCTATTTGTACTAAACCCGTCAGAACCATGACGTCGAAAACGCCCCTTCGGTTTTAAAACTAAAAAATAGCTTAGAAACTTTGCTATGGACTTTTTTATTACATAAAAGGAAATGATAAACTATAAACTTAACTTAAAGCTTCGTTAAAAAGGTATTATTACCACTTTAAATACCCTATTCGCATAATTTACCTTAACGGAAATCTCAGCTTTTCTCGAATAAAGAATTCTTCGCTTTAAAAGCTTTAGTCTAGTTGTTTACGACGCCTATAAAAATTTTTCAACCCGTTTTATTTACGAAATTAAGGATAAATCCGGAAAGCTTTATAAAAAGACCCGCCTAATTATAAGATGCTATAACAACGAAGGCAAAAAGAATATTATAACTTGATTACTTATATTATAATAGGTTAACTATTACATGATTCTTTATATTCGCGGCCTTTTTAAGCAATTTATATAACCTGTATATTAAACTTCTCAATATAACATAGGCTTATACCTAATCCGAAAAATGACTAAAACGACAGATTTACGCCGATATACCCAAAGACCTTAGGTAATATTACTTACCTAAGATGATTTCACGTATTTTAAAGCCATTTTAAGGCTTAGCTGAAATTAGTATTTATTGGTACGATATTTATTAAATGTACTATAGAAAATGGTTCGAAATAACCAATTTTACTTTCGACTCATACCTTCTGGTATTAACGGCCTGTTAGAAGGGTTTTACATTAACGGGTATACAAATAAACGATATTTTAACGTTATATAACTTTTAGTTTTCCGTATTTAAAGAAAGGAAACTCTTAAAGGCCGGATTAAAAGCTAAGCCTAAAAAGTTCTCAATAAAAAAAAGAACGTAATCGACTTTAATAATATTACGATTACCTTTCGAAACGGCACGTTAATCCTTACGTAAAAGAGGTAATTAAATAAAGTTATTTTCGTTATTTTGAATAACTTAAAACGAGCAGACGAATATAAATATTAACGTATACGCAGCGTTTAGATTACCTTTATAATATAATTAAAAATAGTATTTAACTTTTTTATCACCGCATAATGTTAAACTGAGCCGACGGATAGTATATATAAAGAGTTTAAAAAACGTTTTTCGTGGTAAATACATAATTTAAAACGCGGGCTATAATTTATACTATTGGATATATATATTGTAAAACTATTTGTTTTTACTAACGGCTCCTTTGCTAATAATAAAGATTACAACTTATAAATCGGTTTCGTTTTAATCCTTGGTAACGAAATGCAGGCCCGAAACAGCTTTACGTTGCAAGGAAATATTATTTATTAAAGTTTTACACAATATACAAGGATTACACAAAACATATTAGTTTTCGAGATTTATAACATAGTTAAAAGCTTCGATTCGGGTATTACTATAACGATAACGGTACGGATAATTGGTTTTAACTTTAGTTTATACCTTATCCCTTCTATTGTATATATTAACTTCTTTTCGTTTTATAAGTATTTAGTTAAATTAGGTATTACGAACGAAAAGCGTTCAATGATCGATATTATAACTTTACGTAAGTTTTATAAACGTCGTAAAATCGAGGAAATAAAATAAAATAACGGAAAATCTAACTTAACAGATATGATTATTAAAATTACATCGAACGAAGCTTTAAAAACACTTATATCGATAAATATACTATTTATTAGGGTAATTAAAAAGGTTTCATAATCCTAATAGGCTAATTAACCATTAAATCTGCCCGTTTTACATTATTTATACCGATTTACTTTTTGCCTTTATTTAAACGGTCTATTTATACCGATTACGGATTTTACTTTTATTAAATACGATTATTCGTATAGATTTTCGTTTCATTTTACCTTTTATTTAATTTTAAAATATAGCGTTCATTCTGGTATATTACCTATTTTATTTTACAATTTATAATACATTTATTACTTTGAATAATGATTTTATAAAAAGCTAAAAAATTACTATATAACTTATTACGTTATGGCCGGGTACGCCGACCTGACCTGAAGGCATTTATTTATTATTAAAGGGAAAGGGCGACGCCGTCGCGTCCCTACTGTCCTCTCCATCGTTTTCCCCTTTTATATTAACGTTATCACTATTACCGCTAACGACGTTATTAATACTAATAAGGATATGACCTTACATCTTATTAGTTATACCTTTAGGTGAAGGTATATGAGAGGGATTATCCTTTTTGCGGCAACGTGCGATAACGCCGTTAAACTCGCCCGCATAGTATATACATAAGCCCTATTTCCAAACGGTGACAGCGGTTAATGTTTCCCTGGTTCGCTGATTAACGCTTATTACTAATTAGTATCGGCTTGTGTTAATTATTTGTAACGATTTGTTTTTCGAATCTCCCTAAACGGTATATTACTATTAAATATTTTTTTTTAAAATTTAATTAAAAATTACTAAAAAGTCGGCAAGCGCGTAATATGGCCTCGGCTTACAGCCTTAGGATTATCGGAACGGGGACGTATAAGCTATTGATCCATTCATAACGGTAGTAATAAACCGAATGGCTCCTGCTATTATAGTAATCGTTAATAAACTCATCTGTGGCCGCGAACGAAATATAAAATATACAGGACGTATCTATTAACAGCTTAAGGCTATGGACTCGGGTACGCCGTTTTAACGTTTAATGTGTTAAAAAGACCTTACGATATACCTTAGTGATACGAAGTTTGAGGCGGCGAAGGAAATTCGTTTCGTACTCCTTAGTTATAAAAAAGGAAGTTAAAAGCTTACAAACGGAAGGTGTAATGATCACACTAAATACCCGTGAGTATATAGAAGTTGTCAGAGGGTTTATGTTATCAAGAAGATAGCAGAGATACTGAGTGAACAATATCGCAACCGTGCAAGTAATAATCAAAAGCCGTGAGGCTATTCAGATGTATAGACTGAATACTTAGATTGACAACTAAAGAGTTATCTACTGAATATAGGAAATGCCTAGAGAGTATGTTTCTTATATATCCAGCTCTTCAATCTGGAATCACTTGCCTATATTGCTAGGCGGCATAGGTGGTCTCCTGCTTATGCTACCTATATCCTAATTCTTAGGCGTAACCCTATCCCTGGTTTGCTGACATAAGAGATGTGTGTTCCCCGCCTAATGTGTTAGATACCTGGCTCTGAGTGGCTCAGCTGCCTGCTGGCCTGTTTCCTGACCCAACCGTTATCTGAGTCATAAAAGAAGGCTTAAAATATACATACTTTGGCGTAATTACGCTAAGCTACGTTTACGGCATAAAAGAGCTTTTATAGTAATAAGGTCTTTACCCATAGGGAAAGGGTAAGGTTTATAACCTTAAAAGTTCCCCGCTCCTCTCCCAAGCTAAGGAAGGGGAAAGAAAAAAGAGGGGAGGAGGAGGTCAGCGCGATAATGGTAGGGAGGGGCGAGACAAAGGCGGCGATTGAGTTGGGCGATATAGGGGCGACGAGGCTTAGCGGCATGGCGGCGAACGGGGTAACGGGAGCGGGCGGCGTAGCGGCGATGGAAGAGATTGTGACCGACGACGGCGGGCTGTTATTATTGGTAGTAGTGGTACTGGAGGTGGCGGCGACGCGTCGACGCTCTCGCACCAAACGGTGCCTTGCAATCCTATTCTTACGCGGTATTTATTCGGGAAATAGGTTAGTATATATATAAGCTAAGTAACCTATATATTAAAACGGCTTGGTTTGGTTGAGTGAACTAAAAATAGAGACTTGTATTAGCTGGAACTACGCACCTTTAGCGAAAAAAAAAAGGAAGTTTTACTTAGAACGATAGCGATACATTTTTTTATACTAATCTACCACGTAATTATGTAATTACCCTTGCGTAGTTACCTCTTCGTAATTACTACCGCGTAATTACCGTTATTAAAAACAACAAAAAACGCCATTACCAACTATATCGCCTTTATTTAACTATACAAACCAAATTCGAATTACAATTACTACCTCAGTCAAACTTTATTAATCCTATCCAAACTTGTTAATTTAGATCTTTTACGATTAATACGATAGATAATACTGTCATTATGAAAATTACTAATTTAAACCTCCTGCAATTAACACGGTAATAATATTGTTATTATAAACACTGCTAATTTAAACCTATTATAATTAATATTACAAACAATACTATTACTATCAGGTTATAGATACGAAATATATAAGGAGAAAAAAAACTACCCGTATAGATATTACTTTATACCCTTATGAATAGTATATATAGGACAAGTATTAGTGCACTGTATTGCAAGGTACATATTTGCAGGGTATATAGTAACATGTCACGTTACAGTCTACACTTTTGTAAGACGTAAAATGTATTATATATAAATCGGTTTGGAATGATTATTTCAAACCGACTGTAATACTTGGATCGGTCTGGAATTGTTATTTCGGACCGACGGCAATGCGTGGATCGATCTAGAAGGAGTATTCCAGAGTGATACGCTCTAGGTGGAGGACTTATAAGCCCTTACCTATGGAGTACACCTCTAGATACTCTTCTTAATCTTCATCTTGGCTTACTTTTATAATACAATACTAATCATTCTGATTACTCTTCAAAGACCTTATATTCATATGAATATTATAAGCTTGAAACCTTACCGACAGATACCATTTATAAAAGTTATTAATTTAATCCTCAACAAATCAATAAGAATTATATTAATCCCTCGGTTCAAATTTTTCATTTGTTAATCCAATCGCTTATTTAATCAATCATAAATTTTATCAGTTGGGCTTTAAACTTATACTATAATTAATAAGTTGTATAATGTTTCCAATTTTCATCGATTTAACTACTATAGGCACTTTGCTCCAAATACTTTTAAATCCTTACAACATAGATTTTATTAATATTATCTAGGCCAATATTTCGGCCTTTTAAATGAAAGCCAAGGTAAAAGTTATTAATTGTCGGTTATGTCTTTACGTTAATATATGAAGAAAACAGTATAGAATTCAAAATATGGTAGAAAGATGTATCAATGTAAGAGGGAGAAGAAGAATCTGGAGAGTGCACGCCTTAGATGAGAGCTTATAAACTCTCACTTAGGGCGTGGCACTCTATCATACACTCCGCTAACGTACTTTCTAGGATGTAACACGTTACCATTCACTCTCCTATGCTTGCTAACTATAGTGATATCTAGTAATATCTATAATCGCAATCTTTATTCTTGTTTGAAAAGCTCCGTATTCATGATTCAATAATGAAAGTATAGTTTGTTCAATTATTCAATTAATCGGTTATTTGGTAGTAATGGTAATATATTCTGTAGTTTATTATAAAAGGTTGTTTTGGAAGGTTGGTGAACCTTGCAGAGATGTGATTCACGATGTCATGTATTATGGAACCCATATAAAGTAGTATGTCACTATCGGTTTGGGCAAAACTTCTTTCTTTTCTCCTTTGATAGCGTATCATCAATTTTCAAATTAGCCCCTAATCAGCTATACGATTCTCTCGTATTAACCCATTACTCGATCAATCATTTGAACTACGCTCTTGTATCAATCATATTACAAAATATATCTTGCAAAACTTGCCGTAAGAGGCGCCGTTTTACGTGATAGCGCTAACGCATTGCAAAAGTTGCAACTGTTGCCACTCGCGCCCCTATCAATAACCCCTCCCTCTTCCGCTCTATCTCTACTTTCCCGTTTAGCAGCTCTTAGTTGATTCATTTAATGTTTAACAAATATAAAACGGCCTATATATAGTCAGTTATACAATAAAATTGCATTCAAAAAAATGGTAATGCAAGTAATGAATGGTAAATGCAAAGAGTGGAAATGTAATATCAAAACGGCAAATAGCTGATTTAAAAAGTAAGATATGTAATACAAGCCATAAATGGTAGTTTCAAAGAGTGAATATGAAATGCAAGCAGCCAATAATGAATCTATGGCATGAAATATAAAGAAAAATTCGTAAAAAGGCACAAAAAACTTTACCTATCGAGGTTAGATTACATAAATTCTTTTTAGTAATATTAACGAAAAGAGTGCTAGCCAGCGTTTCCAATACGCCATTCGAAGTACCCTTTTTTGGATTTTGTCGCCTTAATGTCTGTATTTAGAAATAGCCTTTATAATCTATAGATTTTCATTTTTAACCCTCACATATACGAAAATACTTTATCATTATTTATTAGTAGGAAATTAATGTGAAGGAAGGTCGCGATACAGGTTATAATCCGCAGATATCGTTCCATAAGATTTTTATATCTTTTTATCGGTTTGTATGGTTTTTTTAGGAGTGCCATCCTTTTCTTTTGGGGTGTTCTTAGTGTTATGATCCGATCTACGATAGTAAGCCAAGTAGGTACCAAATGTGATTTACTATTAAGGTACAGAGGAGGATTAGAAGAGGCTACTGTGGCTTAATTTGTAGGAATTATTGGTATAGTTAGTGCCTAGCCCATTAAGTACCCTTATATATGCCATGTACGAACCGTATCTAGTTTACACCTGAATTGTACCTAGTTCGTACCCTGACCAGGCTTAGGCCGGGTATTGTATATCCCTTTACGTACATAGTTATATAACATATAGACTTAATGACTAAGAACCAAAGTTTATAATATACCCTCTTTTTCCCGAAATATTATAAGGTTTATAACATCCCGTTAAATAAATACCAGATGCGAGCCGTATCCACTTAATACGCGGGTTAAGCGTAAGCCGGTAATACAACGTTTAACACGTCGTATAACGTATTAGCCGATTTAACCTTGGGTTTTCTACTCCGTATAACGCGCCTTTTAGCCTTACCGTTGACACCTTATAATACGCCCGTAAGCTAGGTATATAATATATTCCCTTTGCTGACGACATCATATAAAGTTCCTTTCAACGTGTTATATAATTTTTTTTTCCGCCGATATCGTATAACGGGCTGTATAATACCTCGTCTTACCTTTAATACCTTGTAATGCGCTCCGTATAATATTCAACCCTTACTAAATCCGGTCCACCAATCTTTATAAATACAAATATCCCTCCGTAACCCTTGAAACTTTTTTCTTTTCTCTTTTATAACGCTACCCTCTTTTGTTAACCACCCTTCTCATCATTATTCCATTTTCCCTATATATCTTTTAACTAACTATTCCCGTAAATATATTTCAGGTTTTTTTCCTAATTTATCATTATAATAGATATGTATAATAGGCCTAACTTAAGTTACGCTACCGTCGGCGTTTTCAATAAGAATAACAAGCTATCCCGTAAGATATATTACTGTTGGAATAATATTACATTCAGTACGGTAGATCAACTTTATTTATAGTAAAGTTGACTGTACTGCAAGTGTATTGCTTTGTAGAGACTTATCGCATTGAGTATAAGTCGAGTGCAGTACGCTGCACTTCACTCTAGGGCATGAGTCAAGCAATTGACCATACAAATTACAGTGCAGACCGGCTAGCAGTCTGTCAAACCTAAAACAATACATTCACCATCTGACTACTGCAATAATACTTTACTTCAAAGACCAATCGAATCGACAACGTTGCAATGTCTAAGGCCTACTAACACTAATCAGTGCTTGCTTACATATTAGGTTAAGCACAGATAATCTAAGTAAAAGAAAAAGCTACTTTCCGGTTACGCTCTACGTCAAATAACGGCAGCTAGGGTAAAGGAAAGATTCTTACGAAGGGCCTCTGCTTCTGCATCGGTTTTTACAAAAGTAAGTAAAAAAGACTTTTAAGCTACGTCGGTTTTCACGGCAACTTAATGGTAGAAATGGTATCACTACTAAAAAATAATAAGAAATCTTTATTAATCTTTTTTAAAGACGTTAAAATCAACTGTCAGAAGTTTCAAAGTACAGCAAGTTGGCAAACGGCTAAGTCAGTACTACTACGAGTGCTACTACTGTAAAAGAAATGACTAAGTCCCTATGCCAAACAACCACAACAAATAACCTTCACTCTTTACCACTAATAACGACCTCCAACCTTACCCTTTACACTAAACCTCTACATATAATTCACTATTTTCACTCCCTTTACACTACGTCAATCGCCAAGTTTGATATTCTGAGCGAAAATACCGAGAATAATCAAGTCATCAAATCGCTAAGTCACCAAATTCCTACGCAACTTCACGCCAAAATACTAAGTTTCTACGCCCAAAATCACCAAGTCCCTCGCCCTACACGCCCTACATAAACCAAAACATCAAAATAGCTACCGAAAACCCTAACTTTTAAGCTATTACCAACTCTGACAGGAAAAATGAAATTAAGGCCCTCGGTTACCTCTTTGCCAAATACTATAACCACGATCTTTGGGAACACGATATCGATCAGAAGTTAATTAAAGAGCACCTGGTTAACTTCGTCGGCAATTACATCGTCGAATAAAATAGTGGCGAGAAACGTAACCACGGTAACCGTACTTTCCGTAAATATCGTGAGTTTTTCGATGACTAGATTATTAACATGTAAAAGAAGATTCAAAAGACTATAAAATCCAAGATAAAATAAAAACTTAAACGCCAAGGGATTTACATACCAAAAAAAAGTTTAACTAAGTTAGTAAATACTTTATTTAACCTAACCTAATTTTATAAATACCCTTAAAACCCACAACCTAAAGGAAAAGTCGTTAAAAAACCTTAACACCTCTACTCATAATTTAGAAAACCTCTACTTCACCCTTTTTAACTAAGCCAAACCTTTTCGCGTATTGGCGATAAGAAACCTGTTAATCTACCTAGTAGTTTAATACCATTATGTGATAACGCGAACTACGCCTTTAACGGCGGTAGGATACGGGAAGCAATGGCCACCAACGCAACCAAAGGTATTAACGTCGGCACTTTACACCAGTTAATTAAATAAAACCGTCAAACTTCCTAAAACCCTTAAGTACCTATCGACCCTTGGTATTATAATCGCTAAATACAGCAAAAACCCTTTCACTTTAAACTGGCCTACGTACGAAATCCCACCACAATTTATACTACAAGTCTTTACCCTCTAGGCCAAGCGACTAATAACTACCCTTAACACCATACCTTAAAACCCCCAAGGCTAAAACCATCAGGAAACACTAATTACAGCTAGGACGATTATCGCAACCTTCCTCTAAAACCTGTTAAATAGTTAATATTAATTACAAACTTACAACTAACTTTGCCAAGATAGGGAATAACACAAAAAAGTACGACGAAAAGCCTTATAACCTTTTTGACACCAAGATAATGCCTTTTTTGAATATCTGCAAGTAGTTAAGGTCCTACCCTCTGGTTTCTATTCACTATTTCCCGAAATATTTACAAGTTATGCAAAAGATTACCACTAAACCTTCCTAACAAACGTTACTACGTTTTGCTAAATCTATAATAGTATAAAATTGGCTACTTCGAATACGACGTCTACCTTGCGTAATACCATATAGACTAGACTACAATAAAGTAAACTATAAAAATAGTCAAGAAGAAAAAATAGGAATTACCAATGGATATTTTTAATTAAATAATTAACAAGTTAATGATATTTTAAAAAGCCATAGGAAAAGTCTACGCTAGTGAAGCCACACTTCGCAAATAGGTACGGGCAATAGTTACGGGTGTTAACTAGTTCTAATACGCCCTACAACACTCAAATACCACCTACGAAGGCTTTTTTAACTAGTTACGTTCCTCGCTTACCACCGTAATAATACGCATAACAAACTCGCTTGATATATATTCCTAAGCCGGCAACTTCCTTAACGTAAATAAAAAAGACCTTACGGTAGTTAATTACATCGACCTCAATTATAAGCGCCCACAATGACTAAGGCTAGACCTATTAACCTTACTTTTAAACTAAAGGTAACACCTATATTAACGCTAGCAACACCAAAATTCAAGCGAAACTGCTAACCGCCAATACTGTCGTTATAATAGTGAAAAAAAGTATTGGATTTATAACAAGTTTGGTTGCTAGTCAACTCAGCACCCTATTTCTGAACATAATAAGAAAAGTGCAGTATATCACGTTCAATACCCCACTACTTTTAAACAAAACTATTTAAATCAAATCGCAAACTTCGAAGGCAACGAGCCAATTAATAATACTAAGGCCCCTAAAAAAAATTAAGTGATACGAAAACGATACTACTCCTAATATGGTCTAGTAATTAGCCAACCACGATTTTCTATACCTTATAAATAGTAAAAATCCTTCCCTTTACCTTAAGTAAGCCCTTAATCCTTTATATACCTTTAACTTTCACGATCGTTACGCGGACCACACGTTTTAAGGTATTATGCCGGATACAGGGGCAATAAGGTACTTAACAAGAGGATATTCGCAATATGTGGCATTGCGGAGGAAAAACACTACAGCCATCAATATTAATCGTTACGATATAGGCAAGGCCAAAATTAGCTTTAACCTAAACAAATAACTATCGTTACTTAAACCAACGATATTATAAACTATTATAGAAGCGATTACGTTTTATATACTTAAGTCCCGTACCCTTTTCCTACTCTGCTTAGAGGATATAAAGACTTTTAGCGTTAACGTTAACTTTAACGAAAACGAACTGGTTGTAAATAACTAAAGGTTTCTATTTGCCCTTAAATAAGGGCACCTATGGTTTTATCTTTAAGGCTTGGAGGTAATGATATTAAACCTGATAAAGCCGAATATACGTCAATTACACTGATGTTCTGACTATCCAGATATTAACAAGTTGTATAAAGTTCTAAAGTCCGTAAGATATGATGATATGAAATACTTTACCTAAAAAGCCATTAAAAGCTTATGCCACCACTGCCAAACAAAATACAAAAACCCCCCGGAAATTCAAATTTACATCAAAAGACGATAAAAACTTTAACTACGAAATCTTTGTTAATGTGTTTTACTTAAACAACAAGCCTATTCTTCATATCATTAACTTCGCAACCTCTTTTCATGAAGCTAAGTTCCTAAAGTCCCTTTTAATAAAAAATACGTAAAGAACGTTAAGGATACTGTGAATTAATACGTACTTGAGTCCACTTGACGTCGTCGTTCACGATACCAGTACTAACTTTATGGCGGCTAAGTTTCAAGAAAATACTGAAATAATGAGTATTTAGTATAAACAAGTACCTTTAAAAGCCCACTGGAGCATTGGAAAGATTGAAAGGGCACACGCCTTACTTCGCCGAACGTATAACATATTTACACTAGAAATCGAAAGCTTTACAGATCTGAAGACACGCCTATAAATGGCAATAAAAGGTTTAAACGATACTGTGGGCCTTGATGGCTTAATATCAATACTTCTAGTCTTTGAAACGTACCTATGCCTGGCAAGTGAATCTCCGCCTTCAGCAAGTACTCAAAAACGTATTGCGGCCTATAGCAAAGTTTTAAAGGAACTACGAAGAGAATCGGCACGCCGCCAGATTAATAATACTCTTAATACTATGAACAGTCCTTTAACGATGGACGTACTTGATTTGCCGTTAAAAAGTAAAGTTCTTGCGTAATAAAAGCCGGGTAAATGGAAAAGGCAATATAAGATATTAAGTATTACAAACTTTAAAGTAGTTGTTAAAATTGCTAACAATCTTATATCCTTTCGAACCACTTAGGTTAAACCTTATATTAGGGGTATAAAACATAAAGAACATTAAGCCTCCTAAGTAGAACAACCTAGCTAATAAGAATCTCCTCTATACGTTATTAATAAGCCGATAAAACGCCGCCGGCGTAAGCGAACCCCGAAGAAAAAGGAAAACATTAAACAGGAGAAATATATACCGGGCCTTATTTATAATACTACTTAGGTAAGCAGGGAAAAAGAGATAACAAAAACTTGGTAATAAAGTTTAGTGTATAAAAGATTATTAAAACCTACGATAAATCTTTTTAAAAAAAGCGATAAGATCGAGATCGATAGCCTACTAACTCGAAGAGTTGTATAATTTATACCGAAAACCGACTTTAACATTTAAAACCCGAATGTTAAGATCTTTAAGTCGAGGATTATCTACAAAGTCAAAGGTAAAACCACGGGACATCCGTATAAAAAGTCGCGACTAATCGCTTAAAGATATGGCAATAAATACAAAAACTAAATCTTTATGTAGTCGACAACGATTTAAAAGATTAATTAGCATTTAGTGGTTACCCTAATAGCAAGTTTATTAATTAAGACTAAGAGTAAGTTTATACTTAATAGCTGTAATATTACGTAAACTTATACACAATTAACAACGGATCTATAAAGGATTATATTGCTAAAACTACCGCAAAAGCTGCTTACCATCTATCTTTTAAAAACGGTAATACCGTATGTTAAATTACTATATAAACTAGTTAAAATAGGTATCCACTAATTCCTAATCTACCAGTCATACTTCAAATCCCGGATGGCGATGAAGCCTTTAATATACGATTGATACTTATTAATAACGTAAGAAAAGGACTTTGGTATAATAGGTATATAAACTAACGATACCCTTTTCGTCGAAACGGCTAATTTTATGGTACTAAAATAACAAGCGATCGAGAACTTTAAGTTTTCAAATTATAAGCCGATAATGATATTGATGGAAAACAACTAACTTAACTTTAATAAATCATTAATCCGTATTCTTAGTGGTAATACCGGCTTAAGTTTTCGCTAAAAGGGCCAAGACATTATTTTTATAGTAATCGACAAAACTAACAAGATTAAGGCTTAACGGTATTTAAAATAACGTGTACGGGGTAATTATATTAATACTTTATATTAAATGAAAGCCTTTTACGATTCATTCATTACGGTATAGACACAAACACCAATGGATAAAGACTTTAACCGACTAAACAAAAGGTTGGAATGGTAGATGTGAAACTTAGACCGCGAGATTAATATGGTGCCAATCGACCTTTCAAAGGCCAATTTAATAATATTAACGAACGGGTCGTTTATGAACAATACCGACTTGTATTTACAAATCGGCTTTTTAATGACTTTCGTTAACTAAGACAGGAAATAAGATCAGTTTAGTATTATTTTTAATTTAATTCACTCGTTTTCCGTCAAGTGCAAAACGATTACACGAAGCGTATTAATATAGGAGATCTATGACATGATAGCGGGCTTTGACGTAGGTATAGTATTATGGGAAACCCTTAACCATATTACCAAACAGTTACGAGTTCCTCTTATTCCGATGGTAATCTGTACCGACTCGAAAAGTCTATTCGAATACCTTTTAAAACTCGGAACTACCAGTGGGAAACGCTTAACAATCGACGTAATGGTACTCCACGAAGCGTACGAAGGAAAAGAGATTAAGGAATTCCGATGAATAAATGATAAAAACAACCCCACCGACGCTATAAAAAAACATCATCAAATAAAGCCTCAAAAAGGTTTGTAAACAGCAACAAGCTAACCATACGAATCGAAAGCTACGTTAATAAACCGCCTAGACAGCAAAGATTACGTGATAGCGAGCAAGGATATTCTGGCAAACTAAAAGATTATCAGGGGATTAATAATGGTTTTTTTAAGTAGCATGGTTAAAGTAGAGGCTTATAAAGATCTATGGCGTAATAGCTTTTTGTAAAAGTTAATAAACTCGGACCTCGAGGCAACGGACAATTAAGGTCAAATGGGGTAAATTTACATGAAATTAGGTGCAATTCAATATGGAAGTCAACTGGAATTGATAGGGGTCTAGCCAATTGATGAGGAAACAATTCAGTAACAACCGGAAAAGATTAGTTAGCCACACTAGTATACGCGCGCACAAACTAAAAAGCCGCCATTGTAAAAATAATATTACATACAATACGGTAGATCAACTTTATTTACAGTAAAGTTGACTGTACTGCAAGTGTATTGCTTTGTAAAGACTTACCGCATTAGGTGTAAGTCGAATGCAGTATGCTACACTTCACTCTAGGGCACGGGCCAAGCAATTGGCCATACAAATTACAGTGCAGACCGGCTAGCGGTCTGTCAAACCTAAAACAATACATCCACCATCTGAATACTACAATACTACTTTTACTTCGAAGACCAATCGAATCGACAATGTTGCAACATCTAACGCCTACCAACAATTATTTTATTATATACTAATACTCTGTAATTAACTGCCTATTATAACCACCTTGCGTTATAGAAAATCTCATCTTTTTTAATAATAATAAGGATAAAAATACATTTTTCTCGTTATGAGCTAAAAAAACATTTATATATTATATATTAACTGCCCTTTTAACTTTAACGGTTTTTTAATATTCGAGTTTATTGGATATAAAGGTTTCGTACGTATTAAACGGTTTTTAATAAGGTAAATCTATAGATAAACCTTATAAAAAGTCTAACCATAAATTAATTCCTTTTCGTAATATATTTAGGAAACTAATTTACTTACGGCTTTACTCGGTTTACGTACTTTTTTAAATTAATTAATTGCTATGGTTTAGGATAGGTGCTATATATTATCCCTTATATGTAAGCGTTAGGGAGATATCTATGGTTATCAACCCGTTTTTGCCTCCGCCTTTTTCAAGTTAATCAATCAGTTTATTCGATTTCGCTATATCGCTTAAATATAAAAAAATCCTTACTATACCGGACGTATAAGCCGTTACCCTTTTAGCTATACTTTCATGTCGCCTCCTTCTTTCGGGTTTATCCATATTTAAAACTTTTTCGTTACCTTTTATTATATCGCCTATTTACAAAGAAAGGAAGTTTTAGACCAATCGGGCCTTAACGCGTAATGTTTTCGCCCTATCCCTCTTTAGTTACCATCGTATATCCTTTCGTAGTTTTAGCACAAATAGCCAAAATGATATAATTACCCAGGTAATTTTTTATTACTAATATAGGCTACGACTTATCAAATGTAATGAACGAAGTTTAAAGCTTAATTATACGATCCCCAATTTTACCCATATCCTATTTATTAACATTAATTAAAAACGAGTTAATCGGACCAACCGCAAACGAACGTAAAATCGTATCCAGACCGACCGTATTATCTAAGCCTCAATTAATATATTATAATTTTTGGTAAACTGCCTAAAAGATCTATTTTTTTGCCCCACCCCTCGCCCTACTTTTTATTATCTATTATAGTCGACTTTCTTTAAAGTCCGTCCCTTTTAGCGTTATTTACCATCGTCAGTTTCCTTTAAAATCCGTCCCTCCTCGTATTATCCGCCATCGGCCTTTCTTAACACCCGCCTCTCCTTACGTTATCCGTTATCTTCGAAGTCACTTCGTATTCGTCTCTTTTTTTACTAAACCCTTTTCTCGGTGCTTACCAACTCCTACTATGCCTTTTATCGTCCCCGTTCTCCAGCGTTAACTAATATTCGAAACAAATTATAATAAAACCCCTAATGTTAATAACACTGATATTCGCTTAATCCTAATAAGAACAATAATAATAAGTAGGTAAATTTTTACTAAGTCGTAATAAAAGCCGTTTTACCGTCGCATACGTATTCGAAAAAGTCGGATAATATTCATTTGTTCTTATCTATTATGTTATAACCTCTTTTGATAATACATTCACTTCTTTATCCATAAATAAAGTGTTATTCCGAGGGTATAGGCGACTTACCCCGCGTTTATAGTTTAATATAAACTCAACGTCAACATCGAAATACCGGGTTATTATAAACACAAATATTTTCCTATTTCGTCTTGAATTCATTCAAGCTTATAATATATTATCAATATTTTAGTAATTTCTACTTCGGTTCATTACGGATTTTTTTACTTAACTAATATACAATAAACCCTGCCCCATCCCGTTTTTACCGTAAAATTTTTAATATTTCAAATTTCTTATATTTACCTTTTTCCACGTCGTTAACGACCAAAACTATTTTCAGGCGAATATCGGATAGAACTTACGAAAAAAGAAGTTTGAAGTTGCCCATTCAACTAAATTTATATAAAACATAAAGTATTTACTTAAAATATTTAATACGATATTGAACGAGTTTGAAATATCGATGACCCGGTATTAGTTGTAAAATTGATTAAGCCTTTTACTTAAACAGTTAGTTTTAATAATGCTAAGGCTTAAATAAACCTTATCCTTTACTTTATATTATTTCGCCGGACGTCGCCAGAAATTCGTCGCCATTTTTATTTATAATTAAATATAAGTTGTTGCCGCTTATATTAACTTTGCCCCTACACGTAAATAAGTTAAAAATTTCATAACTCGCACTGCCAGATTAATTAACGACTTCGTATCCTTATTTACCTTTAAAATAAGTGATATTTAATACCTATTTATTAAACGGTTTATGTTAAATCCAATAACTGTTGACTTCCGGTTATTTAACACGAACTAATAAACGGGTAAATATAAATTTTAGTTATATTACGAAAAAGTAACGACTATACGTAAGTAATTTCAAACCTTTTGGTTTACCGATTTAATATTGTTATTTATTTAGAGGTAATACGTTATAAATAAAAGTTATTCGACTTATATTAAAAATATAGAGTCGTTTAAAATACGTTTGCTTAATTTTAACCACAGTAATCAATAATGAAAGCTCAAAATCTATAATTTTTTACTATATCCCGAAAACACTTCGTATACGTATCAGCAGTTATAACCTATATAGCCATAAATTAAATAATCTTAAAAAAACGATTTGTAATAACTAATAAATATCGAAAGCCACCTTCGGTAATTGATAAGTCGATTATAAAGTTAATAAAAATATACTTTTAATACTAGTTTAAAATAAAATAGGGTTAAAGGAAGCTCTATTATAAGATACAACTATATTTCATCCCATTATATTACTTATATATTCGATATAAATGTCGAATATTTATAATTATCTTTTTTTGGTAAAAATCCCGTTGTAAAACACGAAATAAAATGTTTTTACCCGAATAACCCATAATAAGCGAATCGTAAATTTATTATATGATTTTTATCGTTAACAGTTCTCAATTCGGTAATTATAAACGATTACGATAAAGTAATATACCCTGTAAGTGAATCCCGTAATTCGCGATTTACACTAATTATTTTATTTTAAATAAAAATCGCCTAAAGCCTTCGAAAATCTCTAAAAAGCGAATCTTATATAATAGGTCATTCGCTATTCCTCAATCCTATAATTTCGTTAACGTGCTCGTGCCGAAAATAAAGTAATTACTTGGCATTAACGATACCGTTAAGTTTAACAGGGACTTAGACTGCGACGGTATTACAAGTATCGTCGAATTAAAATCTTTTAACTTTATGCCCAATAATGACTCGAGTACGGGTTGGACTCAGGGAAATATCGTATTTGGCAACCTTTCGAAAACTTCCAACCTACCCTTAAAATATATATTATTATAATTTCATTACCAAACATCTATCTTACTAAATTTATTTATATAACCCGTCACAATCTATATCTCTTTAACATATAAGTTTATTTATATTATATTTAATGTATGAATAAAAATGGGTTAAAAAACTCGTCCGCGGCGTTTTCAAATTTTGGGTTTATTTCATAATTTATAAGTTAACGTATTTGAGCGAGCGCTCTAAATTACGGGCATATATCGCATATAATATTGAAAAAGTAAAAAGAATTCGACCTATTTAAACTCGATTTCCCAAATCAAATGTAATAAAGAATTTCTTCCTAATCCTTTATAATTCGTTAAATTGTAAACAATATACAGACACTATGTAATTCGAAAAACACCACTTTTAAATAAGATATTATTATGAGAAGCTCCTTATCGTAAATAGTATAATTACGTTTCGCATCTGTTAATCGTACGAAGTAATAAATTACTAGCTTTAAAATGTTATCCTCATTCTTTTTTACAACAAATACCCTTTTAATGTCGTTTCCAAATAGTCGATTTTTATCATTATTAGCCGATTTCAATCACAATATGCTAAAATCGGAGCTGTAACAAAGGCATCCTTGAACGTTTGAAATTTATATTTCTCCAGCTTTGTCTCAACCTAACGAATACCCTACTTTGCTAAACGGACGAGACAATTCGTTAACTTAAAGAAATTACTAATAAAATTACGATAAAAGTTGGTAAAACCTACAAAACTTCGAACCTTTCGGATAATACGTAGTAACTCCTATTAGCGGACTACCCGAACTTTCTCGGGTCGGCCTAAATACCTACCCTAACTATTATGATAAAGCTCAGATATTTAACATGTTTAATTATGAAGTTACATTTTTTTGAATTTAAATTTTACTTGGCTTTAAGAAAACGTCCCAAAACAACGCGAACTTTCACCATATAGTCCCATTTCATACCAGAAAAAAAAGGCCGTTTGAATAAATTATAAAGAAATTATCCAAAACATCCGCTATCATATAATTGATATATAGTTAAAACGTTGCTAGCGCTTCCGTCAACTTAAAAAAGGTAACTAATGACTTAAATAACCCAGATACTGTACTAGACGGAGTAAATTTCTTTTATTTATATAAAATTAGGGTATGGTAAAAAGCTGTTCGAGTATCTAACTTCTTAAATTATGTCGATTTCGATAACATACGTAAAGTCTCCTTAATTGATGGTAAAGGAAAACAGTCTTATTGAGTAATTTTATTTAATATCTGGTAATCGATATCAAACCGCCAACCCATTTTCGGAATTAAAATAAGTAATACCGGTGTTATAACCAATAAAAATATTATTCGAATTTAGTTTTTATCTATTAATTTCCTAACCTGTCGTTGAAATTTAAAAAGTTAATTTTATAATATCAAATATAACAGATTTGAGAGTTGTTTTTATAAAGATTAATTTCTATTAAGTTTAATATAAATATGGTAATTTAATTTCTCTTTCTATAGGAGTAAATTTATAGCTTTATATTTATCGAATAAGTCGCGAAATTCAATTAATTTTAATAGGAGACGTAACTAATATTTTTTTCTTTAACCGTAATTGTTGCCATCGTTTATAAAATCCGCGTTATCTCGTAAAAGTTTATAACAAAAGCTATCCGTGACGGGTCTCCCGTACGTTATACCTTTAGGTACGAATGTTATACTAAACCGAGGAAAATCGAACTTATTACGTTTTATATATCTTTTATCTTAAGGCGTATTATTATTACGTCGATCATTAAGCATTTCTAACCTTAAATTATTAAGCCACTACCGTTCACGTTTAAGGTTACCTGTTAATATTGCATCTAAGGCATTTTGAAAATTATATCTCGCGTTATTCCAGGAATGATATATATTAAAATCGGGTTCTACCATTTATTAATATTGGTACGAAACTTAGCTATTTAGTTAATAAGCGTATTTTACTATAATTCTAATACCGTATCGAAATGTTAAGGATATAATAACCAAATTTACTTTATCCTCAATCATTATATTAAAAACTCGTTTTTGATAAAATAAAAATTATAATTAAAATAGACTTAAATATTTAAAAAGTATATGTTATTCAAAAGTATAGGGATAAAAAATAAATTTCTATTAATACGTATTTTAATTGAATGAAACTCCTTCTTACTCGATTTTACAATTACGTTATTAAATTTATATAACTTCTAAACAAAACTGTATTTAAGAGTTAGGTTTTCCCTGTCGCCGTTAATAAGAAACTTTCTTTTACCTCTTCGATTTAGATCATATTTACTTGTGTAGGAGGTAATACCAGACGGAGTTCGTAGTTGCGTTAGTAATAATCTGAAAAGCTATAATATACATAATGTCCTGAGGTAGGTTTAATTTAACCTTTTTCTACTATAGTTTACATCGCTTTAAGTTTTTGTTTTTAAATGCGTACTGAACGGGTTTACTAAAATAATTAACTGCGGTATTAAAATAATTAGCCGCGATTACCACGGCTTTTTAACAAAGGTACTTAAAAGGCGTAAACCGCTGTTATAACCATATTACTATCCGGCCGTTAAGATTGTACGGGTTTCGTTAATTAACGACTTACACGTTATTTTAAATTTAAGAACTTTAATTAGTTAGCAAGTTTGCGATACTTTTTTAGGGCTACGATATAATTTACCCGGTTAATATTTGTTGTAATGTATTTATCGTGGATACGTAACGATACGCGAAAATGTAAGTAATTACACTTTATGGCCAAAAGATAATTTTAATCACCTATTTAAATTAGAAACGTTTCGAATTTAATAGCGAATAGTATTTCAAAGTTTTTATCGCTCATAATTAAACTTTTAAGTTTAATTAACACCTTATCTATACGGTATAGGTTATCAGAAACTGCCTAGATATAATCGAAAAACTTGTTTATATTATATGTACCTCTATATATTTTGGTTTTATAATACGCCGTAACTGTTTGTTTTACCGTCGCCGTATAATATCCCTATTTGTAAAACAGCGTATAAAAACCTTTTTTTAATTTACATTTTATTTCATTTTAATATAAATTCAATTGTTTTACGCGTCGTCGCCTACATTAAAGCAAATCTGTTGAATTAGGGTCAATTATATCGTTTTCGTTTACCTTCAACCGGTGAAAACTTAACATGAGTCGCGGTTAATTCGGTTTCAAATTATTAAATTGTAGTTACAAATTAAACGAAATTAAATGTAGAGTCGATAATTAAAATTGATTAACCTAATTATTATAATGATTTTATAATCGAAGCAATATAATTTACGGAATTCTATAAACGAAAAATATCGGTTTAGGTTGTCTTTGAAAGTATAAAAGGTATATTTATAAAGGTAAATAATGAGATATTCGTTCATAGCCTATCCTTTCCGATAACGTTAAAGTATAACGTAAAATCATTAACGTTTGTTATCGATTTATTTATTGTAAATAATTTTTTCTTTCGAAAAAAAAAAAAAAACCTCAATAATATATTATGGTTTGACTTACAATGGTTAACCAAATAAATACCAAATGTGATTTACTATTAAAGTATAAAAAAAAGACTAAAAAAGGTTACCGTAGCCTAACATACAGGACCTATAGGTATAGCTAGTACCTAGCTCGTCACGTGCCCTTATACGTACCTTGCATAGACCGTGTTCGGTCTACACCCGGACCGTATCCAGTCCGCACCCGAACCGGGCTCAAGCCGGGTACTGCCTATCTCGTTACGTACAAAGTCACGTAACCTATAGACTCAATAGCCAATAGCTTGAATCCATAACACTTAGCGCAATCCGGAGGGCTATTTCTCTTATCTAGGGAATAAACGTTTCCGTAGGTGTCGAATCCCTTAATTATTAGATCCGGGGTGTTTTTGATGCATTTGGAAAAGCTGTCTCTTATAACTCTCCCCATATGCCCCATAGGAACGCTGTCGATTCTTATATGCCCTTCAGAAACACCGTCCCCTTATTTTAGGGTGCTCTTGTTACGGTCTAGAGGGCTATCTCTTATATTCCCTTTTAGAGCGTTACCGCTTCTTATATGCCATTTATAAGCATTGTACCCTTCTTGTGGAGCGTTCGTAGCTCGGTCGAAAGGATTTTCTTTACTATTTGAGTAGTGAACCTCTTTGTGGATGCCGAATTCCTCTATCGAGTGGCCCTATTTTCCGTTAGTGGAGGAGACGTCTCCGTGGTTGCCGAATTTCTCTTTCATCAAGTGGCTCGATTTTCTGTCAGTGGAGGGTGATCATTGAAACCCTCTTACCTTTTAAACCCGAGTAGAGGATAATCTTTACGGCTTTTCCTTTTATTAAACCAGAGTAAAGGATAACCTTTATAGCCTTTTCTCTTTGTGCATGGATTCTTCACTTTGCGTATGTGGGATGCTCCTGCACATGTTTTCAATAAGTTGTTTTTTGCGTCCAGTTAGCAAGAATATTTTTATAAAGTTTACTTTTAATATTCATTTGGTTTTGTAATTTGGTATTTCATGAAATTGGATTGTGGTAAATATCGTTTTCCCGATATAATCTCTTTAAAGCGTATTAATGCCTTTGCTTCGCCATTGTGCTTATAACATTAACGAGATTGAGTTGTGTACCGTGTGCCATATTTCGGACGTTTAATTCGAGAATTCATTCCAGAAATCATCTAATATACCGAGTCTTCAAGTTTTTTCCTCCTAATATCGAAAAATAATGTTTATAATATACGTGTTTGCCACCTAAAAGTATAGATCCTATACCAGCACTTCGATTATATTGTCCCACAGATTGAGATTGATATACCTTCTAACGCTTTTTTGAATCGCTGTTTGCTTGAATAAAACATTTATATATTCGTTGGCCTTAGCAAAGGTTGTTGTTAGCGGTGCCATGAGAGTAAAATTGTTATATATAATATGTTATTCTGAATATAATGCGTTAATAGGGTTTTGTAAACGTTAAAAATGAATTAATCAAAAAGACTTCGAAATAAAATGGTAAATAAAAGAGTATAGTACAAAAATCAGAGATAAATAAAATGTAATAAAGCGTTCGAAATTAGGCTTTCAATGTTTGTAAGTATGAATAAAATATAAAAAAAAATGTGATTAAACGTTTTAAATTAGTTGTTCAACATTTGTAAATATTATATGTGTTCATAAACTAGTAAACTTCAAAGTTGTAATTCTAACTTAAACAAATGGTGTATGGTAAGGCGAACGAAGGTAAAGCGAAAGAGTTATGTGTCAGAGTTGGGGCTTTGTGTAAGAGCATTGGGTGATGCTTTGAACGCTTTAAGTGTTTTAGTAAGAGTTTTGGAAGCTGTATGAAACGCTATAAGTTTTGGTGTAAGCGCTTTGAAAGTTGTTTTGAGCGCTTTAGAATTGTGCTTAAGAGGTTTCAATGCCTATTTGATGTAGTAATCGGATAGATCCTAATAAAGGTATCGAAATTTTAATAGATTACATAGCTGATAAGTAATACGACGCTTTCTAAAAAGCATACAGAAACGTCTAGAGTGTTAGCCGAGGCAGTCATAGTATAATATGGCTTCTAGTAGGTAAAGGGCACTATTGAATTGATAATATTATATTAAATTAATTTTTCTCAAAACTACTACGGATTTTTTTTTTTCCACGTTTTCGCGTATTTATTGTAAATCGTAAAGTTATAGTACGGAGAAATCAAGGCCGTTGTATATTCCGCTATAAATATTCCATGAAGATTCGTTTTTTTCCTAAGTTATCCGTAATCAGGCGAGTTGGTTACCAATTATTATCGATTAAGTTTTCACGTTAATGTAAAAATAAGGTAGTATAATATTTAAATTATGGTAGAAAGATATATCTATATAAGAGGGAGAAAAGGCACCTGGAAAGTTCAAGCCTTAGATGAGAGCTTATAAGCTTTTACCTAGAGCATAGTACTCTACCAAGCACTCCGCTAATGTACACTCTGGGGTGTGACACGCTACCATGCACTTCCTTATACTTGCTAACTATAGTTGTATCTAGTAATATCCACGTTTACTATAAATATTTATTGATGATCCATTAAAATCTTAATATATACCCTTAATCCAAGTTATAATTAACTTGTAATTCTAGAGTTTTGATTTTTTAATCGTACGATATTCTTTTACTATAAAGTCAATAATTCCAACAAAAAGGGTATCGTCAATTTATATATCATGTTGGACCTAGTTGGGGTACCATATGTATCATATCTTAGTTACTCCTTCTTCATTGTTATAAATACCTTTGTTTACTACAAACTCTGCAGTTTAAATTTAGACTTATTTTTTTTTATCCTCCAATATCATTGAAAAACGCTATCACCATAACAACGTTTTGAAAAATGATAGCTGTAAAAATAAATCAAGTCAACACCAAACAATTTAAACTGCTATCAGATTTTCGTTGTTTTTAACAATTAATATGGTGACTAGCTGCGGAGAGTCGCTCTACAGCCAGTATCACTAGCTGTTTTCCCCCTATTTTTTAAAAAATATTAATAGCCTGATCTTTTGTCACTTTTTATAACTAGTAGGTAATTTCAAGCCTTACTCGCCAATCAATTGTTACCTACTACCCTGTTACGCAAAAAGAAGGGTCAATAAGCTTTTAATTCTTTTGCTGCATCGTCTGCCATTGCCAGTAAGCTATCATTAAGATTTTTTTTCTATTGACTTTTACCTATCTTTATTCGTTTTTATACCCCTTATTGGAATAGTAGTAATTACAGTTCACTAAGTCAACTTTACTTACATTAAAGTTGATTGTGCTAACTTCAAGTTGGGTGTATTGTTTTATGGGTTTACTGTATTAACTGCAAGTCAAGTACAGTATGCGTCCACTTTACAATAGTGCATGTACCAAGCAATTGACCATACAAATTACTGCGCGAACTGGCTAGCGGTCTGCCAAACCTAGAAAAATACATTTACCCCTTGAACACGTAATACTACTATTACCTCGACCAATAGAATCGATAAATTTGTAAAGTCTAAAGGCCCACCAACCTTAATTAGTATTTATTAGGTTAAGAACAGATTTGTTAAGTAGAAGAAGAAGCTACTTTTCGATTACGCTTTGGATAACACTAATATAGAGAAAAGATTCTTGCGAAAGGCATCTGTTAGTACTACATCAGTCCACAATGGCCGGAAATGAGAGAAGAATTTTATTTTACGTCCATATAAAACGGTAATTTGGAAGTAGGTCATGGTATCGTTATTTCAAAACACCATAAAATCTTCACGGATTTTTTTCAAAGAAAAGCGTTGCAAATTCACGGTTGAAAGTCTTAAAGATCATCAAGTTGACAAATGGATAAGTAAATACTACTAAGGGTACTATTACTGTGGAAAAGACTAAATCCTACACCATTTAACCACTAATAATAAACGACCTCCAACCCTAATTCTTACACCAAATTTTGCTTTTTATAACTAATTTCTCCTTAAAACCACTCTTTTCCCTTACACTTACGCCAAAATCATGAATTCAATCGTTAAGACAGCTACTCCGAACGGAAAATACTAAAAAACGTTAAGTCGTGCTAAGAAAGCTATGTCGCACAACTCTACGTTAAATCGTTAAGCTTCTATGCTTTCAAATCGCCAAGCTCCTCAACCAAAAACACCTACACCATACGAATCGTTAAAATAATACCGAGCTAAAAATACATAAAACCAATTGAAGATCTCGGAAATATCTTTACTAACTATTATAGCCAACATTTCTAAATAAAAGATATCAACTATTCCTTAACTAAAAAGCAACTGAATAACTATATTAGTCAATACATTTTCATCACCGACGTCGGCGACAACTTCAGCCAAGACTAACGCGCTTTTCACAATTTCTGTTAACTTCTTAGATATTGAACCCTTCATATGTAGAAAACTATACAACAAACCGTAAAAACAGATTAAAGATAAAGATTAATAGGTGTATGATCTACATGCCAGATAAGACTATAAAGGGGATAGTAAAAACCTTTTTTAAATGGGCACAACTTAAAAAATACCTTTAAAATCCTCAACCTTAAAACTCATAAGGAAAAGGTAAGGGCGTTTAAAACCCATCACGCCCTCATACAAGTTTTAGAAAACCACCCCCCAATCCCTAGTTAAGTTAAACCTCTTTATACACTGATGATAAAAAAGCTATTTTTTTTAGACAGCTTAACACCTTTACTTAACAATGCAAAGTGCGCCTGTAACTGCAATGAAACGCGTATGGTAAAGGATGCCAACACGATAAAAGGAATTAACATCGGCGCTATTGACTGGCTAATTAAACAAAATCGTTAAGTGCTTTAGAACTCCTTCTACATCCAAGTTCTTTTTACCTCTTCAACCTCCCCTAAAAATCATCAAATTCTTTGAAACAAAATATCCTATAGTAAATAAGTCTACAAACATAAGCCTATCATAGGTCTTATAATAGAACTTTACTTCTTGACCTAGGCGACTGGCAACTACCACCACCATTGCAAATCAGAGGATCTAAAACTTGACTTAACGGCAGTAAACACTATCAATGATTGGAATTACTATCGCGAACTTCCTCCCAGACTTATTAAAACGATCAATATTAATTACAAAATTTTCATGAACTTCGTATAAATGTTATATAATCCAAAAAATATAATTAAAAGCCTTACAATCTTTTTAATGCGAAGATAATGCTCTTTTTAAACATCTTAAAGTGAATAAAGCTCCCTTATTCTGGTTCTTATTCAATGTTCCCTGAAATCTTTACAAGTCACGTTAAAATATATTACCTCACCTTTCTAATGGGAGCAAAAACCTTTCGCGAGATCTACAATAGTATAAAAAGCCACCTCAAGTACAATGTCCACCTTAAACAATATTATAAAAACTAGGTTATAATAAGGTAAACGACAACAATAACTAATAGAAAAGAATAAGGTAACTCCAATAGATATTTTGAATTAAATTTTGAATAATTTGATAATTTATCCATAAGCAATAAAGAAAACATACCGTAGCAAAACCACTCTCTGAGAACAAGCACAAACAATAATTACAGGCGTTAGCGAGTTCTAATATGCTTTATAACGCTCAAATACCACCTGTAAAGGCTTTTCCATCCAGTCACGGTCATAGATTACGACCGTAATAATATGTACGCCGAGCTCGTTTGGTAAATATCACTAAATTAATAAATTTTTCTATGTAGATGAAAAAGACCGTATAATAATATATTACATCGATTGTAAGTACGGGTTGCTCCAACGCTCAAAATATCGTTTAATATATTTGAATTTGAAACTATAATCATATTAGCGCTAGTAACAAGAGCAAAACTCAAACGAGCCTACTAACTGTAAGAACTATCGTTGCCGTCTTCGACCTTATATCAACATTCTTGGCATATGTGCACGGACCATCTTGTTAAGAAATGAAGGGAGCTTACATTATAAACCCTAATAGTGCCCACTTCCAAGAAAAAATTTCAGGTTCAGCTGCTCTTAACACTATCACTTCATATGCACCCTATTCCACCACAATATTACTAATCAGCTTTATCACCACTTGAATATTTTCCGGTGACCCCTTTTTGGCTATAAAGATCGTCTTCGGCTTAGCGTACAACCTACGCAGCGGTGTATCTAAAGAACAGTCCTTATAACTAGCGATTTTATCTCTCGCTACTTGTGCCAACGTGGCCCTTTAGACTTGGACTTGCACTACAATGCAAGTTTGATTCCCTTTGCGCTTTAAGATCTTAAAGAAAAATATTTATTATAAGCGCTCGAACATAACGGCTCAACTTATTTATTTATTTTTAAGCTATTACCACCTATATTAGTACTCCCCTTATTTAGTGGGGCCATCTATTATACTTTGGATACCTTTGAATATCCATAACAGACTTTCTATGGAGTACCAACTGATTAGCAATATTCTTTATTTTACGATTTTTTTACACTTTTTAGGCTTACAGTCCATGATAAAAAGTTGGCTCGTGTTTTGGTTTTTCCACCTTTCACCGAGTTGTAAAGTATATATTCCCCCCTGCTACGAGCCTTTAACCAAAATATAAGTGTTTTGCAGTTTCTTTACTCTTTTGGACCGCTGTAAGATCCTTGATACGAGTAGGCGTCGAGTGTGAACTAAGATAGCCATATAACATAGCCCGATTAAGTCTATAATTTTCACGCTCTTACGGGTCTCTAAAATGTAGGGTAACTTAAGGCCTTAATTAGAAGGCTGGCTTAAAGTTCGATTTCTGACTTTCCTTTTCATTTTTGTGCTTTTCCGTTCTTTGAATAATAGTTGTGGCGTTGGATTTTTTTTTTATAAGTATGTTCGGTTAAAATCCCTTTCAGAAACACCTAGTGATATCTCCTCCCTTTTACGTGATACGTAGACAAACTTATACAAATATGGTGCATATTTGTATTCTATACTAGGTTTTTCACACGTAATAATGATCAATACGGTTGATTATAAGACCTCAACAGCATTTAACATATACGTGCAACAAATTTCCCGAAAATTAGCCACAAGTGTATAGGATTATGTTTTCAACCTTATGTATTGATTTAGTTAGGGAAAACTTTTAATGGTTTATTTAATAGATCATACGGTATATTTTGAAAGCAACAGGAATTATCGAATAGGGAGGTTTTTGTGGGTAGAAATACTTGAGTTGCAAGTCTTCTCGCCATTATATGTATGTATTTCACATTTGATAGGGTTGCAGCTATATAGTGGGCACTTCCCGGTAATAGTAAATCACAAAAAAAGAAAAGAAAAAGAGAAAAGAACTATCGTCATAATATTAACAAAAGATATTGCATAGATAGTAAATCCAGTTATTGTTTAACTCGCTACCCTTAAGCTAAACGCTACAAATAACAGGTAATATATTATACCTAATACTCTACTTTTTTGGAGTAAAACAACTTAAACTACATTGTAGACTATAAGGATAAAAAGGTTATTAATGATACCGATATTCATAAAAAGATTACGTAATACAAATATATTGCTTCTAACGCGGTTTAATAACTAGTGAACTACGCTCTCCTATAAAATTCAAATGGCGAAAGCCCCTTCCTTTACCCGAACTAAACTCATTACATACATTTTACCTCCATAATCGTTATACAGATCATACGTTTTAAAGATATTATACTAGATGAAAAGGCAGCAAAGTACTTAATAAAAAGTTATTCGTAACACGTGGAATTGCAAAGGGAAAGTACTGTTACCATGGAATTCAATCATTAAAATACTGGCAAGGCTCAAGTTAGCTTCGGTCCGTGTAAATAACAATCGTTATTAAATACGACTATTATTCGAATTATTATTGAACCAATTAAGTTTCAAATTTCTAATTCTCTTACTATATTTCTTCTTTACTAAGAAAATAAAAAGAATCCTCGGCATTAACGTTGACGTTAACGCTAAGAAACCAATTCAAAACGGTTAATAGTTCCTTTTTGCCTCTAAATAAAGGTATTCATAATTTCATTTTCAAAGCTTAAAGATAACTTTATTAAATCTAACGAAACCATAAATACGTCAACTACACCGGTGCTTTAATTAACAAACTGTCGATAGGCAATACCAAGTTCGAAAGCCTGCAAGGTATAAAGATATAACATACTTTATTTTAAAGGTTATTAAAAAGCTTTACCATCATTACCAAACGTATGCCAAGATCACCAGAAAATTTGAGTTTATACTAAAAAAGATAAATATTTCAAATACAAAATCTTTATCAATATATTATACTTAAACAACAAGCCTGATACTTAAGTTATAAACTCCAAAACCTCTTTCTATAGGGCCAGATTCTTTGAATCCTCACTAATAAAACATATGTGATAAAATTTAAAAATAGCATAAATTGTCACGTATTTGTGCTTACCTAATATCATCGTCTATGATACCGATACCATTTTTATAGCGATGTAGTTTTAGCCGAACACTAAAGTAATAGGTATTGAATGCAAACAGGTGCTTATTAAGGCCTATTAAAGCATTGGAAAGGTTTAAAGGGCATACGCACTACTTTGAAAAGCGTATAATATACTTACATTGAAAAATAAACGCTTTATAGACTATGAGGCACGTTTCTAAATAGAGGTGAAAGGTTCTAAACAATACTGTAGGCCATGATAACTTATTAGTAATGCTATTGATTTTTGAAACATATCCTTGTCTAACGAACAATTTTCACTCTTAGCAAGTATATAAAAAAGGGCTATAATGTATGTGTTGAAGTTACTATACTGGAACATATTGTGTAGGCTTATAGATTCAAATACTCTAGAATCTATGGAGGAAGAGAGAGGGCTTGATGTATGATTAAGTGTATCATCACACCCTGTACTCTTCAGTGCTAGTTTATACTAGTAAGTAATATTCACTAGTATTTGTAAATCTTAGTGTAGGGAGCTAGCTTCCAGCTGACTAGTCCTCCATACTAGTACTTAAACCAGTAGATACTAATGCTTTTAGTGTATGTTACTATCTTTAGCTAAGTTCTTATTATCTTATTAAATTCCATATCTTTTGGTGTTATGATGTATTTAGTACTAGTGGTTGTACCAAGTACTGACTAGCTCTATTGTGGCTCTGTTGTTGTGTGTGTTAAGAGTGATTGTACCTGTTATATTTTAATATACCCCCTTAAGATTTATTATCCATTTCAAAACAAAAGAAGGGAAGAAAAAGAAGTAAAATAAGAGGTAAATGATAAAGTGAAGGAGGTGTAGTATAGAGTAATAGAAAGTCAGTAGGTGTAAAAATTAAGAAGTCTTATACAGTCCAATTTAAACCCATAACCTCTATAATATCCGTTATTATTAATATCCAAAGTTTTCACCAAAACCACTATACTATTGATACCCGTAATACCACATAAGGTAACTAGAAATACGAAAGTTTATAAATTATACTATTAATTTAAGTTTAGTTTAACTAAGCTAAGCCGTCGTATTATCATCTTTTGTTTTGCCATCTGTAGTGGCTTTATCAGTTTATGGGCTAATTGTTAATTCATAGATACCTATTTTATTTTTATTGCGCTACGTTTAACTTCGTTTCTTATAAATTATTTTTAAGGGGGATGTGTTGAATAGGTTAGTAATACTTATTTTTTTGGTTAACTCAATAGACCCTTTCTTATCTCAATATATTGTGATTATAATAGAAATACATAGCTCCGTGGATAAGTTAATCATTTAGAGGGTTTTTTAGGTGACTTTCATTACTGTTACGCTTTTATAATTCATAAAAGATAGGCATACTTACTTTGTCCCCTTTTCAGTCGGAATTATACTAACTGTTAATTTGAAGCTTGTAGGATTTATTTTGATCTTGTGTAAAGTTTGTGGTTTTTCACTGCGGAAGTAATAATAGTTTTTTTCTATCGACTTATATTCCGTAGGTTTTAAACTGCCTAAAGTATCCAAACTCTTAATTAATAAGTATAATGTTTTAATGCAACGGATTATGGAAAAAGCGTGATAGTAATGATATAAGAGAGGTAAAATCTGGCCTAGTTTGGTACATTGTATAGCCAAAGGCCCCCATATTTAACTGATACTTTATGGTTTGTGAAATATTAGCCCAATATTTAAGGGGTCTGGGTATGGAATAATTAAGTGATCCAGAGGTAGTGGGGATGTAAGCCGATCGTTTGCCTGAATCATTTTCCTTATAGTCCAAAACCTTTTGGATATAGATACTTTGGATTAAGATGATAGTATGTACGTTTCTGTTCCTTGAGATACATACCTTTAGGCAGTTCTCTGCCTTTCCTAGGTCCTGTTACTTGAAATATTTCCCAATATACATCTTCAAGGTCTTGATGGTATTTAAGTCAGGGCTTATTATCAGGAACTTATAAACATAAGGATATATAATATGTTAACGGCGATAGTTAATATATACCGCGTTATTAAATCTTAGTTTTTTAAACTTAAAAGTATTAATTACTTCCTTTAACCTTTTATATTATTTTCTGGAAGCCTGTTTTCGTCTATACAATAATGCTAGGAGTTGAAAAACATAGTTAACTATAGAATTAAAGCCCACGTTATTTTCCCTCAATATTCTAGGAAAAAGTTCATAATAGTATCGGATATATCTATTGACACTAGTTCTTCAAGTTATTTATTGAGGAAAGCCGAATAGATATAGATTTAATTAATATCTCATTTATTATAGGCAGTTAATGTAATAAGGATCCTCTACGTGCAAGACTTTATTATAGTAGTAAAAGTTTTAATATTATCAATACTATACTTTTAATTAAACCTCATTATTATAATCTTGAGCTTATAACTTTCGATCCGACCTTTGAAGTTAGTCCTAAACTTGGTAACCTCTTTCTCCATCAGTGAATAGAGGTTTCTATCCATTTTGATGGCTTTAAAGACCTTAAGGGACAATAAGCTCCGTATTTCACTATAGATTGCCTTCTTCTAGTGTTTCGTATCAAGGCCTTTCAGTACTTCTTTCATAGTAATCTATTTCTTTTATTTAATAACTGAAAACAAAAACTAAACTATATCTATATCAATAACATTTAACGGTAGGACTTTTACTGTTTTCATTTCTACTTAACGAATACTACTTTTTGGATTGGAGTTTAAAACAGCCGTGGCAGTATGTAATGATCACACAAAATACCCGTGAGTATATAGAAGGTGTCAGAGGGTTTATGTTATCAAGAAGGTAATAGAGGTGCTGAGTAAACAATATCGCAACCGTAGAAGTAATGATCAAAAGCCGTGAGGTTATTCAGATGTGTAAACTGAATACTTAGATTGAAAACTGAAGAGATTTAAAGGAAATGCTATCTATATGGTAATGACCGTGTTCTTTTATCCTATGGCTTTTATACTATCTTTAGTACTGGATCGTTTGGATTGCCTTGCTATCCTAGCGATCTATAGATCTGCTGGATCGCTTTGCTATCCTAGCGATTCATCGGCTAACCCTAACCCTGGGTTGCTTACATAAGAGGTGTTCCCCGCTTAATGTGTTGAACATCAGGCTCTTAATGGCGCAGCTGACCGCTGGCCTGTTTTATAACCTGCAGTTGGTCCTTGAGTTATAACACAGTATTATAAGGAATAGCAACTTTAATAGTATCTTCATCCCTTACAACTGTTTTACGGTATCCCGTAATAGTTTTTTTAAAGACCATAAAGCTTAAAATACTAACGATCTTTCTGGTTAAGTTTCCTGACTGGTTTGGTAAGTAGACTCTGAAAATATGGCAATGCTTTATAATATTATAAAACTGCCACAAAAGAAGGATTCCTATGTTTTCTATAGGATTTGTTTTTTTACCCTTCACTTGTCTTGCTAAAGGTATATATATAATAATATCAAAGCCTGAAGTAAAGCCAAAATAAACCTTGAGTCTATAGTTTCTATAACTCTTTACTTTATTGTCAAGGCCCTCATAGGGCGTAATGTAATAGATTCTGCTTTTGTTGTTAACCGTTAAGTTGGCCATAACAACAGCTACATGGAATAGGTAGAGCCACAAATGGTATAGTAACTTTTAGGTAATAGTCTAAGTCCTTATCTTTTCCAAAATTACTCCATGAAAACGTTGAATTATCTCATTCGCTTCACAAATGTATATTAAAAGAAACTTGAGGGTAAATATATAATTAACAGATATCTTTATCACTAAATAGTCAACGAGCTCATTTTCTCCATCTAGGATTAAATAATCGATAGTACACCTAATACTTTTAATTATTTCTTTTAACATGTAATAAACAGCTTTTGGTCGTTCACCAGGTGATATAATAGTTGTAATACAGATTATATAAAAGTATTTGACTTCTATAGTTATGAGACCACGGCGTTCGCCTTTAGGCCTAGCAATTGTTTCGAGAAAGCTGTCAAAAATATAAATAAACCTTCTTTTTTCCGGGGTACCGTATCAAAAGCTTGGTTGTTATCGAATTCTCTTGAAAAATTTACATGGAGCAAAAATAAAGTTGAAATATTTCTCTTCTTGGTACTTCTCAAATCCATCCAACAACTAAATTAATTTATTTACTAACTTAAGGCTAGTGTAACCAAACCTTATCTCGTAAAGGGATATATTGCAAGATTTGGTAGAACCTGTGGAGATAGGGTTTGAATGGAACTTCTGCGTAGTTTTTATAATAGTTTAGTCGCTAATTATAGTAACAACCGTTTCCTCAGTCTATAAATCGACCAAAGGCAAGTTCTTAACCCTAATACATAAGCTATAAAGCTCTGATAGGCTAATCAAGTTCATGAAAAACTCAGAGCAGTAGACACTAGCTGTTAAAAGTTAAGATATTATAACCTTTATTAGAATTCACTAATAATTGTACTATTTCTTATCCTATAAGATAAACTACAATTCTTTCTGTTCGTAATCTGGGGTAGTTTTTGCCTTACATCTCGGGTTATAAAAACTATTTCATATTATTCAAAATATAGAAAAATGATACATAGTACGTTCTTACGGTATCTCGAAATTGATGTTCATCAATTGCAGAACAATTTAGTAATGTCAAGGCAAAAGTAAAAATATGAAAACATAACGTTAAGTTTTGATAGTTTGAAATTGAAAGTGGGGCTTGTATAGCGGCACTACTCGCTTCTGGTACGGCTTCTAATTGGTTTTTTTGGTGGATTAACGTGAAAGTTGAGGCCCTTGAAGTAAAACAATGAAGACTTTAACGTTCAAAGTAGATCTTATAACGTTGTGTAATGATCACACTAAATACCCGTGAGTATGTAGAAGGTGTCAGAGGGTTTATGTTAACAGTAAGGTAGCAGAGGTAACAAAAGGTGCAATATCAAGACTGTGTTCGTGCGAGTGATGATCAGAAGCCGTGAGGCTATTCAGGGTAGACTGAATACTTAGATTGACAACTGAAGAGCTATGAAGGAAATACTATCTATCTTGGTAATGAAAGTGTCCTTATATATCCGCGCCTTCATACGTCTTCAGTGTAGGCTCGACTGGCTCGACGTCGAGTCCATCGAATCTCACACCATGCTGACCCTAACCCTTGTGTACGGTGTGTCTGTTGTGGATCCCTGGTGCCTGCCGAGAGGCTGTGTCCAACCGATTTCCTTCGTTATCTGCTGCGGGGCCGCCGCTGGTGCACCCTGCAGATGTTGGGTCATAACACGTTGAAAGTGGATCCCTCAAAGCGGGACCACCTATATAAGATATAGCTTCTAATTAGCCCAGATTTTCCGATGCAAAGGCCTATATAAGTTCTTATACAATAAACCAATCAAATTAAATATTTGATTACTCAATTGTAGGTAACACTATAAAGTTGTAGTACTGCTTGTAACGTCCTTTTTTACTGTTATCAATTGCAGCGGAATCCGCTTTTTCATTTTATTTTCTAATAGATTTATGAAAATTGAAAGGTTTTCCAGACTAAGAGAGCAATAAATTTTGATATAGTACCTAATAGACTTTTGTAAATGCGCTTTGAAAGAGCCGGCGAGGCAAACCTTCCTGAACTGACTAATATACTGCTCTCAGTTTATAGGCCTTGGTCTTTTTTTAAAAAAAAAACCGAATTTATTATTTCCTTTACTTCCTAAAGCCCAACTTCGTCTTCAACGTCCTATTATAATTTACTTAATAATAAAAGGTTGACTTTTCTCAATTCACTTCGAATACGGACTATTTAGACTTGAAATTCAGGCTCAGTATAAGTCAAGAACTCAAAGGAATATTCAATATCCTGTACCTAACGACGTTGATAAATGAGGATTCTTCTGGTATTTTGAAACACTGCCACAAAGAGGGCTATGGAGGAATATTTTAAAAGGTGTAGGTTATAAAGTTTCTCAAAAAAATCTTGATCATGAATAGGTCCAGTACCTTAGTATATACTAATCAAATTCAAAAGGGCTTTATACAGGTCCTTAATACCAAAGATAATTGCTCACTGGTCTGAGGTAATAAAAGAACTAATCATAAGGTAGGCCCGAATCCGGATACAAATAGTTTTTAAAATATTTTCGAAATTGTAGTCTCAAAAGCATAACTAAATAAATATTTTTTCTGTAAAATCTATATTCATCTTAATGCTAAAAATATCCTCCAAGATATCAAAACAGTTATTATTAACAACACATCCTTTCATTACTGTTATATATATGTTAATATTTATAAAAGTTCCTTTTTAAAATCCTTCAGTAATTGTTACTCGAGATCTGATAATTACCTCTTTTCATCATTTTAAAAAGGGTTCTTAATATCTTTTCCCTCTTCCTTTACTGGTATAATGGTAAATATCGATTTAAGTAATTCCGTCTTCACTTTAAAATGGTCCTCAAACTCAGAAATTGTCTTTTGTACAAGTCGATAACTAACTTGAGCCTTTCTGAATTTGTAAGGTTTAGGGAGCTAATAGCCTTTGCTCTAACCTCTGACTCCTTTTTAACAATATTATTAACATTAATAACTTGAATTCCTCGTTCAATTTTAGCCCTACGGGCATCACGAACTACCTTTCATCCTTTACTCAACAGATCTTCAGGGTCTAAGATCCCTAAAGCAAGAGTATCCCTAGAGGATAGAAAACGAAGGGATAGGATTTCTGGTTAAACAAAAGGGTCTACAGGTCTTAAGAGGCTGGAAGCAATAACAGTTCTCTATAAAAAGAGACTATCATCACTTGTACTGACATGTGGCAATCCTGGTAGTGAAAATAGAGATCCACGTTTTAAAGATGCTTGAAGTACATCCTTAAAGGTATCAAAATGTCCGGGAAAAGTATTTTTTTTTATTTGTGCCTGAAAAAAATGTATTTGAACTAGATGCAATGAAATAAAGCAATTGGGCACAATCGTACTAATAATATGTTTTAGTTACTACACAAGAATATATTATATAGCTGTTGGAACAATATTGACTGCTATTTTTAGAAAGTCAATTATAGTACAATCAGTCAACTTTATTTACAGTAAAGTTGACTGTAGTAATTACAAGTCAATCGATTATAGAGTACATGATTCAGACTAGGGCACGAGCCAAGCAATTGACCCTACAAATTACTGCGCAGACCGGCTAGCGGTCTGCCAAACCTAGTACAATGCATCCACCACTTGACCAATGCAATACTACTGTTACTTCTAAAACCAATCAAATCGATAACGTTGCAACGATCTAAAGACCTGTAAATAGTAGCCTAATAAATTCAACTATTCTAAAATATATATAGGAAGAGAGTGTGTTTAATATATAATCAGATGTATCCTTACACTCTATACTAATTAATACTAGTTTATGCTAGGAAATACTTGTATCTAGTATTTGTAAATACTAGTGTAGGCAGCTGGATTCCATTTAACTAGTCCTCTGTACTAATCTCTGTACTAATCAACACTAGTGCTTATACTAGTGGATACTAGTGCTTTTAGTATATATCACTATCTTTAGCTGAGTTATCCTTATCCTGCTGAATTCCTCATATTTTGGTGTTGTGACGTGTTCAGTACTTGTAGTTGTACTAAGTACTGACTGGCCCTATTATGATCCTATTGTTTTTTGCATTGTGTGACTATAACAGTTGTATTTAAACAGTCTGGTAAGAATCTAAAGGTATTCCGGTAGTAATTGACACGAAGTTAAGTCAATAATACCCTTAATACCGAAAACGACCTTACAACAATCGACGTACTTACTTTACCATTATAAAGTAAAATACTTGTATGATGAGAGCTAGGCAAATATGATAACCTATTCAAGATCTCAAGTATTACTAACCCTAAAGTATTTTTTAAAACAGCTAACCGTTTTATAACGTTCCGAATAACTCAGGTAAAACCCTACATTAAGGTAACTCATAATAACGATAGCGATAAAAATCCCCAAGCTAAATGAATCAGCTAATATAACTCCTCTTCCTTCATAATCGATAAACCGATAAAATGCTGACGACGCAGACGACCATTAAAGAGAAAAAAACGTTAAAAATGAGGAATATATATTGAGTCGGATCTACAATACTACTTAGAGTTAGCAGAAAAGACATGGAATATTAAAACTTAACTGTGAAGATCCAGACATAGATGTTATTAAAACCCCCGGTTAACCTTTGAAAGAAAGCGATAGGGTCTATATTGATATAATCTTTACACAGTGAATTGTATAATTAGTGCCCAAAAGAAACCTTTTCCTCCAAAACACCAATATTATGATTTTCAAGTCGAGGATTATCCATGAAGTTAAAGGTAAAACCATTAGGAAATTATATGAAAAGTTACGTTTAATCGCTTAAGAATATGCTAATAAAAGAAAATACTGAATCCTTATGCAGTCTCTAACAATTTAGAGAATCATTCAATGTTTGGTAATTGCTTGAATAGAAAATTTGCTTACTAAGACTAATAGAAAGTTCACTTTTAATAACTGTAATATGATGTAAATGTATACGTAATTAGCAACTAATCAACAATAGATCGTTTTGTTAGAATTATTATAGAGACTTCGTAACAAATACTCTAAAGAGGTATATATATTATATATGCAGGCACTGTACATACTGGTTAAAACTAGCGTTCATTAACTTCTAACTTATCAATAATACTTTAAGCCAAAGTCAAACATTAAATATTGAATCTATGACTCGTACTTCCTAAATACATAAAATAAGGATTTCGGCTAAAGATGCATATAAACTGAAGATACCATTCTTATTAGGACTATGAATTTATGGCATAGTAATAAGAAGCGATTAAGGACTTGATGTTTTGAAATTACAAGCCGTTCATAACTTTAGAGCAAGAGAACCAACTTGAGTTGAACTAATAATCAATCCGTATACGTAGTATGAACGATATTTACCTTAATTTTCGTCAAAAGAGCTTAAAACCTAACTTAGTCACAATTAATACGACTAACATGACTAAGTCTTAACGGTAGTTGAAGCAACGCACCTATGGCAACTATATCAACTTATACTAACTAGAGACCTTTTATAAACTATTGATTACGGCATAAGCACAAAACCCAAAGGATAGAAACTTTGACTAACTAAATAAAAAACTAAAGTGGTAGATAAAAAATCTAGACTAGAGGATTAATATAGTCCCGATTGATTTGTCGAAGGCCAAGTTAATAATATTTACCTGTGGTTCTTTTTCTAACAACACGAACATATCGTCATAAATTGAATTCCTTATAACCCTCGTCAATAAAGATAAATAAAAAAACCAATTCAATATCATTGAAAGTCTAATTCATTAAACCTTTTTCAAGTGTAAAAGGATTACAAAAAAAGTGCTTACTTTAAAGGTTTACGTCATAATAACCGGCTTCGATATAGGTATAACGATATAGGAAACTCTCAATATCATCACCAAATAGTTAAAGATTTCTCCTACTCCGGTAATAATCTGTACCGACTCGAGAAGCTTGTTCGAATACCTTTCAAAACTTAGAACTACCAGTAAAAAACGCCTAATAATCCATATGATAGCATTTTATAAAGCTTTCAAAGGCAGGTAGATTGAGGAATTCTTATGTATTCATAACAAAGATAATCTTAAAAACGCTTTAACGAAATTGTTACTAAATGAAGCCTTTAAAAGGTTTGTAAATAATAATAAACTAACTATATGTAGACAGGGTTTACTTGATGAAACTTTAAATATTACAACGTTATCAATTCGATTGATTTAAGTAATAGTAGTATTGCATGCTCAAGTGGTAGATGTATTATTCTAGATTTGGCAGACTGCTAGCCGGTTTGCACAGTAATTTATATAGCCAATTTTATGGCATATGCCCCATTTTGAATTGGGCACTCTACAATCAACTAACTTGCAGTTAATACAGTCAACTTTACTATAAGTAAAGTTGACTGACTGCACTGCAATTAACCTGTTAAAAATATTATTTAATATTGTTTCAACACTGACAGCTTTTTGTTTTGTGCGCGCACATCAGTGTGGTCGACTAATCGTTTCTAGTTACTACTAGATTACCTCCTTGTTCACTGGCTAAACCCCTCCCAATTCCACAGCTAAATTAACTCCAATTGCCTCACGGCTCCAAATTTCAAATATACCGATTCCTACATACAGGTATTTTGCTATAAATCTACACAGATATTTAATTTGACCATACTAGTTAATTAAGTCACTGGCTTTATTCTCTTATCAGTTTTACAGTTTTCTACAGCATTTTTGTTCGTCAGTACGTGACTTGAACTTTACAGTTGGCCTGTTTATATAGATTTTTGATCAATTAAAGCCCTTAGAGTGTAAATCTCGACCTTGACGGACTTTTCGAGTTTGTTGGCCTTGCTGGATTTGTTAGGCCTGCCGGCTCTGTTAGGCTTACCAAACCTGTTGCGCCTATAGGTTAAAACTTTAGACTTTCTGGGATTGTGGCGCCTATTGCGCCTGTGCCTTAGCCTTTTGAAATTGTTTAGGGGCTAGATTTTGAGGATCTCAAGGGTTTTTGGTTTCGTTTTTAGAAGGGTCTTTATCTTCGTCTTCTCGAGGGTTTTTGTCCTCGTTTTCTAAAGGGTTTTAGTTTTTATAATTCGTAATGTTTTCGTTTTCATCTTTAGGAGCTTAAGAGCAGATTATTAATTAACCCAAGTTAAAGAGGATTTTTGTTAGTTTAGTTAAGTTTTTGTCTAATACGTAAATTTGTCCTCGTTTAAGTTTTGACTTTAATTTAGATTTGACCTCTTATTAAATTTCCATTTATGTGTTCAATGTCTAATCATTAAAGAACTTTCGATACGTGCGGAATATACGGCTACTATAGTTAAGGTATTTATTACCGTTTTGGTCGATAATGTAGCTGTCAAGAAAGTTGACCATATACTTTTCCATTAAGTCTTCGTCAATATTTAACCTATAAATCTCCTTATAGTAGTGCTTTGAAAAAAGAGACCCGAGGGCTTTAATCGTTTTTAGTGTTACAAACTAGTGCCTGAGATAATGGTTACCAGGGATCTAGCCCTAGTAGTTGCCATGCTCCTATGGTACTCTGGAACCGCTTGGAAGCCGCACGAAAGCATGCCCTCAACTGTCACATGACCGGGTCACTTTTTTTTTCTATAGCTTTGTAGCAGTTCCTTAATAGAGGTTTCTCTTTTTTTCTCTTTATCTAGGATTATAGACAGTATCTAACCATTTTAAGTCATAACTCTAGCTTAATCCCTTTATATATAATTTCAGACCTTCTTTTCGATGTTTTTATAACTGTTTATAAGAATCTATAACTTAGGGTTATATTTTCTGATCCTTCGAACCTGCCACCATAAGCTTTGGAGTCGTTCCTCTAAGTACGCGTAAGGGAGGTGCTCCAAAGCGCTTTAGTGGCATGACACAATTATTTTACTACCTAATACGAACTTTTTACCGAAATCCTACGTATAAAAACTCATTAAACGGAACCAAAGCACTCGCTAGTATAACCTATACCTGGAATAATATAGTATTAACGTATTAAACGCGTTGACTAATATAATCCGATACCTTAAAGCTTCCAATCCACCTACATTTTCGGATTGACCCCTCCTTTAAACTGGTTTTGTTACGTTACCCACGAATAACGTAGCTATTACGCTATTCTCTGCCAAGGACCGCACAAACTTACCCGATAACAATGAAAACTTGTACTTCTCCGACTTCAACTATAATACTGAAGCTCCATTTAATACCATTAAAAATTAACGACCTAATTATAAACCCTTTACCAGCCGGTTAAATTTTCCAGCGTTAAGTTACGATTTTCAATATAGAAAGTTATATTATCAAGTAAGTTGTATAGGGACTGGAAGTCTATCGATACTTAAAAAAAACTTTAACGCCATTTTTTATCAGTTAGAAGACCTTGCGAAATCCGTTTTAAAAAGTTATTAGGCCCGTGGTAACGTTGGTGGTATTAACGATTATAATACCTTTTTAACAATGTTTTTCATTTATTATTACAATGTAAATATACTTAAAGTTAGTATTAATCAACTTACAAGTATAAAACTAAGGGGTTATAAACTATTTTAATTTTTTCAACATTTAAAAAGCTTTATTAATGAAGTTTGCCCATATAGCTTAGAAATCCGCCGCTAAACTTTCAATTTTAAAGGAATTTATTAACAACCCGTTAACAAATACGCTACTCCCCTTAGACATAACCGCGGATTATAATAAATGGGTTACTTACGCCTAATTTATTTATAGGAAACTTTACCAATTTCGTATTCGATACGGTCGTGCCGGTTATACTAATATAGTAAGTGCCGGAGATATTAATTATAGAGGAAACGATAGCGGAGACATACCCACTCGCGATAGCTAGAGGGATGTTATTATAACTATCATAAGAGCCTTCCGAACCGTTCCTAAGTGGCACGTTACTTGGGTTAATTACTCGAGACTTTTGTATCGTAGAGACCTTAGTTTATACCTACGATACGGAGCAGATAGTTACCGTATTCGTATTTATCTAATTGATCCTACGTAACTATCGAACGGTTTAAATATTCATACTAAAGTATATATTGACCTTATTTTTTCCAACAATTTTATGCACCTTTAGAAAGAAAAAACGTAACTTTTTTATAAATTCGTATATAGAAGTTGGAGGAATTTTAATTCGATATGGTAGCTCGCCTCCAGCTTTTAAATATATTATTGTTTATAATAAATTCACTTAACAATTTCATTAAGCTTGTTACGACTTTAGTTAATATAGGTTATAAATATTACAGCGTTGTTAATAAGTATTTTACTGATTGATTAAAGTTACCTCATATTTTTATTTCACTTCGACGACTCAGTAAAGTTATATGCCACATACCGAAGTCAGTCTTACGGTTCATTTCTTCTACCCTTTCTGGATAGTAATCTCGATAAATACCAAAATCAGATTTAAGCCTATATTATTACATATTTTCCATATAACTTTATTTCGAGTAAACCTTGAATAGAATACAAATAAGTTACTTTCTCCGTTTCAAAATATGTATTATTATCATAACGAGTGTGTAACCATCGTTTATAGGAATAAGAATTCGATTCGGTATAAAAAAAACCTTCAGAAGTTAGGTCCGGTATTTTTTATACTATATTTCGAAAGGCTCGAACGGATTAAACTGTTACTACGAAGATTATCGCCGTTTGTTTCGAAGACATTAACAAAACGTTCGCTCCAAAATTACTCGTTTTTGTTGCCAATAAGCCTCCAGATTCCTTTAAAGAGTTTTTAACATTATTTGATAAGACCTTAGAAGATAAATTTCCATTTTACCGTTCCGAAACCTATTATAAAATCTTCTTTTAAAACGACAATTAAGGTTAGTTTTTGGAAGTATCGTAAGGTTTGTTAGACGACATGTTGCGGAAGAAATTCCTTATTGTAAGAAAGACGTTGATTAAATTACTCGACTAAGGTTATATTCGTATGAATAGTTTTTTAACGGTATTCTTGTACTTTTAGTTAAGAAATCTAGTGCTAATTTACTTCTTTGTATAGATTATTGTAAACTTAACATTATTATGAAAAGAAACTATTTCCACTTTTCCTTAATCAAGAAAAGGTTCGCAAATATTTCATGGGCTAAATAATTTACTAAATTCAATGTTAAAACCGTTTTTTCATAAGATTCGTATTAAGCAGTGAAATATATAGAAGACGTTATTTAGTATACGTTTCGAACTTTTCGAATGACTAGTTATTCTCTTCAGTCTTTCTGGTACACCAGCTACCTTTCAACAGTATAATAACAACTCGTTACACCCTTTCCTCTACATTTTTATTTCGTTTACTTCGATCCTATTTTGTTGTATTTAATGGTGTCTTTGTCGATTATAATGTTTAGATTAAATAAGTATTGAGCGTTTTAGCCGTTGTTGGTTTCAACTTTGATATATCCAAATATAAATTCGGCCTTTAAGAGACGAAATATTTGGGATTCATTTTCGAAAATAAAGTCGGCGTAGGTATAGATCTGGAGAAGCTACGCGTTATTCAGGAATAGACGGGTTTCAGGTTTATATTAGGAGTATGAGATGTTATTAAACCTATTAAATTTTACCGACAATGTATTCGAGATCATCTTACAATTATTAGGTCCTTAATTCGATTAATTTGAAACTGTACCCCTTTTTGTTTAGGACACGAGGAGGAAACTGGTTTCGAGTGGTTTAAATTCAGTTTTCTTTTTAACCCTGTTTTATTTTAGTAGGATCACGAATGCAACATTTTTTCAAAAGCTAACTGCTATAATGAAGGCCATAGGAGTCTATCTATTTTAATATAACGATTAAGGGAACGTACACCTAATAACGTACTATTTTAGTCGCTTTTCGCCCGTTGATTATTATTAAGAAATCTACGATAAGGAGTTGTTTAGGATTATAAACTGTTTAGAAGTATGGAATGCGGAGTTTCGAGGTACGGCTTGCCCGTTTATTATCCTTACGAATTACAAAAACATGGAGTATTTTATAATAATACAACGACTTTCCGAATAAAAAGTCCGTTAGTCGAAGCGCTTTTTTCAATTTCGTTTTAAATTGATTTATAATCAAGGGGCTAACCATATACAACCTGATGTACTATTTTGATGAGATTAATATATTCCTAAAAGTTTTCTAGACGTACGCCTTTTAAACCGGGAATGATAACTTTTACGCCGAAAATAGACTATTTTTCAATGGTTTTCGTAGGCGTACCTCTGCCAGTCAGCTGTTGCTGGCGAATACATTTCAAAGGGTTACGAACTTGTTAATAATATCGACTTTTAAAGTAACTAGGACGTCGTTATTATCCGGAACATTATTTACTTTCGTTTGGTTTTCACGGTATGTATGGACGACCAGAGTTTTTTTTTATCGATGTTTGTATTAACAACAACCGAATATTTAAGGTTTCTATTTCGAAATATTTAATAAACTACTACAGTATTTCATAGTTTTATAACCTTACTTTAACATCCGTCTATAAGCTGTTAACTATCCCGTTAATACAAGTTACATATAATTTACTTTTTACTAGCTACCTGAGCCACAATACTATTATCGTTTTCCTTTTTAAAACGTACTTTTTCCGGGTTACATTATACGGTATAGTACTTTTAACAGAATTACGATGTTTATAAACATACTATTTATTAGAGATATCGTCGAAAGGGGCTTTTTAAATCTTTATCGATTTATAAACAGCTTTGAAGCGAACTTTCTGTCAATTTTATAATCGACTTTCCTTGGGAAAGTTTCGGAGACCCATGTTACCTTATAGTTATTACGGACCGTTTAAGTAAAATTGTTACCCTAGAGATAATGAATACTATGAATGTTGAAATTTGCATAGAGCGGTTTTTAAACTGTTACTGACGGTTTTACAGTTTTTTTTTTTATAATCGTGAGTAATGGAGGTTCAAATTGTACCGATAAGTTTTAAAAATGCCTTTAAGACTTCACGCGGGCAAAGTAACGCTTGAGTATCGCATTTTACCCCGAAATTAATTGAGCTACTAAAAGTGTTAATTAAAAGGTCTTGAAGTACTTACGTTCATTTATTATTTAGACTTAATTTAACTAAAATAGTTTATTACACCGTTATCAATTAGAATTGAATAATAAAACCATAATTATTATTGATTGGTATTAGTTAGTTCTACATAACCTACAGCTATTACTTCGACCCTTAATAACCAATTTTATATAAGTTATTCCAGATAAAAAACAGCGTATAAGAGTTGAGGATTCCATCCCATGTATCCGCGATATTATGAAATTCGCATGAACCGTAATAACGGCTACTTAATAACATATGAAAAAGCTGCTAATGAATAACATCTTCCTTTAGAACGATTTCACATTGTTAATAACGTTTAGCTTTTTTTAAAAAAAAAACACAAACAAGATAATTTTTCGAAAATAATAAGTTACTTTTATAATCAATACCGTATTACACCTATTATTCATTTCCACGTTGTCGAACATAACTTTTCGAGAGGGAAATATCCACGATTTCATGTAAACCAATTTTTCCAAGCCATTTCGAACCCGTTTTTAAGCTAACAAGCCCACGATTTCCAACTACTAAGACTTGATATCATGGGTAATAAAAGTAAAAAAAAAAAACCTGAATATTATGTCAAATGTTGGAATAGTAGTATTTTTAATGCATTAGGAAAACTTTAGTTACAGTAAAGTTGAATATACTAAACTGAAAGTTGAGTATATTGTTTTGTGTGAGCTTACTGCATTTGACTTACCGCTAAATAAAGTATGGACCCACTTCATACTAGGGAATAGGCCAAGCAACTGGTCATACAAATTACTGTGTAGACTGGATAGCAGTCTGCCAAACCTAGAACAATACAATTACCACCTAACTACTGAAATACTACTATTACTTCAACTAATCGAATCGATAACATTATAATATCTAAAGCCCTACCAACACTAATCAGTGCTTATTAAGTTAAGTATAGATAAGTCAAGTAGAAGAAAAAGGTACTTTCTAGTTACGCTTTACACTAATAACCGCGGCTAAGATAGAGGAAAGATTCTTGTAAAGAGCCTTTATTAGTATTGCCATTGTCTACAACGGCATGAAAACAGAGAATATTTTTAGGTTGCGTCAGTTTATAACAGCAATCTAAAAGTAATCGATGGTATCGTTACTTGAAGATACTAAGAAATCTTTATTGGATCCCTTTTGAAAAGCGTTAAGATTAACCGCTAAAAGTATTAAATCGGTAAATTGTCAAAAGGCTAAGTCAGTACTACTACGGGTGTTATAACTACAAAAACTACTAAATCCTACAGCTAAAATAACAAACAACCTTCAACTTTTACCTCTACCAATAACGACCTTCAACCTTACCTCTTACATTAAACTTTTGACCTTACTTTATTTTTCAATTTACTCCACCCTAGTTTAAGTGTTAAAATAGCAGCTTTAAGCCAAAATATTAAGAATCGCTAAGTCACGTCCAAAAAGCTATATCACGCTAATTTACGCTAAATCGCTAAGTTTTTATACAACATTACACCAAAACACAAAGTTCTTACGTATAAAGATCACCAATTACCTTACCTATTAAGTTTTGTGCTAGTTAAAACTTTAAAATTCTATTTAGTTCAAAACGAATAAAAGTAATTGAAACCTTCGGCCTCCACTTTACTAAGTATTTCGACAAGAAGCTTTAGAGGTGCAATATCGATGAAAACTTAACGGAGAGGTACTTGGTTAACTTCGTTAGCTTTTTCATTATCAAATATGATGAAGGTAAAGAACTTAACCGCAATGATCATACCTTTCACCAATATCATAAGTTCTTCGACGATTAGACTATGAATATATAAAAGATTCAAGAACGCGTAAAATCCAAATTAAAACCTAAATTTTAGTATCAAAGGATTTATGTTAGAAAAATCTTTACTAAGTAGGCAGAAACTCTTTTAGACATGGCCTAACTTAAGGAATGTCTATAAAATCCATTCCTTAAGGAAAAACGTGTTGACAACCCATAACAAATTTATATACGATCCAGAAGACCATCCTTTTACCTTTAGTTAGGTTAATTTGTTTTACATACTGACGATAAAAAACCTATTAACCTGCTCGGTAGCCTAGCCCCTTTACTTGATAGTACGGAATACTTATTTAGTGGAAAAAGGGCGCATAAAGCAACAACAGCTAATGCAGCCAAAGGAATTGACATCGGTGCTTTATATTGGATGATTAAGCAATATAGTCAAGTCTCTAAAAACCTTGAAGCTCCTATTGCCTCCAAACATTTTAATTTCCAAGTTACTTAAAAACCTTTTCATAGAAGGTATACTTATACGTGGGAGCCTATTACATGTTCTATTACATGATTTTACCCCTAGAGAAAGGCTACTGACAATTACCCTTAACACCATATCTTAACGTCTCTAAGGCCTAAAATACCAGGAAATGTTACTGATAAAAATTAGGATAACTATTGCGACCTACTTTTAAAACTTGTTCAAATAGTCAATATTAATTATAACTTTTTACGAACTTCGCCAAAATCTGAAACAACGTAAAGAAGTAAAATAAAAAGACTTATAACCTCCTTAACACGAAGATAATATAATTTTTAACCATTTACAAGTAGATAGAGGTTTCCGATTCTGTTTTTCACTTACTATATCCCGAAATACTTATAAGGAAAGTCAAGGACTATTACCGAACCTTCCAAATTCGAGCAATTACTTTTTTCGAAGTTTATGATAATATAAAAGGCTATTTCGAATAAGACGTTCACCTTACCTAATACTATATAAATTGGGCTACTACGAGGCGGATTACGATAATAACGAAAAAAAGAGGAGGAAATACCAATAGATATGTGTAAACAGATGTTTAATAAGTTTATATTATGTCAGTAAGTAATAGGGAAATCTTACGTTAGAGAAACTATATTTCGCGAACAGGTACAAGTAGTTGTTACGGGTGTTAGCGAGTTTAAATACGTTTTGTAATGCCTAAATAATACCTACGAAGGCTTTTTTTAGCTATTTATACTCTTTATTTATAACTTCAATAATACGTTTACGAAATTCGCTTGGTATATACGCCTAAGCTAGCAAATTCCCTTACATAGATAAAGAAAACCTTACGGTGATTAATTATGTTGATCGCAAATATGGTTACAGACGTTCTTAACGCCTAAGGTCTGGCCTATCGACTACCAACTAAAGGTAAAAACTATGCTGGCGTTAATATTCAAACGGGCCTTTTAACCGTAAGTACTATTATCGTAATAGTGGCAAGAGATATAATATTTATGGCAAGTCTGACTATTAGTTAACTCTCTATCCCCCTGCCGAGGAAAACAACAAAAAAGTAATAAATTATATCCAGTACCCTAAAAATTTTAAATGAGACTATTTGAATGAAGTTCAGAACTTCGAAGGCGACGAACAAATTAAAAACAATAATGTCCCTAAGTAGATTAAGTGGTATAAAAGTACTACTTTGAACGCGGCTTGATAACTAGTCGACTATATCTTTTTATACCTCTTAAGTAGTAAAAGCCCTTAACGTTACCTTAATTAAGCTCTTATCACTTTATATATCTTTCATCTTCGCAATCTCTATGCGAAATATACGTTTTAAGATATTATGCCAGATATAGGGACAGTAAGGTACTTGATAGGATATTATTTGTAGTACGTGGTATTGTAGAAGGAAATCATTACGGCTACCGAATTTAATTTTTACAATATTAGAAAAGTTGAAGTTAGCTTTGACCAAGCGAATTAATATCTTCATTATAGATAACAGTAATTTGAACTGTTATTACTTCGATTACATTCTATATCTTTAAGTCTCCTACCCTTTTCTTTATTTATTTAAAGGATATAAAAACACTAGCGTTGAAGTTAACATTCACGCCGTCTAGTTAGTTAAAAACGTCTAAAGGCTTCCACTCGTATTTAAGTAAGGGTACATATAGTTTAATTTTTAAAACCCTAGAACATTGATGCTCAATATAAAGGAGACGAAGATACGTCAATTATAAAGGCGCTTTAACTACCTAACTATTAACAGGTAATGAAAAATCATAAGGTTTATAGGGTATAAATATGAAAAATAGTTTACTCTAAAATCCATTAAAAATCTTTTCCACTATTGGCAAATATGTATTTAAGCCCCCCGAATATTTAAGTTTATACTTAAAGATGATAAAGACATTAATTACGAGTTATTTATTAATATGTTTTACTTAGACAATAAACCTGTTTTTCATGTTGTTGATTTCGCAACCTATTTTTACGAACTTAAATTTTTAAAGTCTCTTTCAGTAAAAGATACATGGGAAATCTTAAGGATACTATGAATAAATTAGTATTTAGGTTTACCTAACGTCGTCGTCCACAATGCCGCCACCAACTTTATGGTAACGTAGTTTTAAGAAAACGTTAAAATAATAGGTATATCATAAAAATAAGTGCCTGTAAAGATCCACTAAAGTATTGGGAAGATTCAAAAGGTACACGTTTTACATCTCCAAACGTATAATATATTTACACTAGAGATTGAAAGTTTTATAGATCCTAAGGTACGCCTTTAAATGGCGGTAAAGGTCCTGAATAATATCGTGAGCCTTAATGGCCTAATTCCAACGCTATTGGTTTTTGAAACGTATTTAAGTTTGACAAATGAATCTCCGCCATCGGTAAATACCTAAAAGCGAGTTATTACCTACGGTAAAGCTTTAAAGTAATTACGAAAGGAATTGTCTTTATGATAATCGACTTACTTATTTTAATGTTACAAAATGAAGTCCATGTATAACGGGAGCCGGGTAAATGAAAGAGCCTATATAAAACCTTAAGTATCGTGAATTCTAAAGTTATTGTTAAAACTATTTACGGTCCAGTGTTTTTCCAAATTACTTAAGTTAAACCTTATATTAGAGCTATCAACGATAAAAATCCTTAAGCTAAACAACTGAGATAATACGAACGTCCTCCACCTGTTATCGATAAAAGGATAAGACGTTGCCGATGTGGATGACCCTCGAAAAAGAGGAACCTTAAAAAGGAGAAATATACACCAGGTTGTATTTACAATAATACTTAGGTAAAAGGAAAGAAAAATATAACGAAAACTAGGTATTAAAACTTTAAGCATTGAGTATTATTAAAACTTTCGTTAAACCATTTAAGTAAAAAAATAAGGTCGAAATTAAAGGATTAATAACTTAACGAGTTTTATAATTCGTTTTAAAGGTCGATTTCAACTTTTAAAACCTAAACGTCACGATTTTCAACTCGAAGATTATTTACAACGTTGAGGGCAAAACTATAGGACGGCCGTACAAAAAATCACGTTTAATCGTTCAAGAATATATTAATGAATGTAAAAAATGGATTTTTTCGTAGTTGCCAACGATTTAGATGATTAACCAATTTTTAATAATCACTTTAACAACAAGTTTAGTAGCCAAAACTAAAGGTAAGTTTATGTTTAATAGTTGACATAAAACGTAAGCGTATACGTAATTAGCAATACATTTATAATAGATTGTATTACTAAAATTACTATAGGAATTACAGCCTATTTACTCTTTAAAAACGGTAATATAATATATTAAGCCTTTATATAAATGAGTTACAATAGGAATTTACTAGTTCCTTATGTATTAGTTGTACTTTAAATTACGGTTAACTATAAAATTTTTCATACACAACTCGTATGTATTAGTAATATGAAAAGAGAACTTTAGCCTAATAAGTATATAAATTAACGATACTGTTGGTAGAGCCTTAGATAATTGCAACGTTGTTGATTCGAATCGTGGTCGAAGTAACAGTAGTATTGTACTGATCAAGTGGTGGATGTATTGTTCTAAGTATGCCAGACCGCTAGCTGGTTTGCACAGTAATTTGTATAGCCAATTACTTGGCCCGTACCTTAGTGTGAAGTGCAGTGTACTGCACTCGACTGAAACCCAATGTGGTAAGTCCACAAACAATACACTCAACTTGCAGTACAGTCAACTTTACTATAAGTAAAGTTGACATACTGCACTACATGAAGTACTATTCCAATAGATACCCATTTTGTTAAAACGCCTAACTTGGTAATATCTAAACAACAAGCGATTAAACACTTTAAGTTTTGTAATTATAAACTAGTCACGACGTTAGCTGAGGGTAATTAACTTAACTTTATCGGATCGTTCATCCATATACTCAGAGTTAACGCTGGCCTCAACTTTAGCTAAAAGAGCCAAGATACTAATTAAGCTACAATCGATATGACTAACGTAACTAAAGCCTAACGGTACCTGGAATAGCGTACATATAATAGCTATATTACCATTCTATACCAAACAAAGGCCTTTGAAGACCTTTTCATCGCGATATAAGTACAAAACCTAATAGATAACGACATTAACCGGCTAAACAAAAAGATTAAACAACAAATGCAAAATTTGGACCGAGGGATTAATATACACCTAATAGATTTATCGAAGGTTAAGTTAATAATCTTTATAGATGGGTTTTTTATAAATAATACCAATTTATCTTTACAGATCGGCTTTTTAATATCCCTTGTCAATAATGATAAATGGAAAACCCAATTTAGTATTATTGGTAGCCTAAATTACTAAACCTTTATTAAATATAAAAGGATTTTACAACGTGTACTAACTTCGGAGGTTGATGATATAATAGAAAGATTTAATATAGGTATATAATTATGGTAAAACCTTAAAGTTATTACAAGGCAGTTTAAAATTCCTTAAATTCCGGTCGTAATTTATATCGACTCGAGGAGTTCATTCAAATACCCTTCGAAACTCGGACCACTAGCTAAAAACGCTTGATAATTGACAAATTGTATTCTGTAAAACCTATGGAGAAAGGAAGATTAAGGAATTCTGGTCAATTGAAGGTAAAAATAGTTCTACTAATTCTATAACGAAGGTGTCGCCGAACAAGGACTTTGAGAGGTTTTTGGATAATAATAAGCTGATTATACATATCGAGGGCTACGTCAACAAACCGCCTGATGATCCCAAATTTAGTAACGGTGGTTAGGGATGTGTTGATAAACTAAAATATTACCAGGAGAATAACGATGTTAACTTGTTTAATTAGCACGGTTAAAGTAAAGGACTACATAAGTTTGTAGCGGAAGAACTTTTTCTAGGAGTCGATAAAGTCGGATCTTAACGCCGTTCGAAAACTAACAGCAATTGAAGTTAATTTATTTGCAACTACGCGTAATTTAATGTAAAAGATAAGTGAAATTAATAAGAATCTGACTATTCAACAAGGTCGCAATTCATTTTTTACTGGAAAAGATTAGTTGACTATACCAACGTACGCGCATAGAATAAAAAGCTGCTAGTATTAAAATAGTAGTATTTGTAGTGAAATAGGTCAAACTTTCTTATAGTAAAGTTGACTATACTAAACTAAAAGTTAAGTCTATTGGTTTATGTAGGCTTACTGCATTTGACTTACAGTCAAATTCAGTATGGCTCCACTTCACATTAGGTCACAAGCTAAGCAATTGAACATACAAATTACTATAAAGACCGGCTAGCAGTCTTCCAAACCTAAAACAATACATATACCACCTAATTACTACAATACTACTGTTACTTCAACCAATTAAGTCGACAACGTTACAAAGTCTAAAACCCTTCCAACATTAAAATTATTTTCCAAACAGGAAATAAAGCTTAAATAAACCGCTCCTGTCTTAACAACCATTCAAAAAATAAGGAATAATTAAATAGGTTGGTTATGTATACTTGATTCAAAAGCCGCTTTTAAACCTTTTAAATACCTTGGCCTTCAACGTTTTCAAATTACGTTATAAGTCGGCCAAATACCATAAATGGTCCTTTTATCCATTCCATAAAATGACTTGAAATCTTATATTTCACTTTATTCAACGGCGTAGAAACCGTTATTTTGTAGGTACCGAACACGTACTAAGCTTGTATTAATGCTACGACCGAAACTATTTAACTATATTATCATATTCAGCGTTCTACTAACCTTTGTCCAAATCATGAATAATTACCATTTTCTTACTTATATTGACTAATTTATCCAGTTTGTACTCAATACGGTTCAACATGTTATTATTACGTTCGAAACCTTTGACCAACTACTTCATCGCCTATAATTGGGTTTCCTACCTATGTGTTAGCCGTAATATAGTCGTTCATTCTTTAATATATTTTTGTTACCCAAAAACTAGATTCTTCGGTCAGGAGTTACGTAACCCGAATGTTGCCGAAACGAATTTAAGTGATAGGAGCCACTCTTATACCCTTATGCGTATTCACGTTTCGTTATATTACGTTACGCACCCTTATGAATTTTTTCGCGGTGACAACCTAAGTTTATACGCTGTCCAACTGTTCGTTAATACCTGGAGGCGGCTTATAAACGAACAATTTACTTCGATTTTAAACGTTTAAAGCTAGGTAAGTTTCGGATAGCCTTTTAACTGTTTCGTTTATATTTTAGTTTAAGTTTAGCGAGGTACCTGTGTAGCTAAAGCTATGCAAGGTTTCTTTGACCAAGTATAAACGATATATAATACCGTTATTTAATTGGCCTTTAATTGTTTTCTAGCTGTTGCACGGATTCATACTAACCTTCGGTTTTCTAATGAAACTTCTTAAATTTTTAAACTATTCCGTAAACATATTTAAAACAAGTTTATTTAAGAATGCTATCCGAATACATATCAGTCGATCGTATAATAGGGAATTATATATTCGTTAACAGGCATTAAACGACTATAAAACAGATATACTTACATCTTCAATAGCTTTATTCACCTTATCTACTAATTGTGGGTTTATTCTAGTAGGTGTTAACAATAATATAAAGAAAAGAAAAGAATTTATTTTTTCTAAACTCGCAAGCTATACTAGAAGACAAGGGGGGTATTATTGGTACGGAAAGGTGGTTGTAAGAGGGAAGTTTTATATATTGGTAGGGGGCGTACGAAACTATTCATAAAGAGGGCGGCAGGAAGACTAATATTAGCGCCTTTTACGCGGTGTAATACTGTTTGATGGCTGGAACCTTTTACGATACTACGGCACTCCAAAATTCTCCGGAGCGGTTGTCACGCACCTACCACAAATTTTTGTTCGCCAGTACCTTTTACCACCTTTTATATTATACCTGAAAGGGGGAGAAAGTAATGTTATAGGTTGGTTCTTGGGCTAATGGTTACCAGAGAATTATCCCTGGTGGTTGCTATGTTTTTATGGTGCTTTAGAGCCGCTTAGAAGCCGCACGAAAGCATGCCTTTAACTGTCACGTGACCGGATCACCCCCCTTTTCTGTAGCTTTGTAGCAGTTCCTTAGAAGGGGTTTTTTACTCTTCTTTTCTTCTTCGAGAATTGTAGATAGTATCCGACCACTTTGAGCGATAGTTCCTTCCTAGTTCCTTCACATTAGTCACTTCAGACTGGGTGTTATTTTGAAGTTCTGGATGGTGTATGTTTCAGCGGTTTGGCGTGGAGTAAACTTGGTTAGGTGGTGTAGGGATTTGACGACTTGGTATGAAATCGAATGACAATTTAGCGATTTAGTATGAAGTCGCGCAACGTAGCCTTTTTGGCGCGATTTGGTGAATTTTAGTGTTTTCGCTCCGGGTAGTGATCTTAAGGCGTAGGAAGAGGAAAAGAGTGGTGTAGAGGGAAGAACTTGGTGTTAAAGGCAAAGGTTTGGTATAAAGGGTAATGTTGGAAGTTGTTTTTTATTTGGTATAAGATTTAGTTCTTTTTGCAATAGTAGTACCTTTAGTAGTACTAACTTAGCTATTTACTTACTTGTCGATTAAAGACTTTTAGCAGTCAATTTCAACGCTTTTCTTTAAGAAGGATCCTTAAAAATTTCATAGTGTTTTTAAATAGCAATACCGTTATTTACTTCCATATTGCTGTTGTGGACTGATGTAACCTAAAAGTTTTCTCTATTTTCCTGCCTTTATAGACTAACGTAGTACTAATAGAGGCCCTTCACAAGAATATTTTATTTACCCTAGTCGCCATTTTTAATATAAAGCGTAACTAGAAATTAGCCTTTTCTTATACTTAGCTTATCTTCGTTTAATCTAATTAGTAATGATCAGTATTGGTAGGGCTTTAGAAGTTGCAACTTTGTCGATTCGATTATTCGAAATAATAGTAGTATTGTATGATCAAATAGTGGATATATTGTTCTAGGTTTCGTAGACCGCTAGCCGGTCTACACAGTAATTTGTATAGCCAATTGCTTGGCCCGTACCCTATTCTTCATCGGGCACTCCACAATCAACTGACTTTCAGTCAGTAAATTCAACTTAACTATATGTAAAGTTGACCTACTGCACTGCAATTACTACTATTCTAACAGTTATCTAGAATAAATTATAGGATACTCAATTATCTATCACTGGAAACCTGATTAACTAAATCTCTATTCAGTTCATAAGAATTATACTGATGTACTGACTTGGGTAATCGGTGTAAGGATACCTATATAGCAAGTATTTATACCTGAAAGTATTGGAGATGATCTACATGTATTGTAAATACTTAGTCTTTCTTATTCATTTAGCCTAACAAACCAAACTTGGATTTTTTCCCCTATGCTTCATAATATAATTTAACATTTCAATGCCAACTTTTTGGTTTCATCCTATGAAACCCCCAATACATTTAAAACGAATATATTATCGTGGTTTATGACATAATAGTAGGTTATAATATGAAAATATTTATGTAGAAAATTCTTATTATCGTTACCAAATAATCAAAGATTTGACTTAGATTATTATTTTTATCTATTAGATTAGTTTATTCAAATTCCTTTCCAAATTGGGAAATATGAACGAAAACTGTTCAACAATAAATATAATGACTTTTCGGAAAAATTACAAGAATAGGGAAATTAAAAAGTTCTATTAAACAGATAATAAAGATAATCTAGCTAATATCATAACAAACGTTACACTTAATTAAGCCCTAAAAAAGTTGGTAGACAGCAATAGGATATCATACGAATTGAGAGCTACGTCTGAAAGCTATCTGACGACGTATTACATGACGGCGGACAGAGAGAGGAGCAGTGATACGCTGGAAAACTTGAAAATTGTAAGATTGTTAACGATACGGACTTAATTCATCGGCATAGGTAAGTTGATTATGAATTACGAGATTTATTCGAAAAATGATTCAGTAATTATATGCGGGATTACGTGTGATAGGAAATAAGTGATCTATAAAAATAGTAGTGGAGAAGTCAAAAAGAAATACTTATGTTACTAAAAAGTTTTCTTACAAAACCCACCAACACCGCAATAGAAAAAGACGTCAGTATTAATATGACCTTCAAGTGCAGTGCAGTAAAAGTAAACTGCACTGCTGCAAGTCAATTTCAATCAAGTGCCCAATTTAATGTGGGGTATGAGATAAGACATTAACCATACAAAGTAGTTTGTGAACCGGCTAGCTGTCTATCAAACTTAAAAGAAACAATCCACTATCTGATCATTAAAATACTACTATTTCTTTTACTACTTCGAATCAACAACATTGTGAAGTCTAATTCTATGTAAACAAGTTCCAATTATTCGATAATAAAAATAACTTTATTAATATCATCATGAAAGCTACACTGAACCAAGTCTTCAAAATGTTTATGGATAATAATAAACTAATTATATCAATTCAGCGTTATATGAAAAGTTTATCAAATAACGACAAAACACGCGACGATAAACAAAACGGAAAGGAAAAGTACCCCGATAAATTAAACAAATTAGGTCATTAACGATACCGATTTTATTAACTCATTCAAATACGTTATGTATTTTAAAGAATTGGAGAGTGAATATAATTATGTTGGGATTTCATTTAAGTGCAATACAGTTACATCAATTGCATTATAAACAATTTCATTGTACTGACTGCCAGTTAGTTAACGAGAGAGTTCTTAATTTAGACTAGGGTATGAACCAAGAAATTTAACTTACAAATTAGTATATAAAACGACTGGCGGTCTACTAGACTTAGACAAATATATCCACTACTTGACTATAAAATGATATTGTTAATTCGACCGATTCAAATCAATATTTCAATATCTAAAGGTCTATTAATACTAATTATTGCTTATTAGGGGAAATATAGATAAGCTAAATAAAATAAGACGCGACTTTTGATATAATTTTATGTATAAAAAGCAAAGGGAAGACTCCTGCGAAAGGCTCTTACAAACTGCGATGGTTTCTTTAGTAGTAGATAAGGATAATCTCAAATTGCGGCGGTATCCACATTGAAAATACCAAAAAAATTGATTAAACTCTTTTTGAACACAAACATCAAAATTTACTGTTAAAAGTCTCAAGTCGTCAAAAAGGCGATCATCAAGTTGCTAAGATCTTTAAAATTAGCAAACAGCTAAGTTACTACTACAATTGAAAGCTGCTAAGTCCAAAACCCTGTATACCGCCGGGCTATATAGAGTGGATAGAGGTTGTGGGGAGTGGGGGGATGAAGGGGAGAGAGGTGGTCGGCATGGGCATAGAGGGCTCTCTTAGGTGTAACAGGCTATTTTAGGGTGGCCTAGTGGTGCACCGCGGTGAGCAGCCTACAGGGGTCAGTTCTTGCGAGAAGGAGCTACTGTTTACGTTAGTACAAGGGCTTTGACTACAAAGGTTCAAGCCACAAAGGTTCAGAGCATCTAGTGCAGGGTATAAAGGTATTTATCAATGCAGTTAATACTTTGTTGTTATATGAAAAGGGGGTTAGGTCTAGGAGTTATTTAAATAAGAGGCTGTAATATATCATTTAAATTCGTTTTCGAAAGGTATTACAACTCAAAACATCAATTTAAAAATATCAACATCAACTTCACAAAAAAAACACTTGATAAAATTAATTAACCAGTTATATTGGACGTAAAACCGTGAAAATACTAACTAAGGTATCTGTGTCTTTTCAGAATTTAGTAAATAACTTGGCGAAAAAACTATAAACATATAGATTAAAACTTCAAAAACATTCAAAGCTAAATTGATATCAAATCTTCGCTACTATGTGGTTTTTTCCCTAAACGAGATCTAACTTCTCAAACACCCTCTTTAAATCAGCATAAATATAGGAGTATTTTTAAGATTGACAAGCCTATACCAAAGAAAAAAAATAAATGATACTGCTAACAACTATCACTAAATACGCTATGGGAACTAAACTCTAATTTTTGATAAAATTAATTATTTATCTCAAAATGAAAAAAACCCATTGAAATATTGAGAAATTCAGTCCATAGTTATTATAACGCATAGTACGCCTTTGACAGAGGCACAAATCATAAAAAAACGGCTTGTAACGCGGAAAAATGAATTTAAATAGACTTCATCCAATGTTTAATAGAGAAAAATTGTCAAAACCGCTCAATCTTTCTTCAAAATTAACAAGCCCCTCAAAATTTCTCTTAAAATCATCAATTTTCTCACGATAAAGCTTTGCAAAGCAAGCACATCTATACGCGTAAATCGATTACAAGTACTCCCACAAAACTTTACACCTCGAACCAGGCGACTAACAACTACCCTTATCACCGCAAATCTAAAGGTCCAGAACTTGATTTAATTACAATGCCCACTATCGACGACTGAGAAAATTATGGTAACTTAACTTCCAGAATGATTAAAATGATGAACATTAATTACAAACTCCTTACAAACTTCGCCAAAATCTTGAATATTACGATGAATAATTATAAAAAACCCTATAATTTACTTAATACAAAAATAATATATTTCTTTAAAATTTAAAAGTAAATGGAAATTCAACCTAGAAGATTCCATCCAATATTACTAAAAATCCTCACGAGTTACGCCAAAAACTATTACCTAATCTTCTTAATTAAAAAACCTCTTTTTTATGAAATTTATAACGGAATAAAAAGCCACTTCGAGTATGATGTTCACCTTACATAATATCACACGAAATAGGCTATACAGAGGCAAACAACAATGAAAACAAAAAAAGAATAGGTAGTAATAATGTATGTATTTAACCAAATACTTAACAAGTTGATATTGTACTAGTAAATAATGAGAAAAGCATGAGATAGTGAGGCTACATTTCGCAAACAGGTACGGGCGGTTATAACTAGCTTCAACAAGTTTAAACAGATCTTACAATGCCGAAATACCACCTATAAAGTCTTTTTCAATCAGGTATGGTCCTCGTTTATAAGTATGATAATATATATGCTAAATTAAATTGGTATATACTCCTAAGTTGTTAACTTCCGCAACTAAAAACGAAGATCTTTTATTTACATACTATATCAACTTCATGTACAAAAAGCTAATATACTCAAGATCTTTTCTCAAGCCTTTGAACTGAAAGTCACACTAGCGATAGCGATGTAGGTAAACCTTAAACAGATATGTTAATCGCGACTACTTGTATTATCATTGTAATAATAATAAGAGGTATTGAATTTATAATAATTCTATTTAATAATAAAGTCGTCACTCGGTTACGAAACACTATAAAAGATATCTAATGAATTACCCCAAATAATTTACTATTTTTAAAAAGAACCATTTTATCCGTGTTGTAGATATCGAGAAAAAAAACGCTTTAAACGATAAAAATAACGCGTTAAAGATATTTATATAATACAAAGATACTACTTCTAAAGTAACCTAATAACTAGTTGACTACGCTTTATTTTACCGCTGAACTAACAAAAACACTTACATTTGCCATAAAAATCAAATACGTAACCATTTATATACCTTTAATCATTGTAATCGTTACGAGAACTATACGTATTAGAGTTTTTTCCAAATACGAGGGCGATAAGGCACTCAATAGGAGTCTATTCGCAGTATATCGTATTACGATAGGAAAGACCTAACACCACAAATATTAATTTTTATCATATTGGAAAACCCAAAATCAACTTCAGCTTTGGTAAAAAAACTATTATTAATAGAATCAACGACTTTACTAACATTTTTTAAACCGATTACCTTTCATATTCTCAACTTTTTATCACATTCCTCCTTTACTTCAAAAATATAAAAATCCTCAGTGTTAATATTAACATTATCGCAGATAAGCTGGTTAATAATAACAGGAGATTTTATTTTGCCTCTAAATAGTAACATTGATGGTTGAACATTTAAGGGCTCAAAGTAATGGTAATAAACTTAAAAAACAGAAAAACTTTAGTTATACCAACGTTTCAATTTCTCAACTATCGATAAGTTAAATAAAATCATTGAATCTATACGGTATAAAAATATGAAATACGTAACATTGAAAACTATAAAGAAAACTTTACTATTAATTCCAAACTTATGCTGAAATACCTAAAAAGTTAAGTTCATTTTAAAAGACAATAAATACTTTTATCATGAGATCTTAGTTAACGTTTTTTTTAATTAGATTACAAGCTTGTTTTTTATATCGTGCGTTCGGAAACCTCATTTTATAACGTTGAATTCCTTAATTCGTCGTCGGAAATAGATATCTAGGATACATTAAGAATATTATGAATTAATAAGTACCCAAAGCTACCGAATGTAATCGTTTAAAACTATAATACTAACTTTACGGCGGCGTAATTTCGAGCTAATACTAAAATATTAGGGATTTAAGGTAAATTTTTACTTGTGAAGGCTCATTAAAGTATAGAAAAGGTCGAAAAATTATACACCCCACTTCGTCAGACGTATAATATCTTTATTTTGGAAATTAGAAATTTCATGAACCAAGAAATACGTTAGTAAATAGCGGTGAAAGGCCTGGATAACACTTTGAACCTAGACAGCCTGTTACCAACATTATTAGTCTTTGAAGAATATCCTTGTCTGACGAGTAAATCTATACAATTAGCAAATACCCAGAAAAATGATACGGCGTATAGTAAGGATTTAAAGAAACTGCAGAGGAAATCTGTTAAACACCAAAGTAATTACACTCTCAATACTGAAAACAGCATGACATGTTATCATGCACTCTGCAGGAGTGTACCTTTCAAAGTGATTTACTGCTATATACACTTTAAGGTAATCCCTACATATACCAACTATAGTGATATATAACAATATTCATAGTAATCGACCAATAAAAGGAACAAACAGGAAGAATAGAAATAAAGAATATAGACTAATATATACATACATAACTACTTGGCTTAATAAGAAGGGGAAGAATAATCAAAACATAACTATTGAACTCTTCGTATAAAAACGCATTGAAACTTCGGACAAACCTTTCGAAAAAAGCGACAGGGTTGAAATTAATAAACTCCTCATATAAAAAGTTATATAATTTATGTCAAAACATGTACTTAATCTCTATGAACCTAACGTCTTGATCTTTAAGTCATGGATTATTTACGAGGTTAAAGACAAAACTACAAATCAACCGTACGAAAAGTCACATTTTATCGCTTAATATATAATGATACAGGTAAAGACTAGATCTTTATACAATTACTCATAATGAAAAATATTAGCTAACCTCTGATGGTTGTATTTTAAACAAGTATGATGACAAAGACTAATGGAAAGTTCACTCTGTATAGTCAAAATATTACTTAAACGTACACATAATTAACAACTAATCTATAAAACATCGTTTTATTGAAATTAACTTAAAAACTACCTAATAAGTATCCATTGTAAAGAATTATACAATACGTTACACGACTAGATATACTGAAACAAGTATATATTAATTCCTAAAACATGATTCATATTTTTAGTTTCAACTATGCAAAGAAATCTTTCATTTACAACTTATATTTAATGATTATGTTCGCCGATAAAGATTTCAATGTAATAAGTATATCTATTGTTAAGGTCTAAAACCTTTGGGTTCACGTAAATACAAAGTATTCAGAAGAGTAATCGTTAGATTGGTATTGTAGTATAAAATGAAGATGATAATTCAAGAAGAAGTATCCAGAGAGTGCACGCCTCAAGTGAGGACTTATAAGCTCTCACTCAGAGAGTACCACTCTAGAACGCTCTTTCTAGACCGCTCCATGCATAATGCACTCTGAAAGTGCAATCTGCAGCGTGTCATGTTTATCGTGCACGCTACAGGAGTGCATATTGCAGAGCGGTGCATTGCCACCTAGATACACTAACTATAGTAATATATATTAATATCCACAATATCAATTGACCATAATCTTTTTTCTCAAAACTGTTGGCATTGTGACATCGGAATAACGAACAATTCATTCCTTAAAGTTCTTGAATTATAGGCTGATAATAACTTAAATTAAAGGTAAATATTGACAATTTACCAAATTATTAATCCTATACATAATATTAACAACATCTATCTTATTTTTCATCATAAGGGATAAGTTGTTAGAATAGCTAAGATTAACAAAACCAATGTTATGAAGGTTTCAAAGTATCTAAAGCAATGTAACTATAATATTTATATCGAAACTTTATACTAATTGAAGGCACTGTATAACCTATTAGTTACAAAATAAGTTCAAATCCCAATTAATAAAGATTAAGATCAACTTTATAAGAGATTGAACTGGAAAGTAAAAATCTTAAATCGAAGAATCAATAGGATTCCTACTATAGGTAAGGTCTTTGTATGTTAACGTAAAAAGAAGACAGTATTCAGAATAGTAAAATTGGTAATATTGATGACAGATAGTTTTAGAGGGAGAAGAGGCATCCGGACAGTGTACGCCTTAGGTGAAAACTTATAAGCTTTCACTTGGAGCATAACTCTTTATCATGTACTTTGCCAACATCTTTTCTGGGGTATAGCACGCTATCATACACTTTTTAAGAATTCTTTTTGCAGTGTAACATGCGATCATATACTCCTTAAACGTCGTACCTTACATTTGTTAGTTACAGGGATACCTTATAATATCTATACAGGTGATTTTTTTTTTTTTTTTGAAAAGCTTCGTATTTATAATTTAGTAAGATCAGTGCAGTTTGTTTAAGCTTTTAAATAGTCGTTTAGTATTGATAGTACAAATTCTTATAAACTCTTAATTGAGTATTTGGTAATAATAGTATGTTTTGTTCAAATTTTCAATCAGTTGTTTTGGTAGTAATAGTTGTGTAGGTTTTGGTAGGTTTTTTTTTAAAAGGCTAGTGATTTCTGCAGAGGTGTGATTGTAAAAGTGTGATTGTCGATATCATGTGTTTTAGAGTTGGTATAAAAAGGTATATCATTATCAGTTTCGGAAGATTTTTTCTCTTTCACTTTAACGACCTACTTTTACCTTTAAGGTAAACCCTGAATAAGCTATTCAACCTTCGTACCCAAAAATTACCCGTTTCCAATTACATATTTGATGTTTTTGTATATATAAATCACTTAATCAATGTTATGTTTTGATTGTTTCTTTCAATAGATGCCGCGTAAAAACAGGTCGTAGAGGCACAGTGTAGCGCGTTAGCGGCGTTGTGTCGAGGTTGATATAATCTCCGCATGCTACGTTGCCGCTAGTATTAGTACCAATCCTAATAACTTTATTATATCTTCGATTATTACTTTTATTTTCCGCTCGCTCGTTGCCACTGTAACTGTTACTACCTCTTTTTTCTTTCCTACACCCCTTATTTCCCCTATATCTCAAGGTGCAGAACGAGGGTTTCCTAAGATTATGAATCATACACTTTCGTTACGAGTGAAAACCCTTTTACCTGTAATAGCCACCCGCCGCCGTAAACGTAGTATTACGAAATTGTAACGCGATACGTAATGATTATTCTTTTAAATTGTATGATAATAACATTCGTTTAACGAGGCGGAAATAGTGGAAGCGGGCCCGCCGTTTCGAGGCGCGACTTGTTAGGGTATGTTACGAGGCCTCTCTAGCTTAAAAAATATCAAAGTGGCATATCTGGGTTCGCGTCCCCGAGCTGCTAATAGACGCGCTTTACAAGCTGTATATTATATCCGCCGTTGCGAGTAAGTTTACTCACGAATACCGTTCAAGAGGAGGTCATTCATTTTGTTATTGCTATTATAAGCGGAATGGTAATATGTATGCCCCTGTTCCGGTAGTATTAGAGTTATAAGTCGAGGATTTGTTACGCGCCCACCATCTTTATGGTAAATTACCCACTTTTTCAATACATAATCTTGGATTAGACTATTTATTGTAGATTTCATTAATATTATAGTCGGAGCTTTCTTTAGTAACAACCACTTGTTAATACGTAAAATGAAGCTAAAACTAATATTTCGCTAGGTGTTAACCGGTAACTGGCGGATACGGCGACCATTATTACCGTTTGGCAGGCGTGTTTATATTTATATATTATGTAAGTAAGTTTGACAACGTTATTTTACGTTGTTGTAAGGAGGTCGAACATGTTATTTAACCCTTACTCTAGGGTATATAGTCTAAAGCATAGAGGGCGCCTAGCCTTCTTTGTGGCGACGAAGCTAATAACAGTGTCGACGGTGGTAGTGGTATTACTGATAACAACAACATTGGTAACGGTGAGGGTAGTGAGAACGAAAACAATAACAACGTGGCCATCACCTCCCCTCTCCTTTTCGGTAACGAGTAAATTCCACCCTCTATATTTGTTAGCTTTGCTCGGCTCTATTATATATAGCTGTATGAAAATAAAATTGTATTTTTAATCATTATAAGGTCATCAAGAAATAATATATGTAAAAAGTGATAATTTATTAGTAAAGAGGTAAAATGTTAAATATTAAAGGGAATGATATATTCAAAAGATGGTAAATGGCAAATGTAAAAAGTAATAATATATTGGAATAGCGGTAAAAAGGGTATTGAATCAGGTAGCCATAATTATAGGTAGTAAAATATGAAGATGCATAAAAAGAGGTACGCTCATTTAGAATTAGGTTGTAAATTTTTTTTGGAAACCTTAACGGGGAAAATATTTATAGATATAAGCGTTTTAATACCCCATTCAAGGCAACTTTAGTGATTATATTCGTTTTATTAGGTATCCCATCAATTTATTTTGTTTCTTCGATTTCGAGACGCTTGTAAGATTTATGTAAAGTTGTAATATCAATTATAAGATGTTTCTTGTAAATAATTTTAAACTTAACAATGCATTGGTAAAGGCAAATGGAACTAGTTTAAATTACCGAAGGGAGGAGTTTTAGATTAAGACTCGTAATACTTATTCGGATGTTTATCGTTTGGTAATACTAAAGTCAAATTATCTAATTATATTATAGATTTTTGAGGCGAGAACGCTCCGTAAAACCCGTTTGTTTTTAGTCGATTTTTAATAAATAATGTTGTTACGAATATCAAACCCGTTTCGGTCTGGTATTTCGTTACCAATAATAAGTATAAACCCTTTTTTCAAGTTAAAATCACTATTATTTGCGAAGAATTAATTGATAAAAACAAATCGTTTCGTTATACATATATCGAATGGGTATAAAATAGAGGTCGCGTTTTAGATGTTGGATTTGCTATTCGAGGCGTTTATTTAGCACCCTGTATATATTATCCAACGTGTTTATCTGATATTATTAAGTGACTTATCTCCTCGATTTCCTCTAATTAGATTAATATAATTGACTTCATTTCATCATCCCTTTTATATAAGTTTCATAATGTTTTCTTAAAACGTAGTTGTTATACCATTAACTTCAATTAGGTCGTTATCCGTTAGTTATACTTTCAGTATCGTATTTAATTTGGTTTTTGAAAAATTTCTTTTCCTCTGCCCCTTAAAACAATGTATTACATCATATAATTGTATTGTCTATTTACATTCCAATCAGCGTAAATTTTGGAATAGTAGTATACATAGTGCAGTAGATCAACTTTACCTACAGTAAAGTTAACTACATTGACTGCAAGTTGAGTAAATTATTTTGTGCGGGCCTACTATAATTGAATACAAGTCAATTGCAGTATAGCTCCACTTCACATCAAGGCACAGGCCAAGCAATTAGCCATATAAATTACTGTGTAGATCGGCTAGCGGTATGCCAAACCTAGAATAATACATCCACCACCTGAAAACGCAATACTATTGTTACTTCGACTAATCGAATCGACAATATTGCAACGTCTAAAGCTCTACCAGCACTGATCAGTACTTATTAGGTTAAGAAAATATTAATCAAGTAGAAAAAGAAGCTACTTTCTGGTTACGTTTTACGTTAACAACAGCAGTTAGAGTAAAGAAAAATTCTTATGAAGGGTCTTTTAAAACTGCGGCTGTTTTTACGATAATAAGTAAAGAAGACTTCTAGGTTGCGGCAGTTTTTATAGTAACTCAATGGTAGTAACGGTATCGCTACTAAAAACACCAAGAAGTTTTTACCCAAGATTCTTCTTAAAGATTTTAAGATTAACTGTCAGAAGTCTTAAAGTTCGACAAATTGGTAAACGGTTAAGTTAGTACTACGAAAGGTGTTACTACTACAAGAAAAACAACAAAATCTTACCGCTCAAATAATAAATAACCTGCGCCCTTTACCAAAAGCACTAAACGACCTTCAATCTTACTCTTTACACCATAAATTTACCCCCATTTCATTTTATCTACTTACCTTACGCCAATTTAATCGTTAATACCGCTGGTATAAGCGAAAACATCAAAAAACGCCAAGTTTCGCTAAGAAAGCCACGTAGCATGACCTCGCCAAATTACCAAGTTGCCAAGTTTCTACGCAACTTCATACCAAAATACTAAATCCTCACATCCTAATATTAATATGCTCCTAGCCTTACATGCCTTACAAACCCTACACCACCCGGAATCTTAAGATAAAGCCCTCTAAAAACCTGTTAATGGCAATAAAAGTTCTCATATCTATTTTCTCCAAGCAATATAATAAAGACTTTTAGGGCTAAGATATCGATAAAGACTTAACTAAACAGCATATAATCAACTTCATTAAATACTATATCATTAACAAAGATAACAGTTAAAACCTTGACCTCGGCGACTGCGCCTTTCGAAACTTTTGCTACGTTTTTCACGACTAGACCATTAATATGTGGAAAAAGTTTTAGAAAAGTATCAAGTTAAAGTTAAAGGTGAAACTTAAACGACAAGGGGTTTACGTGCCAGAAAAGAGCTTTACTAAGCTGTAAAAAAACCTTTTTAAACTAATTCAACTAAATGAATATCTTTAAAACCTACACCTTAAAGGAAAAGGTTTTAAGAAACCTTAACGCCCATAAACGCGATACAGGGAACCTTCCTTTTACTCTTATCTAAATTAAGCCTCTTTACTCGCTGGCGATAAAAAACATGTTAACCTATTCGGCAGCCCAATATCTTGACGTAACAATACGAGTACACTTTTAGCGATGGTAGAATATGTAAAGCAACGGCTGCCTATGCGGTTAAAGGAATTAACGTTGGCGCTCTAAACACATCAATTAAATAAGATAGTTAGGTTTCTTAAAGCCTTCAAGTACCTTTTACCCCTTAACACTTTAATTAAAATCGCCAAATCCCCCTAAAGGCTTTTTAATACAGGTTTGTCTACATGCGAAAACCTATTATAAGCTTTACTATAGGATTTTACCCCTCGGGCCAGGATACTGGTAATTACCCTTAACACAGTACTTTGGAGGTTTCAAAGCTTAAATTACCAGGAAACACTACTAATAAAAATTAGTATAACTATTTCGGCCTGCATCCAAAACATGTCAAAATAGTCAACATTAACAACAAACTCCTAACAGACTTCATTGAGATTTGAAATGATACTGAAAAATATAATGGGAAGCCTTATAACTTTCTATACACGAATATAATGCCCTTTTTAAATATCTATAAATAAATAGAGGTTTTCTATACTAGTTTTTACTTATTATTTCCTGAAATCCTTATAGAGAATATTAGGGATTACTACCTAACCTTTCTGACTCGAACAACTATGTTTTGAAAGATTTATAATGGTATAAAGAGTCACTTCGAACACGACGTCTACGTTACGTAATATTATATAAATAGGGCCACAACGAGGTGGGCGACTATAATAATAAAGAAAAAAACACTAATAGATTTATTTAACTAGATAATTAACAAGTTAATGTTATGTTAGAAAGCAATAGGAAAAGCTTATATTAGCGAAGCTTTACTTCGTACACAGGTACGAGTAATAGGTACGGGCGTTAACGAGTTCGAATACACCCTATAACGCCTATATACCACCTGCGAAGTCTTCTTTAACTAGTTGCGTTCCTCGTTTACCACTATAATGAAGCGTACACTAAACTCGCCTGGTATATACCCTTAACCTGGAAATTTCCTTAACGTAAATAAAAAATACCTGGCGGTAGTTAATTACGTCAACTATAAGTATAGTTACAGATGCCCTTAACGCCTAAAATTTAGCCTATCAACTATAAACTGTAGGCAGCAACTACGATAACACCAATAAGACTAAAATTTAAGCGAACCTATTAACTGTAAATATTATCGTCGTAATAGTAGCATGAGATATTAGATTTGTGGTAAGTTTGGCTATTAGTTAACTCGACATTCCTCTATCGAGAGAAATAATAACAAGGTTATATATTATATTTGGTACCCTACCCCTTCTAAATAGGACTACTTGGATTTTTTCCCAAACTTTGAGGACGAAGAGCTAGTTAACGACCATGATACCCTTCAATATATTAAATAATATAAAATATTATTTCCAATACGGCCCAATAATTAGTTAATTATGATTTTCTATACTATCTTAGTGGTAAAAACCCGTAACTCTGCCCTAATTAATTCAATTTACCCTTAAACATCTTTAACCTTCACGATAGTTACGAGAACCACATGTTTTAAGGTATTATACTAGATATAAAGGTAATAAGGACCTTAATAGGAGGCTATTCTCAATACGTAGCATTATGAAGGGAAAGAATTATAGCTACTAAAATTAACCGTTACGATAATGGTAAAGCTAAAATTAGCTTCGTATTATGTAAATAATTACTGTTATTAAGGACAACGGTAATTTCAATTTCTTCAAGATCTATTATATTTTACATCCTTAAGTCTCTTACTCATTTTTTTTTTACTTAAAAGATATAATAACCCTTGGTATTAAAGTTAACGTTAGCGATAATAAATAAATTAAAAATAGCTAAAGGTTTTCTTTTAACTTTTAGCAAAGGAACTTATAGTTTTATATTAAATGGTTTAAAGTAGTGGTGTTAAATTTAATTCAGCCGAAAATACGATGATTATACCGACGCGTTAATTATCTAACCACCGAAAGGTTATATAAAGTCCCAAAGTCCGTTAAGCATAAAAATATAGAATACTTTGACTTAAAAGCTATTGAAAAGATTCACCACAATTACCAAACACATAGCTAAATCCTGAGAAAATTTAAATTTACATTAAAATACGATAAAAACTTTAATTATAATGTCTTAATCAATATATTTTACTGAAATAAAAAGCCCATTTCTTACATCGTTGACTCCGTAACCTCTTTTTACAAAACTAAGTTTTTGAAGTCCCTTTTAGCAAAGGATACGTGGGAAAGATTAAGGATACTGTAAATTAATATGTAGTTAGGCCTACCTAACGTTGTCGTTTATGATATCGGCACTAACTTTACGGAGACGAAGTTTTAAAAAAATACAAAGATCATGGGTACTTAGTATAAATAAGTACCTGTAAAGCCCTATTGAAGTGTAAGGAAGGTTAAAAAGGTACACGCCCTACTTTTCTGAGCGTATAATATTATTGTGCTGAAAATTAAAAGCTTTACAGATACGGAAATATGCTTTTAGATGGCGGTAAAAGATCTAAATAATACTGTAAGTCCTAATAGCCTAGTGACAACATTACTGGTCTTTGGAGAGTACCTACGCCTGACGAGTAAATCCCTGCGATTAGTAAATACCCAAAAGCGTGTTAAGACCTACGGTAAAGCTTTGAAGTAACTACAAATAGAATCGATACATCGTCAGGTTAATAATACCCTCAACATCAGTAACGGCTTTATAACAATCGAAGTACTTACTTTACAGTTATAAAATGAAGTTATTGTATAACGGAAGCCGGGTAAAAAAAAGAGCTTATATAAAATATTAAGTATCTCCAACTTTAAAGTAGTTGTTTAAACTGTTAACTACTTTATATTTTTCGTATTACCCAAGTTAAGCTTTATATTAAGGCTACTAACGATAAAAATCCTTACTTTAAGCGACCAAATTAACACATACTTTTTCTACCTCTTATCAATAAACCGATAAAACGCTACCAGCGTAAACGACTCCCAAAAAAGAGAAAAATTAAAAAGAAGGATATATACCGGGCCGTATCTACAATATTACTTGGGTAAATAAAAAAGAAAAGGATAATAAAGACATATTAATAAAGCTTCAAGTACAAAACATTATTAAAACTTTAGGCAAACCTTTCAACAAAAGCGATAAAGTAGAGATTGACGGTCTATAAACTCGAGGGGTTATATAATTTATATAGAAAGCTGATTGTGACTTATAAAACCCGAATATTACGATTTTGAAGTCGAGAATTATCAATGAGGTTAAAGGAAAAACCACGTGGCATCCGTATAAAAAGTTACGCTTAATAGCTTAAGGATACGGCGATAAATTCAAGGACAGGATCTTTACGTAGTCGTTAACGATTTAAAAAATCAGCTAGCGTTTGGTGATAGATTTAATCGCAAGTTTATTAACTAAGACTAAAGGCAAATTTACGCTTAATATCCGAGATATAACGCAAGCCTATACGTAGTTAAGAACGGATTTATTACAGATCGTATTTCTAAAATTACCACAGAATTTGCAGCCTATTTACCTTTTAAGAACGGTAATACAATATATCAAACTTTTATACGGACTGGTTAAAACAGGCGTTTACTAGTTCTTAACTTATCAGCTGTAATTAAAATTACAGTTAGGCATAAAGTCTTTAACATGAGACTTTTTTCATTGGTAACGTAAAAAAGGATTTCGGCTTAATGGGTATATAGACTAACAATACCCTTTTCGTCGGAATGGCTAGTTTTATGGTATCGAAATAACAGGAGATCTAAGACTCTAACTTTTGAAATTGCCAGCTGGTAACAATGTTGTCGGAAAGCAGTTAACTTAAATTTAAGGGATCGTTAATCCGTATACTTAGTGTTAATATTAACCTTAGTCTTTGTTTGAAAGGCAAGAGTACTTATTTGGCTACGATCGACAAAACTAACGTGGTCAAAGCTTAGCGGTATTTGAACTAACGTGCCTATAATAACTATATTGTTACCCTATACTAACTGGAGGCCTCTCACGACCTTTACATCACGGCTTAAGCATAAAACCTAACTGATAACAACTTTAACCGGCTTAATAAAAAGATTAATTAATCAATGCGAAACTTAGACTGAAGAATTAATATAATTCTAATCGACTTACTAAAGGTCAAGTTGATAATCTTTACGGATGGGTCTTTCGTAAATAATACCGACTTTTTTTTACAGATAGGCTTTCTAATTACCTTCGTTAAAAAAGACAGGCTGAAAAACTAGTTTAGCATTATCGATAACTTAATCCACTTAACCTCTGTCAAATACAAAAAGATTATGAAAAATATAATGGCTTTAAAGGTTTGCGGTATAATAATAGGCTTTAATATAGACATAACACTGTAGGAAACCCTTAATATTATTACCAGATAGCTTAAGATTCCTCAAATCTCGGTAGTAATTTGTATCGACTCGAGGAGCCTATTTAAATGCCTTTCGAAACTCGGAACTACCAGCGAAAAACGCCTGATGATCGATGTTATAGCACTCCGCGAAGCCAATGAAGGAAGGGAGATTGAGGAATTCTAATAAATGAATAGCAAAGACAATCCAGCTAATACCATAATAAAGGTATCGTCGAATAAGACCCTTACAAGGTTTGTGAACAGTAATAAGCTAACCATACATATAGAGGGCTATGTTAATCGGCCGCCCAAAAAGCCTAAATCACGTGATAACGGCCAGGGATGTGTTAGTCAACTAGAAAATTGTTAGGGAAGGGACGATAATAATTTATTTAATTAGCACAACTAAAGTGGAATACATAGGTCTGTGGCGGAAAAACTTTTTTTGCTAGTCGATAAAGGCAAACCTTGTAGCTGTAGGGGAATTAACGGCAATTGGACTCAATTTTCATTTCAATAGATGCATTTGAATACGGAGGTCGATTGAAATTAATAGAGGTTTAGCTAGTTGATAAGGTCAAGGTTTAACGCTTACTGAAAAAGATTGGTTAACTATACTAGTGTATGCGTACAAACTAAAAAGCCGCTAGTTTTAAAATAGTAGTATTTTCAGTCTAATAGGTTAACTTTACTGAGAAAAGTAAACCATACTGACTGCAAGTTAGATGTATTGTTTTGTGTGCGTCTACTGTAATTAACTGCAAGTTAAGTGCAGTATAACCTCACTTTACACTGAGGTATAGGTTAAGAAATTAGCCATAAAAATTACTGTACAGATCGGCTAGCGGCCTGCCAAACCTAGAATAATACATTCTCCTCCTGACTATGTAATACTACTGTTACTTCGACCAATCGAATTAATAACGTTGCAATGTCTAAAGCCCTACCAACAGTAAAGCTTTTAAAAGCACTATTAAAATTAGTAAGCAAGGGTCAAAGGCTAAGCTATCTATTCTAAGACTCTTCTAATAATACTTTTGGTAAGTATCAAACTAGTATATACCAGCTTTAACAAAGCTATAAATTAGCTTTAGAATGCATAAAACCATTTCGAATAGATAGCGCTTCCGAATTTTTACAGGTATGTAGGCGTAAATATGTCACTTGAAATACTTTTTTTAATTATTTGTAAACTTACATTATATCTAGAAACTTAAAACGAAGGTTATAGAGAATACATAGTGAAACGTAAAATGTTAAAATCAAAGGGTGGCTCGCTTATTACAAAGTAGGCGACTAGATTATAATATAATTTCCCGGACGTTATCGTATCTTTTAACCATAAAGCGGATGTTTCAACAGGAATTTCGGTTTTATATTTTACTTTATAGAATAATCATATAGGAAAGATTTTTTAGTCTTTATAAATTGCTAAATCCAACCTTTTAAAGCGAAAGACGCTTTACACGATTTACAAGGAGATTCTTTTATAGATCGATTCCTTCAAAGGGTAATTCGGGATTGTAATAACTCTTTTACGATGAATTCTTATACTTAACTTACGGTTAACCGTCTTCTTTTAAATAATAAAGGAGTTTGAATCAAAGGTTTCAAAGTGTCTTCTATTTTTTCAAACCAAACGAACGTCCTTATCGTCGTCATACTGGTTTTGTTAATATAGGATACTCGTATTGGTGAGGTAGAGGAGGTTATAGATGGGTATTCAAAATTTATATAGATTTTGGAGGAGGATCATTCAAGTTATTATAGCAGTAACCCGCTTAATACCATTCGGCGAATTCCGCTTTTAGGTTTTCAACGTCCAGCTTTTTCTTTTTATACTTTCATACCATCGTTGAACGAAATAAAATTATTACGTTTAGCAAGTTTATAAGTACATCGTATCCTTTAATGTCGTTGATTTTCCAAAAGCTAATCCACCTTTTTATCGTTTTTCAAATCAGGATTTCGGATTGCAAAGGTAGCTTTAAAACTCCCGTTTCCCGCGGGACGAATTTTGTTATGAATACTTTGAAAATATTATTTTTAGCCTCTAAGGAATGTCAAGCTGATATAACTTTGGCTTCAGCGTTATACTTTTTAAACTATGGCTTTTAACAGTATGGAATACATATAGAGGTTGAGGTAAACACCAAAGACAAAAAGTGTGGGGATTAGTCAACTCGTACCAAAAATGTTATTGATGGTTCTTACGGCTATCTATAGGATTAATCTCTTTAGATTTATTTTCTTTGGTTCTTTTGATGAGATTAAATACGCTTTTTAAAACGGTGTATGGTACCGTTTATATTTGTTGATACATTAAAGCGCCTTCACCAGTATTTACATATATTCGTTCTCGGTTATCTTAGCTTCAATTTGCTATTCGATCGAACGGACAGATATATCTATATCGTAGATAATTGAATCTAGAGGCCTGAAATAAATGTTTGTTTAAGAATTAACTAAGTTATTCTTATAATCCGTGGCAAAAACACTTCGTATAAATTTCTCGGCTTGAAACAATGTCATAATATCGACTGTATGAAGGATAAGTTGTACATCAAGTTGTACAATATCTACAATAACCTCGTAATGAAGGTTAACATCGTTTCAAAAGCAGAATTAAAACAGCCGTAAAGTCTGTAAATATAATTAACATTTATGGTAAAACTTTTTTATTGGCTTTAAGGATTTTTTTCAATCTTCGTATAGCCCCTTACACGAAAAAGCTGTAAAAGGCGTTTTGAAACCAGGTACCCAAACCGTTGATATAATATACGTAGTTTCTACTTTATTAAGTAAACGGCTTGGATAATACATACTTTAGAGAAAAACTAAAAGTGGTAAAACTTTGGACGAAACGATAATACACTATCCGAAACGAGGAAAAATTAATTCTTTGTACTTCTTATATTAATTCAGAACTTATTCATATTAATTACTTAAAATGGATATAATATTTCAAAATTAATTATATAGAACTTAACCGGTTATAATATTGTATTCATTACTATTGTGCCTAGTAACGATGCCTTAATTTTTCCGAAAATACCTTCCTAGTGTTTTTATTCATTCGGTATGGTTAAAAGTTGGGAAATTTCGTCGCGAAAACATAGAATTACCGTTTTCCGGCGGTCGAGATTTTTACTACGCCAATATTTGGTATAATACCTTGAAACCGGTGGTTATATCTATTAAATAATATGAATTAAGATTTTATATAAGCGTTTAATACATTGATTTAACTAATTAAACTTACGTTGTGTAAAATTAAGGTATTTTGTAAGTTTGTAAATACCCGTTAATCCTTTCCCTCGTCTTGGACCGTTACATAAATCTTGTTCTCCTCTTTATCCTCTTTCCTAAAAGTATATTGGTAGGTATTAACTTCGAAGACATTTTCAACGTCTTTTTAATCGGCTGTATCCGTTATAAAATTACCCTCCGTTAGGTATTCGGGTGAATAATCGTCCTAAAATTGCCGTTTAACGCGAATTTATTCTTATATAAGATGGTTGATCGACTAATAACCTATATTATTTTATATGATATATTGTTTTTATAGACTTGTAAAAAGTTCAATATTATTTCGTAGGTAAAGTGATATATAGAATAATTGTTGTATTTAGCCATAACGGCATTTTAGTTAATACCTGTTTTGTCTTCGATTTGTAGGGACACCTCTTTGGTATTTATTGCCCTTATATTCGTATTTGTGTCTTTTATAATCCTTATTTTTTCAATGAACTTTGAATAGCTGATTCTAAACATAATATATTATTTATATAAGATCCATTTTTATCATTTATAAGCTTTCGTCCTTAGGTGTCTTGGTTACGAACGCCAATCCAAAACCTACTTATCAGCTTATCGAAACCTTAAGTAACGTTTTCAAACTCGGATAAAAACCTTTAAAATTCTTTTTCGATTTGAATAATGTAAAATTAAAATTTGGATTTCTATGATATGTTGGTACACGTGTAGGGCGGCAATGTAACATTGAAATAGTATAGTATTCAAAAGATAGAAGAGGAAGAAACTAGAACTAGAAGCGAAGATTAGTGGAGCTAAGCTTGTACTAGTAGTAAGATACATAGGTAAGTATGTTTTTTTCTTTCCCTTTCCATGTATGTACTCCTTATGTAATGTAAAACACGATATATTTTCGTAATTACTCAAATTCATAGTTTGTTACCCTTGTACTCTAGTTTAAACGCCGCTTAACACTTTTCAAACTTCGCCAATAAAACAATTAGTACTTTTCGAAGTATTTTATTTGTATCATTATAGGGATTTTTGAGAAATTTCCATGTAATACTAGTTTAGGTTTATCTTATAATTCGTAATGAATTATGGTGTTAAAATGAATTATTAGGCAGTTTTAATACTATATAAATATATTCGCTTCCATTGAATAATATAGATACCATTCTTTAACTTCTTTACTGAATATGCTGTGTATTTGGATATTACTATATATACCTATAATTAGTAAGAAACCATGCTGCGGAGTGCACTTTTGTAAGATTGTACGGTAACGTACCACTCTTCAAGGTGTATTCCTACAGAGTATATAATAGCGTGCCACTGGTTAGAAATAGAATTTGTAGAGTGCACGGTATAGTGCCACTGCCCAAAAGAGAGATTAGCAGAGTGTATAGTAGAGTGTAACTGCTTAGATAAAAGGTTTATAACCTCTTACTCGTAACGTACATTCGTTGAATTCCTTTTCTCCTTTACTAAACTTATCTTTACTACTATAATACTAATCTTTACGATTAATTTTTTAATTCTTTTCATTTTACTTGAATAAATAAAATCCTTACCGATATTAATTGATAACAGATTAGGTTAATTACGATGAACTTCGAAAAAAGAGATAAACCGAAGTTAAATACTTATAACGTGATGTTATAGTGGTCTTAACTATTTGTATTTTAATATCACGCCTTATAAAAACCATATAAGAATGTAAAATTACGCGGAAACGATTTTAAAACTCGAAATGTAATAATATTATAGAATCCGGAGTAATTTTTGAAAAGAAATACTTTAATAAGATATCATTAAATAACTAGTACCCTTTTTACAAAAAACCTCATTTAGTTATAAGTTAACTTGTTTTAACGTTTTAAACGCACTCGGGCACTTTCCAAAAAGCGTCCTATTATATATTAGGCCAAGCGAGCTAAAATCACCAAGTTTTGGAACCCTTTGTTCAAACCTATCGCATATGAACATAATATTCAAACTGCTTAAGAAATTTAAAAGCAGCCGAAATGTAATACCTACACCGCTTACAAAACTTAAAACCGGTTACAACATAATACCCAAACCGCTCATATAAATAAAAGCGGCTACAAAACGACGTCCGAGTTACTTACCAAATACAAACCGAACTTTAAGTACCGGTTTTCATATATATATAACTTTTTATATCCTTCTTTTTTCTTCCTTTTTCTCATTTGCCCCGTCCGCTTTTTCTCGTTTGCCCTGCAATTTCTATTTTTAAATTTACAATATTTAAGTTCTCCGACTACTTAGCTAATATAACGTTTGAAAAGAGTTGAAAATCTATTTAAAATATCTAATGAACATATAATTACGCCTTATTAATATATGAATCTCATTAATAATAATAATTGTTAAAATATTACTTTACTCGCTTTGTATTTACGTATTTATATGTTTTTCATTTTTAGTTATTAAACTATATTCCCTAATATTATATTTCAAACGTACCCAAATCCTATCAAATGTATAAAACTGACATTTGCACCGCTTTGATATTCTAGGTATAGGTAAAAACCGACCTCAAAACCGCTTTAATGTACTTCACACTTTTATAAATATAGTTTTACCAATAATAGATCTGGTAAAATTTAAGGAATACATAAACAACCTTTTCTTAAATAATATGTTATTTCGTAACAACATTTTGAAGTAATTGGACTTTAACCTATGTGTTAACAAAATTAATGTATTAATGGAAAATTTGAACTTTTTTACGGTAAATATATACGTTCTGTTGGAATAGTACTACATGTAGTGAATTAGGTTAACTTTATTTACAGTAAAGTTGAATGTACTGCAAGTTGAGTGTTTTTCTTTGTGGAGAATTACCGCATTGTGTGTAAGTCGAGTGCAGTACGCTGAACTTCACTCTAAAGCACGGGCCAAGAAATTGGCTATACAATTTACAGTGAAGACCAGCTAGCGGTCTACCTAACCTAAAATAATACATCTAGCATCTAAATATATAATACTACTATTACTTCGACTAATCGAATCGACAACGTCGTAACGTCTAAGGCCTACCAACACTAATTAGTGCTTTCTTATGGACTTAATCACAGATTAGCTAAGTAGAAGAAGGAGCTACTTTCCAGTTACGATCTACGGCTACGGTGGATATGGTAGAGGAAAGATTTTTGCGAAAGGCCTCTATTAGTAATATGTTAGTCCTCAACGGCAGGAAAACAGAAAAGACTTTTTGGGTTGCGTCAGTTCCCAACGGAAATCTAGAAGTAAGCAACGTTATCCTTATTGAAAAACACAAAGAAATCTTCATTAATCCTTCTTGAAGACGTTGAAATTAACTGTCAGAAGTCTTAAAGTTCAGCAAATTTGCAAATGATTAATTTGGTATTATTATAGTTGCTACTACTACAAAAAAACGACTAAGTTCCTACACTTAACCTTTGACCTAATTCAATCTTTTCTTTTCACTTTCCACGTCACTTTAATCGTCAAGTTTGTTACTCTAAGCGAAAATACTGAGAATTGCTAAGTCGCATCGAGAAATCTACGTCACGCAACTCTACGCTAAATCGCTAAGTTCCCACGCGAATTGACGTCAAAACATCAAGTTCCACATGCCCAAGATCACCAAGTCCCTCGCCCTACGAATTCTACATCTCCTACACAATTCAAAACGTTAAGATGTCTACTGCAAGCACTTAATTTAAAGCTATCACTAACCCTTCCAAACAAGGTAATTAAGGCGCTTGGAACTAATTTTACCAAGTTTTATGACGACGATCTTTAGGTGTTGGATATTAATAAATAATTAACGTAAAAACACCTTATTATCATCATCGGATGTTTTATCGTTAAACATAACACTAGCCACGACCTTAACCGTACTTTTAATAAATATCGAGACTTCTTTGAAGACTAGACAATGGATATATAAAAGTAGTTTAAAAAGGGGTTAAGTTAAGATTTTAGTTTCAATTAGAAAAACGAAGGATCTTATTTTAGTTATAAGGTATTATAACGTTAGCCCAAGCTTTTTTCGACCTAGCCTAGTTTAAAAAATACCCTAATAACCTACATCCTAAAGGAATAGATATTAAAGAACCTTATCGACCATATACGCGATTGAGGGGACTTTTAACTTATCCTTAGTTGAATGAAACATTTTTACACGTTAGAAATAAGAAACCTATTAATTTTGTTAACAGTTTAATACCCTTACGTAATAACGCTGAGTACGCCTTTAGTGGCGATAAATCACGTAAAGCAACGACCACTGACACGTCTAAAGATATTAACGTTAATATTTAACACCAGTAAATTAAACAAAATAATTAAACCTCCTAAAATCATTTGATAACTATTGCTTTTTATCAGTTTAATCGTCATTTTTTTGTTTTAAAAAAAAAACCTTCCTCCTTTAGATTTGCTTACGCACGAAAGCCCACTATAGATCCTACTATAAGACTTTACCTTTCGGGCCAGACGATTGGCAATTACCCTTAACACTATACCTTAGAGACTCTTAAGTTTAAACCGTTATGAAATACCACTTAAATCTAAAATAATTATTGTAACATTTCTTTAAAACCTGTTAAAATGGTTAACATTAATTACAAACTCCTTACGGATTTCGCCAAGATTTGAGCAGAGAAGTATAACTAAAAGCCCTGTAACCTCTTCAACACCAAAATAATACCATTTTAAATATTTGTAAGTAAATAGAGATTCTTCATTTTAATTTTCACTCATTATTCCTTGGAATTTTTACAAAGCACGTAAAAGACTACTACCTAAGCTTTTTAATCCAAATGACTACGTTTCGTGAAATTTACGATAATATAAAGAGCTATTTGGAATACGACGTCTATTTTATGTAATATTATACAGACTGGGCTACCACGAGGTAAACTATAATAATGGTAAAGAATAAAAACGAGGAAACAATAATAGAAGTCCTTAAGTACTTGAAAAGTTAATATTATATCAAAAAGTAATAAGGAAAGCCTATGTTAACGAAACCATACATCGCGAACAGGCACGGGAAGAAGTTACGGGCGTTGGCGAATTCGAATACGCTTTATAACGTTCAGATGCTACCTGCAAAGGATTTTTTAACCAGTTACGTTCCTCGCTTACCATAATAGTAGCGCGTAAACTAAAATCGCTTAATATATACTCATAAGTTGACAACTTTATTAACGTAAATGAAGAACCTTATGGTGGTTAATTACGTCAACCGCAAATACGGGCGCCTATAATATCTAAAGTTTAGCCTATCGAACTTAATTTCAAACTGGAAGCAATAGCTACGCTAACGTCAATAAGATTGAAGCGGACCTGTTAACTGCAAACACCATCATCTTAATAGTAACTAAATATATTAGACTTATGATAAGTCTAGCTACTAGTCGACTCGGCACCCTCCGGCCGAGAATAATAACAAGAACGTAATATATCACGCCCAATACCCCATTACGTCTAAATAAAATTACTTATATTAAATCGTAAACTTTAAAAGTGATAAGCTAATTAATGATGTCAACGTCCTTGAGTAAATTAAGTAACACGAATATACTGCTTTGAATACGGCTTAGTAATTTATCAATTACGCCTTCCTATACTATTTAGGTGATAAAAACCCTTCCCTTTACCTTAATTTAACCCCTAACCTCTCATACACCTTTAACCTCCGCAATCGTTACATGAACCATACGTTTTAAGGTAATATATCAAACACAGGGATAACAAGGTACTTAACAGGATGCTATTCGTAATATGTGGTGTTACAGAGGGAAAGTACTACAGTTACTAAGATTAATCGTTATAATGCTGGTAAAGCCAAAATTAGCTTTGGCTCGGGCAAAAAATCATCGTCATTAGAGATAACGGTAATTTAAACTATTGTGGGAGTAATCACGTTTCATATACTTAATTCACTTACACCTTCCCTTTTTTACTTACAGGAGATGAAAAATTTCAGTATTAATGACAACGTTAACGCAGATAAACTAGTTAAAACCGACTAGAGGTTTTCACTCTCTTTTAAGCAGGGGTACCTATAGTTTTATCTTTAATGTCTGGAAGCAATGATGTTACACTTAACGAAGCTATAAATACGTTAGTTACATTGTTGTTTTAACTATCCAGCCATTAATCAGCTATACAAAATCCTAGAGTCCGTAAGGCATAACGATATGGAATAAGTTACCTTAAAAGCTATTAAAAGGCTTTGCCACTACTGCTAAACGTACAATTAACCCCCCCGGAAATTTAAGTTTACGTTAAAAGACGACAAGGATTTGAATTACAAGATTTTCGTCGATATGTTTTACTTATATAACAAGCCTATTGTTTACGTTGTTAATTTTACAACTTCTTTTCACAGAGTCAAATTGCTTCATTTATTTTCGGCAAAAGATACGTAGAAAATGTTAAGGATATTATGGACTAATACGTACCTAAGTCTACCTAACGTCGTCGTTTATGATACCGGTACTAACTTTGTTACGGTAAAATTTCAGAAAGATGCTAAAATAATAGGTATTTAATATAAACAAGTACCTGTAAAATCCCACTAAATAATTAGGAAGGTTAAAAAGGCATACAACTTACTATGCCGAGCGTACAATATTCTTAAGTTAGAGATTGGAAGCTTTAAAGATCTAGAGGCACGCCTATAAATGGAAATAAAAGGCTTTAACGATACTATAAGCTCTGACAGCTTAGTGTCAACGCTCCTAGTCTTTAAAGAATATTCACGCCTGACGAGTAAAGTTCCACCTTTAGCAAATACTTAGAAACGTGTTACGACCTACGGCCAAGCTTTGAGGTAACTGCAAAGAAAATCGGCACGTCATCAGATCAGTAACACCCTTAATACTAAAAACAGCCCTTAAAAAATTGACGTACTTACTTTGCCGTTGTAAATTAAAGTCCTCACATAGCGAGCGCCGGGTAAATGAAAAGGGCCCGTACAAAATATTAAGTATCGCAAACTCCGAAGTCATTATTGAGACTGTTAACGGCTCTATACCCTTTCGAACCACTTAAGTTAAACCCTATATTAAGAGTATTAAGGATAAAGACCCTTGAGTCTATTAAACTAGATAACCGAGCTTATATAAATTTTTTTCATCCGTTATAAATAAAGCAATAAAATGTTGCTGATGCGGACGACCCCCGAAGAAAAACAATATTAAAAAGGAGAAATATATATCGGATCGTATTTATAATACTACTGAGGTAAGTAAGAAAAAGAGAAAAACTGAAAAGTTGATATTAAAGCTTCGAGCGTAAGAAATTATCAAAATTTTCGGCAAATATTTCAAGAAAAACGATAAGATCAAGATTAACGGCTTATTAACTCGAAAGGTTATACAATTAGTGCCGAAAACCGATTTTAACCTTTAAAACCTAAACGTCACAATCTTTAAGTCGAGTATAATTTACGATGTTAAGGGTAAAATTACGGGGCGACCGTACGAAAAATCACGTTTAATCGCTTAAATATATAGTAATGGAGGTAAAAATTAAATCCTTGCGTAATCTATAATAATTTGAAAATGTAGCCAGCGTTTGGTAATTGCTTTGGTAATAAGTTGATTAGCTGAAACTAAAGGCAAATTTATATTCAATAGCTGTAATATAACGTAAGTTTACACGCAGTTAGAAATGGATTTACAACGGATTGTATTGCGAAAATTGCTATAGGAACTCCGTACCATTTACCCTTTAAGTACGGTAATACATTATATTAAGCCATTATAAAAATTGACTACAGCAAACGTTTATTGGTTTCTAACCTACTAATTACAATTTAACTTACAGTTACCGATAAATTTTTTAACGTACAACTCGTCCCTATTAGTAATATAAAAGAAATATTTTTTTATAGTTGATATGTAAACTAGCGATACCTATTTCGTCGAAACGACTAGCTTTATGGTATTAGAATAGCTAGCGATTAAGGATTTTAAGTTTTGGAATTGTAAACCGGTAACGACATTAACACAAAACATCAAACTTCACTTTAATAGATTGTTAATTCGTATTCTTAGTGTTAATGCCAGCTTTAACCTTTGCTACAATGGTTAAGGCGTTATTTTAGTTATAATTAGCAAGAATGACGAGGCTAGAGCTTAATGGTAATTGGAATAACGTGTTCGAGGCAGTTATATTACTACTTTATGCTAACCAAAAGCCTTTTACGATTTATTTATTACGGAATAAGTGTAAATGCCAACGGATAAAGATTTTTACCGGTTAAATAAGAGGTTCGAATGGTAAATAAGGAATTTGGATCGAGGAATTGATATGATTTCAATCTACCTTTCGAAGGCTAAGTTAATGATTTTTACGGACAGGTCCTTCGTAAATAACACTAACTTATCTTTATAAATCGGCTTTTTAATAACCTTTATTAATGAAGACAGATATGAAAAGGAATTTAAAATTATTAGTAACTTAATTTACTAAACCTCAGTCAAGTGTAAAAGAATTACATGAAGCGTGTTAGCTTTAAAGATTTATGGTATAATAACAAGCTTCGACGTAGGTATAGTAAAGAAGAAAGCTCTCAATATTATTACTAGGCAGCTGAAAATTCCTCCTATTCTGGTAGTAATTTTTATCGATTCGAGTTATCTCTTTGAATACCTTTCGAAACTCGAGACTATTAGTGAAAAACGCCTCATAATCGACTTCATAGTACTCCACGAAGCCTACTAGGGGAGGGAAACTGAGGAGTTCCGATAAATCGATGGTAAAGACAACCCTGCTAACGATATAATAAAAGAATCTCCGAATAAAGCCCTGGAAAGGTTTGTAGATAGCAATAAGCTGACTATACGGATCGAGGGCTATATGGATAGGCTGCTTAAAAACCCTGGATTATGTAACGAAGGATATGCTGGCAAACTATAAAATTTCCAGGGGATTAGTAATAGTAATCTATTTAAGTGACACGGTTGAAGTAAAGGCCTACAAAGGTTTATAACGAAAGAACTTTTTATGGGAGTTAATAAACTCGGAATTAGGGGCAACGTAGCAATTAAGGTCAAATGTAGTTAATTTGCTGGCAATGAGGTGTAATTTAGTATAAAATTTAATTGAAATTAACAGGGGTTCGGCCAGTTTACTAGGAGGCAATTTAATAATAACCGGAAAAGATTGGTCAGCTATACTGGCGTTCGCGTACAAACTAAAAAGCCTCCAGTGTTAGAATAGTATTATATGTAGTATAGTAGGTTAACTTTACTTACTGTAAAGTTAACTGTACTACAAGTTGAGTGTATTGCTTTATGGAGACTTACCGCATTAGGTGTAAGCCGAGTACAGTACGCTACACTTCACTCTAAGGTACAGGCCAAGCAATTGACTATAAAAATTACAGTTCAAATCGGCTAGCGGTTTGCCAAACCTAAAATAATACAATTACTATCTGACCATGCAATACTACTATTACTTCGACCAATCTAATTGATAACGTTGCAAAGTCTAAGGCCTACCAACACATTTTTTATATAATCTTTAACGACTATAATAGGTACAATAAAAGATTCGACTTATTAGACGATTTTAAAGAGGATTTTGCAAACTGGATGCCGGAAATATAACGTATGGTTAATGGTATTAATACGAACGGTGGTAATAACAGTCGTATCATAAAGGTATTATTTGTAACGGCCCAGTTTACTTAATTACTAAGGTAGACGGATGATAAAGTAATAGTTATAAAGTTTGTAAAGAGATATTAACTAAAAAAGTATTAATATTTCTTTTTTAAAGTAATAGATCGAAAAAAAGATAAGTCTCTGTAAATACAAGAAAAAAGGCATTGAAAAAGGTTAAACGTACGCCGCAAAATGGAAACGGGACTGAAGGAATCAACGGGAAAAGAGGAAGTACCGTAAAGATTATCTACGGCGCGAGTTAAATACGAACCTTTCCCGAAACGTAGTTTTAAATAGAAACTAAAATAAAATTACGCTTCGAATACCGTTGATAACTAGATTGACTACGATAAAAGCGGCCCGAATAAAGAAACTGATCGTTTAAGGACAATATAAGTGGCGCAAAACGCTAATACGTACCTTACGGACTAATATCCGCTAACGATGATCCTTGCCATAACTTTTTAACATATTGTTTTTCTATTAACACAAGCGATTCAACAAAATTTACAAATTTCGTTAGGTTTTAAGACAAGGATGAAAAATATAGCGGTGAGCCATACGATGTATTCGATAATGAAATACGTGTAATACTAAATACATATAAGAAGTTAGATATTAAGCCGTTATAACTTTACGTAATTTTACCGTATACAGTATCATAATAAATCAAAATGTGGTATATATATTACCATACGTAAGTAAATACATTTACGAAGTATTATAACCGCCTGAAGTCATATTTTTATATAGATATTAACCACGAAATTTATTATAAGGACTGGGTTAACATTACCTGAGAATTCGTAAAGAATTAGCGTAAAAACGCTAATAAAAACCTATAAAAAGTATTTACTACCCTATTAAAAAAGTTCGGAAAATATTAGGTAGCCTTTAAACCAGTATATCAAGGTAACAAATTATTTGTTTAAATAGTGATAAAAGCGTGTCGCGGAAACCTATATTTTAACCTTATACTACTTAAAGCGGAACAATATTTAAAGGCTTTCAATATAATTTTTGAAATATGATTTGAAACATCTTTACGCCAATCAACAAGTTTCGGATCAGTAATTATAGCCGATAAAATTAAAAGCGAAGGCTATATTACTAAAATAAACCTTGTCGAAACCATTTAAAATGTTTTAGATTGAAGGTTTAAAGTGTACTTAAAGAAAAAAAAAAGCGCCTGGAATACTACTAAAGGGAAAGGAATTAAAAGAGAGCCCTGACAATAAAAGGCAAAGAAGCTATTATTGAAGGTGATTTTACGGCCAATGGCGAAGCCTACTGCACTTATAGTAATACCTGCGAAAGAGTATACAAGCTTTACGGATTTTCAAAAACGTTACATTATATACGGTAAAATCGGTTACTAGTTTACTAACAACCTCGTATACCAGTAAAGTTGGATCAAACAACAATTTTCGGCCGATTTCCTACTTGGGGACTAGATGAAAACCAACTTTATAATATACGTAGCCGAATAATAAGGCATAAAAGATAAGTTTAATACTTACCCTTAGGAATACACCTTCGGTAAAAAGATTTTAAATGTAATAATAATGACCTAATGACTTAGAATAACTGAATCACATAAAGTATTTTTATAGGCCTATAAAACGCCTTCTTCTTATATAATATAGGTTTGGATTACGAAGATAGCGTGTTAAACATCTATATAGTATTGAAGTTTACGTTTTTAAATATATACGGAAATCTATTTCAAGGCATTATACCTGATACCAGCATAGCCGAAATTTTAACGGCCGGAAAACGATAATTCGAAGCGTTCGCAGCGAAATTTCTGAAATTTCAACTCAACTGTATAGGAAAATATCGAAAAGTTCTATTGGGTAAAGGTAAAACGTCGTCACTTAATACGGTCATGATACATACTCGATTTAAACCGGTTAAGTTTTACGCAAGAAACTTTAGAAAGCTATTTCAGTTTTCGCTAATGAATATAAAAAATTCGAAATCGAGGTTCTAAATACGATTAACTAACTTATCCGCGCTTCGGATAGCGTATTCGTACCATTTCGGATTAAGTTAGACCACTTATAATCTTTCCTTAAGGCACTTATAATTTAAATAGTTTACCCAAAATAGCCGGAATTGCGAATACTATACCGTCAATTCGAATACCTAATTGCGAAACGGCTTTTACAGCTTTTTTAAGTTGTAGGCCACATGAATATAGGATAGAAAAACCTCGAAGTAATCGAAAAGTTTTGTTATGAGTATCAACTATACTTATAATCTTTACGACGGTTTAAATTACGACTTAAAATAATGCAAGCTTTAATTACTAGGTAATTATATATATAATATACTTGAACGACTGACTAGTAATATACGCCATCGACATAATAATATTATTTCAGACTACGAAATCTATATAAAACTCTTTTGTTAAAAATTACTAAAATAAATTTGTTAACTGTTAGTTCAAAGTTTATCTAAAGCCTCCAAATAAGATTACCTACGATGCAGGTACAACCTTCAATTTTATTAAATAATATACCAAAACTTAATTCACCGGAATTAAATACAAATAAATACCGGTAAAAATACTATAGAGTATTAAGAAGTGTAAAAGATACTATAGAATGTTGAAAAAGGCGTATATAATATTATTGAAAAATCTAAAGGGTATTATTTTCAAAGATTTATCCTATAAATAGCGGTTAATACCGTTAATAAAACTTCCGGCTCGAGTAGGCTAATCTTTACGTTCTTTGTTTTTAGTATTTACTTAAAGATCACCAAAAACTTTACATTATCGCCAATTACAGTGTAAAAGCCGAATTCTGTGGCAAAAGCTATAGTAGCGTTACGTTTTTTGTGGGCTAAAAACGATGTTTCTAGAGCATTGGCCATAAGAAACGGCCTATGGAAAACCAACGTTTTAGACTTATCATTACAGTCTAATATTTTCATTTGGAAAACTAAGGACGCATAAATTGTATTTTGCAAGATTGATTTATTTAAACGCCGTAATATATTCATTAATTTGCTAAATAATATAAATTCGTTCCGTTAAGTAATGGTACGAAAGTATAAAAAGCAAAGATAAAAAAAAACGACCCGAGACCGTAATTCGATTAACGGTACCAGCGGAATTACTTTTACGATGAAGAATATAAACTGTCCCTAGATTTAGTATACCTCTTGGATCACACTTTTAAACCGCTGTTACCATACAAAAGTGGTCCGCCTATATTAATACCACTAGTACCTTATGTCTAAGGCCACTTATTTGGCCTGAAAAACAAAAAACGTTTCAATACCTTTTCCATAAACCTTTATATTATTTAAAAATAGGTAGAAGATTGTAAGCTTAACTTAAAACTTTGACAAAAAGGTATTATTATCACTTTCAACGTCTCGTTCGAATATTTTACCTGAACGGAAATCTTTACTTCAATCGAATAAGACGTTTTTGCTTCTAAAACTTTAATCTAATGATTTACAACACCTATAAACACTTTCTATTACGCCTCATATACTAAATTAAGGATAAAACCGAAAAAAGTACGAAAAGAGTTGCCTTATTACATAGAGGTATAATGACGACGACAAAAAGGATATTATAACTTAGTCGCCTATCTTATAACTAGTAAGTTACCGTTAAATTTTTACGTTTTTAACCTCTCTTAATACCCCTTACAGTTTGTATATTAAATTTATAATATTAATTAAACTTATATAAAGTTTGAAGAGCGATTTAAAGAGTGTATTTACAACAATATGCCCACAAGTTTCTATAAAAACCACCCATTAAAAGCGATTTTACATAATATAAAACCGTTTTACGGCTTGGCTAAGGTTAATATATACTGATATAATACCTATTAAAGGCATTATAAAGAGCGGTTTGGAATAGCTAATTCAACCTTCGACTCATACCTATTAGTTTTAACAACTAGTTTTATAGGCTTTATATTAACGGGTATGTAAATAGATGATACGTTGACGTTATATAAAGTGTTGTTTTCCACATTCAAAAAGAGGAAACTTTGGAGGCCGGCATAAAATTAAAACCTAAGACGTACCTGATAGAACACCATATAATTAACTTTAATAGCGTGACTATCATTTTCCAAAACGGCGTTTTAGGCCCTACTCAAAAAGGTAAATTGGATAAAGTTGCCTTTATTACTTTAAATAGCACAAATCGAACTAGCGAATACAAATGCCATCGCATACGTAGCGTTTATATTGCCTTAGTAATATAACCGGAAGCGACGTTCAATCTTTCAATCGCCTAATGATATGAAACTAACTTTTCAAACGATATATATAAGGCGTTTAATGAACGCTTTATGTGGAAAATAAACAATTTAAAACGCGGTTTATATTTTGTGTTATTCTAAATACATATTACAAAACTTTTTCAACGGTTCCTTCGCTAATAGCTTTGATTATAGATTATAGATAGGGTTCGTTTTTATTTTCGGTAACGAAACACCGGTTTGGAACGGATTTACGCTCTATAAGAATATTATCTATTAACGTTCAACTAAGTGTAAGCGGGTTACGTAAAACGTCTTAGCCTCAAAAATCTATAAAATAGTCAAAAGCTTCGATTTAGGTATTACTATGGCAATAATAGTTCAATAATTATTTTACAACTTAGTTTAAAATCCATTCTTTTCGCCGTTTACATTCACTCTTTTTCGTATATGAATCATTTGTTAAACTTAGTATTATTATAAAAAAAACTCCTTTTGATCGATATTATAACCTTGCGTGAATCATATAAACGCCACGAAATTAAGGAAATAAAATAAATCGATAAAAAGCTAAATCTAATAAATATAATAATTAAGGGCGCCCCAAATAAGGCATTAAAGACGTTTATATTAATAAATAACCTTTTTGTTGGTATCATTAAAAATATTTTACGACTCTAACCAGGTTAATATTTCAAGCCTTACTTATTCTTTTGTTTTACAGGATTATACCACTTTCGATATTTTCGAGCGGTCCAAAACCTGATATTCGCTTCACTCCCTACATTTTACCACAGTACATACCTTTTATTTATGCCGCTTTTACAAGTTTTTCCTTTATTTAGATCTACCATTTCGCATCCCTTTTAACATATTTTAAATTTTTGGTTTGTTTATTTACAACCTACTGGATTTATTTTCCTTCTTTACCTTTTATATTTATTATACGATTGTAATACTTTCAATACTTTTAAGCGGTTATTAACCCGCCATTTACGCTGCTACCCATATTTTTCTGTGGTATATTTCTTTCATCTTTACTGTTTTTACGGAACCTTTTTATTTGAATCTGATATTCGTACCGGTTTGGATATATTATTACTTTTCGTTTTATAAATTACAATACTATTGATTTTACACTCTTTACCGTTTTAGATTTATTATTCACATTACTATATTTTTAAAAAAGAAATTATATTACTATATAAAGTATTTTATCATAGCCAGGTATGTCGGCCTAGTCGAAAGAGGCAGTTGTTTACTATGAAAAGAAAAAGGAGAGGGCGACTTCATCGCATCCCTACTACCTTTACCGCTGTCTTATTCCTTTATACCAGCGTCACCGCCATCACCGCTTTCGACGCCGTTATCGAGGCCACCGAGAAGGTATCCCGGCGCCTTAAGTCGTATACCTTTAGGCAAAGGTGTGGGGGGAACTTTAACCTTTTTATAGTGACGTAAAATGGCATCGTAGAACTCACCTACATAATATATACATAGGCCCCGCTTCCAAGCGGTAATAATAGCTATCGACTCCTTAGTACGCCGGTTAATGCCTACTAATAATTATATCGGCTTATTTTAATTATTTGTAACGGTAATTGATTTTTGAACGCCCCAATCAACGTGTTTTATAATTAAAGAACTTAAATTCGTGATAGAGAATACGGGTTTAAAGTAAACTTACTTTTAAATTGGAGGGTTCATAATATGGCCTCGGCTTATGACCCTAAAACCACCGAAATAGGGGCATATCTGTTACCAATCCGGTTGTAATGGTAAAAGTGTACTGAACGACCCTCGATGTAACGGTAATAGCTAGTAAATTTATCCGCGGCCGCGGACGAGATATACGGTACGTAAGGCGTGTTTATTAACAGCCCAGGGCTATGGATCCAGGTTTACCGCTTTAACGTTTTATGCGTTAAAAAAGCCTCGCAATATACCTTAATGATGTGAAGCTTGAGGCAGAGGAGAAGGCTCGTCTCGACCGCTTCATCTCAAGGGATATTGATATAACAAAAATATACGGGTAAGATTAACGATACGAATTACACCATAGCTTTGTCAGACTACGTTTACAGCAGAGGGGGG
>JASMMZ010000005.1:14612270-14629940 GCA_038502455.1 Anisogramma anomala
CGGGTAATAGGGTTTTTACCCTCATGTAAAAGGTAAGGTTTATAACCTTAAAAGCTTTTCGCTTCTCTCCTTAAAAGTTAAAGGGAAGGAAGAAGAGAAAAAGGAGAAAAAAAGAAGTAGTAACTTTAATAGCGGCGGCGGCGGCGGAAGCGAAAAGAAAGGCCGGTATAAAAGAAGTGCTACCCGAAAGAACAAGGCTATTGTTAGTGGTAATGGTAATGGTAACAAAGCTAACGGCGGTAGCAGCCTCGGCGCGCTTATGCTCGCGCATCAAACGGTGTCTAGGGGTTCTATTCTTACGTAACATCTATTTAGGAGCAAGGTTAGTTTATAGAAATAAGTGAAGTAATCTATTTATCGAAGCCGTTCAAAATGTGTATTTAAAATTATTAATTAAGTTTATATACGCAAATTAACTCATTAGGAATTACTTTAACTTTAAGTAAGCACCGTTAAAAAGGAAAAGAAAAAAGGTTATGCTTAGGCCAATAACGATATATCTTTTTATATTAACTCCAAATTATATAACGGTACAATTACTTTTATGTAATTACGTCCTTATAACACCTATGTAATCATACCACTGTAGGAAATAATAACAGATGCTATTAACAATCACGTTATTACCGATTGATTAAACTAACCACAACTTTATTATAATTACTCTCGCGGCTAAAAATTACTATTTCGAACCTTTATAACTCTTACCGAAACTATACTATTCTTACTAAATTACGAATACGTACTATACTAAAACAAAACTGTTATTACTATATTACGGATAATTATAATATTATAAACTCTACTGTTACTATAGAGTAACAAATACGGACCATAATGAGCAAAAGAAAAGATTGCCTATATAGATATTACCATATATCTCTATAGTTAGTAAAAAGCTACGCTGCAGAGTGTACCCTTGTAAACATATACAGTAATATACCATTTTGTAAGGTATATTAGTGTAAAGTGTATAATAACGTGACACTAGCTGAAAGTAGAATATTGAAAGTATATAGTAAAGTGACATTGGTCAAAAGAGAAATTATCAGAGTGCATGGCAGAGTGTCACTGCTCGGATGAAAAGTTTATAACCTCTCACCCATAGCGTGAACTCTCCGAATCCCTCTTCTCCCTTGCTAATTTTTTTTTTTTTACTACTATAATACTAATCTCTACGATTACTTTTATAGTTTTTTATATTCACATGAATACGAAGAAACTTTAACGACAGTGTAAAATAATACATAATTAGAAAGGTTTAATATCCAGTCTTTTACCTATATTTAATATTGTACGGATTCTATTATTAAGAATATTGTAAGGCTTATCATTATAGTTTTCGTTCCTATCTCACAATTTATCAAAATTTGTAAGTTTTATAAGGTTACTTTTATTAGTAGGTAACTAGTAGGGTGGTAGGGTGCGGTATAGGTTATGGTGAATTGGTATCAAACTATAAGGTTTATATAATCTTTTATCGATTTTTATATAATTTCTCTGGAAATGCCGGTTTTTTTATGTGGAGCGTTTTTACTATAGTTGAATGGGGCGGTAAATGAGTTTAGAGAGTAGCCTGGTCTATGTCTTTCTTTAAAAGCGCTTGCTAGAAAGGATTTGTGTTTAACTCGAGTATCGAATATCCCTTTTAGTTTTTTATCCCTTTTCATCGATTTTTAATATTTTGTTTTCCTTTTGTAGAACGCGATCAGCCCTTTCAAACTTTCTTCGTTTTACGTACGTAAAGTATTTTCACGTTAAGGGTTTTTCCGCATTTCTTTAATAATTTAGTTTTTACGTTCAACTAACTAGTATCTTTATAAGAAGTTGATTATCATACCTCTTTATCTTCTTCATTTGTTCTTTAACTAAATTAGGCTATGCAAAAAAGGGCGTTTATAATGAGGCCATTTTTACCACCTGAAATATTGATTTCTTTGCTCCGTTTATATATCCGTAATTCTATGGAAATCGAGTTGTAAATTATATATTACATTTCTAACGTTGAATTTGAAAAATTCTTTTCTGAAATTATCAAAAATACTGGACCATTAGGTTTCTTTACTTCAAAAACAAAGAGAATAACGTTTACAAAGTATATATTTACCACCTAAAAGTTTCATTTCTTTTACCAACGTTTTAATAGTATTATGCCATAGATTTAGGTTCATAATTTACAGAATGGTTTCTCGAAACGTTATATATTAGGATAAAAAGTATTAGTATTTACTAACCTTATCTAGTGTTGTTATGAGTAATATTATAAGTATGAGATCTTTTTTTGTAAGTAGCTAATAAATTAAAATGTAACAATAAGGGTTTTTATACGTTGAGGATAATGTATTCGAAAGAGGCTTGTACTAGAAAAAAAATGAAAACAAATAATATATAAATAAAATATTACTTAAATACATCAAAACATTTAAAATAAAACTTTTAACGTTTATTAGTACTAATGAAATACAAATGAAGCGTAAACAAAAACTAATGAAATACTTTAAAATATTTATTTAACGTTTCTACTAATAAACTCAAACGTTGTAAATAACAATTTAAACAAACGGTATATAAAAATGCGAAAAGGTGAAAAAAGTTGTATATTTAGGGAAAAGAGTTGTATATATTAGGGTTAAAATGGTATAAGAGCATCTTGTATTGCTTTGACCGCTTTCAATATGGTAAACGTTTCGAATATTATTTTGAGTACTCGCGAAATGTGTTAAAATACTTCAAAAGGTACTTTACACGCTTGGTGTATTTTTATATAAGCGTTTCAAAAGTTGCTTTCGGAACTTATGGTAATTGTGAAAGTATCGGTAAGGTCTAAAACCTATTCACATAAAATAAGGTATTCATAAGAATAATCGTAAGATTGGTATTGTTGTAGTAAAGATAGATAGATCGAAGAAGCATCTAGAGGTGCATGCCACAGGTAAGAGTTTATAAACCCTTACCCAGAACGTACTACTCCAAACCGATCCATGCATTGCCGTTTGGTCTGGTATAGCCATTCCAGACCGATCCATGCATGATGCACTTTTTGCGTCTTGCAAGAGTGTAGCCTGCAGTGTGATATGTTATCGTATATTCTACAAGAGTGCACTCTGTAATAAGTGCACTGCCACCAGGTCTATGTATACTATTTATGAGAGTATATAGTAATATCCACAGAAAGTACCTTAAAAGTTATTCCAACCGTTTTTCAAATTTATTGAATTGTTTTAAAAAAGTATTTCTGGATACGTTTTAACGAAAGGTTCTAAAACTTAATAGCTTACGAAGCCGATATGTAATGTGACGCTTTTTAAAAAGTACCCGAATACATTTAAAACGCTAACCGAATTCAACGATAGTATAACGAAGTTTTTAATAGTTGAAAGATATTAACTGAGTTAATAATATTGTACTAAAATTGTCCTTTTTAAAGTTACCTCGAGTTTTACAATTTTTTTAGACTTTTGTATTTTTTTTGTAAATTGTAATATTAGAGTACGAAAGAGTTAAAACCGCTACTATACTCTGTTATAAGTATGTTTCTAAGGTTCGTCTCTTGTTTCCTAGGCTGTTTGTAATCAACTGAGTAAGTTATTAATTAGTATTGGTAAGGTTTTTATACGTTGATGTAAAAAAAGATAATATTTAGAATAGTAAGATTAATAATATTTACAATAGATAGTTTTTGAGGGAAAAGAGGTTCCTAGAGAGTACAATTCTTAGGTAAGAGCTTATAAGCTCTTTTTAAGAACGTGATACTTTACCATACACTCTGCCAACTTTGTTTCCAGGGTATGGCACATTATTATACACTCTGAAAAAGTGCCTTCTGCAGCGTAACATGCTATCATACACTCCTCAAACATAGTCCCCTACGCTTGATAGCTATGATGATATCTAATAATATCCATACTTATTAATCTATCAAAGCCTCAGTTAATAATTTTATGGACGATTACTTTAGTAAAAACACTAACTTGTCGTTACAAATCAGATTTCTCATATTGATTATTCACAAAGAAAAATTATAAGTCTGTTAGAATAATACTACGTGCAGTGCAGTAGGTCAACTTTACTTCTAGTAAAGTTGACTATACTAAACTGCAAGTTAAGTGTATTTCTTTGTAGAGACTTATTGTATTGGGTGTAAGTCGAGTGCAGTACACTGCACTTCACTCTAAGGCACGGGCAAGCAATTGGCCATATAAATTACAGTGCAGACCGGCTAGCGGTCTACCAAACCTAGAACAATACATCCACCACTTGACTAATGCAATACTACTGTTACTTCGACTACGATTCGAATCAACAACGTTGCAACGTCTAAAGATCTATTAGGTAAGGCCTACCAATAAAGTCAACCAATATGTTATTGTAAGAAATTTATTTTACTAAACCTTTGTTAAATATAAAAGTGTTACGCGAAACATGCTAGCTTTTGAAGTTTATGGTATAATATCCAACTTTTATATGTTTATAGTTATATAGAAAACATTTAATATCGTTACCAATTAATTAATGATTCTGGTTATACCGGTTATTATATATATAAATTAAAAAAACTCATTCGAATATCTCCTTAAGTTACGAACGACGAACGAGAAACGCCTAATAATCGATACCATAGCTTGTTACAAGACCTACAAGAGTAAAAAAATGAAAAAATTCCGATAAATTGATAGTAAATATAATTCGGCTAACGTCATAACGAAGTTTACACTAAATAAGGCCCTAAAAAAGTCTGTAAATAGTAATATACTAAATATGCGGATCGAAGGTTACATCAATAGGCTATCTGCTAGGATATTACGTGACGGCGAATAGGGAGGAAAACAAGGGTATTCTAGCAAATTAGAAAACTGCTAGGGGGTCGAGGCTATTATCAAAGCTAATGTTAAAAGGTATTTAATTGACTGGCACGGTTAAGTTGAGCGTACAGCTGTGTGTTTTAAAGGATTGGAGAGCGAAAGTGGGTATAATACTTAATGGCGGGAATACAAGTGGTAGGGAGTGACCTTACTATACAAATGGCAGTGGAGTTGTTAACACGGGGAAAGACTTGGGTGGCCGAAAGTTTTTTGACAAGATGCACTAACCACGGCACTGGCACTATAAAATAAAAAGCCGTCAGTGTTGGAATTGCATTTAAGTGCAATGCAGTCAAGTCAATTACAGTACAGCCAAATTGACTGTACTGACTGCAAGTCAGTTAACCGTGGAGTACCCAATTGAGACTAGGGCACGGGCCAAGCAATTGGCCATACAAATGTTATGACCCAAGAACCAACTGCAGGTTATGGAACAGGCCAGCGGCCAGCTGCGCCATTAGAAGCTTGACGTCCAACACATCAGGCGGGGAACATCTCTTATGTCAGCAACCCAGGGTTAGGGTTAACGCACGGACGCATAGGATATGTTGGATATCTTGCTATCCAAGCTATCCGGTACTGAAGATGGTATGAAGGCACGGATATATAAGGACACGGTCATCACCACATAGATAGTATTTCCTTCATAGCTCTTCAGTTGTCAATCTAAGTATTCAGTCTCAGTATATTCTGAATAGCCTCACGGCTTTTGATCATTACTTGCACGGTTGCGATATTGTTCACTCAGCACCTCTGCTACCTTCTTGATAACATAAACCCTCTGACACCTTCTATATACTCACGGGTATTTAGTGTGATCATTACAACAAATTAGTGTGCAGACCGGCTAGCGGTCTGCCAAACTTAGAAGAATATATCCACCACTTGACCACGCAATAGTACTGTTACTTCGACCGATTCGAATTGAAAACGTTGCAACGTCTAAAGGCCTATCAACAGATAAAGTATTTGTTACCGGAATTACAAGGGGTAGGAAGTGAAATTATTATTTAAATGATAGGGGAAGGACATGGGGAAGCACTTTCGTTACCAGTTAATTATCCTACAAAACATAATAGCATCATAAAACAAAAAAGCTGTTAGTATGGGAACAACGTTTAAATGCAATACAATCAAAGTTGACTGTATGAACTGCGAGTCAATTGCAGTAGAGTGCCCAATTCAATGTGGGGCACGGGCCAAACAATTAACCATACAAAGTAGTGCGCAGACCGGCTAGTGGTCTGCCAAACTTAGAAGAAACAACGATCCACCACCTAACCTTTGAAATACTACTGTTACTTCAACCACGATTCGAATCGACAAACGTTGCAATGTAGGCCTATCAACAGATGTATCATATTAAGGAATATATATATAACAACAATAGAGTTTACTCAACAAAAACATATTTTATAGTTTCTTACAGGTTCCTAACTTTAGATTCCAATCAATCATATTCTAATAATAAGTCTTCTCAACTGGTAATTTCTATGTTGAGAAGAGACACCTAAAAAACTATAATTGGAGCTTTCCTGACTACGTACCCTAAGGAATACAATAGTTGTGCTGACTATAATTGCCACTACAATTGGCCCGTGCTCACTGCAGTTGGCCCGCGCATTTCGGACCCAATCGTCCGTACTGGCTTGGACCCACATTGCCACATGCAATGCAATTTGTCTTGTTGCATTGCCATGGTAATTGGTTACATCGAGCCGTACCGCCAGTTTTGTTACCTTGGTCGAATCCAACTGTAACCTGGAGACCCCAATTTCGTCCCACCTAGTATACAAACGCAGACTAGACAGGCTGCCAATTGTTGTGATGGCGAGAGTTAAATTCGACGGAGAGTCTGTAGATTCCGTGTTCATTAGGAAACGTCGTGGGGCCGACAATTACACCTAAGGGATCGGATCTGGGTCGCATCATCTTGTCAAAATCTTCTCATGGACTTTGCTTCAATCAATCAATCCACTCGTGCACACTTACTGGCGCGAAACAAGACCCACCCTGAGAGAAGTCCCCATGTCAGGCTCACACCGCCATCTAATAAAACCATTGATATACGTCTAGTGTAGTGTGATTCTACGGCATTACGGCGTCTTCGTCTACACCTTACAGCAGCGGTAACAAATGCAGCCCATTCGCCGCCAACAAGGTCCCTATCGCAAGAGGTCTACTTTTCCGATTTCTCCGTGACCCTGTCCATGCTTTTGGCCAGCCCAGCATCCATTTATCGCTCAATGCCTTGCCCTTTCCACCCGGGCCAGTGATCCTTCCAGCCCCCTCTAATTGCCAAAAGCAGCCTCGGCATACGCCCTGTTCTTCTTCTTTCGGCCCATCGAGCTGCTCCTAGAGCTGGAGCCGGACGGTGGCGCGAGCAAATCACATCGGGAGCTGTTTTTGGAGGCCGAGACCATGTCCTCGGGCAGGTCGTTCCACTCCATGTCTGGTCTCTTGTTCTGGAATGACAGACCGGATGGCTGTGCCGGTGGTCGTGGTGAGGTTGCTTGCGGTGGACCTGGCGACACTGGTGGTGGGGCTGTTGACGCCGCAAACCCAGGCAAGTTCACTGCGGCCACAGTGAGACCGTCTGGCACCTTGGCGACGTCCTGATGCCCATTGGCCACCCTCGCCGTCCGTCCAATGTCGCCGTCCAGCAGGACCCTTTTCTTGATCACCCACGCGGTATCCGGCTGCAGCTTCCAATAATACTTCTCCAGCACCCCGTCGCGCTCAAACCCCTGGCGCCCGTACCAGGCCAGCCCCTCCTCGTTCTGCGTCCACACATGCGCATACACCCACTCGATCCGCAGCCCGTTCGCGCCGCGCTCACGCGTCACCACCCGCACCTGCTCGAAGATGCCCTCGAGGCACGCCGTGACCAGCCCCAGCCTGCGGTACGGCGCCAGCAGCACCAGGCTCTGGATGTACAGCGCGTGGCCCTGGGCGGCGCGCATGGGCGGCGCGACGGCCTGGGCCGAGGACTTGGCGAGCGCGGCGTCGTAGGCGCCGGTGGCGGGGGCGAAGGGCGACGGCTCGAGGCGGCAGATCAGGCCGCCGACGACCTTGGGCGGGTCGGCGGCGGACGGGGCCCAGAGGATGGCGCGCGAGAAGAGCCCTGAGACGGCCGGGTCGAGGATGGCGCGGTAGAAGGCTTCGGTGTAGTTGACAGGCAGGAGCAGGGCGTTGATGCGGCGCAGGGCGGGGATGTGAGTTTCAATCACAGGGACGATGGTGGCGGAGGGGTGGGGGGAGGCAGTAGTGGAGGGAAGAGAGGAGAGCGGTGGAAGGATAGTTTGCGCGAGGGGCGTAGCATTCGGTGGTGCTGGTGCTGGTGGTGGCGGTGGAGGGCGAGCTGGTGGTGTTGCCTCAATAGGGAATTGAGGCTGAGGCTGAGGCTGAGGCTGAGGTGATTGCGACGGAGGAGCAGCGTATGTGGCGGGTGGTTTGTTGAAGAAGGAGAGAATGGATGGCTGGCTGGTGGGTGACATGTTGGAGTGTGAGCATGCGTCGGCTCTCGAGGATGTGTGGGAGAGGGGCTGGCGAAGCTGAGAGGTTCGAGGTTCAATGTCGAATGGGTCATGTAGAAGCCATGGTGTGATTGTGGAGTCGAGAAATTTAGTAGTACGCATGGGCTTCTGGAAGTCCGGGGCGACTTTGAAGGACTTCAGGAGATGGGCATCGCGCAGCTGGAACGGTCAGGGGTCAGGGGTGGGCGGTTCCGGGATGTGGAACAGTGGACTGCTTGCGGCCCAGGCACTGCTCACTAGAGCGCATGCCGGAAAAAACAGCCCGGATGTGCACTCTAAATATACAGTATTTTCGCGAGGAGGTGGATTGACCAGAGCACTTGCAGTTGTGACATGCTCCAACCCCGGCTGCGTTTTTTACAGCACTGATTCCTGGGGCCAGAGCCAAAGTGCTTGCATCCTGCGAACTAAGAACACCGACTGCATGACGTAGCAGTAGGCGCGGCCTCTTCTGCTGGGAGCCGAGCTCTGCAAGCGCCTATAGCGTTGCTTGCAGCATCGATCTCTTGTGGCCAAATTTTCACCGAAATCAAACGTGACCGGCTTTGCATCCACAAAACACTCCACAACCACACACATCCGGAATATCCAGTCATCGCACATCTACCATTCTCGTCTTTCCCTTATCCATTCACAGAATACTTGCATCCTCGGAACATCCATCCACACCGCGCTGTGATAGACGCGCAAACCTCGCATCGAAAGGTCTGCATAGGCCATCACTGCTCAGTGGCTGCATCATCAACCCCGTCCGCAGCCTCGCTTCATCCTCAACGAATTTCTTGCGTTGACCCTTTGCCACCAGGGCCCTACCGCAAGGGCACTGCAGCCGCGGCACACGGCTAGTGTGCGCAGGGGCCATACCAATTTCACGTCTCTCTTCCGAATCTCCAAAAAAATAGCTAACTCGCCTCGACCTCTCCAAGTACGCCTTTCAAGTTGCAATCACCGGACGGAATCCTCTATTCAACATACGCTTTCACTCCCGTGAGATCTCCACATCGCCAAGCCCATCATGAGCAGTGCCAGTGAGCAGTGGCTGTCAAACGGCATGCCCATCACTGGCAAAGCTGGCATCCTCGTTGCAGACGAGGATGACGATGCACAGGACAAGACGGTGAGTCGAAGCCCCCGAACTTGACTACCAAAGTCTGCGAACCCATACCACCGGTTGTACTGAGGCTGACACAAATGACCCTCTAGGTCACTATCATCCTCGACGACATACTCTACAATACCATCTTCGACCTATGCATCGAAGTCCACCGCTCGGAGAAGATGGCCCGCGCAGAGACCGCCGCCATCAAGATCGAGAAGCTGGCAGCCGACAACGCAGACCCCGGCGACAACGACCCCAGACCCAACGTGCGCATCGAGACCGACGCTGCCATCTACGATGACGGCAAAGTCTTCCTCAAGGGAAATCCACTCACGACTACGAAAGAAATTCTATGCCCTCGTTGCCACCTTCCACGACTGCTCGCTCCCACCGAGGGCAGAGGTGCCCAGAAGCCCGATCCCGCAATCATCTACTGCAAGAAACATCCATACATCGACAAGCCTGGCTACGACATCTACGGTCAGACATGGGTCGCGCCCGGGCCCGGTAGGGGCAAGAAGAAGAAAGACATGGAGAGGAAGCTGGACGCCAGTGTGGATGGCACCGTTACTCCCACCCCAGATGGGCAACGGCCCCCTAATGTGCTCTCATTCCCATCCGCGACTTGCAGCAAGTGCAAGCGGTGTATTCTGGTCACTAGGCTCAACAACCACATGGGTTCCTGTATCGGAAACAGCGGGAGGAACGCTAGCCGCGTGGCGTCGCAGAAGATCAGTAATGGCGGCAACGGCAGTGTCAACAATGATGCGACGCCACCTTCCAGCCAGAAGGGAACACCAGTCAATGGCTCACGGGCTGGCAGTCCGAGGAAGCGGGACATGGATGAATTCGACGAGGATCAGGAGTCGGATGCCTCGAACCTCAAGAAGAAGGTCAAGAAGCTAAAGGGGCCCATCATTAAGCTTAAGAAGCCCAAAAAGGACAAGGACAAGGTCAAGACAAACTCCACTTTGAGCCATGAGTCCAAGATTGATGATGAGGAGACGGTCCAGGTTGTGCCGAAGAAACCCCTGGCAAAGCAACCGTCGCCCTCAAAAAAGTTCAAGCTGGGCACACACAAACCGACGTTTGGATCACCAAAGCCGAAGAACGGCAGCCAGGCTGACGCTGGCGATGAGTCGTCCGATACATTGTCTGAGCCTCCGCAAGTCTCTTAGTTGCAAGGTAGCACAGGTTCGACAACAAGACGCTCATCAAGGCTGGCACCTCCTGTTCCGGCACCAACACAGATGGCTCAGACTCAGATTTCAGGAGAGCTTTCACAAGTTGAACTCTCCACAGCGCTGGCGCGTCCCGCTTCTGCACCTCCATTCCTGGCACCTAGTATTCTGGCACCAGTGCAAACCATGGCCCTCCAAGTTCCCCAGGGCCTCGTATGCCTTTCGTGCTCATATTCATATCATTGCAACCAAGAAAAGCCTCGTTGCAAAAAATGCTGTAGAAGGTTTATGGATTGTCAGTACATACGTGAGCGTCTGCCATGGTGTGATGGGTGCTCTGGCCTTGGTCCAAAAGGCAAGGCATGCAATCGAAAACTGCCCTGTCAGTCTTGCCTGAGGCGGAAGCTGGACTGCCGATACCAGCAACAATCGATCTCAACTTGCGACCAGTGCCCGTATGAAGATATGTGCAGCCGCATACCACCTTGCTTGCGATGCACCCGTTTGGGGTGGACCTGCACACATACAGGGACGCCTATACCACGATGCTCTAACTGCAGACTGGACAAGGAGTGCAGCCGGTTCAAGCCAACATGCCACCGGTGCCAAGACAAGAACCTGGAGTGCACCTATGCCTAGTGGTTCTACCGTGGATTGGATGGCATCCCTGGAGTACAGGAACAGAATCGAACAGCTGTTCTCATCTTCGTTAGGCCCAAGGCAATCCGTGCTTGGTGGGTGGCTTGATCGGAGAGTTTGAAATGGGGCTTTCTGCTGGCTTCCCGTGGTCTTTGTTGGGCAGCGTAGCCAACATTTGCAAGCCAGGGTGTCTGGGAAACCAGTGTTCTGGAGTGCAGCGTAAGGAGTGCCAGCCAAATCGAGGCGGTATACTCTAAAAGCATAGAATAGCAGACTTCAAGCCATGCCCACTGTGCCCGCATCCAGTTGTGCGAGTATCTTGCCGTTGATGCTCTTGTGAATGTTCCAGACATAACTATGACTTAGAAACATCTGGAGCCTCTGGGGAGGAGTGGTGGTTCTCGAAGGCTGATCTTTGACCCAAGAATCCCTTCCCGGTCTCCAGGAAGTCATGATCCTCTTTCTGTGGGCGATGATGATGCCTCCGCCCGGCTTTCTCTCTGCCTCTCTGCCTCGGTCATGCCACATCGGCCTTGGCCTTGGCCTGCTCTTTCAGTTCCTTGATCGGGAACCCAAACCAGAGCAGGCGACCTCGAAGACTTCGGCTTAGCCGCGTCACGCACAGCCCTGCCAGTCACAGCAGCATTGTGCGGGATCACCACCGTCTCCAGGCCAGCAAGCAGCCTGGAAAGCTCCAACGTTCTATGCCCTTTCCCCCCTCCCCGCATCCACCACTCACCCGGCTGCCTCCTCCTCCTCCTCGCCGCCCCCGTCCAGGACCCTCGCCCGGATGATCTCGACCCTCTCGACCGGGCGGTCCTCGGCGTCCGTCTTGACAAGCCCCAGGCGGCGCACGACGCCCATGCCACGGCTGACGCGCCCGAAGACGGCGTGCTTGCCGTCGAGCCACGGCGCGGGCGCGAGCGTGATGAAGAACTGGCTGCCGTTGGTGTCGGGCCCGGCGTTCGCCATGCTCAGCACGCCGGCGCCGGTGTGCTTGAGCGCGGGCGTGGGCGCGGGGCCGGCGCCGCCGGCGGCAGCGCCAGGCGGCGGCGCCGGCAGCAGCGGGATCTCGTCGGCGAACGGGGCGCCGCCGCCGTAGATGCTGGCGCCGCCACGGCCGGTGCCGGTGGGGTCGCCGCCCTGCAGCATGAAGCCGGCGATGACGCGGTGCCAGGGCGTCGCGTCGTAGTAGCCGCGGGCGGCGAGGGTGAGGAAGTTGGTGCACGTTTTGGGCGCGTGGTGGGTGTAGAGCTCGAGGGTGATGGTGCCCTGTGGCATGGGGAGGAGAGGTTAGGCTTTGTGGAGGTGGAGGTGGTGGTGGGGTGGAAGGGGCAGGGGATCGTACCATGGACGTGTCGAGGGCAACTTCTTTTGCCATCTTGATGGTGTTTTCAGCAGATTACAATTATGATGTATGGGTGTTGAAGTTGGGAGAGATTGTTGGCAGGGCGAAATCGAGTTCAGTATACCATGTGATAGATAGTACCAGTACAAGGAACCTGATAGTAGAGGCGGTGCTTGCCTCCCTGTAATACACTCTAGCGTGTGCCTGCCTGGGTCTGAGTCATTCAATGTGGAAAACCACAGCACTAACAACCTTCACAACATCCCCCATCCACATCCACATCCACATCCACATCCACATCCAAACTGGCAGTGATCAAACATGATAAACAATCCAATCTAACCAGACTCTGCTGTCCTGCCCCACTGTGGCAGGTCACCATCTGCACAGCCAAAGAAACATGCCTGCCCATCCGTCCTGCTAGTTCACTTCCCTTTCTTCTCCACTAGGCCAGCTGACCCCAGAGACTTCAAGGCCTGACGCTGGACTCGGACCTTCGCCTCCTCAGCTACAAGACAAGGCCAACCATACTATATCTTTACATCTTTCACGAGCCTACGAGCCTCCATGCCGCGACATTCTCTCCTTTGCACCATCCCAAACACGTCGAAATGGCCAACACACACCCATCACCATTGCCCCTCCCCCTAGCAGGTGCTCTCAATGACACAAATCCTGCCAACATCACCATGACTGCTTGGGAACAGCTTCGGAGTGTGGATTTCATGGTTCTCGAGATCCAGATGATATTCTCAGCCGTTTCTATCATCTTCTTTGGTGCCCATGCTGCCCTGCGCCGGCCCCCTTCGGCTGCCCCACCTGCCGTCACAGACAAGACCAAGCGTACCAAGGATGGCAAGTCCGTCAAAGATGTCAAGGAGGAGTTCAGCCCTGGTCTTGAGGCCTTGGATGCCATACTCTTCCCTCTCATAGCCAGCGCCACCCTCATCGGTGCTTACTACCTCATCATGTGGCTGCAGGATCCCGCCATCCTGAACACCATCCTGCGTTGCTACATGTCCGTCACAGGCGTCATTGGCACTGGGACGCTCCTGGGTAATGCTGCGCAGGTGCTTTTGGCCTTCATCTTCCCTGACCAGTGGCTCGACAGCAAGGGAAATCTCTGGAGGATCGACTCACGTCACCATGCTCAGGTTGTGGATGGCACCGACCAAGTCCTCGAGACCACACCCTTCCCTGGCACTGCCTCGAAATGGTCCATGACTCCTCGCAGACGCAAGGCGCTATATTTGATCCGTCACCTGCTCATGGAGGACTGGCACCTACAGATCAACATTTTCGGTCTCATCAACGATACCATCCCGTACAAGCTTACCACTTTGATCGGGATCCTCTTCGGTGCCATTTTGCAGGCCGCCTATCTCTACACCGGCGGCTACCTTCTGAGCAATCTGTTCGCCCTCGCCATGTGCTACATGGCCTTCATGCTCATCTCTGTGACGTCCTTCTCCATCGGCACCTACGTCTTGGCCGGCCTCTTCGTCTACGACATCATCATGGTCTTCTACACTCCCTTCATGGTCGGCGTGGCCACACAGATCGACGCCCCTATCAAGCTCTCCTTCAAGACTGCTACCCGGTCATCCATGCTTGGCCTGGGGGACATCGTCCTTCCCGGCATCTACATCTGCCTCGCCCTGCGCTTCGACCTGTGGATGCACTACCGCCGGCAGATCAAACAGGTCGAGACGGAGCTCAAGGCCACCAGCAAGGTGGACGTGCCCGTTGACGGTGTTGATGCGGTAGGGACCCAGGAGATCACCACCGTCACGACGGCCAAGCGCGACGTCAAGGCGCCTTTCGTCGACCCGCGCGGCCAGTGGGGCAACTACTTCTGGACGACCTCGTGGCGCAACCTGGCGCTGGCCGGCAACTCCAGCGCCAGGGCGGTGGCCGACAGCGCGTTCCCCAAGACGTACTTCTATGCTACCATGGCCGGGTACCTGCTGGGCATGATTGTCACGATCGGCGTTCTGCTGTGCTTCAAGCGCGGCCAGCCGGCGCTCCTGTACCTTGTGCCCGGCGTCCTTGGCAGCGTCTACCTGACGGGCTTCTGGAGGGGCGAGATCGAGGAAATGTTGATATATACGGAGAATGGTTCTCTGGATACGAAAGACGTGGTGGTCGAAATGGATGCGGATGGCAAGCCCATCGTGGCTGACAGTGAGACTGCCAAGGATAAATCCACTGGTGATGCCGAGGATGGCAGGCCCAATAAGGACCGGAAGTACGAGGAGGACTACGAGATTGCACTGCTCTCAATCACTGTCCCAAGAGAGGACTGTGGTTGGAAAGAGGAGTAGGTGTCTATCCTTGAAGGGGGCTGCGACCCGGACGACTTACTGCTGCACAAGTCGTGGCAGATTCATGGCGTCTTTTCAAGGTACACGCACCCTCAGCAGGCTCCGGTAGGCCGGGAAATACTCTAGGTCAACGGGATGGCCGTACTGTTTTCTCGGGCCCCGTCTTTTCAGGAGACACATTGGTTTGGGATTCCACAAGGCAGCATGTGTTAAAATCGCACTGAATAGCTGACCTCGTACAGGAGACCAAAACATTCAAAATCTACATGCTTCCCGATCGTCCGCTTATAATATGCAGCCTCTGCCATTCGGAAAGTCCAGTGGCCAGACTGGGGATTGGCTTTGTAGCTTTGGCAGGTAGTTATGTCCTTCTGTGCCACTGCCATATTGACCACGTTCTGCAGGCGATGGACAATACCAGCAGAATCATATTCAACCCTGCCCTCAAGAAGAGTCTCGTTCTGTACGGGACTCGCGTTTTGAAGAAGCTATTAGGATGTCACAGCATTGTAAGCAGAGGGCAATCTCTCAGTTCGATATCAGACATCGAATCTTCAGAGAAGCAATCACCATGCTGAAAGTCATAGGGGAGCTTTGGTGCTCTTAGTCGGCATTTTCAGAAGATCACGTTCCTATCAGCCAGTGATTCCAAACCTGTTGAGTCCTATCAGCAGTGTGGCGTGGAAGGAAGCAAATCAGTCCCTTGCCTCTTTCCTGTGCACCAAGCTGAAGTGACCCCCTCCCTGATCCACATTTCCTTTCGATCTCACCTACTGCTCTTCATTCTTAACTTCTACCAGCTCTTCTACCTTGCGACAACCCTCTGTTGCCACGAAACCTTCACAACAACAAGCCAGGATTCCCGTGCTCAGCGGACCCCCGCTCGGCCGGCTGTGCCATTGCTTCCACTGCCAACATTGGCCCGATGGCCCGACAGCTGACAAGAGTTGTCTTACGGCAGACCCTTCGTATTCTTATCGCGGCCGTCATGGAGATAATGTGGCAGCTTAGGGCGGAGCCAAGGGACGATCAGGCTTCAGCAGTGGTGTGGCAGCCGCTGTGGCGCTGATCCCCCCACACCTTTTTGCTGTTGGACCTGTCCGGATGAAGCCAATTTTTGGCCAGGATTCTGATGTGGCCGGCGTGGGGTCGCTAGTTCCCAATCAGATCAGGTGTGCCCCCGGCCCAGGCTTACATTAATTCCCATTTCGAGCCGCATGGCTTATACTGCTTATATAGGTACTTATGTCTCGGTTCAGTCTCGGGTCGGAAGTCGTGCGTTCAGTCTGATACTCAGCCTGCTCATGTACTCGCATACGCTTCCGCCTACAATACCATGACTTTGCTCAACACATGACCCAGAATGGCTCTCGCCGTGGGAGTTTCTTGCACAACCTTGGACTGCTTCGTTCCAGAACTCCAGAGACTCACTCCGCAAGCACCTCGTGGCATTGGTCGACAGGACTTCAGCCGCGGATGCCTCCTTGCACTGAACGAGTCCCTCCAGGTACGAGATGGCGAGCTGGCATTCACCGACAAGTGTTTCTTCAACAATCCTCCCGCTTGCGACGATATATCAGTCATCCAAGACGCCGCAATATATGGGCCTCTCTGCGGGACAAACGCATCCGTCCCCGAGGTCGTGGTGCCGTATTCCTGGTGCGCACGGAACTGTCCTGGCTGGCAGAGGTCCGAACCAACATCGCTCAGCCAGTGGATCGGCCCTCTGGTCCAGTTCATCCTCCCGTGCCTGGCCTTCTGCCTGAGCATTCCGCGGAGCTGGAAGTTCGCGGTTCCGAAGGAAGTCTTCGCCTCCCAGACGGAGAAGCTCGACGGCCTGTTCTCGTACTTGGTCTACCTGCCGCTGGCCTTGACCGTCGTGACCCTGGACACGACCTTCTGGCTGTCAATATGCTTCGCGTTCGCCGGGCCGATGCTTCTCAGCGCAGTGTACGAGTACACGCTGGACAGGAAGATCATCGACTACCTGTCGTCCGACATCCTGCTGGCCACCCGCGCACTTCCGCCGGATGCCGTGGCGACGTTCCTCCTGTGCACACTGGTTGGGAATCTGAAATTCGAGGCCCGAGACGCCGCGGTGGCCAACGGACAGTTGGACTCGCCGCAGCAGAGCCGCGACCTGGCCTTGTCCAGTCCAGTAGCCCCGACGAGCCAGGAGGGCCCGCTCGCGACCTGGGCGCACATCATGCAAATTGCGGACGAGTTCCAGCCGACCCCAGCCAGGGAAATGGTTGCGCGGACGATACATGACTTGGTCGCCTCCTCGCAATCCGTCCAAGAACACGACAAGCTGAAGCAGGTCCAGGATCTGATGGACAGGGCCGTTAAACCGGAATACAAATTGAAGGCTCTACTCAACGCACAGTCAAGGTGTGTATTTCACAACGCACAGATTCCTCCAACCGCCTGCCGAGCGTGTTTTGCTTCCTATTTTGCCTTATTTCACTGACCAGTGAATGGAGAACGCAGCTTCGGAGGCGCCGTCGGGGCTCCCGTGATCTTCTTCATTGGCGGTTTCATATACAACGTGCTCGATGCGCGCTCCAGCCCCGGCGACCAGGACACCGCCCTGTCCCTGGCGTTCGGCATGTGGTGGATGGTAATCCCCCACACGGCCGTCATCGCCTGCGCCATGCTGGCCAGCAACAACCCCAGCACGC
>JASMMZ010000005.1:14630268-14967159 GCA_038502455.1 Anisogramma anomala
CTTCGAGCCCGTCACGCTGTGGCGCCGCGGGCCGAACAAGCAGCGGTGGATCGCCGAGGCGGTCCGGCGGCTCAAGGCGCCCGGCCGATGGCGCGGGCGCGCCGCGGTGCTGGCGGACCTGGAGCGGCACTTCCGCCTGACGGCCAAGAACTGGCTGTTCATGATGGCGGCCCTGCTGCTGGTGCTGCTGGGCGTGCCGTTCTCGTTCGCGTTCGTGACGTCGTACATGACGCCGCAGTACGGGCTGTCCTGCCGGAGCACGACGCACCTGATGTACTTCCTCGCCCAGGTCCTGCAAGTCTGTCTGTGGCTCCCGACGTACTACATGGACCGGTCGCGAGTGCCGCGCTGGGGGATCTGGCTGGCCCGGTTCCTGCAGCTTCTCGCAGGCCTATTTGCCGTCATCGCGGCCGTCGGAGGGACGCTGATGCAAATCATCGGCGTGTACAACAATTGCCAGTGCAAGGTTCGTGCCCTTCACCAACCCCCCCCCTCTTCGCTCACGCTGCTGCTACCAGGGCCGTGTCCCGTTCGTGCCGGGGACTGAACGGCTTGCGCTGACACGACGAACGTCCCAGATCAACCTGCAATACTGGGGCCGCCGCGACGCCCCAGACGCACTGGTGAGCCTGCGAACCAGCACCCAGGCCGGCGTCCACGCGGCCCGCTACTGGATGGCGTTCGGCGGCACCGTCTCCGGTGTCCTCGGAGGCGTCACCGCGGTGGCATGGTGGCATCAGCGGAGGCTGCGGAGGAAGTTCCTTGATTTGCTGAGGACGCTGGAGCAAGAGCGCCGGCTGCAAAAGTTGGCGCCGCACGACGGGGCAGCTCCCACCACACCATAGGCAGAGTTGGTTGGTTCGCGTGCGAGGCCGGGCTTCGTTTTGAATCACGGCAAACAAAACTGTGCATAGTACCATAGACAGCACAGAGCATGAGGAATAGGCACAGGATACCAGTCCTGTGCTGGGAGGCCTTGGGAGAAGTACACGACTCGAAGTAGAGTGCTTATGCTCTACTTCGAGACGTGCACCCTCCTAAGTCTCTTTCCCCTTCTTATATTTTTTAATATTACTTTCGCTATAAATCATTTACACTATGTATACATTGTGTCGATGTTGAAAACCTAATCAATATTAATTAATGATTTCATTTGATTCGTTACGAAGAATTCAATTTCGAAAAAACAAATAATTGTCAAAGACTATTACGTCTCATGTTATAATAGTCCCTGTTGGTAGGCCTTTATCATTGCAACGTAGTCGATTCGAATCTCTGGTCGAAGTAACTGGTATTGCATTGAAAGTAGTTTGGATATTGTTCTTTTAAACTTCGAAGACCGCTAGCCAATCTGCACACTAGTTTATATAGGCAACTACTTGGTCCGTACCCCACATTGAATTAAGTACCACACTACAGTTAACTTACAAACAGTATAATCAACTTTTCTGTACTACAATTGACTGTTGTTTTAATACAGGCGGCTTTTTATTTTATATATACGCGCTAATATAGTTGATACCCAATCAATGGTAATAACTGTCGGTAAGGTCTCTATTCACGTGAATGTAAATGAAGAGTAATCGTAAAGATTGGTATTGTAGTAAAGATAGATGATAGGTTAGGAAGAAGCATTCCAGAGAGTGCACGCCACGGATAGGAGGTTATAAACCTCTTATTCGGGCAGTGGCCCTTTTGCCATACACTCTGGAATACTCCTTTTAGACCGCGCCACGTATAATGTACTTTGCATTTTGTAAGAGTGCAGCTTGTAACGTGACACGTTATCGTGCACTTCTGCAAGAGTGCACCTTGCAATATAGTGCACTGCCACTTGGCGTATATATACTAGCTATAAGGGTATATGGTAATATCCACACGAGTAATCTTTTTTTTTGTATATTCCTTACCTATAGCCTAGTAACGACAATGTAATTGTAACACAAATTGTTCAGGTTTAAATTAGTAGCTTTTTTAATAACAATATGGTTACGATACAAATTACAAAGGTACAAATTAATAGTTTTTGTGATAATAATATAATTACGATACCAATTGTAAAAGTTCGAATTAGTAATTTTTATCCGCGGTAGTAATTGTTATAAGGGTTTAATAAGTATAATTAATCGGTAGCAATATGGTTATTAATAACGTTTTTTATCATTTTCGATAAAAGTATAATTACGTAAATGTTATAAAGGTAATTATGTAGGGGTAATTGCGCCGTCATGTATTTTAGGTTAATATAAAATGATATATCGCTATCGGTTTAAGTAAAACTTCTTTTCTTTTCTTTTTAAAGGCGCGTATCTAATGCTAATACAAGTCCCCTATTTTAATTAACCAATCCAAACCACTCCAATAGATAGGTCACTTAACTTAAACCTATATATTAACCTCGTTTTTCAATAGATACCGCGTAAAAACAAAACTATTTGACACTGTTTAGCACGCGAACGCCGCCGCGTTATTATCGCCGTTACCGCCATAACCGCCGCTACCATTACTATTACTAATAACCTACCGTCCTCTAACACTATTTCCTTTATCATCGCCTCGCCCCCAGTTTCACCATCCTTCGCCGTTGTTGCCGCCTACGCTATTACCCCCTTTCTTCCTCCTCCCTTTCCCTTCCCTTCCCCCCCAACTCCTAAAAAAGGGAATGAGAAGCTTCTAAAATTATAAATTTTATCATTTCCCTGCGGGTAAAAACCCTTTTATCGGCGGAAACCTCTTTATACTGTAAACGTAGTCTGGTAAAGCTACGTCGCGATTCGTATTTACTAATTCCACCCGTTTATTTACCTTTAATGTTTTTTTTAAACGAGGAGGTCAAGGCGAACCTTCTTCGCCACCTCGAGTTACATATTACCAAGGTACGTCGTAAGGCATTTTTAACGCGTAAAGCGTTGGAGCAGCATACCCGAGTTCGTAACCCCGAGCCGCTAATAAATACGCCTTATATGCCGTGTATTGCGTTCGTGACCGCGAGCAAGTTATTGGCAATTGTTATAAAAGCGGGGGTCGTTCGACTTATTACCACCGTTGCGAACGGATTAATAACGAATAGAACCCCGTTTCATTGGTTTTAAGGTAGTAAACCGAAATCGTACTACGCTCTCACCGACTTTATAATAAGTTTTGATCGATTACAAAATTCCCCTCCCCTAAAAAATAACATTTGAGGCGTTTTGAAAAATGACCGCATTCATAAATCACCAAAATAATCTGATATAAAATAGTAATAAATGTCAATCGGTGAACCGAAAATTCGACGGCCGCTATTACCGCCTGGAAACGGAGTTTACGTATATACTACATAGGCAAGTTTGACGATATTATTTCGCGTTACCATAAAAAAGGTAAAGACCTCCCCGCGCTTTTATCTAAGAGTATACAGCCTAAGGCGCAGTGCCATTTCATCGCTAACGCTGATAACTTCGATAACAGTAATGGCGGTAGCGTTAGTATAAAGAGGAAGAGCGACGAGGAAAATAATAAGGATGCGATGGTATCGCATTTTCCCTCTTTTTCTAATAGTAAATAGCTGCCTTTTGCGGCCGTGCCGTCGCGCCTGACTATAATATAATACGTTACATTGTAATATTATTAATTGTCACAAAAATAATCGTAAATAAAATAACAAATGTTGTTAGTAGGTCTTAGACATTGCAACGTTGTCAATTCGATTGGTCTTCGAAGTAACAGTAGTATTGCATTGGTCAAGTGGTGGATGTATTGTTCTAGATTTGGCAGACCACTAGCCGGTCTACGCAGTAATTTGTATGGTCAATTGCTTAGCCCGTGCCCTAGAGTGAAGTGCAGCGTATTGTACTCGACTTATACCCAATGCGGAAAGTCTCCATAAAGCAATACACTCAACTTGCAATACATTCAACTTTACTATAAGTAAAGTTGACCTACTGCACTATATGTAGTACTATTTCAATAAATGTAATATATAAAATAAGTTTCAAATATATAAAATAAAAAGTAATGAAATATTAGAGGCGACGCAAAATAGTAGGTTTAAATAGTAAAGAGCAAATGATAAACTACCTAATAATATTCAAATACGTGAAATGAAAGCTAATAATATATCAAAGGCGGTTCGAAATAATAAATTTGAGTAAAGGAAAATTCGTAAGGGTAGTATATGTATAAGTTGCAAACCATAGTATAATTTAGGGAGCGGCGTAAATAATAGGTTTCGGACTGTCTTATATTAATAAATGTCGTATAATAGCTTATTAAGGTTGTAAAATCTTTTTAAAAACTTTAAAAAAGCTATTGCTTATCGATATCAAAGTTTCCAATACTTCATTTGGGGTAGCTTTAATGATTACATCTGTTAGATTGGATTTCCCATTTATTTACCGCGTTTCCTCAATTTCTCAGCATTTATAAAATTCGCGTAAAATCATAATATCGATTATCAAACGATTTTCATTCTTAATACAAAATTGAACCAAATATTTATAAAACGAGAAAAAGTTAATATATATAACAAAAGTGTTACGACCCAAGTATGATAGTGGGTCAGGAAGCAAGCCAGTGTGTAGCTGAGCCACTTAGAGTTTGGAGTTCAACACATCAGGCGGGGAACATCTCTCCTTTGTTAGCGGAAATGACTAAGCCAATCACGTGATTAGGATCAGTGGGATCAGTACTAATCCAAGTAATCCAGGATCAGCGGGCTCAACACTGATCCAAGGGATCTAGTACTGAAGACGGTTTGAAGGCACGGATATATAAGGACACGGTTATCACTACATAGATAGTATTTCCTTCATAGCTAGTCAGTTGTCAATCTAAGTATTCAGTCTACATATTTGAATATACTCACAGCTTTTGATCATTACTTGCGCGGTTGCGATATTGTTCATTCAGCATCTCTGCTACCTTCTTGATAATATAAACCTTCTGACGCCTTCTATATACTCACGGGTATTTAGTGTGATTATTACAGAAAGGGATAAGACTTAAAATAGGGTTAGAAATAATTATTCGGACTATTATCGCTGTAGTAATTCTCGAACGGAAACCTTTAACTATAATATAAATTTCCGAAGCTAAAACGATTTTTATAATCCGCTTATACTCGGTAAATCTTTAATATATAATGTTTTTTTCTCTAAAAGTAAAGCCGTTTCGAGTTGGTATTTTGTTACCGAGGACTAAAACAAAGCTTATTTACGAATTATATTCGTTATTATCAATAAAGCCGTTAGTAAAAACAAACAGCTTTATAATACGTGTATCTAACGATATAAATAATACAACGCATTTTAAATCTTATATTCTTTATATGAAACATTTATGAAACGCCTTATATATATCGTCCAATGGAGAGGTTTAGTATTATGCGGCGACAGAAAAATTAAATGCCGATTTTGATTGAACTATTTAAGTAATCTAAGCGTTACATAGGCGTTGGCATCTATATTCGTCAACCCGTTTTACTATATTTAAAACTATAAGGAAAACTTAATTTAATGACCCTTTTTGTGTAAAGTTCAAAACGCCGTTCCAAAAAGTAAGGGTAACATTATTAAAGTCGATTGTATAGTCCTCTGCTAAGTACACCTTAGATTTAACTTTTAGGCCAGCCATAAAATATTTTCTTTTTTTAAATACGAGAAAGAAAGCCTTATATAAAATGAATATATCTTCCGTTTACATACCTGTTAATATAAATCCGTTAAAATGGGTAATTAATATTAATAGATACGAGTCGAAGGTTCAGCTGGTTATTTCGAACCGTTTTTTATGATTCCTTTAACAGGTATTATACCAATAAACACCAGCTTCAACCAAACCATAAAGTGGTTTTATAATACGTAAAATCGTTTGAAGTAGGTATTTTTTTTTAAAAAAAATTATAGGTATATCGGCGTAAATACATTGTTTCAACCGCTCCTTAAATTGGAGTAAGCCTACTTAATATTACGAAATGCGATATATACTCTATGAAAGATAAGAGAATAATTTTAAATTTAAAAATGAAACGGTGGCCCACCTGTTATAAAGTAAGAGACTAAATTATAATATCTTTTTTACCGTTGTCTCCATGAACTTTTATAACTAAGCAGTTCTTTTTATATGTTTTTCTGGTTGTATCCTTAACCTTGTATATAAATCGAATAAGAAAAATTATGTAGACATCATGAATTATTAGTTAGAACCGTTTAAAGCTAAATACACTTATTCAATTAAGACAGAAATTTCTATTTAGGTAAATTATTCGAAAAGAGCGCTTAAGATGGTAATAATACTGTCGTAACGAATCTTTAGGTTTAGCCCGCAGTTTATTATCTCTTTTAAAATAATAAAAAAGTTTATGATAAAGATACAGTGGCGGTTTTTAGCCTTTAAGCCAAAAAGGTAACCTTGGCGACGAGTTATGAATAGGGTTAATATAAACAGGATTTTTTTATTAGGTAAAAGCGGATCGGAAATGCGATTCGACAGTTAAACTAAAACTGGGAACGGTTTGAATTCGTCGTTTTAAGGGGTATCCCGTCGATGGTTTTAGTTGGATTACAATTTTAGACCGCTGTTTTTTTATTTCTTTTTTATATTTTCATATTATTATCCAACGAAACGAACTTGTACCGTTTGGTAAATTAATAAGTATATTATAAACTTTAAACCCGTCAATCTTCTAAAGTCCAGTTTATCCGTCTTGAGTTTTCTCAACGAAAACTTTAAATTAAAATAATCGGTTTATAATGCCAGTTTTATGCAGGTTATTCCTTATAACTAATACTTTATAAACGTCGTTTTTAGCCCGCAAAAAACGTAAAGCTATCATAGCTTTCGCCACATCATTCGTGTTTTATACCCTAGTTAAAGATAATACAAAATTTATATAAATCCTTAGGTAAATATCAAAAATAAGGAGCGTAGGGATCAGCCTACTCAGACCAAAAGTGTTATTAACAACGTTAACCGCTATTTATAAGATAAATTATTCAAAATTTATATCCTTTCAATTTTTAGATAATACCGTATATACTTTCAAGCGGTTTATAATACTGTTTACACTTATTAATACCCTATAATACTTTTACTAATATCTGTTTATATATGATACTGGTAATTGTAGCCTTAATACGCTTTTCCGAAAAGTTGAAGGCCGTATTAACGTAGTAGTTAATCCAATCCGAAGGCCCTAAGTAAATATTTAACTAATAATTAACCAAAACGTCCTGGTAATATAAAGTAATAGCGCTCCGTATAAATTTAGCAACCTGGAATAATATTACTGCATCGATGGCATAAAGTACCAGTTAGCTATCCAAATACATAATATCAATAATTACCTCATATTCAAATTTTAAGTTATCCTAAAGGCGAAATTCAAACTGCCGTAAAGCCTATAGGTATAACTGGTACTTATAACAAAATTTTCGATAACTTTAAGTACGTCTTTTTTTATATGCGAATAGCCTACGGCGTGAAATAGTCATAGAAGGCGTTTTACAACCGGGTATCCGAATCGGCGGTACAATATCCATAATTCAGGTTATGTTAGATAAATAGCTTTAATCGTACGTATTTCGAAGAAAAACCACAAATAACCAAACTTAAACCGAAACAATACGGATACACTATCCAAAATGAGGATAATCTAACTAGTCGTATTTCGGACCCTAAGCTTAAGCTTATTTATATTAGATAATAAAAGTAAAAATCATATTCGAAAGTTTATTACGTAAAATTTAACCGGTCCAATTGCGTATTTACAACGACCGTCTCAAATGACGCTGCTTTACCTTTATTGAACAAACCCTTTTAGTATTTATCTATTCAGTTTAATTAAAAATTTGGAAACTTTCCTACCAACAGGATGAATTATCGTTTTCTGACCGTCAAGATTTCGGCCGTACTAATATCGGGTATAATACCCTAAAACCGGTTACTGTATTTGTTTAAAAATATAAACTGTAACGATATATAGGTGTTTAGCACTTCGTCTATGTGATTTAAGCCTATAATATAAAGAAAAGGGGTGTTTTATAAGCTTGTGAAAATGAGTTAGGCGGTCTCTTCATTTTAGGCTATCAAGTAGGTATTATTACCCTTAAAATGTTTTTTCTCGGTGGAGTATTCGTAAGGATAAACGTTAAATTAATTATCTGCGCTTTTGCACTCGGCTACGTATACTATGAAATTGGCTTTTATCTGGTTTTTAAATACGTAATAGGCGTAAAACTATCATTTAATCCGAATATACTCGTAAGTGAGGTGGTTAGTAAATTAACAGCCGATTTTACTGTATACGATATAGTGCTTTTATAAGCCCGTAAGGCTCCGTATACTTTTTCGTAAATATTATTATAGCTGCGGTATATTTTACCCATTACCGTAAGATTGTCCCTATCTTTTACTTTTTGAGTTTCTGTTAGAATAGTACTATATGCAGTGTAGTAGGTCAACTTTACTTACAGTAAAGTTAGCTGTACTGCAAGTTGAGTGTATTGTTTGTAGACTTACCGCATTAGGTGTAAGTCAAATGAAGTACACTGCACTTCACTCTAGGGCACAGCTTAAGCACTTGGCCATACAAATTACTGCGGAGACTAGCTAGCGGTCTGCCAAATCTAGAAAAATACATCGACTACTTGACCAATGAAATACTACTATTACTTCGACCACGATTCGAATCGACAACATTGGAACGTCTAAAGACCTATTATGCAAGGCTTAACAACACTAATCAGTACTTATTAGGTTAAGTACAGATTAACTAAGTAGAAGAAGAAACTACTTTCCGGTTACGCTCTACGGCTACAACGGCTAGGGTAGAGGAAAGATTCTTATGAAAGGCCTCTATCAGTACTGCGCCAGTCCACAATGGAAGGAAAACAGAGAAGACTTTTGGGTTGCGTCAGTCTACAACGGCAATCTGGAAGTAAGCGACGGTATCGCTATTGAAAATACCAAGAAATCTTCACGGATCCTTTTAAAAGAAAAACGTTGTGATTAACTGTCAGAAGTCTCAAAGTTCGACAAGTTGGCAAACGTCTAAGTTAGTACTACTGCGGGTACTACTAATGCGAAAACGCCCAAGTCTTACGGCTAAATAACAAATAACCTTCGCTTTTTACCACTAATAACAACCTTCGACCTTACCCTTTACACCAAACATTTGCCCTTACTTTACCCTTTTTACTTTCCCCACGCCAATTCAATCGTTAAATTCGCTGCTTTAAGCGAAAACACCAAAAATCGACAAATCGCGCCGAGAAAGCCACGTCATGCGACTCTACGCTAAATCGAAAAGTTCCTATGCGACTTCACGCCAAAAACACCAAGTCCCTCGCCCTACACGTCCATCAAGTCCTACACATAATAAAACCATAATATGTCTACCTTTAATGATCACTTGAAAACAATCACTAACCTCGTCAGGAAAAAAAAAACAATTGAGGCGTTCGAAACTACTTTTACCAGGTATAATAATTGTAACCTTTGGGGGTAAGACGTTGACGAAAACTTAACCGAAAAGTACCTAGTTAACTTTGTCGGTAACTTTATCGTTAGATAAAACGGTATAGAAGAACTCGACCGCAATAGCCGTACTTTTCGCAAGTATAGTGAGTTTTTCGAAGAATGTATTATTAATATATAGAAAAAGATTCAGAAAAATCTTAAGTCCAAGTTAGAAAAAATTAAACGACGAGAGATTTATATACTAAAAAAGAGCTTTACTAAGCTATCAAAAACTTTATTTAACTAACTACAGCTTAAAAAATACCTTTGAAACCCACGGCCTAAAGAAAAGGGTATTGAAAAACCTTAACGCTCCTATACACGATCTAAGGGACCTTTTCTTTACCTGTAATTAAGTTAAGCCTTTTTACGAGCCGGTGATAAGGAACCTGTAAATATATTCGACAACCTAACATCTTTACGTGGTAACATGGAATACGCCCTTAGCGGTGGTAGAACGCGTAAAATAAAGGCCACCAATGCGGCCAGAGGTATTGATATTGACGTTTTACACCAGTTAATTAGGTAATATTGTTAATCCTTTTCAAACCTTTAAGTTCCCCTTCTCCCTTAGCATTTTACTTAAAATCGCTAAAATCTTTAAGAACATTTCCCCTTTAGGTTTGCCTATATGCAAAAGCCTAGTACAAGTTTTACTAAATGATTTTACCCCTTAAGCTAGGCGACTGGCAATTACCTTTAATATCATGCCTCGAAAGCTTTAAGGTTTAAACTACCAGGAAATACCAATTAAAATTAGGATAATTATCTCGACCTGCCTCCAAAACCTATTAAAATGGTTAATATTAACTATGAGTTGTTTACGGACTTCATCAAAATTTGAAACGACGTAAAATAGTATAACAGAAAGCCTTATAACATCTTTGACACTAATATAATACCCTATTTAAAAATTTGTAAGTAAATGGAAGTTTACCCTTTAGGGGTTTACTTATTATTCCCCGGAATCTTTATAGGGCACGCCAGGAACTATTATCTAACCTTTTTTATTCGAGTTACTACATTTCGTAAAATTTCTTACAATATAAAAAGCTATTTCGAATACAACGTCTACCTTACGTAATATTATATAGATTATGCTACTATAAGGTAAATAAAGATAATAGTGAAAAAGAAAAAAAAGAGGAAATACCGATAAATATGCTTAACTAGACAATCGACAAGTTGATATTATGTTGAAAAAATGAGAAAAGCCTACGCTAGCGAAGCTACACTTCACGAGTAGGTACGTGTAGTAATTACGGGCGTTAACGAGTTCAAATACGCCTTAAAACGCCTCAATACCACTTACGAAGACTTCTTTAACTAATTGCGTTTCTCGTTTACTATTGTAATGACGAATATACCAAATTCGCTTAATATATACCCTTAAGCCAGCAACTTCCCTAACGTAAATGAAAAAGACCTTACGGTAATTAATTAAATCGACCGTAAATAAGGTTATGGACGTTTTTAACGCCTAAAGTTTTGTTTACCGGTTATATATTAAAAGTAGTAGTTACATTGGCGCTAATAAAGCCAAAATTCAGGCTAACCTATTAACTATAAACACTATCGTCGTAATAATGGCAAGATATATTGACTTTATGGTAAATTGAACTATTAGTTAATTTAACACCCCCAAGTTAAGCGGAATAATGAAAAGGTGATATAATTTATCTAATATCCTACTACCTTTGAATAGGATTACTCAAATTCAATCGAAAACTTTGAAGGCGACGAGCTGGTCGACGATGATAATACATTTAAATAAATTAAATGATATAGAAATATTACTTCTAACGCGACCCAATGAACAGCCAACCACGCTTTCTTATACCGTTTAGGTGGTAGAAACCGTTACATTTACTTTAACTAAGCTCTTGATTCCTTATATACCTTCAACCTTCACGATCGTTACGAGGATTACACGTTTTAGAGTATTATGCCAGATATAAAGGCGATAAGATACTTAACAGGAAGCTATTTACAGTATATATTACTGCAGAGAGAAATTATTATAACTATTAAGATTAATTGTTACGATACTAATAAGGCCAAAGTTAACTTGAAATTAGGCAAATAACTATCGTCATTAAGCATAACGGTAATTTAAATTGATATTAGAGTAATTACGTTTTATATTTTCAAATACTACACCCCCTTATTACTTTGTTCATAATATATCAAAACCCTTAACATTAACGTCGATTTCAACGTGAACGAATTGTTTAAAAAAGGCTAAAGGTTTTTCCTCACCTTTAAGTCGGGGCACTTATAGTTTTATCTTTAAAGCCCGAAAGCAGTGATATTAAACCCAACGAATTCGGAGATACGTTAATTATACCGACGCCTTAATTACTTAGTCGTTAATAAATTATATAAAGTTTTAAAGTTCGTAGGATATAAAGATATAGAATATTTTCCCTTAATAGTTATTAAAATGCTTTATTACTATTTCTTAACATGTATTTAAGCCCCCTAGAGATTTAAGTTTAAATTAAAGAACGATATGGATTTCAATTACGAAATTTTTATTAATGTATTTTATTTAAATAACAAACTTGTTTTTTATATCGTTAACTTAAAAACCTCTTTTTACGTAGCGAAGTTTTTAAAATCTTTTTCAGTAAATGATACGTGGGAAACATTAAATTTATTAAAAATTAATATGTATTTAGGTTAACCGAACGTCGTTAACTATGATACCGATAACAATTCTATGACATCGAAATTTCAAAAAGATATTAAGATAATAGGTACTTAGTATAGAATGGTACCTATAAAAGCTATTTAAAAATTGGAAAAATTAATAGCTATACGCCCTATTTCATCGAGCGTATAATATCCTTACGTTAAACATTAAAAGCTTTCAAAGATTTGAAGGCATTCTTATAAATGGAGGTAAAAGGCCTAAACGATATTGTAGGACCTAACGGCTTAGTATTAACGCTATTGGTCTTTAAAACGTACCCACGCCTGACGAGTAAATCTCCGCCACCGATAAGTACTTAGAAACGTGTTACGACTTACGGAAAAGCTTTAAGGGAATTACGAAAGGAATCAGCACGCCGTCAGGTTAATAATACCTTTAATTCTAGAAACAGCCCTATAACAATCGAAGTGTTTGCTTTACCGTTATAAAATACAGTTTATATATAGCGGAAACCAGGTAAATGAAAAGGCCTATATAAAATATTAAGTATCGAAAACTCCGAGATATTTGTTAAAACTATTAAAGGTTCTATATCTTTCCGAATTATTTAAGTTAAGTTTTATATTAGGGTTACCAACGATAAAAAACTTAAGCTAAGCGACAGAACTAATACAAACCTTTTTTACTTGTTATCGATAAGCCAATGAAATGCCGCCGGCACGAACAACCCCCGAAGAAAAGAAACGTGAAAGAGGAGGAATATATATCGGGCCGTGTCTATAGTATTACTTAGGTAGGAAAGAGGATAACGAAAAATTAATATCAAATCTTCGAATGTAGGAGATTATTAAGATTTTAGAAAAAACCTTTTAAAGAAAACGATAAAGTCGAAATTAACGACCTGTTAACTCGAAGGGTTATATAATTCGTATAGAAAACCGATTTTAACCTCGAAAACCCAAACGTCACTATTTTTAAGTCAAGGATTATCCACGAGGTTAAAGGCATAATCACGGGGCAGGCTTACGAAAAATCACGCCTAATCGCTTAAAGATACGGCGAAAAAAAGTAAAAACTATCTCCTTACGTAGTCGTTAACAATTGAGAAAATTAGCCAATGTTTAATAATTATTTTAATAAAACATTTTTTAATCGAAATTCAAGACAATTGTACGTTTAATATTCGTAATATAATGTAAACCTACATGTAATTAGTAAAGGATTTATAACGGATAGTATTAAAATTGTTATAGGAATTACGTATCATTTACCTTTTAAATAAAATAATACGATATATTAAGCTATTATACGGATTAGATAAAACAAACGTTTATTGGTTTTTAACTTACTAGTCGTACTTTCAATTAAAGCTAACGATAAAGTTTTCAACATACAAACCGTATTTATTAGTAACGTAAAAAAGGGACTTCAGCGTAGTGTATATATAAACTAACGATACTTTTTTCGTTAAAATGTCTAACTTTATGGTATTAAGACAAAAAACGATTAAGGACTTTAAGTTTTAAAATTACAAGCCGGTATCAATGTTAACGGAAAATAGTTAACTTAACTTTGATAAATAGTCAATCTGTATACTTAGTATTAATACCGTTCTTAACTTTATCCAAAAGGGCTAAAACAATGTTTTAGATACAATTAACAAGATTGATATATCTAAGGCTTAACTGTATTTGGAATAACGTATTTAAGATAGTTATATTGTTATGTTATACCAACCGAAGGCCTTTTACGACCTTTTTTTCGCGGCATAGGCATAGGATCCGGCAGATGAAGATATTAATCAATTGAATAAGAAGCTAAAATAGTAGATGCGAAACTTGGATCGCGGGATAAATATGGTTTCAATCGACTTGTTAAAAGCCAAGTTAATAATCTTTACGAACGGGTTCTTTACAAATAACACCGATTTATTTTTACAAATAGGCTTTCTAATAACCTTCGTTAATGAAGATAAACGGGAAAACCAATTTAGTATTATTAGTAACTTAATTTACTAAACCTCTATTAAATGTAAAAGGATTACACAAAGCGTTTTGGTTTCGGAGGTCTGCGGTATAATAACAGACTTTAACGTAAGCACAATATTGTAGAAATCCCTTAACCTTATTACTAAAATAGTTAAAGATTCCTCATTCTTTCGGTGGTAATTTGTAACGACTTAAAAATCCTTTTTGAATGCTCTATAAAACTCGAAATTACCAGATAAAAACGCCTGATAATCGACGTAATAACACTTTGTAAGGCTTACGAAAGGAAATAGATAAAGGAATTTCGATAAATCAATAGTAAAGATAATCCCGTGAATGTTATAACGAAGGCGATACCAAATAAGGCTCTAGAAAGGTTTGTAGATAACAATAGACTGATTATACGTATTGAGGGCTACGTTAATAGTCCACCCGGAAAGCCTAGGTCACGTAACAGTAATCAAAGATATGGTGATAGACTAGAAGACTGCCAGGGAATTGACGATACGGACTTGTTTGATTAGTAAGGTTAAAGTAGAGGCCTTCAAAAACCTGTAACGGAAGAACTTTTTATAGGAGTTAATAAACTAGGACCTCGGAGCGACGGAGAAATTAAGGTTAAATAGGGTCAATTCGCATGCAATTAGGTGTAATTTAGTATAGAAGTCAACTGGAATTGACAGGGTACTTGCCAATTGATGAGGAGGCAATTCAGTGGTAACCGGAAAAGATTGGTTAGCCATACTGGCGCGCGCACATAAGCTAAAAAGCTGCCAGTGTTGAAATATTACTACATATAGTATAGTATGCCAAATTTACTTACAGTAAAGTTGTCTGTTCTGCAAGTTGAGTTTATTATTTGTGGACTTACCGCATTGAGTGTAAGTCAAGTGTAGTTTATTGCACTTCACTCTAGGGTATGGGCCAAGCAATTAGTTATACAAATGACTATGCAAACCAGCTAGCGGTCTGAAAAACCTAGAAAATACATCCACCACTTGACCAATGCAATACTACTGTTATTTCAACCACGATTCGAATCGACAACGTTGTAACGTCTAAAAACCTATTAGGTAAGGCCTACCAATAGTTTCCTTCTTAATACCTATACTTTAAGCGTTCGTTTTATTTTGGTTATATTTTGAATTTTCGATTCAAAACGTGGTAAATGGTTTCAGCGAGATCTGTTTTAGTAATTAAACTCCCGCCTTCAATTTCATTGGCTATAATTACTAATCCAAAGTTCGTTTATTGGCGTATAAAGATTTTAAGTACTATTTTAAAATTTGTACAAAAAGCCTTTTAGTTCTTTTAGGTTTAAATAGTATAAGGTTGAAATTTAGGTTTTCACGATATACTTTTATCATTTTTTAAATGAATGATTTATTACCTTCATATTCCTATTTAAAGGATTCTTGGTACTTTCGGAACTTCGAAATGGGCGGTAAGTACCTCTTGTAGGTTGTTATTAACGTTTCTTCGTTTACTTTTTATGGATTTTAAAATTATGTTCATTGAATGCTTCCTATAATGCTAGTTATTAATGTTTTATATTGAAGTGTAATGTCAAACGGCTATAAGATTTCGCCAATATATCTAACTATATAAGATAATATATATATCAATTTTAAACCTGTTTAAATGGTGTATCTGGTAAAAGAACGTAAAATTATAACGGTTTATTATTTAACCTTTTATATGTATTAAGAATTATACGTATTTTATTATCGAATACGTTGTATAATTCGCCGTTATGATTATCGTTCTGCTCTCAAAGTTTAACGAAGTTAATAAGGCCTATAAGGTCGTTCCTATTAGTGGGAAAGCGGTGTGGTAAAATGTTATAGTAAGGGTTGTAATTGGTAGGCATTAGTTTGTAAGATACATATTAGCGTTTTATACAGTTTATCATTTTTTGAAACGGGGCGTTCTTTCTATTTGAGCCGCTGTTATCTTAGTTAAATTAATTGTTAACGGTATTTGGGGCGTAGTCTTATCCTATTTTTTATTTAAAATTTCGTTTCGGAAAAGGTTCGTATTTAATACTCGTAAATAATATTTACGGTATTTCCTCCTTTTCTGTCGATTCCTCCAACTCCGTCTCTACTTCACGGCAGGCGTTTAACATTGTCAAACGCCTTTTTTCTATTTATAAAGGCTTTTGTCGTTTTCGGTCCGTTATCTTGAGTAGGCATTCTTAACGTTTTTTCAACTAATATCTTTTTATAAATTTCACTTTTATCACTTTATCATTTATCCATTTTAACATTTATATAAGTTAAGCCGTTACTAACAAAGCTTTTACAATACGGCTATTATTTTTACCGGTAGTATTAATACCTTAACTCCGTATTTTTTTTCGTAGTATTTTGGAAATCGTACCATCGACTATACACCATATATCCGACATATAATTCGTGAATTCCTTTATAAATCGTGGAATAAGTCACGTCCATAGATTTCGTCGTTACGATAATTAAAAATTATATTAATAAAATACGTATTTACCGTAAAAGGATTCAAATCCTTTACTTATACCTTGATTTTGTTATTCTATAACTTAAGGTTTAAATACTTCAAAATACTGTTTACGAAACGACGTATATATAAAAAGGTATTCTATCCATTCATTAACTTTTGTAAAATCCGTTACTAATAAAGCTATAATTATACCTAAAGTAGGTGATTTCTACGTGTACTCTCAATGTTAAAGCGGCGTAAATTATTGATTTCGCGTCGTAACTAGGATTCAAATACGTTTAGGGCTTAAAGAAAATCGTACAAAGGTGTAAATACGAAGGAAATAAGGTAATTTGTACTTACTAATACAAATAAATTTCAAATAATAGTTACATAAAGCGTAACCACAGCTTAGAGAAACCTTTGAAATTAGTTTCATTAATGTTTACCAATATTATATTAACTAAACGGCCAGGAAAACTAAAAAGTCGTGAATATTAAACTTCAAATACATGATATAAAGCGAATGTAAGGGGGCGGATATGGTAAATGTAAAAGGGGAAAGGGAAAAATATGGACATAGAGAGATATATGGTATAATCCGGTGTGTATAACCTCGTTCGTAATTAGTAAACGATTTGGATTGTCGTTTTATAGCCGTTTTTAGTAGTTACGAGCGGTTTGGATGTTATATTGGTGAACTCTTTTAGATTTCGTAAGCGATATGAATATTATGTTTATAATGGCTTTAAGGTTTCGTAAACGGTTTCAATACTTTGTTTAAATCGAATAGATCCTAACACAGGGTTTTGAAGCTTGGTGGTTTTAGCTTACGTAGCCTAATACATAATAAAACGCTTTTTAAAAGGTACTCAGGTACGTTGAAAGCGTCAAAATAAGTTAACGGTTTACTTGACGGGGCTTTTAGTAAATAAGAAATTAACTAATCAATATTATCGTACTAAAGTAGTTATTTTTAAAGTCACTCCGGATCTTAAAATCTTGCTACGTTTCGGGTTTTAACGGTACTACCGCGTAATTTTATATTCACGTATAGTTTTTGTAAGGCGTAGCGGTAAAACACAAATAGGTAGGACTTATACAGCATCCCATTATAAGTATTTCACTTAGATTTGTCTTTTCCTTCCTTAGATGTTTATAGTCAACCTTATCAGCTACTAATTAATGTAAGTATGGTTTTTATTTACGTAAATATAAATAAAAAGTAATCTTAGGGATTAATATTGTAGTAAATATAGATAATAGTTTATAAAGAATTCATCCAGAGAGTACATGCTACGGATGTGAGGTTATAAAACTTTTATCTGGGTAGTGACCCTTTTGCCATACACTCTGGAATATCCCTTCTAGACCGCGCCACGCATGATGCACTTTGCATCTTGCAAGAGTGTAGCTTGCAGAGTGACCCGTTATTGTTCACTTCTGCAGGAGTACACCTTGCGATATAGTGCACTGCCACTTGGTCGAAGTATACTAGCTGTGGGGGTATATAGTAGTATCCACAATAACAGAAATTCCTCCCATTCTTATAGGCTATTACTCCATTAATCCCAATTAATTTTATACCCAAATCCTACTCCAAATATAAAATTTCATTCTATAACTCTATCATTAACTTCTTCTACTCCCGTATATAAGTCTTCTGTTATAGTTATCGATGTTGTTAATCTATATGTAATTGACTTTATAACTTTATGAATAATTTCAATTATTATTACCCTAGAAATATCGTAGTTTGCCAAGGTATCATTGCCTCCCGATATTACGTACTGGTAGGTTTAAATATCCTTCGATAAAAAGAATTAATTCATTATTATATATGAATCTTTAAGGATGATATAAAATATAGCTTTAATTATAACGTTGGTAGAATTATATTTGCCATCAATTTACTATAACTTGTCGATTCCTCAAACTTTGTATACTATAATGATCACACTAAATACCCGTGAGTAAATAGAAGGTATCAGAGGGTTCATGTTATCAAGAAGATAGCAGAGATGTTGAGTGAACAATATCGACTCTGTTTCGAGCCAGTGATAATCAGTAGCTGTTAGGATATTCAGGGTAGACTGGATACTTATATTGACGACTGAAGAGCTATAAAGGAAATGATATCTAACTGGTAATGACTGTATCCTTATATGTTCGTATCTTTATACGACTTTAATCTTGACTTACCCTAACCTATTAATGCTTATTGGTGCTCATCGGTATTTATCAGTAATTATTAGTGTTTACTGAGGTTTAGTGGCCACTGGTGATCCAGGTTCGACCCTAACCCTTGAGGATTATTTAATCCGTGGATGACCTAAAAGATGTTCCACCTGATGTGTTGGCCGTCAGGCTTCTGATGGCGCAGCTGACCGCTGATTTACTTACTAACCTATCAACATGTCTGGGTTATAACATATACCTCTTTCAATACTATGCCATATATTTTTTTTCTTTTGTAATTTACTATCAAGAGGTAGTACCAACTATATAGCTTATGTAGGTCGAGTCTTTTCATTGTAAACTAAGTATAAATACCAGTAGACAAGCTTACAACCTAAGTGTATCTACTTCACAACAACTAACACCCTATTTAATTCCCCGCTTATAACCTATACCTGTTTATCTGTTAAACAAATAACCCGATTTCCTATAATATAAATACATAAAATAAAATAAAATTATCTTTAATTTTAACTAATTTCTAAGCAATGCATTATTTGTAGTTAAATATTAATAAGGTTGTATATTAACCGTATAAATCTTCATTTTGCACCATAAACTCAATTATACTATAAATGTAAATCGTATTTGTATAAGTTTATTTATATGCTACGTAAAAGAGGACAACATATTACTTGGTGTTTCTAATTATTTTTTAATCCATTATATACGGAAAAAAATAAACGTAATTTTTTCCTATTAAGTATAATCATTAGGTAACAACATTTAACGGATAACCGAACTCCTGAATCAACCTTTCAAACGAATTTTTCAAGTTGTCTTATAGCTTAAAAACCTGTAACATTATACGGGTGGAAAAACTATAGTTTTGGTAAGATTGATATTCAGCTTAAACAATCTCCGTCCGATACCTACTCGTATAGAAAATCTTACATCGGTTTTACAAGAGTAGAAGAACCTATAAAACACATGTACCCTGGACGAGAGCCTGTGGCGATGTGAAAGATATACTTCACAACTTGTTTGGTAAGCCACATTTTTACTATAGGCCACAAACCTAAAGAGTGTAGAGGAAGTAAAAGGAGATACACCATTAAGCGGGTGATGTGCCGAGAAAGGTCTTTTGTAGATATCTAAATCTATTAAAAGTAAAGATGACGGTAAAAGCCTCACTAAGTAGACAAGGTACCGGTATAGGTAGTGACGGATTATAAATAAACAAAAAAAAGACTATCATATACGAACGTTCAAAATAAAGGTTTATAAAACCTTTAAATGTAAAGAGAACCAAACTTTGTTTGCACCGTAATACAAGTCTAGAAGGCTACATTAGCATAAGTAACGAGGGACAGAATCAACGCTTATGAGGGCTATTCTCTAGATATACCGTTGCACGGGCGGTGCACTGGACCGGCGACGATTTTGATAGCTAACAAGGGGTCTCTGGAAAAAAATTAAGTGGTGATAGAGCTGATTAACGATATTGTGGTGAAATAGGAGGTATATGAAGTGATGGTTTTAAAAGCAGCTAAATTTGAATTTTTTCCCTCAAAAGTGGATACTATTAGGATTTATAGTGTAGGCCTTGCACCTTCTTTAACAAAGTGGTCTATGAACTCATGCTAAGGAATTTGATGTAAGGTCGAAGAGGCATCCCATTTGTTAATAGGTCTTTTGAAGTTATAACGTTATCGAGCCAAATCGTAATAGAAGTAAAAGTAGTATTGTGTAGTCAAGTTGTGGATTTTTACTTACAAGTTTGGCAGATCGCTAGTCAATCTACATATTACTTTGTATAGGCAGTTGCTTGGCGCGTGCCACACATTGAATTGGGCAATCTATTGGAATTGACTTGCAGAAGTACAATTAACTTTGATTGCATTTTATTTGAATACTATTTTAACACTAATGAATTTTTGTTTTTATGATATTGGTGTATCATGTAAAAAAAGGTTTTTGGTAACGCAAATGCTTTCATATATCCCCTCCACTACAATTTGTGTAGCGATTTTAATTTTTACCATTTTCAATCTCATAAAAAACTGTTGCACCACTTTTGAGATCAAATTTCTCAACACCCATATAACTTAACCGTATTAGTTAATTAGTTCCCATTAATAATAGCCTCGGTAACCTGATAGGTTTTTAGTTTGTTAGAGTACCCCTGTGTTACACCCTGTTACTCGTTATGCAATACTTTACTAAATAATCTTTTGACCTAGCCCTTTATTTGTATAATTGGCTTTTTGTTTTACAAAAACCTTTTTAGGGCTTTATTAGCTATAATCTTCATTATGGTATTAGCCGGATTATTCTTATTATCGATTTATCAGAATTCCATAATTTATCTCTTTTTGTAAGTTTTGTACAGAGCTATTACTTCGATTATCAGACATCTTTCATTAGTTGTTTCCGGTTTTAAAGGGTATTCTATTGGGTCTTTTCAATAGGTTGAAATAACGACTAAAATATATAGAATGTTTTATTACGTAGTGACGATATTAAATGTTTCCCATATATATATATACCTATATCTAAGCTGGTTATCATGTTGCATATTTTATAAGTAGGTACGTTTCATGTAACTCTTTAAAATTTGACAAAGGTTTATTGGATGAGGTTTCCTGTAATACCAAACTAGTTGTTTCTTAATTTATCTTCGTTGACGATCATCATTAAGCATTCGATTCTGAACAAGAATTTGGTGTTATTATGAAAGACGTCGTTTATTAAGATTATCAATTTAGTCTTCCATAAGTTAGTAGGGACCATATTAATCCTTCGATTCAGATTATTCATTTATTATTCTAATCGTTCATTCGATCCATCGTAATCCTTATTAGCTGAGTTTCAAGTCTCTACTGTAACTGATAAGTTGTAAAATCCCTTTCGTTAGCATATAATCGCAATGAAATCGCTATATGCGCGTTATTCTCAATACTTTTGCATTTTTGTAAAGTTATTTTTGTTCATCTTAACTAGATCAATACCTTAATCGTTTGACGACAACTGATGTATTTGATATTAGCGTCGTTAATATTATGTATGTAGATTGATAATTCGTTGAAATTTGGATGTTTCCTTCAAATTAAAATTGCGATCGGCTTATAATTTCATAATTTTGTGTTTTTGATCTTACGCTTCTTTTTTACCTTAAAAATGATGGTTTGACGAATAGAGTATCGTCAGTTTATATACATACTATGTATAAGACTTTATTCGTTTACACGATTATTAGGTATGTGTTGTAAGTTAATGATTCTATATCTATTTTCAGTATCAAGTACGATTTATAAGTTAAAAACTAAGAAAACCCTATTTAGACTAGTCCATATGACAGTTCAATGTATTTTATACCTATTTCAATATATACTTGTTGTGGAATTCTTAAGGTAACTATATTAAGATGATCCTAAGTAAATTAGATGTTTATTTTGTATGCGCTTGAGTAATACATAGGCTATGAAAGATGAATTTCGAATTAATAATTGTTATCAAACTTGTTGCCAATATAATCATTAGGTATTAGTGGGTTCTTCAAATCGTTGACGATTGTATACGGATTTAGGTTTAATTTAATTACTGTATCTTTAAACAATTAGACGTAATTTTTCGTATAGCTCGTCCTTAATTTTTACTTTGACCTCGTAAATATTGTCCGACTTGAAGATTATGCTGTTATGAAGGTTGAAGTTAAAATCGCGGTTTAATACAAATTATAAAACTCTTTGGATAGAAAGTTCGATAATCCTAACCCTATTAATTTTGTTGAAATACTTATCCAAGGTATTCATAATTTTTTATATACTCCATTGTGTGTATTAATCATATTTATCTTTAGTATTTTCTTTTCAGTAGTCAGCTGTGCCGCCGCCATTTCATTGGTTAATTTACTACGCGAGAAGGATTATATTAACTTAATCGCTTATTTTAAGTGATTTTACAGATATTCGCCTCATTATACGATTTGATGCAAGTTATGCGGAAAACTGCAAATATGTTAGTAATTTAATAACCAATTTGAAACTAGCGAAACCTAAAATATTGAATAGGTTATTCAATTTACATAACTCTTGTTACACAAAGATTTATCTTTATAGTAACAAAGTCAATTAGTTACTCCTCATGACATGGTTTGTATTGTTTAAGTATTTGTTGGTACACAAGGTACATCGTACGTACGATTGAAAAGATGGGTAGTTGAGTATTGAATTTGTTTCTTTGATTGTTGATGTAACTAGAAGAAAGAATGAAGAAAGGGGTTACTCAGTTTCTAAAAGATGTGTACACAATAGCAATCCCTATACCTGCTATCTCTGTTAAGCTTGTCAATACAAGCTACCAATGTAAGCCACTATTCTACACTGGCAGTCTTTTGAAAAAAAAAAAGCTAGTATAGACGTTCAACGAATCTTTCCACTATTAAAGTAAGAATGTTGTTATCGATAAGATGCTGAAGTGCCTTGTTAGGTGTATATTTTGTCATTACGTTAGCCGAATTGCTCCTACCATCGATTCATCTCACCTCTGCGATTTCGAGATTTTCGTGTAACTTGCGTAACAACATAATATGTATTATAAGTCTATTTTCCTTTGTCGTTTCTAATTTGACCAAATATTTGTATACAAAATTAAAATCTATATAGATAATAGTTAAAATGGTGGGTCGTTTTACTTAAATTGTAATTATTTCTCATGTTGTGGTTAAGTAAATACCTATGTTGACACTATTAACAAACCCATAAATCTCGTTAACGATTGCACTTTTAGTAACTCTTTTAGACTTGATCGAAGACCAATGGATGATATTGCCACTTAATTATAATATATTATCTTGACAATTACTATTGTGTAATACAACCACGAAACAAAGTTACGAGGTTAGATTTTGGTTATTTAAGAACTAGTCGTTTAGAAAGATAAATATTTTAGAATTGTCGAAGTCAAGTGGAACAAACCAAATGTCACAGTTCATATTGTTTATTTGTTATAAAATTCGTCCATTCAATTTTTTGTAATTAGTTACTCAAGGATCCTTGGTTTGTGTCGTAACAAATAGGACTAATATAGATTTAGGTTAACAAATTAAACTGATATAGGAATCTTGTTCCCTTTGTGCCAAGTATTGTTATGCTTTATGCTTTGCCTTTAGGTCGATAATCTTGAGCCATAAAGCTTATCCTTTCTTTATTATTATAATGAAACTATTTTTATTTAGAGTGAAACTATACCTATAAAATTTTATAGGTCTTGTCGCAGTTAATACTATCCTGAGTATGGCTTTCAAGTTCACTTTATTCAATTTCTTCTTCTTATTTTGCGCAAATACTATTTTTTCGAGTAAAGGTATATCGTTTATTTATATACCTGAAATGAAGAATGAACTGTAATTTATGATAAAAAGATAAGAATTAAATGTAAAACATTCCATATACAGGTAATTTTTACAATGCTTGAAGTATATGAACCACTAATATAGGCTTAATTTTGCGATAATATATAGTATTCTGATAAGCTTAATAGTAGTGTCCGGTGCATATTGATCGCCGAGGTTTGTGAGCAACGTAACGAGTACTATGCGTTAATGTTCCGATTTTGTATAATAGTAGGCCTATATAATATAGCAAAGTATTAACATTATGTTTTATCCTAGCATTAAAGTTAAAGTTATAACTAAAATCAACCGTTAGTTTATTTTTTGGATTATCAGGAACTGGGTTAAAATGTAATGCTTTTTATCGTTGGTATAACCTTAGATAACGAGTTTTAACTTTTTGATTGGTTTAATAATTTCGTTTTTACCGTATAAAAAACAAGACTTAACTCTTTTGATGCCGTTGTACTTATTACCATCCTTTTCAAAGCTGAAAACTCTTGCTACGACTAAATTTTAAATATTTTTACGTGTATATTTTTCAAATGGAGGTCTTAGGGTTGTAATTACCCTAGTACGCCTTAATTTAAATGAAAGTTTCTAGTTATTTTTCCTTTTTTTTAAAAAAAAAGTATTATAACTGTATTTGTAACCTTGCAATTCGTGTTGAAGTTGTAGATACTGTGGTTAAAGTCACTGGTGTTGTAAGTAAAATTGTTGTGATCCCAGACGTAAATGAAACTATATCCTTAGGAGATAAGATAACATTTTAAAAGGCGAGTTAATATCTTTCTAGACCGAACCAATATTACATAGTCATATAACTATTAATCTAAAACCTGTAAGACCTTTTCTTATATTAAAATTTACATTTCGATTATTTGTCGAAATGATTTTGTATAGGCCTATTCAACTCGTTTTTCCTTGTTATACACGTACGTCCAATTATAATAGCAAAAATGCAACTTTATTAGCAGGCTTGTTCCTTGTTACAAAAACATTTTTCACTTCTTTCATAGTTATAGTTTTTTGTAATACCTTTATAAATTTAATAACTTCGTTTATACGGGTGCTATAATTGGTAATGACGGTGAATTTGTTAATATTTGGGGGTATGCACTAAAGAAAAGCAGTATAGGCACTAAATTATCTGGTTTCGCCGTATTGTCAATAGCTTTAACTTCTATTTATCAGATGTATTTAACGTTGGTATCGTCATGAAGTTTCTAATATTGGATATTAAAAACTTGTTTTAGTGATACGTGGTACCTTTTAAATTTACCGACTGATTAATATACTTTAACAGTGATTTATTTGTATGTAATCCCTATTTTTTTTTGCCTTTATATGGAATTCCATTAACGCAAAGTTTGTACCAGCGTCGTAACGAGTAACGTCCAAAGGTCTTTGGTTTGTGTTAATTTATAATAGTCGTAGTGTTTCTCAGGTTGTCGGTAGGGTCTAAATACTTATTCACGTAAAAAGGTAGTGAGAAGAGTAATATTTAGATTGGTATTGTAGTAATAAAAGATGATAGTCTAAAAAAAAGAATCCAGAGGTGTACGTTATAGGTGAGGGCTTATTAGCCCTTGCCAAGAGCGTACCACTTTAGAATACCTTTTCTAAACCGTTCCACGTATTACCGTTTGGTTTGGAATAACAATTTTTTTACCGCTCCATACATAATGTATTTTGCGTCTTGCAAGAGTACAGCCTGTAGTGTGATACGTTATCGTACACTTTGTAGGAGTGCACCCTTTAATACACTGCATTACCACTAGACCCATATATACTATCCATAAGGGTATATAATAATATCCATATAGATGATCTTTTTTCTTCTTCCTTATATATTTCATACCTATAACCTAATAGTGATAGTGTGGTTGTAGTTCGTAAAGGTATAAATTAGTAGGTTCTGTAGTAACAATATCGTTGTAGTTGTAAATGTTTAAATTAGTAGTTGCTGTAGTATTAGTGTTGTTGACGTATTAATTGTAAAAGGTTTAAATTGGTAATTTTGAACGCGGTAGTAATTGTAGTTTTACTAAAACTAATTGGGTTTGGCCGCAGTAGTAATTGTAATTTCATTGGAATTAGTAAGGTTTAGCCGCGGTAGTAATTGTAACTCGAGCCTAGTTGATATAGCTAAATGGAGGCGATATCTTTGGTAATGAAGTTTTTCGTAGTTTTTGACAGGGGTAATTACGTATGGGTGATTGCGTAGGGGTGATGACGTGATTACATATTAGGTTAGTATAAAAAGATATATTGTTATCGGTTAAGACAAAACTTCTTTCCTTTTCCTTTTAAAGGTGCGTAGTTTAAACTAATATAAGTCCCTATTTTAATTTAACCTTTGTTTTATTTAATTAAACCATGCCGTTTTAACGGGTAAGTTACTTTGCTAATATCTATATACTAATATTTTTTTTTCGAACAAATACCGCGTAAAAATATGATAATTAAGCGCCGGCTAGCGCGAAAGCGCCGCTGCATCGCCGCCGCCATCATAGCTGTTTCCACCGCTGTTAATAGTCCGCTTTCGTCGGGTAGAATCTCGTTAATAGCGGCTACTTCGCCCGTTGCCGTTAATCCACCTAACCTTACCATCGCCGCCTCGTTTTCCTTCGCCACCATCGCCACCACCCCCCCTTTTCCCTTTTCTCCCTCCCCGTTCCCCAGATTTTAGGAGAAAGAATGGGGGGTTTTTAAGGTTATAAACCTTACCCTTTCCCTACGAGTGAAAACCCCCTTAACCGTGGGGCCCCTTTAGCGCCATAAGCGTAATTTTACAAAGCCTTTACGCAGTTTATACTACCTAAATCCACCCGTATATATAACTTTAATTTCCTATACACGAAGCGTAGGAGGCGGATCTATTTCGTCGTTTAAAACTTCGTATCATTAGCGTTTATCGCAAGGCTTTTTTGATGCATAAATCGTTAAAGCGACATACTCGAATTCGTAATTCTGGGCTGTTAATAGATACAACTTACGTGTCGTATATTGCGTTCGCGACCGCGGGCAAGTTCGTTGGCGATTATTACGAAAACGGAAGTCGTTCTACCTATTGCCACCGCTATGAGTGGACTGGCAGCTTATACGCCCCCGTTTCCGTAGTTTTAAAGTTGTAAGCCGAGGCTGTATAACGTTCCCGTCGTTTTTATAATAAGTTTTGACCGAACTTTTGAAATTTCCTTTGGCAAAAACACAACGTTCGGGGCGTTCCGAAAAATAATCATAATCGTAAATAATGTTATGACCCAGATAACGGTTGGGTCAGGAAATAGGCCAGCAGGCAACTGAGCCACTCAGAGCCAGGTGTCTAACACATCAGGCGGGGAACAAACTTCTCTTATGTCAGCAACCCAGGGATAGGGTTACGCCTAAGAAGAATCAGAATATAGGCAGCATAAGTAGGAGACCGCCTATGCCGCCTAGCAATATAGGCAAGTGATTCCGAATTGAAGAGCTGGATATATAAGGAACACACTTTCTATACATTTCCTAGATTCAGTAGATAGCTCTTCAGTTGTCAATCTCAGTATTCAGTCTACACATCTAAATAGCCTCACGGCTTTTAATCATTACTTGCACGGTTGCAATATTGTTCACTCAGCACCTCTGCTACCTTCTTGATAACATAAAACCTTTGACAACTTCTATATACTCACGGGTACTAAGTGTGATCATTACAAATAACTAAAATAAGCCTATATTAATTAGTTATAAACGTTAACCGGTGGTTTAGGGAGTCGACGACCACCGGTGCCGCCTGGAAACAGAGCCTACGTATATATTACGTAAGCGAGTTTAACGACGTTATCGTTTGTCGTAATAAAGAAGTCAATACCCCCATTACGCTTTTGCCTAAGAGTATTCATCGTAAGGCGTAGGGCTACATCTTTGCTGGCACTAATAACGTCGATAATGGTAATGGCTTTTATGTTAATATAAAGGGGGAATGTAACGGAGAAGATAGTAGAGATATGATAACGTCGCCCTCTCCTTTTTTTTTTTTTTAGCAATGATTAATAACCCTTACGGTCGGGATGGCGTACCCGGTTATAATAGTATTATTACTTTACCTTAATAATCGTTTTTAAAATATAATTTAAAATATATAAAATGAAAAAGGGAATATCTTTAAAACGGTGTAATATTGTAAATTGAAAGAAAGTAGGGTAAATAGCACGATACTTAGTATAGTTGAAATATTTAAAAGAAAAGAAACTATATTCTGGGAACGACGCGAGATGGTAAATTTGAATAAAAGAAAAATAAGACGGAGAAAACGATAAAATCGAGGTATGTAAAATAAAAAATAGTTGAATATCTGGAACGACGCGAAATGATAGGGTAAAATAAAGATATAAATCGAGGAGCGAGGCGGACAATAAAACTCGAACCGTTTTAAGTTGGTAAAAGTAATGTAATAGTTTATCAATGACTTAAAACCTTTTTAATTACACTAATAAATAACGTGATTATCGATATAAATATATTCAATGTTTTATTTGGGGTAGCTTTAGTTATTACGTTTTTTGGATTTAACTTATTATCGATTTATCGTGTTTTTTAAATTTTAAAACCTTTGTACGACTCTTATAAAGTTATAATATCGATTATTAACCGCTTTCAATTCGTAGTTTTCAGTTTTACCAAGCATTCATAAATGGAAAAGGAGTTGGTATATATGACAAAAAGGATAAGGCATAAGTTGGAGTGAAAAATAATCATTCGAGCTGTTATTGAAATAGTAATATACGAATAGAAACCTTTAAATATATTATAGATTTTTGAAGCAAGAAATTCTTTCATAACCCCTTTATACTTGGTAAAGTTCCAATGAATAATATTTATAGAAAGTGTAAAGCCGTTTCGGGTTGGTATTTTATTACTAAGGACGAAAATAAAGCTAATTTACGAATTTTGATTGTTATCATTAGCGAATAGGCCGTTAGTAAAAACAAATAACTTTTTAATACGTATATTTAAAGAAAAGAACTGTAAACAGCGTTTTGGATTCTATATTTGTTACAAGAGGCATTTATAAAATATTTTAAATATATCGTCTATCGGAGCGGTTGAACATTAAGCGGCGACCGAAAGATGAAATATCGCCTTTACTTATGTTATAAAAGAAATTTAAACGTAACGTACGTCTTAATATTGGCATTCATTAGCCCGTTTTAAGTTATTTAAAACGGTAAGAGCAATCTTTTCTAACTATCCATTTTACATAAAGTTTAAAACAACGTTCCGGAAAGTAATAGAAACGTTATTGAAATCGATTATATGGTCCTCCATTAGATTCGTTTTAGGTTTCGCTTTTAAACCGGTCGTCAAGAGTTTATTTTCCTTTAATATGAAAAATGAAACGTTTTATAACATTAAAGTATAGTCCGTTTATATAATTGTTAGTACAAAGCTTTTCGAACGGCCTATTAATACTAATAGGCACAAGTTAAAGGTAGAGTTAGTTATTTAGAACCGTTTCTTATAATACCTTTGGTAGGTATTATACTACTAAATACTGATTTTAACTAAATCTCAAAGTGGTTTTATAATACGTAAAATCGTTTCGGGTGTGTAATAGTGCTTTAAATATTTCAATATGACGGCATGAATTCGTTGTTTAAGCCGTTATTGAAATTGGGTATATATTATTTATATATTTCGAAGTTTAATATATAAGTTATACAGTGCATTAAAGGATGTCGCGAGTATAAAAATCAGGCGGTGGTTAATTTGTTATAGTAGAGGCGATTATATTACAATGTCTTTTTTACCTTCGTCGTCATATGTTTTGATAATTAAACGGGTCGTTTCTTAAGATTTACCGGTTTCATCATTTACCTTGTGAACGAGGCGAGTTGGAAATTTTTTATAAGTGCCGTAAATAGTCGGGTAAAATCGTTTGAAACTAAAAACGCCTTGGTCGATTAAAGATGAGATCTTGATTTAGGTAAATTAGTCGAACTTGGTACCTTGGGTAGTAATAATAACCTTTAAGCGAAGGTTCAAGTTTAACTCGCGGTGTGCTATTTCCTTTTATATGATAAAGGAGTTTATAACAAGGTTTTTAAGACGTTTTTTACTTTTCAAGCCGAGGGTGCGCCCTCAACAACGAGGTTTTAGTGGTGTTAACATAAATTTGCCGCTTTTATTAAGCGTAAGTAGGTCGGAATATTATTTCAAATGGTGGGTTAAAATTAGGATCGGTTTGAATCCGTCGTTTTGGGGGGTGTTTCATTAGCGGTTTTATTCGTTTTACGGTTTCGAGCCGTCCTTTTTTACCATCATTTCATATTCTAGTAATATTATTTAGCGAAACAAATTTGTATCGTTCGATAAATTAACAAATATATTATAGGTTTTCAATTCGTTAATCCTCCAGAAGCCAATTCATTTATCCTTCAATTTTTAAATTAAAACTTTAGATTATAATAGTATATTTAGAACGCTAGCTTTACATAACTATTCCTTGTAATTAAAGTTTTAGATATATCGTTTTTTGACCGACGGGAGCGTAATGCCGTTATAGGTTTTCCTATAACATTAGCCCTTTATACCGTAAACGGTAATAGTATAAATTTTTTATAAATTTTCGGGTAAGTACCGAAAAATAAGAACTAAAAGATAAGCCTACTTGTCCAAAATTATTATTAACGGCGTTAACTGTTATTTCCAAAAATAGATTCCCTAAAACTAATACCTTTTCGTTTCTTCAATAATACTATATACGCTTTTTTAAACGATTCGTAATATCGCTTACACTTTTCAATACCTTATAAGGTTTTTACTATGATTTACCTATACTTATTACAGTTTATTCGAGCTTTAATACAATACTCGGTAAAGTCGAAGGCCATATTAACGTCGTATGTAATTGAATTTGGGGGTTTCAGGTAAGTATTAAATTAAAAGTCAACTAAACCGTTTTTATAATCTGTATCAAAAGATTTTCATGTGAATTTAGCAGCCTAAATTATTGTTATTGCGTCGACCGCGTGAAGAACCAGTTAGTTGTTAAAATATATAATATTAACAATTACTTTGTAGTTGAAGTTTATATTGTTTTAAAGGCGGAATTTAAACCGTCGTAATACTCGTAAGTATAACTGGTACTTATAATAAAACTTTTCGATAGTTTGAATTACGTTCTTTTCTATATCTGTCTTACTTGCCACGGAAAGTAGGCGTAAAAGGCGTTTTGTAATCGGGTCTCCGAATTGTTAGTGTAAAGTCCGTCATTACAGTTATATTAAGTAAATAGACTTCATTGTACGTATTTCGTAGAAAAACTATAAGTAGTTGAAATTAAGTCGAAGCGGTATAGATACGTTATCTGAGGCACGAATAAGTTTATTAGTCGTATTTCGGACTCTAATTTCAAACTTATTTAAATTAGCTAATAAAGCACGAATAGTATTTTAAAGTTTATTATATAAAATTTAACCGATTCAAAACGCGTATTTATAACGACCGTCCTAAGTGACGACGTTTTGCTTTTACCAAATAGGACTTTTACGTATTTTTTTATTCAGTTCAGCTAAAATTTCAAAAACTTCTCCGTATGTACATTAAATTACCGTTTTCCAGAAGTTGAGACTTCAGTTATATTAATATCAGGTATAATATTTTGAAACCTGTTGTTGTATTTGTTAAGTAGCGTGAATTACGACATTATATAGGCATCAAATACTCCGTTTACGTAATCCAAGCATGTAATATATATAAAAAAAGGCGTTTTACAAGCCGCCGAAAATATGTTAAATGATTTTATCATTTTAGGGTAATAAATAGGTATTATTATCCTTAAAGTTTCCTTTTCCGGGTATATATTTGTATAAGTAGGTGTTAACTACATTATCTATATCTTTATATTCGGCTACTTATATTATAAAATTAGCTTTCATCCGATCCTTAAAGGTATAATCGGCTTAAAATTATCGTTTAATCCGAATTTATTCGTAAACGAGATGGTTAGTAAACTAGTAGCCGATTTTACTATATACGATACACTGTTTTTTCAAACCCGCGGGGCTCCGTATACTTTTTCGCAAGTATTGCTGTAACCGCGATACGTTTAGTCTATTTTCTAACCAACGTCCCTATCCTTTATTATTATGGTTCCCTCCTTAATACCTATACTTTGGGCGCTCGTTTTTCCTGAGGTAAACTTGAAATATTCGATTTAAAACGTGGTGGATAGTTTCGGCGAGGTTTTCGTTGGTAATTCAACCCTTACCTTCGGTTTTATCAGTTACAAATACTAATTAGAAGCTTGTTTATAGGCGAATGAATGTTTTAAGCAATATTTTAAAGCTTATATAAAAGGCCTTTACGTCTCTTTACAGTTTAAAAAGTATAAAGTCGAAATCTGGGTTTTCGCGGTAAGCTTTCGTTATTATTTAGATAAATGATTTGTTACCTTTATGTTCTGGTTTAGAGGCTATTTCATATTTACAGAATTTAATTAATAAAGAGGTAAAAATCTTTTACATATTTTTATAGGCGTTTTTTCATTAATATTTTACGGATTTCCAGGTTATATAAATCTAATTTCTATTGTCAAGTTCGGAGTAATTTATATTTCAAATTAGGATTTCAGGAGGTTATAACACTCCGCGAATATATTTACTTAAGTAAGGTAATATATATATTATTCGCCAGCTTAACCAGATAATATATCGGGTAACATAATATAAAACTAACTTGATTTAATATTGAATTTCTTATATGTGTTAAGTATAACGCGTATTTCATTGTTAAGTACGTCGTATAGTTTGCCGTTATAGTTATTATCCTTATTTTAAAGCCTGATAAAGTTGATTTACTTTGTAAAATTACTTTTATTAGTGGGGAAGCGATGCGGTGCGAGATTAGGGTATAAGTCGTAGTTAGCAAGTATTGATTCGTAAAGCTTGTATTTGCGTTTTACGCCGCTTGTTAATTCTTAAGACGGGCTATTCTCTGTATTTCGGCCGTTTTTACTGTATTCTATCAGGATGCTTTCAGTGTTTCGGCTGATTCCGCTATAGCCGAGCGGCCTATTTTCAGTATTCGGAAAGTAATTTAATATTCAGTTTTATCTTACAATATATGTCGGTATAGGGGTATATAATACTTGTATAGTAAATGATAATTATGGTTGTTTTTTCCCCTCATGTTTTTGGTTTTGACTTGAGATGTAGGTATAGGACTAAGTCGTTTTACGTCTCGTACCCGTCGTTCCAATAATAGCCTCTTTTACTCCATAAGATAACATTCTTTTACAAATTCCGTTACGTACAAATCTTTATCCTTTTCATCTGGTACGTCAATAAGTTACGCTATTTTAAATAGGGGTTTTGTAAGGCGCTCATTTCTACCCCCTAAAGTATTAATACCTTTGATCCGTAATTGGATCCGTAAGGCTTTGATAATGGTGAGATTTACTATTTTCCATATATATAACGTCTAACTCGATTTATTTTTATAAAAATTATTAAATAAATTAGGTCTGTAGGTTTTTCCCTTCCTATAATGGAATATAACGGCCGAGATGTATGTATTTGATATGTAGGGTCTTTGTACCTCAACTAGTATATTGATGGTATTGTTTTACAAGATTAAATCGATTTTGTGTATTATAGCCTTTTTAATTCCTGTATATTAAACTAAAATGTCGAAATAAATGTTAGCCTTTTCCATAATTGTCAGTTTTGGGGTTATAACTATAGGTATCATAGTATAATTAAGGATAGTGATTTTTTTGTGTATTTAGTTGGTTAAATGGGCTTAATTTGGTGGTTTCGTATCGTATGAATATTTCGGATGCGTTGAAATCCTAAAGTTTTAAGCGGGTTGTTCAAATATAAAGTAAATGAGATAATTGAAGCGGTTTAAATAAGGTTTATGAGCACTTGTTAGTATCAAAAAATTTCAAATGATATGTAAATAAAACGTTACTATAAATTAGTCGGGCGCTTGAAATGAGTTTTTTTAGTGTTTGGTAACGTTACGTCAGCTAAATAGTTACGGAAATTTCAACATTATAAGTATTAAAATTGAAATATATAAGGCGAACGTAGGCAAACTTAAAATATACAGGCGGATATAGGAAAGTTGATAAGGTAAAAGGAGTGTAATTATATAACTTGATGTTTAGTGATCGGTTCGGATTGATGTATCGTAACTACCTTTAGTAAAGTAAGCGATTTGGTTATTTCGTACGTGACCGTTTTTATTAAAGCGATTGGTTTTGATAACGTATTCGTAACCGCTTTTAGGTAAAACTAACGGTTTAGATGCTTTATTCGTAATAGTTCCTGTATTTTACGAGCGATATGAATTAACGAAAATCGGACAGATCCTAACGAAGGGTTCTGAAACTTGGTGGTTTTGGCTTACATGGCCTGATACGTAAAATGAAGTTTTCCAAAAAGTGCCCAGGGACGTTAGAGCGTCAAATCAAAGTTAATAGTGACGTAACGTGGCTTTTCGTAAATAAAACGCTAAATAAGAGTTGATGATATAGTATTAAAGTTATTTTTTTAAAGTTATTTAGTTTTTGTAGTTTTTATATACGTTAGAGTATAAATTTTGTAAAAACGAAGTGTTGAAATATAAATAGTCGGGATCGTTACAACATCCCGTTATAGGTATTTCACTTGTATTTGTCTTTTTTTTTCTAGGCTGTTTGTAGTGGACCTGGTCGATTACAAATTAGTGTCGGTAGAGTCTAAATACGTATTTATGTAAAAAGGCAAGTAAAAGAGTAATCTTGACATTGGTATTGTAGTAATAATAGATGACAGTCTAAGAAAAAGCATCCAAGGGTGTACGTCACAGGTAAGGGATTATAAGCCCTCGCCCAGAGCGTACCACTTTGAAATATCTCTTCTAAACCGCTCCACGCATTGCCGTTCGGTCTGGAATAACCATTTCAGACCACTCCATACATGATGCACTTTGCGTCTTCCAAGAGTGCAACCTGCAATATGACACGTTATTGTAAACTCTAAAAGAGTATACCCTACAATACAATGCACTGCCACTAGGCCTATGTATAATACCTATGAAGATATATAGTAATATCCATACAGGTATGTTTTACTATCATTAACCTTAAAAAAAGTGTTTTTGCAAATAAAGTAACCCAATTAACAACAAATTAAACTGGTTAACTATCAAAATATACTACGTTTACAATAATCTTGTAGTTAAATTCGCGATTAATATTAAGGATAAATTTCAAGCATCGCTGTTTTAAACTTTATATTTGATATTAATTGTAAAACTTGACAATTTTGCGTAAAGATATTTTATTCCTATCGTTTCCGGCTCGTTTAAGGAGTATATAAAATCGCTTTATAACTGGAAAACCGAATCGAAGATATTGTCGTTGCAATTTAATGTCCGTCAAAAAATCTGTATTAACTTTGACATTTGATAAATAAAACCATAGGTAACCCTATTTTCAATAAACTTGTACCGTCTTACCTTATCTAATCAATGTATTTCTATTATTCTTATAGTAAACAACAAATCAATCCACTTTCACAAGAGATAACAGGAACGGAGTTGGTATATAGAAAACATAAAATATAACACACTTAAACTTTGTATATACATTTATAAAACCTATAGATATTACGATTGATCCCTTTCTGAATTTTACTTTAGCTGTCTTCGTTGTCGATATATTTCATAATAGATTCAATTATTGGCGTTAAAGAGCGCGAAATTGTGTATTTTTAGTTATAAAGACCTCTTATACTCCTATATGCAGTAAAATGTTTTGGAATTGTGGCTTAAAGTACTGATTTTAAATTATAAACTGGCTTAAAGTTGTTAGTGTAATTAAAATTCCTTTGAATTGTTCCTTATAATAAATAAAGAGTAATTGGTTTCATGGTATAAGTTAATAGGGTTCGGTTATAATATCCTTATCCGTAATTTAATATATAAATACTTGTTTCGTGAGATAGTTAACAAATAATTTTCTGTCTAGATTAGTGTTTTGGGTATCTAGAAACTTGTCTTTAGTATTTTTTTTTTCCTTTTCGTATCTCTCAAGGTTTGTTAGGAATGCTTTATACTAGTCATTTTATCCCTTAAACTCTTATTGTGTTAAGTACGCCTTACGAGCCGCACAACATATATCATCCGTATAATTTATTAACCAATATCCCTCCTTTTTATATATAAATCATTTTTTCTTCCACGTGCGATGAGACATATTGTTATTCTTATTGTTATTTTTACGGTATCTATAAGTTTTGGAGACAAAGTTTTTATTACGAAATAAAGATCATTCTTCGTCTTTATTCCTAATAAACCTGCTTAGTCGATTTCCCCCGTATTATCGGTCGGTAAAGTAGTGATTTTAGGAGAATTTTCGTTCGACTTTTCGATTAATGCATGTTTTTAGTGATGATCATAAGTTTGCGAATGATTCTTCGTGTCGGTGGGATGGGTTATGAAGAGTAATTTCCATTTCCGAGGCTCTACCGAAGACTTTGACAACATATTTACGGATATCATCCTCCAATATAATCAAGGCCTCATACCCGTTTATATAATTGTAACTTATCGATCATGATTTATATTATGTCATGTATAGGCTTATTTCGGTTTTCGTAATACACTTTGGCAAATGTTGTTATTATTTAATATATATAGCAGTGGTAGTGGTTAACTTTGGTGTTGAAATGTAACTTTATTTTCTAATAGGCTGTAGCGAATTTCTTTACTCTGCCAATATATTAAAGATAGTATACCTTTGCTTTCCTCTTTTAGATTTTTGTGAAAACAGCATAAAACTATGACGACTATATCTTAACATTGTAACAAAGATTTAAAGATAATTTGAAAATATTGTCAAATGAATAATATGATTTTTCAAAGTACCTATAATCCATGTTCTAGGTTCTTATAAATTATTTAGCCTTGTTTACATATAGATTTTCATTAAGAATATTTTGGGGAGGAAGTGTAGAATATGAGTTATACTAAGTATCTGTTAGATGCTTTTTAAAGGCCTGTTTCTATAGCGTTAGCATGGCTCCTGATTAAGCTGTTTGCCGCGGTACAACACCTTAGGCACCTAATTGGGCGCCCGACTAGGCGTTCAATTAGGTTGTTTTTGGAGGCTATGAGTGAAACGGCTGCCAAAATTGTGGTTAAAACTATTAAAATGATTAAAGAGGCTGAGGTGGATATGAAATTAGCGTCGGTAGTGGGGTTGGTAAAGGGGCATATTAAGGGGTAGGTCGGGGAAAAAAATGCTAAGGAAAAGGAGTAGGTTATTAAGGCTAAGGATATGGTAAAGATACTCCTAATTATCTTAATTTTTATAGGAGTGTACGGTAATTATTAAAATTAAAATATTTTATAAACGGTATCTTTTCTAAATTTAAACCATTTTAAGGTAATAGCTTTTTTCGTTATGACAATTTAGTTAATTGATACGTTATATTACCATCGTCATTTTCTATGTGAACTCTTTTATTACGGTGGTATAGTTTTAATGTTCGGCTAGTAATTATGCGGAGGCTTTGAACCATTTCTTGAGTCTATTTAGAGAAATATTTTCCGCAAATATAAAAAAGAATATCGTCGAAAAGATAGAGGAATTTGAAGCTATAAATAGATGTAATAAAAGTTATAGTAAGGTAAAGAACTATAATTTTTTCGTGAAGTAAAATCGGTTATAAAGTCAGGTTAATTATGTTCTTATTAGTTATATTAAAAGGAATTAAGTCAAGTAATTTTTAAAAAGAGTATCCTGTTAGAATGTCTTCTCTTTTTCGTTGTATTTCAGGGTTTGGTATAGGCTGAAGGGCTGCCAACGTCGTTTATTATGAAGAGGAGGTCGGGAGATTAGGTAATCGAAAAGGTCGTAAAAAGGTTGCGAAAAGATCGCAAGAAGGTTGCGAAAAGGTTGGCGGGAAAATAAAAAAAGGAGTGAATTATTTGTAGACTTAAGGTTTTACTCAAAGTTTAAAGCTTAAGGTTTAAGGTTTAAAGATTAAGGCTTAAGGAGTCTTGTATATGATAGGACGCGTATCAACGGCTATTTCTAACGAATGTAAACGAATTCGAGAATGCCTTTTTCAATTGTTGATCTTTTCGAATATATTCTAGGGAGTCTGATCAAATAGGGAGTCTTATGGTAACGATTTTTAAAGGTTGTAGTATACTTAGAACTTAGATGGTTTGCTGATAGGGTAGAAAGAGTCTTTGTCATGGTGCCTTTCCATTGTACCTTGCGATTTATGCTATACAGCACTAATTAGTGTTGGTATGCAAGGTATATCGTACGTAAGATAGAAAAGATGGGTGGTTGAAAATTAAATTGGTTTCTTTGATTGTTGATGTAACTAGAAGGAAGAAGGAGGAAAAGAGTTTCTCAGTTTCTCAAAGATATGTATACAATAGTAAATCCTGTACCTGCTGTCCCTGCTAAGACTGACAATGCAAGCTACCAATGTAAGCCACCATTACACACTATTCATTAATTTGGCACCTGGAAAATTCCTTTTGCAGTTCCTTTAAAACTTGCCTATATGCTCTAAATATATTACGAAACAAATAAGAGGGATTTCATACCTTTTCCAATATATAAAAATATAGAAATTAGGGAAATAAAGGTATAACTTATTAAAATGTTGAAGAGTAGACTTCTTAAAAAAGTATAAAAGCGTTGAATATACTAATAACATTTTTGACTCTATTTCGAAAAACTTGAGGATTTTAAATTAAGGTTTTTAGTGGTATTCATTTATTTAAGCGAAATTGAAATTGTTGTTTATGAAATTACTTATGAGATTATCCATAATAAAAATTACTTGTCTATTAGACTCTATATTTAACTTAATTTTCATTGTTTCTAGTATATTCCAATTTATGTTATTACATCATTTTTTTTCCCAAAGAATTGAACGACTTCTAAAATAGAAATGTTATGGTTGAAATCTTCGTTTATATTTGAATTTAGAATGTTTGACCCAGCGTAATTCAATAATTACTATTTCGTGGAATGTTTATCGATGACCATGCTAAACTTCAGGTTTTCGTTATATTGTTCGGCGAGAAGTGACCCAAAAACTTTCATTTTCTTTACGTTATAGTCGTAGGCTGCTGTTGAAATGGTAGTTATTGCAGCGCAGTAAGTAAACTTTACTTAAAATAAAAATGACTATACTGACTGCAAGTTAAGTGTATTTTTTTTGATATAATGTATTGATGGCGAGTTAGGCACACTATGCGCCCACTTTATACTAGGGCATAAGCCAAGCGATTGACTATACAAATTACTGTATAGATCAGCTAGAAGTCTGCTAAACCTATAATACATCTATTATTTAACTACGTAATACTACTATTACTTCGACCAATTAAATCGATAATGTTGCAACATCTAAAACCACACTAACATTGATTCATGCTTATTCAATGAAGTAAAGATTCGCTAAGTGAAAAAATAGGCTACTTTCCGGTTGTTATGTTTTGGGTAAAACCAAGATAGAGGGAAGAATTTTACGAAAATCCTTTAATACTGTGTTAGTATTTATGGAAGTAAGTAAAGAAAATTTTTGGGCTGTGTCAATTTTTACGGTAACTTAAATGTAACGATATTATCAGTATTAAAGACACGAAGAAATCTTTATAGATTTTGTTTTTAAAAAAGGCGTTGAAACTGCCTATTGAAAGTCTCACATCATGAAGTTGGCAAACTGTTAAATTAATACTACTACCGGTGTGATTATTACAACAACGATTAAATCTCACATCCTATAACTTCTAACCTTTGACCACCACCAATGACAAACAACCTTCGACCTTACGCTTTACACCAAAATTTACTTTTAACATCAAAGTTTCTTTGAATTTACTTTTTTTTCTTCTCTACGTGACTTCAATCGTCAGAACTATTATGTTATAGACTCAGGCAATTAGCCATTAACTATATAGGTTATGTGACTGTAAGCATAACAAGTATGTAGTACCCGGTCCGACTCCGGTTCAGGCGCGGTTTGTATGCAGCATATGCGAGATTACTTGATGAGCTGTGTACTTACTATGCCCATAATTTCTGTACAAAGAACTTTTGTAACCTCTTTTAGTTTTTCGCTTATGTGTTTATAGTGAGCTCTATTTAGTATCTTGTTGGTTTACTTTCATAGGTCAAATTATAATACACTATTAAAGTTTTTTTATCCTTTCGAAGAAATATTACTTAGAATAGACTAATCAATAAGAGATATTAGGAATTTTGCGCTATACCTTAACGTTATCGGGGAGGATGGGAGGTTGGTAAATATATAGTCCTCCATTTTTCAAAATATACATTTTACCCTTTTGGAGTTGATTTAAGCCAATATATTTCGTTGATAGGATATTATAAGTCATATCGCGTTTGATATAAAGTAAATATGATGAATTAATCAATAGACTTTCGCTTTTACCCTATTATTCTATTTAGTTTAAGTTGTAGTTAACATTTAATAATTCGAAGTCGACTTAACGAAAATTTATATTGTTTTTTTTTAAACGTTTGAGAGGAGTCGAAAACGATGTTATTAACCGTAAATTGACGGATTTGTATTTACGTAGGCGGCAATGCGTTAAACAATCGAATTCATATTAAAAGCGAATAAAATATAAATCGGAAAAGGTTGGTATACGCTTTTTTACGTACAGGGTTTTTATACGGTGGTGGTAAAGCAAGTGATTACAATATATTACGAAAAGAGCAGATACGAAAGTATATATTATATATGCAAGGTTTTCAATTATATTTAGACTACTTTTAACAACTCTTATTTTAATAATAAGACTTTGGTCGAATTGAAGGAATTACTCATAAACGATAAAAATCTATGGGTATTATTTGCTACTAGGTTCGAAATATTATTAGTTTAAACGGGCGAATGAAACTAGTTTTCGGCCGTTAAGTGTAATTATCGGCGTTTTCGCGTATTTTTACTTAATAGCGACAAATGTATTACATCAAGCGTTAGTTATATCGATTATATTGCGGCTTTGACAACGTACTACAAATCCGTCGATAAATTAAAGTTATTAAATTTAAAACGAAGTTGTAGTTTATACCTAAAGGGACCGGTATAATGCTAACAGCAGAATCAAGATATAATTATAACGAAAGTTAATAAATTTTAGGTATATTGGTTAAAGAGGTACGATAATAGCGGTTAGTTCTTTTAAAAAACCTATTTAGTATTCTTTCAGGATTAAGGACGTAAGGAGACGTAGATAACGACGAAAAAACATCGTGGTAAATAAGTTACGAAGCGTTGCCTACGTTATAAGTTGACGGATTACTATCAACATAGTTGCAGACTTCGTCTGGCTTTACCTCCAACATAAGTATATATGGTTTAAATCGAAAAATTGAATGAAGATTTTGTACTAACGGCCATGGAAAGAGCCTAACTCTTAAATATAAGTTCGTTTAGGAGTTAAGTAACCTTAATAGTATAGTTTTAAAATTGAGTGAAAAGGACTTTAATTTAATAAAAATACGTACAAAAGAGGATTTAATTCATATCATTATGTTGTTTAACACAATCTACTTTTTAAAAGCTGAAGTTGATTCTAAATATAATTATCATAGTATTATAAGCGAGGATTTATTTTAAAAGTTAAAGTCAAAATAAATTCGGTTATTATATCCTCGAAATTCGGGTTCTATAATAGAGTTACGGCGTAATACGCGTATTACCCAAATACTCAAATTTTCGTATAAATATTAAGAAATAATAGAACCCGATATTAGTATATATTATTACCGGAATACAGCGGGATGTAATATTTAAGATATTTTGGATTTGATATTAATAGGTGATATTAGACGTTGGAGGTGATCGCCTTATAGTCAATAAATAAAAACGATGAATTGATAAAAGAATAACAATACACCCTAGGTCTGGGGATATACCAATTGTTGTAAAATCAGTTTTTATCAATTTAATTATTAGATTTTAGCGGATAAAATAACGTACCAGGAATTAGTTGTTGTTAACTTTTATTACAATTCTTCGTAGAATAACGCGGATTTTGTAATCGACGACGCTGTTTATTATAAAAGAGTAGACGGATTGGTTACATCTTTTCCTCTAATTGGTAAAGTTACGCGACCTATTCGATAAGATAAAGGTAATAACCCTATCCCTATATAAACGAAAGCTAGAACACAATATTTATATTCAATCGAATGAAAATAAAACTTTATCGAAGAGATTATAAGGAACGTAATACTCGATATTACGGAATTAACTTTTTCAACTTAAATATTTAGCTACTAAGTTAATAGATAAGGGTAAGGTTTACGTGAATTATTTATCGGCCGCGACGCTTATATTACTAATTTCCAAGATAAAAGTAGTATAACGGTTTTATATCGATTACCAGATATTGAATGAAATTACCGAATAAAATGGTTTTCTTGTACCTTTAATTAAGGAAGCCTTACGCGTAGTATCGAAGTCGACGTAACTTATGAAATTGGATAATTACGCGGTTTTTTACCGTATCAGGGTTATATCCGGAAAAAAAAGTTAACGGCTTTTTGTATACGTCTCGGAGTATTTGAATAATTAATTACTTCTTTTAAACTGGTATAATTGTTAACGACGCTATAACGGTATATTGATTATGTAATGGCATATATTTGTAACCATTTAATTACAGTAAATTTAAACAACTTTTGAGTATTTTTTTTCGATAGCGAATAGGATTATATAGCGAAAAATCGCGCGGTTTTAAAACTTCTTGATACTGAGCTAAACGTAAACTTTTTAAAATATAACTTTGTAATAAAGGAGGTGAAATACCTTGGTTTTATCGTAATGGTTAAAGTAGGTATCCTGGCTGACACTGAGAAAATCCGGGTATTACGAGAATTTGAGTCTTTACGTACTATTTAGAAAGTCTATAGTTTTTTAGGCTTTATTAACTTTTATAGGGACTTTATTAGTTTTTTTTTTCTTTTTTTTTTCTTGAGATTTAACCGATTATTTTATTCGACTTAAGATGTAAGGAATTTGTTTACCCGAACAAGTCGAGAGGAATATATATTCGAAACGCTAAAAAAATATTTTGGTTACGACCGCAATTCTAGCATACTTAGATTTAATTCGGCTCACGGTAGTAAAAATCGATTATTCGGGGATAAAGTTAAAAGGTTGTTTGTTATAAAAGGACGAGTTTAGTATCTTAAATCTAAAATCTTATTATTTCGCACAATTAACGGATGCTAAATCTCATTATAATATTTACGATAGGGATTTTTTTGCGGTGGTATTTTGTTTAAACATATAGTCTTTGGAATTACGTAAAGTTCGCACTCTGTTTACGATTTGGACGGATTATAAAGGATTAAAGTAATTTTATTCGTTACGTTTGATTTCGAAACGTTAGGCTTTATAGGATTAAATCATCTTACTTTTCGAATACCACTTACACTACCGGCCTATGATATCAAGCGTCCGTTCAAATATATTAATCTATAGGTTTTAAAATAAACCCGAAGTTAAGGAACATCCTACGCGAGTAATTTAACCTATTTTTATTTTTATATTAGAAACAATAATAAAACACTTATATATTATAAAAACGAATATTGCTGTTTGATATACGGGTAAATTTGTTAAAACGAAGGCTTAGCTATTGAATAGCGATAATATATACCCCGAAGGAAAACCGGTGGATCCCAGGGTATTGGTGTTAACGGAATCGTTTCGGACCCGGCCCATATTTATGTTGTTGATTATAATAACACCGGGAGACACCGGAATATCGAAAGTTATAATATAATGATAGGTCCGGCCCGCGTTAAACTCGTTAACTTCGTTAACGTCGAACGGTTACCTTATTTTTAGGTCAGATATCTTTATGAAATTATAAGATTGAGGAATAGCGAACGATACGTTATACGAAGTTTATTTATTAACGGTTATAAAAGGCATCAAACTCTTCTCAGCTAAGATAAAATATTCGGTATAAATTACGAATTTTAAAATCGACTCGAAAGGTACGTTAAGTAACTGTAACCGATTATAGCTACCGAATTGAAAACTATTAACAACAAAGATTTTATAATAAACCTAAGATTCGCCTATTAAAACTCCGGATAAAAATGTTTTTTTTTAGGTATTTTAAGGAAATTTAAATTAAAAAAGGATACTCGTAAATATTCGACGCCTATATCAAATATATACGTAATATAACAATATGAAGCTTCGTCGTACCTTACGATAAAACCTCCTTTAATCATTGTTTATTTTGAATCGTTATTCGTCTTATATTTTCGTCGATTTTATAATTAATTTATTAAATACCAACCGCAGTATTCAGTAACTTTTACCTTTTACGATCTGTTTATTGAAATTTATTCAAGTTGAATTTATACAATAACTAAACACTGAAGCATATACGAAGCGTTTTCGGATAAATGATAACGATTTTATAAATTTTCAGCTTTCATTATTAATGATCGCGGCTCGAATTCCATAAAGGTTTTTCAAACGACTTTATATTTTTTAATCAAAGATACATAAATGTTGTCGCCGATTTCGTTTTTTTGAATGGATAAAAATATCGAACAAATAAATTGAAAGGCATAACAGTATTTACGGATATTCGTCATTCTTTCGTAATATAATTAGGTATTATATTTTGTCGTTTACAAATTTACATTAAATTACCGGAATTTGACGGTTATTGAATTTAATTAAAATCGGTTGGTAAATAGGTACGCAATGTCTCTTATCCTTCAGGTAAACAGAGATAAAAAATTATCGACCAATTCGGCGGAATGAATCTTCGAGTTATTGGTATATTTATATAAGGGTACGAAATTACCCCAGGTAACTGTAATATATATTTAATAATAAAGAGTAATAGCGGCGAATATTCGGTGACGTCTGGCAAAACGATATAAGGTAGGCGATTGAGTTTGTTCTAATTACTGAATATTGAAACTTACCGCTCAAGTAAAAAGCTCGACTAATTATATAATTAATATTGGATCGTCGATGTTTCTAACCCGTTAGATGTAGGTTTCAAGTTTTTCTTTAAAATACTTTATATTTAATATAAATTTAGTTCAACGTACGATTACGTATCCCCTACTATTCTAGGATTTATCCGATATCTCATCGGGAATCATTCTCGTTATGAACAATTCGGGAAAGGTTATATACGAAAATTTTAACATGTAAGATATTTTCGTTACGAAAACAAGACGGGATGATATTTATAATATATTGATCAAGTTAAAGCGTCATACTCAGTTAGAGTAGAATTTATCAAAAAATTATTAGTATACGACGGCTTCAAATAAATTCGAGGCTAAATAAAGCGACGGTCAATTTTATAATAACTCGGTATCTCAATGTTGGCGTCGATTAGTCCTATATAACTTACTCTAACCGACTCGATTCCACTTCGTTATTGATATAATAATAATAAAGAAAGAGTAAAATCTATTATTACTATAGTATAATACAATATATAAGGCTGGGTATATATTATCCGTCTTCTTCGGATAAATATCCAACCATAAGGCAGATTTTACTACGATCCGTTAATCTTCACCTATTAGTTATTATTATTGTCATCTAGGCTTTCCGAGTAATAACATTATTAATGTTAAAAACCTTATTACGATCAGCTTCAGATATTAGAAAAATCCGGTAGGAGCGGACAATATGGATCAAAGTCGGTATTAAGTAACGTTAACTAGGGAGGCTGGTAAAAGGTAGGGCGAGTATTAAGCGAAGCTGACGATAACGGGTAGTATTCAATGGGGCGAATATTAGGTAAAGCCGACGACAGTAAATAACGCGGGGTGAAGTAGGAAAAACTATCCTTTAAATGAAATACCAAAGACTATAACATATTAATCTATAATCGAATAAAGAGATCGATACGGGTACGATCGTTAGCTCGTTTACGATCGGTTCAATTAATTCGCTAAAAATTAAAATTGATAAAAATTACATAAGTAAATAAAAAGCTTTTACGATTAGGCCTTAGATGTTTTTTTCTACGTTTTATATGCTGTAACTTAAATTAACTATAAAGGATGTAACTTACGTAATATTGGTAGGCCTTAGACGTTACAACGTTATCGATTCGATTTGTCGAAGTAACAATAGAATTGCGTGGTCAGATAGTGGATTATATTGTTCTAGGTTTGGCAGACCGCTAGCTGGTCTGCACCATAACTTGTATGGACAATTTCTTGGCCTGTGCCCTAGAGTGAAGTGCAGCGTACTGTACTCGGTTTACACACAATGCTGTAAGTCCGCATAAAGAAATACACTTAACTTGTAGTACAGTTAACTTTATTGTAAGTAAAGTTGACTTATTGCACTGTATGTAATATTGTTTCAACACTGGAGGCTTTTCAGTTTGTACGCGTACGCTATTGTGGTTGACCAATCTTTTCCGGTTGCCACTGAATTGCCTCCTCGTTAACTAGCTAAACTCCTGTTAATTCCAGTTGACTCCCATATTAAATTGCACCCAATTGTATGTAAATTGACCCCATTTGACCTCAATTTATTCGTTGTTCCGAGGTCCTAGTTTATTAACTCCTACAAAAAGTTTTTTCTTCATAGCCTTTCGTAATTTTAACTTTACCACTTCAATAGGTTGCCATTATTAATCCCTTTACAGTCTTCCAATCTTCTAGAATATCCTTGTTCGATATCACGTGATTTGGGTTTTCCGGGAGGTCTATCTACGTAGCCTTTAATACGTATGGTCAGCTTGTTGTTATCCATAAATCTTTTTAGGGCTTTATTTGGCGTAGCCTTCGTCATAGCATTTGCAGGATTATCCTTACCATCGATTTATCGGTACTACTTAATCTCCATCCTTTCGTACGCTCTGCGGAGTATTATTACGTCGATTATTAGGCGTTTTTCACTGGTGGTTACGAGATTTAAAAGGTATTTCAAGAGGCTTTTTAAGTCGTTACAAATTACTACCGGAATAGGATGAATCCGTATCTGCCTGGTTATGTGGTTAAGGGTTTGTTACAGTGTTATGCCTACTTTAAATCCCGCTATCATACCGTATATCTCTGAAGCTAGTACGTTTTATATAATTCTTACATTTAACGGAGGTTTAGTGAATTAGGTTACCGATAATACTAAACTAATTTTTCCGCTTTTCTTTGTTGACCAGGGTTATTAAAAAGCCGATTTGTAAAGATAAATCGGTGTTATTTGTAAAAGATCCGTCCGTAAAGATTATCAACTTGGCCCTTAAAATGTTTATTGGTACTACATTGACTTTACGGTCCTGGTTTCGCATTTGCTACTCCAACCTTTTATTTAGTCGATTAAAGTTTTTATCCGTTGGTATTTATACTTGTGTTGTAATAGATAAATCGTATAAGGCTTTCGGTTGGTATAAGGTGGTAATATAATTACCATGTATACGTTGTTTCAAGTACCGTTAAGCTTTGGCTTTATGAGTCTTATCGATTATGGTAAATATAATACCTTAACCCTTTTAGCGGAAGTCAAAGTCGGTATTAATATTAAGTATGCGGATTGAAGATTTATTAAAGTTAATTTGGTTATTTTCCGTTAGCATCTTTACTAGCTTGTCATTTTAAAATTACAAGTCCTCGATCTCTTGTTATTTTAGTGCTATAAAGCTAGTTGTTTCGATGAAAAGGGTATCGTTAGTTTGTATGCCTATTATTCTATAGTCTTTTTTTAACGTTACTAATAAGCACGGATTATATTATAAAGACTTTATCGTTAGCCGGGATTTAAAGTGCGACGGGTAAATTGAAAACCAATGGACTCCTATTTTAGTCAATTTATATAGTGGTTTAACATATCGTATTACCGTTTTCAATAGCTAGATGATACGTAATTCTTATATTAGTTTTAGTTATATAACCCTTTGTAGGTTTGTTACTCATTATGTATAGTCGTATATAATATTACAGCTATTAAGTGTAAATTTATTTTTTGACCCAGTTAGAAAAATTATTGTTTAGGTAACTATTAAAAGTTGGATAATTTTTCAAATCGTTTGCGATTACGTAAGGATCCAGTTCTTGCCTTTATTGCCGTATCTTCAAACGATTAATCGTGACTTTTTGTACGGCCGCCCCGTGGTTTTTCCTTTGATTTCATGGATAATCCTAGACCTAAAAATCGTGACGTTTAGGTTTTAGAGGTTGAAATCGGGTTTCGGCACGAATTGTACAACTCCTCGGGTTAGTAAACCGTCGATTTCGACCCTGTTATTTTCTTTAAAAAGTTTACCGAAAGTTTTGATAATCCCTTGTACCCTAAGCGTTAATACCAAGTCTTCGTTATCCTTTTTTTTTGTTTAATAAGCAGTATTATCGATAAGGCCCGGTATATATTCCTTTTCTTTAATATTCCTCTTTTTCGGGGATCGTTCGCGTTGGCGGCGTTTTATTAGCTTGATCGCTTAGCGTAAGGGTCGTTATTGTTAGTGGATTTAATATAAGGCTTAAATTAAGTAATTCTAAAGGATATGGAACTATTAGCAGTTTTAATAATTACTGTAAAGTTTATAATACTTAATATTTTATACGGTCCATCCAATTTACCTGGATTCCGCTATACCATGACCTTATTTTGTAATGGTAAAGTAACTACGTCGATTATTGTGGGTCCGTTTTTGGTATTAAGGTCGTTATTGACTTAACGATATACTGATTCCTTTTGCAGTTGCCTTAAGGTTTTGTTAAAAGCAGTAATACGTTTTTAAGTATTTATTGAAGTCAGAAATTTATTCGTTAAACATGGGTACGCTTTAAAGTCTAGGAGCGTTGGTACTAAGCCATTAGGGTCTACAGGGTCTTTAAAGCCTTTTACTACTATTTATAAGCGTGCCATTAGATCAGTAAAGATTTTAATCTATAATATAAAAATGCTATACGATCAGCGAAGTAAGGCGTATACCCTCTTAACCTTTCCTATGATTTAGTGGGGTTTTATAGGTATTTTCCTATAGTAAATACCGATTATTTTAACATTTTCTTAAAACTCCGCTGCCATAAAGTTGGTATAGGTATCGCAAACGACGACGTTAGGTGGACTTAGGTTCATGTTAATTCATAATATTTTTAAAGTTTTATACGTATCCTTCGCCGAAAATAACATTAAAAACTTAACTCCATAAAAAGGAGTTATTTAGTTTACGATGTGAAGAATAGGCTTATTATTTAAATAAAATACATTAATAAAGATTTTGTAACTCAAGTTTTTGTCATCTTTTAGTATAAATTTAAATCTCCCAGGGGATTAGATATATGTTCAACAGTAATGGTTAAGCTTTCTAATAGCCTTAAAGAAAAAGTATTTCATATCTTTATGCCTTATAAAATTTAAAACTTTATATAGATCGTTAACGGTTAGATGGTTAAAATGTCGGTGTAACTGACGTATTTCCGGTTTCGTTAAGTTTAGCATTATTGCCTCGAGGCCTTAAAGATAAAATTATAAATGCTCTTACTTAAAAGCGAGTGGAAACCTCTAGCCATTTTAACCAGTTTGTTTACGTTAATATTAACATCAACACCGAAAGTCTTTATATCCTTTAAGCAAAGTAAAAAAGGGGTAGGTTACTTAAAGATATAAAATGTAATCGCTCCTATAATAGTTTGAATTACCTTTGTTTCCAGTAACGATAGTTGTTTGCTTGGGTAAAAGTTAACTTTGGCTTTGTTAGTATCGTAACGATTAATTCATGTGGCTGTGGTGTTTTCCCTTCGTAGTGTTATATATTGTGAATAGCTTCCTATAAATTATTTTCTCGCTTTAATATCTGGTATAATACCTTGAAACGTGTAATCCGCGTAACAATTGCGAAGGTTAAAGATATATAAAGGGTTAAGGGTATAATTAGGATAAAAGTAGGGGTTTCTACCATTTAAATGGTATAAAAAGATATAATCGGCTAGTTATTGAGTTGCTATACTAAACGCAATATCTTCGTGTTATTTAATTTGCTTAGGAGCGTTGGCGACGTTATTTGGCTTATCGCTTTTAACATTTGTAATCTGCTTTGAGTAATTTTGTTCTAAAAAAGTAAGTTACTAGACGTCATACGTTACTTTCCTATTATTATTTTCAGCTGGAGGGTAGCGAGTTAATCAATAGCCGGTCTTACCATATGTCCAATACATTTTGTTACTATTACGACGATAATATTTATGGTTAACAGGTTCGTTTAAATTTCATGAACGTTAACGTGGGTGTTGCCTTTAATTTAGGGCTAAGATTAATGGACCTAACCTTAGGCGTTGTATGTACTCGTATTTACGGTTGACATCATTAAATACCGTAAGGTTTTTCTTATTTACGTTAAGAAATCTTCCGGCTTGGGAATATATACCGATCGAGTTTGGTATATGTACTATTACGGTGGTAAACGAAAAACGTAATTGGCTAAAGAAGCCTTCACAGGTAATATTTGGGCGTTGTAAGACGTATTAGAACTTACTAACGCCCGTAATAGCTGCCCATACCTGTTTGCAAAACGTAATTTCGTAAATGTTGGCTTTTCATATTTATTTTTGACATATTATTAACTTATTAAACATTTTATTAAAAACTACCATTAGTAATTTCTACTCTTCTCTTTTGCTATTATTATAGTTTATTACGTAATGACCTAGTTTATACAGTATTTCGTAAGGTGGACGTCGTATTTGAAGTAACTTTTTAAGCTATCATAGATTTCGTAAAACATGGTGGCGTCGGTTAGGAAAGTTAAGTAATAGTCTTCGGCGTAACTTGTAAGCATCCCAGAAAATAATAAGTGAAAATCAAAAAGTAGGACCTTTATTTACTTATGAATATTTTCAAAAGGTATTATTTTAGTGTCGAAAAGGTTAAAATGCTTCCTGTCATACTTTTCTATATTATCCCTGATCTTGGTGAAATCCGTTATTAACTTGTAGTTAATATTAATTATCTTAACAGGTTTTGGAGGAAGGTCGCGATAATTATACCAATTTTAAATAATATTTCCTGGTAACTTAAGCCTTAAAAGCCTCCAAAATACGATGTTAAGGGTAATTGACAGTCGCTTGGCCCGAGGGGCAAAATCCTGTAGTAGAGCCTATAGTTGGTTCGCACGCGTAGGTGTATTTAAAGAGAAAAGATTTTTGAGATTTTTAGCAATGAATTTGTTAAAATATGATGGGTATTTAAAGTTTTTAGGAATCTTAATAATCTTATGTAATAAATTAATGTAAAGCGCTAACGTTGATACCTTTGGTCGCATTGGCGGCCATTTCTTTACGTATTCTACCACCGTTAAAGGCATACTCCGCACTATGACGTAACGGTATTAAATTGCTGGGCAGGTTAACAAGTTCCTTATCGCTAACGTGTAAAGAGACTTAATTTAGCTAAGTGTAGGTTAGGGGTCTTTTAAAACATATGTAAGGGCGTCAAGGTTTTTTACGTCCTTTTTCTAGACCGTGGGTTTTAGAGGTATTTCTTAAGTTGGGCTAAGTTAAATAGGGTTTCTTCCAGATTTGTAAAAGTCTTTTTTAATACGTAAATCCCTTGGCATTGAAGTTTTTTTTTAAAACTTAAACTTGATAACTTTTTGGGTTTTTTTCTACATGTTAATAGTTTAGTAGTTAAAGAGCTTACGATATTTGCGAAAAGAGTGGTTATCGTGGTTACGTTTTTCGTCGCCGTCTTTGTTAACGATGTAGTGGCCGACAAAGTTGGTAAGGTGTTTTTCGGTTGAGTCCTTGTTAATATCTTTTTTTTAGAGTTCACTGTTGTAGTGTTTGGCAAAGATAGGTCCGAGTGCTTTAAGTATTTCTTTCCTCTCAAGGTCGGGGATAGCTTTAAATTGGGCGTTGGCAGTAGACATCTTGAGGTTTTGGCTTGTGTAGGACGTTGTAGGTGTATAGGGCGATAGACTTGGTGATTTTTGGGTGTGGAGAGTTTGGTGTTCTGGCGTAAAGTCGCATGAGAAACTTGTCAACTTGATGGCTTGGCGTGAGATCGCGCGACGTAGCTTTTTTAGCGTAACTTAGTGTTTTCGCTCAGAATAGCGAATTTGAAGATTAAGGTGACATAGGGAGTGAAAAGAATGAAGTATGGATAGATGTTTGTTGTAGAGGGTAAGGTCAGAGGTCGTTTATTGTTGAAGGTTGTAGATAGACGGCGAAGGTTGTTTATTGTGGTTGTTTGTCGTAGGGACTTAGTCGTTTTTTTCGTAGTAGTAGCACCCGTAGTAGTATTGACTTGGCCGTTTGTCAGCTTGTCAAACTTTAAGACTTCAAATAGTTAATTTCAACGTTTTTAAAAAGGATTAATGAATATTTCTTGGTGTTTTCAGTAGCGATACCGTCGCATACTTCCAGATTGCCGTTGGAGACTAACGCAACCTAAAAGTCTTCTCTGGTTTCCTTCTGTTGGGAAATAATGTAATACTAATAAAGGCTCTTCGCAAGAATCTTTCTTTTACCCTAACTTCCGTTGTTAACGTAAAGAGTAACCGGAAAGTAGCTTTTTCTTCTACTTAGCTTATCTGTGCTTAATTTATCAGGCAAGCACTGATCAGTGTTGGTAGGTCTTAGACGTTGTAACGTTGTCGATTCGATTGATCGAAGTAACAGTAGTATTGCGTGGTCAGATGGTGAATGTATTGTTATAGGTTTGACAGACCGCTAGCCGGTCTGCACTGTAAATTTTATGGCCAATTGCTTGGCCTATGCCCTAGAGTGAAGTGCAGCGTACTGCACTCGACTTACACCCAATGCGGTATGTCCACACAAAGCAATCCACCCAACTTTACTGTAAGTAAAGTTGACCTAATGCACTGCATGTAATATTATTCCAACATGTAACTATATTATTTTAGCTATTTAGGTTAAACCGACGACAAGGTATATGATGGAGGTTGAAAGAAACCGAAATAAATATATTTCGTATTATTATACTACTAGTCAAGGGACTATTATCGCGATAAATAAACGAAACAATCGATAACGTACGGGAAATTTTGGAAAATAACGGGCCCGAAAGAAAAAAAACGACGAAAACGTATAACTAAAGGGGTAATAGTTTATATTACCGGAACGGTAACGATATCCTAAGCTCGAGTGATATCATAAAGCCGGGTAAATTAATGAATCAACTCCGAAAACGCGGAAGTTATAATAGGCCTATAACCTTAGATATTCCTTTGCCAATTACAGGTGTAAAATGAAAGGTGGTTACTGTTTTCGAAAATATAACTGGTTATTTTAATAATACGTATATTCTAAGCATAACTAGAAGGAGGTTTATCTCTTAAATATATTATATAAAAGGGGTAATTTACGTTTGCGTTTCCTATATGATTAAGTTCTTATGTTAACCTTATTATATACCTTCGGTTAAGTACGAAATCCTAAGAAGCGGTAAACGCGGACATGGATAAATGGTACTTTCAAGTTGATAATGCGTTTAATATAAAATATGTAGGCATTTTTTTACCTATAATAAAGAGAGGTTATTTTTTTCCTATTTATCGTTCAATATGAAAAGGTCGTTTATAATGCGAGGGGTTTGTAATATATTGTCGATATAGTCTCTACTTATTCACGTAAACGTAAAAGAGTAGAAGAGTAATCGTAAAGATTAGTATTGTAGTTGTAAAGATGAGTTATGCTGAGAAGAGGTATTCAGAGAGTGTATGCCACAGGTGAGAGCTTATAAGCTTTCACCCAGAGCGTGCCACTTTGCGAACATCCTTTCTAGACCGCTCCACGAATGTTGCACTTTAAAAGTGCAATCTGTGACGTGTCACGTTATGATGCACTCTGTAAAAGTGCATCCTGCAGCGAAATATGTTATCTTACATACTACCGGAGTGTACCTTGTAGCGTGATATCACTGCAACCTACGTATACTAATTATAGTGATATATAATAATATCTACATAGCAAATCTTTTCTTCTTTCTTTGTGCGCTTCGTATCCATAATCTAGTAGTGATAGTATAGTTGTGGTGCTGTTCGTATTAGTCGTTCGGTAGCGATAGTAGTTTAGGTTTGTTTTTAATTGGTAATAATAGTGGTGCATGCCATCGTTTCAGGCAAAACTTTTCTTTCTTTCGTTAGTAAAGTAGGGATGTTGTAGCTTAGGTTATGTGACCTTCCTCTTTATGTTGTTGATAGTTGTAGTTATTAAAAGTATGGTCTACGTTCCGAATACGTAATTGTAAGCGCTTTGTATTAGCAAGAGCGTTGTTAAGCTGTTTGTTATAGATGTGAGGGGCGTATCTAACGCGATATCCAGAGCGTTCGTTGTTTTTGGGAGCCAAAACCTGTTATACTAACGTAGCCCGTTTTTTCCCCCAGGTTGCATTCCGAAGTACCATTGCAGCTCAGTCTTTCCGTGTGGGTCAGAGCCAAATTATCAATATAGCTCGTCCCTTTGTTAAGGTCCAGTTGCGTATAAAGCATTTAGCTATTTTTCCTCTTGTCGAATGCTAAATATCGTATTCGGGCCTTTCCTTTTCTGGAATAGCAGCTCAGATGACGTATTTGGGCTGCTTTTTTCCTGAAGATACGTTTTTGAGAGCGTACTTGAGCCGTTTCTTTTTTGAAGGCGCGGCCTGAATTTTTTACCCGGCTCTTCTTTTTTATGAAGGTGCGTACCGGATTACTTGTTTGGCCCTATCTTTTTCTGAGGGAGCGGCCTGGATTGTGTATTTAAGTCTTTTTTCTCTTGAAGTTTTCACTTTTAACGTCCTATACCTTGAGGTTGTATCCTTGATAACGTATCTGGCCCTGATTTTTTTTCAAGGCGCGTTTCGGAATGTTTATTCAGTTTTTACTTTCCTTGATATGGATTTTCTTTCCCTTGTGGTTGCGGCCTGAATAGTGTATCCGGCCCTTTTACCTTTTGAAGGCGCGGCCAGGACTGTTTATTCAGACCTTCCGTCTTTTGATTCCTCGCTTTTAATAACGCCTTTAGTCTTTTCCCTTCTTGAGGGCGCGGTTCGGGTTGTTTATTTAAGCCTTCCGGAACTTGAGTGCCGGTCAGGCTTTGCAAAACCTTTTGATAAGTCTATAAGGATTTGTTCGGCCCTTTCATCTCTTAGATACGGAGTCGTGAAACCCGTTCCTTTTCACCTTTCTAAAACGGGACCTCGTAAAGTTGGCTTATAGCGAACAGTGCTTCCGTAATATGATATATACTACTAAGTGTATTAAGTCCTCTGTCTCGTAACTCTATATGAAATACCCTTAAAACTGAAGTATTTACCGTTCGCTTTATTTTCAACATCTATCCTGGAAAATCGTTTGAAAACTTATTAAATAAATTAAAATTCGAAACATAAATGCCCGAATAATTATACTCCAATATTGAGAAATGATGTAAACAACGTACTTATTTGCACGCACAGGGTCAAAGTTAGCCACTAGTTACTTTATTTTGTCGTTTCAAAAATTCAAGTTAATAAACTTCAAAACGTTTTCCTGCAATATGTTACACTTAACAAAGAGTGCATATAACTGTTTACTTTAGCCAGATTCGTCCTATATAAAACCACAACCAAACAAAAAGAGGTGTGAATGGTAAATCTAAATAAAATAAGGTATTAGGATCGATACTAAAAGGAAGTGGGAAAAATAATTTCAAAAAGTGAAGAAATATTAAGATCGATGTGATGAAAAGTACATTCAGAAGTAACGAGGTTCGTAAGCGGTTTGGTTGGTGAATTTGAGGCGTAGGTGGTTGTGTTAGCGTTCTAGAAGCTATATCCTAGCCAGTCTCTAGGGTTGTAAGAGGTTTAGGTGTTGTGTTGTGACCGCTTTTGGTTTTCGCAAGCGTTGTGGATGTTGCATCTTGGCTGCTCTTGGGTTTCGTACGCGGTTTGGATGCTGCGTTCAGGTCGGACGGTTCCTGATGAAGGGTTTCGAAACTTGGTGGTTTTGGCTCGCGTAGCCTAGTATATAATAAGACGCTTTTTAAGAAGTACGCGAGTGCTTTTAAAGCGCCAAAACAAGTTGACGGATAACACAACCGTGCTTTTAACATACAAGATACTAATTGGTTGATAATATCGTACCAAAGTGGTTCTTTTTAAAGTTAATTCAGATTTTATAGTTTCACTACACTTCGAGTTTTAAAGGCGTTTCCGCGTAATTTTTCACATTCTTATAATTCTTTTAAGATGTAATATTAAAGTACAAATAGTTGTGACCGCTATAGCATTCCACTATAGGTATTTAAATTCGGTTTGTATTTTTTCCCCCAAGTTAATTTTAAAGATTGGTATTGTAATAGTAAAGATAAGTTATATTGAGAAGAGGAATTCGAAGAGTGTACGTTACAGGTAATATTCATAAGATTTCGCTTCGAGCGTGCCACTTTGAGAACGTCCCTTCTAGACCGCTCCACGCATAGTATACTCTGAAAGTGCAATCTACAGCGTATTACATTATTATACACTCTAAAAGAGTGTATACTATAGTGTAACACGTTATCGTATACGCTACTAGAGTATACCTTACAGCGTGATTAACTGCTACCCATGTATAATAACTGTAAGGATATATAGTAATATCCTTAAATATAGTCAGCAGCAGGGTATTTAAATATAAAGGGGCGGTATAATTTATAAAAAGGCTACCTTTTACCATCAAAAGCGCTAATAGTAGTTCAACTGAAGCCAGAACTATCGTAAATATTAACTTTATTGATAGGGGGAAGCAAATAGGATACGAAACATTAATAGGTAAATAAAAGTTAAATTAAAACGCGAAAAAAGATAGTTATAAATAAGTCTTTTATAAGAGGTGCGACATGAATAATTAGTGTAAGAGGGGCTGACGAAATGGAAAGAAAAATTAAAAAGGTTTTACGAGTTACGGTAAAGGTTGTATTTATAGATACAGGCGGACCGGAATCGATAAAGGCTATGCATTATACGGAAAGTTAAAAGGCGGGTTATATGGCATCGCCGACCCGGGGTTAAACCGGTTTATACGTTATATAACACGTTAAAAGGGCGCGTTATACGATGCCGGCGATTTAAGGTTAATTCAGCCAATACATTATACAGTATGTTAAAAGGGCGAGTTATATGGCGTTAGCGACTGAGGTTTAAGTCGGCTGATACGTTATACGGTACGCTTAAAGGATGCGTTATATAACGTGAACGGTTTAAAGTTAAATCGGCCGATACATTATACGATACGTTAAAAGGGCAAGTTATACGACGCTGACGGCTTAAGGTTAAACCGGTAGATACGTTATGCGGTACGTTAAAAGGTACGTTATAGATCCACGCCTAGCTCGCGTCCGACCTGCATATTAGGTGGGTACTGCCCGCTTCCTACATTTAATCAACGGATTATTACAGCCTTTACGGCCTTTAATAAAAAGATGGGTATATTATAAACTTGCGTTATTAGCAATTCAACCTATAGATTTTTTAACTATAGAAGTAATGACATATATAGTACACGGTATGGGTCTAGTTCGAGCGCAGTCCATATATAGCTCGTGCGAGGGCACTTAACGGGCTATACACTAAACATACCAATAAGTCCTGTACGAAGGACTACTGATACCTCTTCTAGTCTTCCGCCTGTACCTCAATAGTAAACTCCATTTGGCACCTACTTGGATTACTATACTAGATCGGACCATAACATATTACAACGAGCGATATCGTTAAGTCGCGTTAAAAAAAGCCACGTTGCGCGACTTTCCGCTTAATCTTCAAGTCTCTACGCCCCTGAATCAGTAAGTCCCTTAACTTCTAGGTTCTATACCAGCAAAAATATCAAAAAGACACTTACTTCAAAACTATTAAAGGCAATTAAAGCATTCGAATCACTTAATTTCAAGTATTACGATAAGAAACTTTGAAAAAAACAATATAAATGAAAACTTAATTAAAAAGCAGTTAGTCAACTTTATAGATCCATATATCATGAGGAAATATGGTGGCGAAAACCTTAAATGTGACGTCCACGTGTTTTCTTTTATAAATATCGTAAGTTTTTTAACCACTGGACCATTAATATGTCAAAGAGAATCTAAAAGGGCGTTTAATATAAGTTAAAGGTATAGCTGAAATGACGAGGAGTATATATATTAGATTAAAACTTTACCAAACTTGTAAAACCTCTTCTCAAGTTAGTTTAATTTGAGAAATGTTTTATAAACCAGCGGGTTAAAAGAAAGCGTGTTAAGATCGTTTCATGCTTTTTCATACGTTTTTTTAAAAAGAACTCTAGTCAACCCTCAGTTACGTTAAACCTTTAATCTTACCGCTGGCACCAGCTTTTTATACGCTAACGATAAAGAACCTATTCATTTGCTCGATACCTTGGAATTTTTACGTTATAATAAGAATTACGTTTTTAGCTACAGCAAAGCGCATAAATAATTAGCTGTCAATGTGGTAAAGTAAATTAACGTTAACATCATCCGGTTAATGAAATTAAATAGTTAAATACTTCAAAACCTTCTTTATAACTAAGTCTCCCTTGCCACTTAATCCTTCCCTAAAATCGTTAAGTTTTTTGAAGCAAAACTTTCTACGAAATGTACTTCTATACGTATGAACCCATTACAGGTTCTATTACATAACTTTATATTTTGGGCCAAACAACTGGTAATTACAACTAATATTGGAACTTTAAGAGCTTAAAATCTAAAGTAATAGTAAATACCTTCGACGACTGGTACGACTATTGTAACCTTCTCCCCATATCCATTAAAATAGTTAACATTCATTAAATTTTTTTTACGGATTTCGCAAAAATTTGAAATAATGTAGAAAAGTATGATTTAAAGCCATATAACCTTTCTAATACGAAAATGATATACTATTTTCATATCTGTAAGTGAATAAAGGTCCCTTTTCTGGTTTTTACATACTATTCCTTGAAATCTTCACAAGAAACACCAGAGATTACGACTTGACTTTCCTAACGAAAGCAAAAACCTTACTAGAAATTTATAATAGTATAAAAAGCTACTTTAAAAACAGTATCTATTTTACGCAACATTATACGAACTAGACTAAAATAAGGTAAATAACAATCATAGTAAAGAAAAAAGGAGAGAAAATTTCGACGAAACTTGTTAATTAAATCATTAAAAAGTTGATAATATGGAAACAAGCAATATAGAAAGTCTATGTTAAAGAAGATATGTTACGAAAGCAAATATAAGTGGTAGGTTTAGTTGTAAACGAGTTCGAATATGTTTTATAACGCCTTAATGCTACCAATAAGGTTTTTATCAGCTAGTTACGGTCCCTTTTTACGACCGTAATAACAAGTATCTCGAATTAACTCGGTATGTATCTTTAAGCTAATGATTTCCACGATTTGAATATGAAAAAACCGTATGATAGTATAATATATCGATTGTAGGTACGGGTAGTCTTCACGTTTAAAATATGGAGTAAGGTCTTTGAACTAAAAGTCATAGTTATAATGGCGTTAACAATGAGGTCAAGACTCAAATGTATTTGCTAATCGTAAAAATTATCGTCGTAATAGTGGTAAAAAGTGTTAAATCTGTATTAAATCCGGTTGTTAAACAATTAGTTTCCCTTACACTAAACTTTATGAATGAGAGTTAATATATTACAACCAGTACCCAATGTATTTTATGAAGGATTACTTAGACTATATCGTAAATTAAGAGGGTGAAATTTATGTTAACAAAAACTATATACTTACGAAATTTACATAACATAAAGGTATTGCTCCTAGAGCGACTCAATAACTAGCCGACCACGTCTTTTTATACTGTTTAAGTTGCGAAAATCATTATATTTACCTCGACTAAGCCGCTAACCCATTATATACAATGAACGTTTATAATAGGTACACGAACCTCACGTTCCAAGATATTATGTTAAATATAGGGAAATTAAAGTGCTTGATTAAAAGATATTCACAATACGTAGGATTTAGAAAGAGAAAAAATATTGTTACAGAGATTAATCGTTAAAATGATAGCAATACTAAGGTAAATTTCAGGGATAATAACTATCGTTACTAAAATATATATATATATATACAAGCTATCATCAAGCCGATTACATTTCATATCCTTAAATTTCCCACCGCATTTATCTTATATTTAAAAGATATAAAGATTCTAGATATTAACGTCGACGTCAATATTGCAAAACTGGTTAAAAACGAGTAATGATTCCCTTTCACCTTTGAGCAGAAGTATTTATGGTTTTATATTTAGGATATGAAGGTTACGGTGTTGAACTTAACGAAGTTATAAATGCGTTAGATTTATCGGCGTTCCAGTTAACTAACTGATAATAAGCTATATGAAATCCCTGACTTCATAGGGTATAAAAATATAAAATTCTTTGCCTTGGAGGCTATTATAAAGATTAACCACTATTGGAAAACTCACACCTAACCCCCCGCACCCCCAAAATTTAAATTTACACTAAAAGATGACAAAGATTTCAATTTCAAGATTTTTGTCGATATATTTTACATAGATTATAAGTTTCCTCCTTTACGTTATTTACATCCTAACCTTTTTTCACGAAGTGAAATTCCTTAATTTTCTGTTAAGAAAGGATACGTAAAGAACGTTAACAATATTGTACATCCACACGTACTTAGGCCTACCGAATATTGTTGTTCAAGATGCCGGTATCAATTTTACGGTGGCAGAGTTTTCAATAAACCAGAAAGTAATTGGAATTTAGTATAAATAAGTGCCTAATAAAACCTACTGGAGTATTAGGAAGGGTAAAAAGGCACACGTATTACTCCTAAAAGCGTAAGATATCCTTGCGTTAAAGATTGGAAGCATTACGAACTAAAAGATACGTTTCTAAGTGGTGGAAAAGGATTTGAATAATATTGTGAGCCTTAACGGCTTAGTACCAACGCTGCTAGTTTTTAAAGCATATTCTAACCTGACGAATAAATCTCCATTATCAGTATGTACCTATAAAAGGCCTGTGGTATACAGAAAATCTCTAAATTAATTACGGAATGAATCGGTACGATATTAAGTTAATGATGACCTCAACACCAGAAACGGTCCTACGACGATTGATGTGCTTTATTTTTCGTTATAGAGTGAAGTCCTCGTCTGGCGGGAACCAGAAAAATGGGATAGCCTATTTAAGATCACCTTACATTATGGCGACTGACGATAATGATGAAGATCATCAAGCCAAGCGGATCAATTAACAAAACACTCCTCCCATCGTAATCGACAAATCGATGAAACGCCACTGGCGCAGCCGACCGCTAAAGAGGAGAAATGTTAAGGATAAGAAATACGCACCGGGCCGAATCTACAATACTATTTGTGTTAATAGGAAAGAAGACAATTAATACTTGGTTATAAAACTTAAGGCCCAAAATATTACCAAGACTTTCAGCAAACTTTTTAACAAAAATAGTAGCGTTAAAACTAATGGAATTTTTATTCGAAAAGCTATATAATTTTAATTTAAACCCTAATTTAATTTTCAAAACCAAAATATTACGATTTTGAAATCGAAGATTATTTATAAGGTTAAAGGCAAAGTTATAGTACTACTGTATGGAACGTTACACTTAATCGCTTAAGGATACGATAATAAACATAAAGATTTAATCTTTACATAGTCTTTCAAAATTTTAAAAATTAGCTAGCTATAAGTAATTGGTTTAATAATAAGTTTGTTAACCAAAATCAATAGGAAACTCAGCTTAGTAGCTATCATATAATGTAAAAGTATATGTGCTTGAGAATTAATCTAGAAAGGATCATATTATTGGAACTACTGTAAAGATTTCGTAACGAATACCCTCCAGTAATAGTTGAATAATGTATGAAGTCATTATACGAATTAACTAAATCAATTGTTGATTGGTTCCGAACCTCTCAATCGCATTTTAAATCGAGGCTAGGCATCATTTTTTTAACTTACGATTCGTGTTTACTGGTTAGGTAATAAAAATATTCCTGTGTGATGGGTTTTAATACTAACTATAACATTGTTGTTTGAGTTAATGGCCTTATAGCAGTGAAATAGCAAGAGATTAAAGACTTTAAGGTCTAAAATTATAATCTAGTCGTAACTTTGGCTTAAATTAACTAACTTAACTTTAATGGATCGTTAATCCGTATATATAGTATTGAAGATACCTGACTCAATGTTTTTTAAAATGGCTAGGGTGGTCACCTGGCTACAATTGACAAAACTGGAGTGGTTAGGGCTTAACAGTACTTAAAAAAACGTTTGTAACAGCTATATCGCCATCTTAAAACAACCGAAAGTTTTTTACGATTTATCGATTATAATACAAGCACAAAAACCCGCGGATGAAGACTATAGCCGACAAAATAAAAGTTTGAAATGACAGATAAAGAATCTAGATCGTGAAATTCATATAGTCCAGATAAACTCATCAAAATCCAAATGAATAATATTTTCGAGCATCTTCTTCACCAATAATTCGAACATTTTGTTACAAATGAGATTTATCATAGGCTTTGTCAATAAAAATAGGAAAAAAGATCAGTTTAATATTATTGAAAGCCTTATTCATTCAAGATCCATCAAGTATATAAAGATTACATAAAGCGTGTTGACTTCAAAGGTTTACGTCATGATAGCTGGCTTTTATATAGATATAATGATATAGGAAACTCGTAACATAGTTACCAAGCAGTGAAGAATTCCTCCTATCCCGGTAATAATTTATATCAACTCGTGGAACCTATTAGAATACCTTTCTAAACTCGAAATCACCTGCGAAAAAAGCCTAATAATCGATGTAATAACACTCTGTAAAGCTTCAAAAGGAAAACAGATGAATGAATCCCGATAAATTCATAGTAAAGACAATATTACGGACGATATAATGAAATTATTACTAAACAAGGCTTTTAAAAGGTTTGTGTATAGCAATAGTCTGACCATACGCATTAAGGACTACAATAATAGGAAATCTAGCAAGATTAAGTCATGTACCGGAAAATAGAGGTGCCCTGGTAAACTGGATTACCAGGGGAATAAAGCCGATGATAGTGATTTATTTGATTGACAATGTTAAATTTGAGGTTCAATCAAATATTTAACGAAAAACTTGTTTGTGGGTATTTTTAAGGTTGGAACTCGGAGCCATAGCGTGAAAAGGGGTATTTAGTGTCAGTTTGGTTACGAAATTGATAGGGGTCTAGCCAGTGAACGAGGAAGCAATTCAGTGGTAACCGGAAACGATTGGTTGACTACACTAATATACATGCATAAAATGAAACGTCGCCAGTATTAGAATAGTAGTAATTACAATATAATAATTTAACATTATTTACAGTAAATTTGACTATATTGACTGCAATTTCAGGGTATTATTCTATGGATTTATGAGATTGACCGCGGGTTTAATATAGTATGCACCCACGTTACATTTGGGCACGTGCCAAGCAATTGACTATATATATTACTGTGAAGACCAACTAGTAGTTTACCAATCCTAGAACAATATATCTACTACTTGACCACGAAATAATACTGTTATTTGAAATAATCGAATGGACAACGTTTCAATGTCTAAATATCTTCCAACAGTTGCCATGTTAACGACTTAGTATCTTTAATTTTAATTCAGAGTCAAGTAGCAATTTCATCTAATATAACTGTCAATTACGACTTAGCTATTAACTTGTTTTCAGGATTCAACGATTTTGATATATTTACCGTAACTGAGCGATATTCTCTATAAAATTAATCTTTTGGTTACTATTTGGTGATTTATTACGTTTGATCAGTGATTTTAACCCGTTTCATAAACGATTTGGAAATCTTGGTACAGCCTGTTTAGTTTGAAAACTAAGAACTTATTCGTAATTAGTTTTCAAATCGTACATAATATAAGCTTAAGAACAATCTTTCAATAGTCTAATAATAAAGTATTCACTTTTCAACTATCATGAAAACATATGCAATATCCAAAGTTTTCCAGATTTGTGGCCTTGAAGAAAAACCTAGTTTATAGTGGTTTTTTATCAAAATCGGTCTATTAACACTGAATATCTCTAGAAATTACTTTGTTTCATTATAATAAGATTATCTATGACTAACTTGCTATCAAATACTAATTAATATTAGTAGGCCTTCATCATTTCCACATAGTCTATTTGAATCTCCAATCAAAGTAACTGGTATTGCATTAAAATTGGTATGAATGTTGTTCTAATTTTGATTATTCATTAGTCGGTCTACATACGAATTTGTATCGGCAACTGCTTGGCTCTTTCCCCTCATTGAATTTTTCACCATAATGCAGTTAAGTTGCAGACAATATAATCAATTTTAATGTACTGAAATTGAATGCTATTCTAATAGTCTCAATCATTTCGTATTTTAAAGTTATAAATTACAAGAAATGAAAGTTTTTTTTACCTTAAACTTGACAATTCATATTGAGTAACACTTCAAATGAACTATTTGAATCGAAATTAAATCGTTTTACATTTTATAACTAAAGTTTAAGAAACTAATTCATAAAAATCGTTTTATTACGCACTAGAATTAATCGGTTTGATTTTTCTGAGCTTTTTCGTTGATATCATTTTTTTAAATATCAAATATTCCGACTTTTCATTTCAAATCAACTATACCTTAATCACCAAATTATCATCTTAAGTTTCTTTAGATACCGCGCGTTTTATCTTTTCCATTCTTTATGTGAAAGAACTAAGCCAAAGCTGTGGCTCAAAGTGACCAAATACTGTCTATAATCCTCGTTGAAAAGAGAGAGAGTAAGTCTCTGCTATATAGCTATTATGAAGCTAGTATAATGAGGAGATACCTAATTATGTGACTGCTCACGTAGCTTAGACATGGAAAATATTATTCTAGGAGCATCGTAGTAGCTAAGTAATTGCTAGAGTCAAATTCCTAGCGATTTTTAGAGCAGGTATTAGTTTATAATATTACTTTCAGTGTTAGAATTGTAGTGATTGCAGTGCAGTCAGTCAACTATACTGTCAAGTAAGTTGACTACAGTGACTTCAAGTTAAGTTTATTGTTTTGTGGATGGACTGTACTAACTGTAAAGTCAAATTTAGTATGTACCTAATTTCGACCAGTGTACGGGCTAAGAAATTGGCTATATAAATTAGTGTGTATATAGGTTAACGGTCTTTCAAATCTAAAACAATACATCCACCACTTTACCACCTAATACTACTATTACTTCGAATGATTCGAAACAACAAGGTTACAACGCCTAAAGGACTATTATTGGTAATTTATATTAACACCAATATGTTGAAGGTACTACACAAGAAGATATTGTGTAGGCCTATAGATTCAAGTATTCTAGAATCTACATAGAGGACTTGATATATGATCAATTATAACCTCATAAGGATTTCGATCAAGATTGAGACTCCGTACTAGCCAATACAAGTGTATACTATTAAATACTAGTTCCTACGTACTAGTAAATACTAGCCCAGGCAGAATCTCCGTGCTAATCCTTTGTAATAGTCAATACTAGTACTTTCACTAGTAAAAAACTAGTGATAGTGGAAATATCTACAACTCCGGTGAATTCTTGATCCATTAGTATTGGGGGGTTTATTACTTGAAGTCTGTAGGAAGTAATGATTGATCCTATAGGCCTTTATATTGAGTTGCGTGCTGTGTAACTGAGCCTATTGTATATTTCAACACAATAAATTCTTATTAAATCAAATCCCAATTATCTAGGTAAAAAAAGTGTTTTTTGCGGTTATATTTTGTAGGAAAAAAAAAAGAATTTTACGTAAGGCTTTTACAAATTGCGTTGGTTTTCATAATAATAAGTAGAGGAAACTTTTGAGTCAAATCGATTTTCACGTTAACTTCAATGTAACAACGGTATCGTTATCAGAAAAATACCAAAAAGTTTTTCTTAATTCTTCTTAAAGATAAACGTTAAAATTAACCGGTAAAAGTCTTAAAGATTGTTAAGTTCACAAACGACTAAGTTAATATTACTACGGATATTACGACTGCAAAAAAGACCCAATCTCGCCTTTTAACCACTAATAACAATAACAAATATCCTTCAACTTTACTTTTTACATCTAAATTAACCTTTTATAATACTTCTTTTCCGCTACCCATATATCATAAGATCGTAAATCAGCAGGATCGCTACTTTAAACGAAAACATTAAAAAACGCCAAGTCGCGCCAAAAGAAAATCCACGTTGCGCAACTCCACGCTAAATCGCCAAGTCTTTATGCCCTTAAAAAGCTAAGTTCTCTCGCCCAAATCACTAAGTTAAGATGACATCCAGTCAGTAATACTTGAAAGCAATTAAGGATATTGGAACCGTCTTTTGGAAATATTAAGATAAAGAATTTTAGGTTAAGGTTTTCAACAAGTCTTAAACTGAAAACCATCTCACTAACCACGTTAGCCAATATATCCTGAACACTAATTTCGGCGAAATATTTGGCCGTGATTCCCGCGCTTTTCAAGACTTTGGTAAATTCTCGAGTTATCGGATAATTAACATGTCAAATATAATTTAACTTACAGTTAAAGCCAAATTAAAGAAATAGTCAATTGATGTGACATTTACGTTTTTTAAAATTCCTTTATGAAACTAATAAATTTTTTTTTTGAAAATGATTCAACTGAAAGACTACTTTGAAAATTTTTGATATGAAAACTTACGACAAAAAGAAGACGGTTTCAAAAAATATTAACGGCCTTGAATATAATCCAAAAGACCACTACCGACAGATCTCCAATTGAATTAAATCTTTAAACTCCTCATTAACACCAATTTATTACACTTCGACAACTAGCAACTGATTTATTTGGTTAATGAAAAAATATTAAGTATCCCATACCCCTTAAGGTTTTCCTTCAAATAGTCAAATCACTTAAATTCCTCAAGGTTTTCCTAATACTCGTCAAGTTCCTCAAAGCAAAACTTTCCATGATATAGATATTTACATACATGAACTAACCATAAATCGTTCCACGAAACTTTAACACTAAAATAAAACGACTAATTATTATCCCCATTATCACAACTCTAAAGGTTTAAAACTCAATTTAATAAGAAATATTATCGACGACTAAAACTATTATCGTAACCTTTTACCCAAATCTATCTACATAATCACTATTAATTACAAGCTTATCATAAACTAAGTTAAAGTCTAGAGTAACGGAAAAGAGTATAATGGAAAATTTTACAACGTATTGGACATAAACATAATATCTTTCCTTAATATTTAGAAATAAATAGAACTTTTCTCTTTTAATTTTCACTTATTAAATCTTGAAACTCTTACAAATTACGTCTGAGTTACTACTTAACCTACCCAATCAAAACAAAAACTTTCCAGAAAATTTAAATTGGTATAAAAAAATCACTTCGAATACAACGTCCACCTTGAGTAATACTATACAAATTAAGCTATAAAAAGGTGGATACAGATCCTAAAAAAATAGGAAATAATAATTAATAATCTTAACAAAATGTTGAATAAACCGATATTATACAAATAAATAACGGGGAAATCGACGTTTACGAAGCTACATTTTACAAAAAGGTACATGGAACTATTATGAGTGTTAACGAGTTTTAAATATTCTTTATAACTTTCAAATACCACCTATAAAAGCTTTATTAACCAATTACGCTCTTAGATTAATAGTATAATAATATTTAAGCCAAATTGATTCAATATATATCTCGACTAATACGTTTGACGACAAAAATAAAGTGAATATGATGATAATATATTATATCAATCGTAAATATAAAGGAGCCTAACGTTTCAAATTTTATATAACGGCTTTGACTTAAAAGTTACATTGAAGATAATATCGCATACAAATCTTCAACGGAATTATTAATTATAGAAACTATATTTATGATGGTAGTATAAAAAGTTATATTTGTAGAATGTCTGGTTACGAGTTAACACGCAATATTCCAGTTGAAAGCCATGAGTAATAGTTGATGTATCATATACAATACCTTATTATTTCCAGATAAATCTACTTGACCTATATAGAACACTAAAAAAGTTAAAAAGCTATTGATAACAATAATATAAAAGAATTCATATGACATAAAAATATTACTCCTGAAACGGCCCAACAACTAATTAAACACGCATTTTTATACCGTTCCAGTAGTTCAATCCTCTACATTTACCGTAAAAATCAAATACTTAAGACTTTATACACCTTCAACCTTCGTGATCTTTATGTGAACTATACTTTTTAAGGTATCATACTAGATATAACGGTAGCAAGGTAATTAATAGAAGGCTATTCGTAGTATTTGACATTTCTATAGAAAAGTATTATTATTAGAAAGATTGATCCTTATAATATCAATAAAGCTAAAATTTACTTTGGCTTAAGTAAATAACTATCGTCTTCAAAATCAGATATTTTATAAATAGTTATTAAGCAGATTACGTTTCATATTTTCAAATATGTTACCTCATTTGTTCTTCATTTGAAAGATATTAATATTTTTAGAGTTGGGGTCGAAGTAAATATTTATAAATTGGTCAAAAAACGTCTAGAAATTTATTTTTTCCCTTTATTGAAATTGTCTTTGGCTTCATCTTCATATTTCAAAAATAACGATTGTGAATTTGATGGAGTTAAAAGGAAGATAATTAAATATACCTTCCTATTACATAACTTTCGATAAAGTAAATGAAGTCATTTAATCCACAGTATCAAAAAAGTAAAATATTTCGTTTTGAAGGTTATTAAACACTATAATATTATTATTAAACATATATATAAACGTCTGAAAAATTTGAATTTACATTAAAAATAAGAAGAATTGTAATCACGAGATTTTCGTTAACCTGTTTTATTTAAAGAATTAGCTTATTGATTAAGTTATAAACCATGCACCCTTTTTTAAATGCTTAGTGTTTTAAACCTCTATTAACGAAGGACAAATAATGAACGTTAAGAATGTAATAGATTAACACGTATTTAGGTTTATTAAATGTCGTTGTTTACAATATCAATATCAACTTTGGGGCGGTAGAGTTCCAAATGGTTGTTATTATGTTGGGAATCTAATATAAATAGGTACCTGTTAAGGCGTATTAAAGTCTTGAGAAGGTTGAAGAAGCATACGTATTATTTTTCAAACGTATAATATCCTTACATTGAATATTAGAAGCTTTACATATTAGGAGGCCTCCTTTTAAACAATGGTATAGTATTCGAAAGACATTGTAGGCGCCAACATCTTAATTCTAACGTTGCTAGTCTTTGAAGCATACATTTTTTTGATGAATTAATCTTTACGATTTATTAGTATTTCAAAGAGGGCTCTAACGTATAGTAAATTGCTACCAATATGGAAGGAATCATGAAAGTGTTTATTTAATAATTTTATTAATACCAGGAATGGTCTTAGAATAATGAACGTGTTAGATGTTCCATTATGAAGCGAATTTATTACATAGAGAAAGTCAGAAAAATGAGATGGCCAATTTAAAATCGGAAGTATCCCTAACTTTAAAGTAATTATTAATATTATCAACAATTTTATAACATTTCACATAACCGAAGTTAAATTTTCCATCACTGCAACTGATGGAAACAATAACAACAATAATAAAAATACTTCAGTTATCCGAATTAGTTATTATGATCCTTCTCCTTGATTAATCAATAAAATAATGAAACATTGACGACGCGAATGATTATTGAAACGAATAAATACTTAAGATAAGGAATACATACTAGGCCTAATTTACAAGGCTAATTGGGTTGATATAAAATAAAAGTATAATTAAGATTTGACTTCTAAGTTCCGCGTATAAAAATATTAAAACTCTCGGTAAGACTTTTTTAAAAAAGTGATAAGTTTGAAGTTAATTAACTCCTCGCCCTTAACGTTGTACAATTTATACCTAAACCTGACCTCAACCTCAAAACCCCGAATATTACGATTTTAAAGTCGAGGATTATTTACGAAATCAAACACAAAACCATAATGAGACCGTACGAAAGGTCATACCTAACTGGTTGAAGGTACAAAGATATGGGCAAGAAATAAACCGTTACGTAATCGCTAACAATTTGAAAAATTAACTAATACTTAATAGTTTGCCTAGCAACAAGTTTTCTAATCAAAATTTATAAAACGTTTACCCTTAATGAATATAATATTATCCAAACATATACATAAGTAACGATGAATTTAGAAATGATCGTTTTATTAAAACGACTGTCAACGCTACGCGATAGGTGTATTTTAGAAACGGTTATACAAGACTTGAAGCCATGATAGGAACTGGCGATAAAAGACGTCCATTGGTTACTAACCTATTAATCGAATTTAAAATCAGAGTTAAACACGAAATATTTAATTTATGAACCGTACTTGCTAATTACGCATAACGAAGCTTTCGGCTTTATGGACATATAAACTAACGATTTAATTTTCGTCAGAATGAATGGCTTTATGATATTGCAAGAATGTACGATTCAAGACTTAAACTACTAGAATTACAAGCGGGTTTCGATTTGGATGGATGAATATTTAGACTATATCAAATCTTTATTACAAAAATATTATATTAACGATATTCGATTAAATTTCGTGAAAAGTGCTAAAATATCAAAATTAGAATAATTCACCAAATTAATACGGCCAAAACTCAAATGTATTTGAAGCAACACGTTTGTGACAGTTACATTTCGACTTAATACAAATGAAAAGCTTTTCCTAATTTGTCAATCACTATCGGTAGTGTCTAAAAGATCTATTCACGTGAAAGGGTAACTCAGAAGAGTAATCAAGATGATTGGTATTTGAAGTATAGTAAGGATGAAGATATGCTAAGAAGAAGTATCCAGAGGTGTACGCCACGAGTGAGAGCTTATAAGTCCTCTACCCAGAGCGTATCACTCTGGAATACTCCTTTCAAACCGATCCACGCATTGCCGTATGAATCGTAAAAGGTTTAAATCAGAAAGTTTGGATAGGATTAGAAAAGTCTAGCCGAGGTAGTATTTATAGTTCGTGCCTGGTTGGTATAGTTAGATGAAAGCGATATAGTTAATAATAGAACCTTTTATTATTTCTGACAGGGGTAATTATACGGTGGTAATTACATAGGAGTAATTGCTTAGGGGTGAATGCGTAATTACGTGGTAGGTTCAATATAAAAAAATGTATCGCCTTCGTTTCAGGCAAAACTTCCTTTTTTTCTTTTCGCTGAAGGCGTGTAGTTTCAGCTAATACAAGTTCCTATTTTAATACAACCTTTGATCTACCTAACTTAACCAAACCGTTTTTGATACATAGGTCACTTAGCCTGCACATATACTAACCTATTTTTCGAATAAATGCCGCGTAAGAGTAGGAATACAAGGCGCTATTTAACGCGAAAGCGGTAGCGCGCCGTTACTGCCGCCGCCGCCGCTACAGCTGCTGCTACATCCACTACTACCACCACTAGTAGAAGTTCGCCTTTTTCGAGCGAAATGTCGTTTATCGCTGTTACGCCATCAGCCGCCGTGCCGTTAAGCCTTTTCGCCACTGCTTTTTTTGCCATCGCCTTTTTCACCGCTGCCACCCCCGCCGCCATTACCCCATCAAGTCCGGCCGCCCTTACGCCACCTAGCCCGGCCACCCCCTTCGCCTCACCCCTTCCTGCTGCTACCGCGCCGCCCTTTTCCTCCCCCCCTTTTTCCTCCGCCTTTCCCGGCTCGGAAAAGGAGCGGGGGGCTTTTAAGGTTATAAACCTTACCCTTTCCGCAAGAGTAAAAACCCTATCACCCGTAGGGGCCCCTTCGCATCGCAAACGCAACCTATCGTAGTTGCGCCAAGGTATGTACATTTTAAGCCCTTCATTTGTAAGCTTTTAACTTTACCTTATAAATAAGGAGTACGAGGCGGACCTCCTTCACCATTTCGAGTTCTATATCGTTAGGGTACGCCGTAAAGCCTTTTTAATACATTAAACGCTGGAATAGCGTACCCGGATCCGTAGCCATAAGTTGTTAATAAACACGCCCTAAGTATCGCATATCGCGTTCGCGGCTGCGGGTAAGTCCGTTGGCGATTGTTATAAATGTAGGGGTTATTCGGCACGTTGCCACCATTACGAGCAGATTGGCAGCTCGTATTTCCCCGTTTTTATAGTTTTGAAACTGTAGGCCGAAGCCGTATTACGTGACCGCTGGCTTTTTAGTAAATTCAAATCGACTCCTAAAAAATATTTTTAGCAAAAATATCCTTTAAGGGTAATCCGAAAAAACAAGTCGTTGTAAATAATTAAAACAACCCGATTTTAATTATTAGTAGGCGTCAATTGGTGGATCAAAGAGATGACAACTGCCGTCGCCGCCTGGAAACGGAGCCTCCGTATATACTGCGTGAGCGAGTTTAACGGCGTTATTATACATCATTTCGAAAAGGGTAATTCTTTCCCTACATATTTACTTAAGGGTATAACTAATAAGGTATATAATTATATCTTCGTTAGCGTTAATAACACCTTTAGTGGTAAAGGTAATGAAGTTAGTATAAAAGGGGAAAACGACAGGGAGGATGGTAGAGATGTAACGGCGTTGCCTTATTCTTTTAGTAATGGATAAATGCCTATAAGCCAGGCCAGCTACCCGGCCATAATGTAGTACGTTATATAATAATTTTATCAATTTTTATAAAATGATCGTTTGAAGTAATTAACGTGATATAAAATACAAAATAAAAGATCGGTACGAATAGTCGTGTTAAATAAAGGTAAAAATCGTAATTATACGAATAAGTTGTTAAAAGGAAGGAAAAAATGGTAATCGGTACAAATAACGTAAAGCGGGTCTATTTAAGTAGGTGAAAAGATAGTTAGGTAATTTATCAAAGTTGTGAAACCTTTTTAATAACCTTAATAAATAGTATGTTTATTAATACAAGTGTTTTTAGGGTTTCGTTCGGTATGAATTTGGTTATCGAATTCATTAGGTTGGATTTCCCGTTAATTTATTTCATTTCTTCGATTTTACGGCATTTATACGACTCGCGTAAAGCTATTATATCAATTATCAAACACTTTTCATTCTGAAAACCTAATTTAACCAGGTACTCGTAAATCAAAAAAGAATTAGTATATACAATATAAGGAACGGAACGAAAACTAAGGTTAATAATAATTATTTGGGCTGTTATTGTAATGGTAATATTCGAGTCGAAGCCTTTAATTATATTATAGATTTCGAAAACCAAAACGCTTTGGGTAACCCTTTTGTATTTGGTAAAACTTTAATAGAAAATATTTTCTCGAAACGTAAAGCTGTTTTAGGCCAGTATTTCGTTACCGAAAACTAGGACGAAACCGATTTATAAGTTATAGTCGTTGTTATTAGCGAAGAAGTCGTTAGTAAAAATAAATAACTTCGTAATACGTATATCTGATGGTATAAATTATAAGCCGCGTTTTAAATTATGTATTTTCCACGAAAAAAGTTTATTAAACGTTTTGTATACATCATTCGTTGGCTTGGTTTGGTATTATTCGGCGATAAATATGTTGAAAGTTTCCTTTAATTATGTTATAAAGGTAACTCAAACGCTGTTTATACGTTAATATTTTTAATCGTCGGCTCTTTTTACGTTGTTCAAAGTAATAAGAGTAACTTTACCTAGTTAATCCTTTTACGTAAAGATTAAAGTACCGTTTTAAAGGGTAATCGTGGTACTATTAAAGTTGATTACATTTTTTTTTTGTTAAAAACGTTTTTAGTTTAGCTTTTAGGCCGGTTTCGAAAATTTTTCCTTATTTAGATGTGTAAAACAAAAGGTTATACAAAGTTAAAGTTTCGTTTATCTGTATACCCATCAATATAAAACCCTTCGAATAGGCCATTAATACCAAAATGTACGGGTCAAAAGTAAAGCTAATTATCCTAAATAGTTACTTATAATACCTTTAATAGGTATCGTATTAATAAATACCAGTTTCAGCTAAACCATGAAGTGGTTTTAAAATACGTAAGATCGTTTGAGGTAGGTGATATTACCTAAGGTTTTTTAGTATGTCGGTATAAATTCGTCGCTTTAGCTGTTTTTAGAATTAGGTTTAAGCCTACGTTATATCGCGAAATTTAACATATAGGTGATATAAAATGTTAAAAGAGACCTCGAATATAAAAATCAGGCGATGGTTAACCCGTTATAATATAGGTAATTAGGTCATAATATCCTTTTTACCTTTATCTTTATAGCCTTTTACAACTCAACGGGTCTTTTTGTAAGATTTTCCGGCTTTATTTTTAATTTCGTAGATAAAGCGGATTAAAAATATCATGTAAGAGTCGTAAACGGTTATGTTCAAACGTTTGAAGCGAAATACGCCCTATTTAATAAAGGTTAAGATTTTTATTTAGATAAATTAGGTGAATAGGGTACTTAAAGTAGTAATAATGCCCTTGTAGCCAATCTTTAGGCTAATCTTGTTGTTTACTATTTCTTTTTACGTAATAAAGAAGTCCGTGGAAATTTTTTTAAGGCGTTTTATGATTTTAAAGCTGAAGGGACGTCTTCGGCGTCGAGGTTTTAGCGGGTTTAGTATAGATAGTCCAACTTTGTATAACGTGGTCGGGTTAGATTCGTGTTTTAGGGGTGAGACTGGAGTTAAGGTCGGGTTAAATTCGTCGTTTTGGGTAATATTTCGTTGGCGGTTTCACTTGGTTTATGCGTTCGGTCCGTTCTTTTTTTTTTCTTTTTCTTGTATTTCTGTACTATTATTTAGCGAAACGAATTCGTTTAGTTTGGTAAGTTAACGAGTATGTTATGGCCCCTAAATACGTTAATATTTTAAGGGCTAGTTTACCTATCCTTCGTTTTCCAAACTAAAACTTTCGATTATAATAGTAGGTTTAGTACGTTAGTTTTACGTAGGTTATTTCTTGTAACTAACGCCTTAGATATATCTTTTTTTACTCGTAGTAAGCGTAGGGACGCCATAGATTTATCTAAAGCATTGGTGTTTTACACTGTGGATAATAATAGGGTAAAGTCTATATAAATCCTCGGGTAGGTATTAAAAACAAGTAGTGTAAGGATAAGTTTATTTACGCTAAAAGTGGTATTCATAACGTTAACCGTTATTTAAAAAAGAAATTCCTTAAAACTTATGTGTTTTAGTTTTTTTTTGATAATATTTTATACGTTTTTTATAGTGGTTTATGATATTTTCTATACTTTTTAATACTTCATAGGGCTTTTATTAGGATTTGCTTATATTTTTAAATGGTTATATAAGCTTTTTTCCGTCTTCCGGTAAAATCAAAAGCTATCACAGCATTGAAAGTAATTTAATTTAAAGGCTCGAGGTCAAAGTTTATCTAGTAGTTAATCTAAGGGTTTTAACAATTTAAAGAAAAAACGTTTCGTATAAACTTAGCGGCTTAAAATAACGTGACCGTATTGACGACGTAGAAGATCAGTTAGCTGTTTAGGTATATTATATTAATAACTACCTTTTAATTAAAGTTTCCATTGTCTTAAAGGCGAAATTCAAACGTTGTAAGGCTTATAAATAAAGTTAGTATTTATAGTAAAACTGCTAGATAACTTCGAATATGTTTTCCCCTATATTTATATAGCCTACGGCATAAAGCAGGCGTAAAAAGCGTTAGGTAACGGGGTATCCGAATCGTCGGTGTGAAGTTCGTAATTTTAGTTAAGTTAAGTAAATAGTTTTCATTATACGTGATTTCGGAAAGAACTACAAGTAGCTGAATATAAACTTAAACGATACGGATACGCCGTTCGAGGAGCGGATAAGCTAATTGGTTGTATTCCAGACCTTCATTTCAACCTTATTTATATTAGCTAATACAAGCAAAAATAACGTTTTAAAATCTATTATATAAAGCTTAATCGGTTCGAATACTATAAAGACCGTTTCGAACAACATCGCCTTACCTTTACTAAACAAAAATTTTCGGAGTTTTCCTATCCGATTTAACCGAAACTTCGGAAATTTCGTTATAAATACGTCGAATTGTCGTTTTCTGGCCGTCGAGATTTCGGCTACGTTGATATTAGGCATAATGCCTTGAAATATGGTTTCGTACCTGTTAAAAAAGGTAAATTGTGATGTTATATTAGCGTTAAACATTTCGTTTACGTAATCCAATCTTATAATGTATAAAAAGAAGGCATTTTATAAGCCAGTAAAAATACGTTAGGCTTTTCATCGTCGTAAGCTAATAAGTAAACATCGTTTTATTGAAGGTCATCTTTTTCAAATATATCTTCATAAAGATATTCCTTGAATCTATTATTTGTACTTTCGCATTCGGTTATATATATTACAAAATTAGGTTTTGTTCAATCCTCAAAATCACATTCGGCTTAAAATTGTCGTTTGATCCGAATCCATTTGTAGGTGAAGTGGTTTGTAAACTAATAGCCGATTTTACCGTATATGATATACTGCTTTTACAAACTTATAAGGCGTCGTATATTTTTTCGCAAGTATTATTATAATTTCGATGCGTTTTTTCCATTTACGAACGAACGTCCCTATCTCTTAACCCCAGAGTGTTCCCCTTAATATCTGTACTCTAGGCTATTTTCCTACCTTGGATAAGGCTTAAATCTCCGGTTTTAAATAAAGTAAATTATTTCGGTAAGGTTTACTTTAGTAATTTAGGCTTCGCTTTCCGATTCAATAGCTACAAATGTTAATCCGAGACTTATTTACCGGTGTGTAGAGGTTTCGAACGATGTTTTAAGGCTTATACAAAAAGCCTCCAAGTTCTTTTCTAATTTAAAAAATACAAGGTCGAAATCTGGGTTTTTACGGCAGGTTTTTGTTATTACTTAAATAAACAGTTTATAGCCTTTGTATTCCGGTCTTAAGCCTGTTTAACACTTCCGGAAATTTACTAATCGGGTAATAAGGATTTTCCAAGGGTTTTTATCGGTATTTCCCTGCTGGTTTTTCACAAATTTTCACGTTATTATAATTAAGTTCTTGTCGTAGAATTCGTAATTAATTTCGGTATCGAAATAGGATTCAAGGCGATTATGATACTGTACGAATATATTTACTTATATAAGATGGTATATGTTCCATTCCTTAGTTTACCCGAAAAGTGTTCAGGGTAAAACAACGTGAAACTATAACGGTTTAATATTTAATTTCTTATATGTGTTAAGTATAACTCGTATTTTGTTATCTAATATATAGTACGGCTCTCCGTTATAATTATCGTCCCTATTTTACATCTCGGTAAAGTTAGTCAAATTCGTAAGGTCATTACTATTTGTAGGGAAACGATATGGTAAAAGGTCGCGGTAAAGGTTGTGGTTAAAAGTCATTAGTCCGTATGGCACGTATTGGCGTTTTGCGCTGTTTTTCATTTCCTGGGTTGGGTTCTTTTTTGTGTTCCGGCCGATTGTCGATTTCTGAGGCTAGTTGTTTTCTCCGTTTCGGCCAACTTTGCCATAACCGGTCGGGTTGTTTTTTGCGTTCCGGCTAACTCCATTATAGCCGGTTGGGTTATTCTTTACGTTCGGGAAATGGTTTGATATTCGGTTTTGGGCCAGTGTAAAGGTGTATTATACTTGTGTAGTGGATAAAGATCGTAGGCGTTTTTCTTCCTCATGGTTCTTTCTTCTGATTTGGAGTATAGGTTTATACTGTTTTACGTGTAATCCCCATCGTTTTAACAATAGTCTCCTTGGTTTTGTAACTTAATATCCTTTTATAAAGTCCGTAAGGTACAAATCTTTATCCTACCAATCTGGTACGTCGGTAAGTTGTACTATTTCGAATAAGATCTTTATAAGGCGCCTATTTTTACCTCCTAGGGTATTAATTCCCCTGATTTTTAGGTAAATTAGTAAAGCTTCAATAATAATAAGGTTTAATATTTACTATATATCCAACTTTTAAACCGAGAAATTGTTATAGAATTTGTTTAACAAGTCAGGTCTTTAGATTTACTCCTCCTAGTAACGGTCTATAGCGGTTAAGATGCATATATTTTCGATATAAGGATTTAATTCTTCAATTGGTTAAACGATAGTGTTATCCTAACGGCTCAGATCGATCTCTTCCATTATAACCTTTCTGATTCCCATATTCTCGACTAGGAAGTCGAAGGAAGCGTTGGCCCCCTCTAGTGTTATTGGATTCGGGGCTATAGTTACGATTGTTTTAAGGCGTTTAGGCGACATACTAAAATCTGTTAATCTCGTAATGTATCTGGGTATATCTAGAGCTTAGGATGGTCTGGTGAATACAAAGCGAATAGAGTAATCAATGTCGTTAAAATGGTGTTTATTAATGCTACAAGCTAATTATGCGTCCCAAATGAGGTTTTGCTAACTCTACTAGCGTTATAATAGCTAAACTATTAGCAAGACTTAAAAAGTTACAGGTATCGGATTTAAAGTAAATAAGACGAACGTAGGTAAACTTAAAACAAATAGGGCGGTTATAGGAAATTAGGCAAGGTAAGGGAAATTTTGAGTTATTATATGCTCTGGGGTACGATAATTGGTTCTTATTAACGTTTTATAGTAAAACTTAGTAAAGAAAGTCGGTTAGTTACTTGGTATATAATCGATTTGGTAAGGAGATCGGGTTGTTTGTTTTTGTGTAACCAATCGTAACTTTATTAAAGCGAGTTATTCATAAAATTAAATAGTCCCTAACAAAAGGTTTCCAAACTTGGTGTTTTTGACTTACGTGGCTTAATAAGTGATAAAACGCTTTCCAAAAAGTCCACAGGTACGTTAAAGCGCAAAATAAGGGTTAATTATATCGTGTTAAAGTTTTCCTTCTTTAATTCACTTAGTTTTTACAGTCTTTGTACACGTCGGCGTGTAATATTTTGTAAAAACGGAGTGTTAGAGTACAAATAGTTGGTACTATTACAATATCCCGCTATAGGTATTTAACAAATGTTTATCTCTTTTTCCTAATTTGTTTGTAATCGACTGAATCGGTTGCTAATTAGTATCGATAAGGTTCAGAAGACCTATTTACGTAAAAAGGTAACTTAAAAAAGTAATCAAAATAATTGGTATTTGTAGTATAATGAAGATAAAGATATGTAAAATAAAGGTATTTAAAGGTATATGCCATTGTTAAAGGCTTATAAGTCCTCCACCTAAAGCGTATCACTCTAGAATACTCCTTCTGGACCGATCCATACGTTTCTGTCGGCCTGGAATAAACATTTAAGACCGATCTATGCATTGACGTCGGTCTGAAATAGCCATTTCAAACCGACCCATATATGGTGCACTTTGCATCTTGCAAGAGTGCCCCCTGCAGGAGTAAACCCTGTAATACAGTGAACTACTACTTGGTCCATATATACTATCTATAAATGTATAAAGTAATATCCACAATCATAGTACAAACTTAAAACGAACGAATAAAAACTACAATGAACTAATTAAAATGGTGAAACAAATGAACAGCTGGGATCATATAATTAATATAATTTTGAAGATACTACGCCGAAGCTGCCGCCCAATGTGGTTATATACTATCTATAATTTTCGATGAAAAAGAATGAGGAGAACCTCTATTAAGATGTTATTACTAAGTTATAGAAAAAGGGTAATCCGGTTACGAAACAGGTGAGGGTATGCTTATATGCGGCTTTTAAGCGGTTTTAGAACATCGTGGGAGTATAAAAGATAACTATGAGATCTATATCCCTGGTAATTATTAGCCTAAATATTAGATTGCAATGTTACCTCTAGGTCCCCCCCCTTCCTCCCCCCCAACATAGTATAAAAGGTGATAAAAGGTATTTGTAAACCCGAAAAGATATTTCAATCATATGATAACCGCTCTAGAAGGGCTTAAAGTGTCGTAATATCATGTGAAAGATTCCAGCTATCGAACGGTTTAGCACTGTTTAATAGGTGTTGATACTAACCTTTCTACCGCCCCTTTTGTAAATAGTTCTATAAGTCCTCCCCTAAGAAATTAAAACTTTCTTTGTTACAACCACCGTTCCATACCATTAATATCTTAGTTTTTTTTTAATATAATTTTCGTATCAAATAAAAGATTTTTTTCTATTATTGTTAACGATAATTGAAATAAACTAGTAATTCGTATAGAAGGTACACAAGGTAATTGAAAATGTAAATATTCCTACTTTAAATCCGTTTAGTCCCTGTTAAGGAATACTTAATTCCCTATCGTACGCATATTGATATGTATACAGATAATACTCGTAAAGAAACTTGATTCAAATACGGTTATTAAATAGCTTATGAATTTAAGATGTTTTATTAAAAGACCGAAGGTAATTATAAACCCGTAAACAGGTTAACAAACTGTTAGAAAACCGTCAAATATTGGTATTAAATATCATTTATACGTTATTCGAGAAATGAGCCGTAAATTGAATTATATATATTCCTTTTTCGATTTAAACATAAATATAAACGAAGTAATTAAAAAGCTTTATAAAACCTGTCTAACCTTTAATATCTAACATGGAAATAAGTTATTAGTTTATAAACCGTTTTTGAAATATTAACGAGCGATCAAATTGCCAATAAATTTAGGTTGTCATCACCTAGAAAGCTAGAAGGGTGCATAAGGTAACGAAACTAAAGATAAATATCTCCAAAGGTATATGTTCGGTCCCTATTACATAAATTAGTTCTGGCGACCTCTGGGCTGTATAACGTTTTAATAAGAAATGTAGTTTCGAGTTAAGTAAAATATAATAAAAGTAAACGTCAGTATCGCGGTGAACGAATGGGTAAAAAGCCTAATTAAAAGCGACCAAGTAATTGGATTAGGTTTCTGAACGTATTAATATCAGATTAGGCTATATTGGGAGTAAGTGGAGAAATTTGATTTATTTCAGCTGAAATATTGGTTTCTAACAGTCTAGGAAAGAACTCTGAAAAGGAAAAATATAATAATATAATTACATAATTTTGGTAACAGTATTAATATGAACTTGGTTCGTGCTTCGAACTTGTAAAATAAGAGATTCTATTTCATTTGGTAACGTAAAATATATATTTTAAGACTGTTCATAAAATAAACGAACGGGTCCGTTATTAAGTTTAACCTAATTGTAATGTAATTCGAAAATGTTAAGGGTCACAGTATTTGAAATATTTAAAAACAACGCTCAAATTACGTATATATAACGCCAAAAAAAAGTTTTTTATTTGAAATTTATTACAAGTTTATAGAATAATTTAGAATTAATATTTATGTTGCGTTTCGCCGTCATTATTCATAATATCGATATTAATAATTGAAAATCGCGGGCTCATTAACTTGGAAACGAGTTCAAAACAACTTTAATAAGTGAATTCATATAAAATCAGAAATTTTTCCCATCCGGAACGTCGAATTGAATGATATGGGAATTAATAATACGTATAAAACGATATTTATTATCAAGTTCATTTAGGTTTTTTTCCCAAAGTTCCTTCAATTTCAGTCCTTTTCAAGAAAGTTAAACGTTATTACCAACCCGTAATCGTTTTAACGGAGAGCTTCATTTATCAAAAGCTTCTTTAAATGTAATATAGTAGCAATTACAGTTTACGCGAATTTAAAAATATTATGAATACGTTAAATAGAATCCTAAAACTTTACACAGGATTTTGTGGCTGAAGTAAGTAAAAGTTCAACGGGTTATATAAAATCTACACAATAATCTTAAGTTATGAAAAACGTGTTAATACCAATAGAAGTTATATTCTTATTATTTAACTCCAATCAAACCCCGCGTAAGAAATTGGTCTAATGAGTTAGAATATCAATAACCTTCAAAAATAAATATTTTAAAACATTTCAATTAATATATTCGAAAAATTTCTTGGTTTCGAAGTAGAATCCGGTATTTCAACGCTACTCCACCCCCGGTAAACCGTAAAGGTGTTTTCATAACCTACTGGTCTAATTTGAACTTTAATTACTGATGATTATACAAAAAAAACCGTAAAACCGTTAGTAGTAGTTTGAAAACCGTTATATGTAAACTTCCACGTCCATAATATTTATTACCTCTTAGGTAACAACCTTATTTAAACGGTTCGAAATGATTATAAGGTAAAGTTGCTTGTCGACACATTCCGAACGAAAATAGACCATAAATTCGACGGAAAAGTTGCTCCAAAGCCGTTTGGAAACCGATAAGGGTTTAAAATGATCCTTTTGACGATATTCCCAATAATTTATACGTCTACAAATATCAAAATTCCGGTAAATACACCTAACCGCACGATATGACCCAAATTGAATATACGGTATAAAATGGATAACGATAATGACATTGCGACCTGGGTAACAAGTAAAAAATACATTGTAGGTAGCTTATATCAACGCGATAATGAACAATTTGTTAACGGGTACCTAAATACAGTAACTGTTGGAATAGTATTATAGGAAGTTTAGTAGGTCAACTTTACTTGCAGTAAAGTTGACTATACTGAACTGCAAGTTGAGAGTATTTCGTTGTGTAGACTTATCGCATTGTGTATAAGTTGAGTGCAGTACGTTGCACTTCACTCTAGGGTACGGGCCAAGTAATTGGCCATACAAATAACAGTGTAGATCGGCTAGCGATATGCTCAACCTAAAACAATATATCTACCATCAGACTATATAATACTACTGTTACTTCGACTAAGATTAGAATCGAAAACGTTACAATGTCTAAATACCTACCAATACCAATCATTGCTTATTAAGTTAAGCATAGATTGGCTAAGTAGAATAAAAGGCTACTTTTCGGTTACGCTCTAAGTTAAACGACCGTTAGGGTAGAGGAAAGATTATTACGCAGGGTATTTACTGCTACGTCGGTTTTTCACGGCAGGAAGTAGAAAGAACTTTTAGGTTGCGTCGGTTTTTCAAGGCATCTTAGAGGTAACGACGATATCATTAGCGAAAACATTAAGAAATCTCTATAAATCTTTTTTAAAGACGTTAAAATTAACCATCAAAAGTCTTAAAGTTCGGCAAATTATAAAACGGCTAAGTTAGTACTACTAAGAGTATTACTACTGCAAAAACGACCAAGTCCTATAGCCAAAACAACAAACAACCTTTAACCTTTACTACTACAAACGACCTTCGACCTTACCCTTTATATCAAACCTTTGCCCTTATTTTTACTTTTTTTACTCACTCTATGCCAATTTAATCATTAAGTTAGCTGTTTCAAGCGAAAATACTAAGTTACGCCAAAAAAGACACATTACGTGACTTGACGCTAAGTTACCAAGTCGCTAAGTTTACATGCGACTCTACGCCAAAACAATAAATCACTACACCTAAAAATCATAAAATCTCTCGCCTTACACGTCCTATATATCTTCCATAATCTAAACCACCAAGATAACTTTAAGTTAGGAACACATAAAGGAAGTTTAAGTTTTCGAAACAATTTTCGTCAACTATTATGATCAACAACTCTAAATTACGAATATTGATTAAACCTTAACTAAAGCCCACATAATTAACTGAGTTAGCCAGTATATTATCGAAACGGATTTCAGTAACGACTACGACTATGACGCTCATGCTTTCCAAGACTTTTTCGAGTTCTTCAGCCGTTAGACTCTTGATATATGGAAAATAATTCAGCTTTTAGTTAAGGCCAGGTTAAAGAAGGAGGTTACATGCCGTGATATCTACAATTTTGAAAAGACCTGGATGGGATTGGCGAAAACTTTTTTCGAACTGGCTGAATAAGAAGATTACCCTTAAGACCCCAATCCTTAAGACTTTCAAGGAAAAAGAAAAGGTGTTAAGGGATTGTAACGCCTATACACACGTTTTAAAGGACCTCTTTGTCACTTCTAGTTAAGTTAAGCCTCCTTATACGTTGGCGATTAGGAATCTGTTAACATACTCGTCAGTTTAGTACCACTACGTGAAAGCGCAGTGTACGCCTTTAGCGGAGATAAGGCACGAGAAGCAGCAGCCGCTAACGCGGTTAAAGGTATCGACGTTGATATTTTACACCAGTCTATTAAGCAAGATCGTTATACCATTCAAAGAATTTAAGTACCTATCGCTCCTTAGTAATTTAATCGCTAATTACCCTAAAAACCTTTTCCATTCAGATTTTCCTACGCGCAAAAGCCCACTATAGGTCCTACCACAAAACTCTAACCTTTAGGTCAAGCGACTGGTAATTACTTTTAACACCGTCATTCGAAAGCCCTAAGGACTTAATTTCTGGAAAATACCATTTGATACTAGGATAACTATCGTTATCTTCCTTCAAAATCTATAAAGATAGTTAATATTGATTATAAACTTTTAACGGACTTTACTAACATCCAAAACGACATGGAGAAATATAATAAAAAGCCTTACAATCTCCTCGACACTAAGATGATACCTTTTTTAAAAATTTGTAAGTGAAGAGAGGTTTTACCTTCTGATTTTCACTTACTATTTCCCAGAATCCTTACAGGATACACCAAGGACTTTTACCTAACCTTTATAATCTAAACAACTACGTTTCGCGAAATTTATGATAATATAAAGGTTTATTTCGAATACGACGTCCACTGTACATAATATTATATAAATTGGGCTACCTCGAAGTGGGTAATAAAAATGGCTAAAAAAAAGAAGAAAATACCGATAGATATATTTAATCAAATAATCAATAAGCTAATATTATATTAAAAAGTTATAGAGAAAACGTATGCTAGTAAAGCCACACTTCGCGAATAGGTATATGTATCAGTTACGGGATTTAACAAGTTCAAATACGATTTACAACGCCGAAATAATACCTATAAAGGCTTTTTTCGCCAATTGCGTTCCTCTTTTACTATCGTGAAAACACGTATACAAAATTCGCGTAATATATACTTCCAAGCCGATAACTCCCTTAACGTGAATAAAGAAGACCTTAAGGTAGTTAATTACATCGACCGCAAATACAGGCTCCTATAATGCCTAAGGTTTTGCCTATCAACCTTGGCCCCAGACTAAAAGCAATAACCATATTGGCGCCAATAAGACTAATCTTTAGGCGGACCTATTAACTACTAACAATATCATCTTAAAAATGGAAAAATATGTTGGATTTGTGGGAAGTTTAAATATTAGTTAATTCGGCATCCCTTTACCGAGCGTAATAATAAAAACTCAATACATCATACCCAATACCCAACCACTTTTAAATAGGACTACTTATATTATATTTAAAATTTATAGCGAAGAACTAGTTCACGCTTTTAACGCTTCTAAGAATATTAAGTGGCATGAAGACACTACTCCTGATACGGTCCAATAACTAGCTGTCCATGTTTTATTATATCGTTTGTGTAGTAAAGACCCCTACCTTTAACCTAACTAAGTCTTTATCTCCTTATACACTTTTAACCTTCGCGATCGTTATGTAGACCATACTTTTTAAGGTATTATTTAAAACACAGGGGCAGTAAGGTAATTAATAGGAGGCTATTCGCAGTATATAGAGTTATGGGGGGAAAATACTACAGCTACTAAGATTAATTGTTACGATATTGGTAAGACCAAATTTGGTTTTATCCCAGGCGAATAATTATCGTTTCTAGGGATACCGGTAATTCAAACTACTATATAAGTAATTAAGTTTTATATTTTTGAGTCCCCTATACCTTTTTTACTTTGTTTAAAGGATATAAAGACACTTGGCGTCAACTTCGATGTTAACATAGACTAATTGGTTGAAAACGGCTAAAGGTATTTACTTGCCTTTAAGTAGAGCCACCTATAATTTTATCCTTAAGGACCGGAAGTAGGGGTATTAAACCTGACGAAATCTGAAATACGATAACTACACTAGCACTTGAACTATCTAGCCGTTAACAGGCTGTATGAAGTCACAAAGTCTGTAGGATATAAATATATGGAATACTTTATCCTAAAAGCTATTAAATGACTTGGCTATTGATGTTGAAAGTCTATTTAAGTCCCCCTACAGATTCAAGTTTACAATAAAAAAAGATAATGATTTTAATTACAAAATATTTATTAATATATTTTACTTGGATAATAAGCCTATATTTTATGTTCCTAACTTCGTAACCTCTCTTTACGGGGCTAAGTTCCCAAAGTCCGATTCGATAAAAGATACGTGTAAAACGTTCAGGATGCTGTGGATTAACACGTACCTAAGCTCACTTGATATCGTCATCCACGATGCTGGCACCAACTTTACGGCGACGAAGTTTCAGGAAGATGCTAAGATAATATGTATTTAGTAAAAATAGTTACCTGTAAAGGCCTATAAGATCTTTGGAAAGGTTAGGAGAGCATACGCCTTGCTTCGCCGAGTGTATAATATCTTTATGTTAAAGATTAGAAATTTTGAGGATCTGGAGGTACGTTTACAGATGGCAGTAAAAGGTTTAAACGATATTATAGGCCCTAATGGCTTGGTGTTAACTTTGCTGGTTTTTGGAGTATACCTACTCTTAACTAGTGAATCTCTGCCCTCAGCAAATACTTAGAAACGTGTTACGGCCCATACAAAAGCTTTAAGGGGACTACGAAAAGAATCGGCATACCGCCAGGTTAATAAGGCTTTTAACACCAAAAACAGCCCTACAATAATCGAAGTACATGCTTTGCCGTTGTAAAGTGAAGTTTTTGTGTAATGGAAGGCGAGTAAATAGAAAAGCCCGTATAAGATATTAAGTATTACGAACTTTAAAATAGTTGTTAAAACTGCTAACAGTATTATATCTTTTTAGACTATTTAGGACAAGCCTTATATCAGGTTTATCAATAATAAAGACCTCTAGGCCAAGTGAATAAGCGAATACGAACCTCTTCTACCCATTATCCAGAAGCTGATAGAATGCCGCCCGCGCAAACGACTTCCAAAAAGAAGAAACTATGAAGAGGAGTAATATATACCAGGTCGCATTTATAATTCTATTTGGGTTGGTAGGAAAGAAAAGGATAACGAAGACTTAATACTAAAGCTTCGAGCGCAAGGGATTATCAAGACCTTCGGCAAGCCTTTTAAAAAAAGCCATGAGGTCGAAATTAACGGCTTATTAATTTGATGGGTTATAAAATTCGTGTGAAAGATCGATTTTAACCTTTAAAACCCAAATATTACGATCTTTAAGTCGAAGATTATCTATGAGGTTAATGTTACAACCCAAGTATGATGGCGGGTCAGGAAGAAAGCCAGTGTGCAGCTGAGCCACTTATAGCCTGAAGTCCAACATATTGGGCGAGGAATATCTCTCCTTTGTTAGCAGGGAAATTACTAAGCTAATCACGTGATTAGGATCAGTGGGATCAGTACTGATCCAAGTGATCCAGGATCAGCGGGCTCAGCACTGATCCAAGGGATCCAGTACTAAAGACGGTATGAAGGCACGGATATATAAGGACGCAGTCAGCACCACATCGATAGTATTTCCTTCATAGCTCTTCAGTTGTCAATCTAAGTATTCAGTATATACATCTGAATAGCCTCACGGATTTTGATCATTACTTGCGCGGTTGCAATATTGTTCACTTAGTACCTCTGCTACCTTCTTGATAACATAAATCCTCTGACTTCTTCTATATACTTACTGGTATTTAGTGTGATCATTACAGTTAAGGGCAAAACCACGAGGCGGCCACACGAGAAATCACGTCTAATCGTTTAAGGATACAGCGATAAAGGTAAAGACCAAATCTTCATATAATCGCGAACGATTGAAAAAAACCCAGCAAACATTTAGTAGTCACTTAGGTAATAAGTTTGCTAACTAAAACTAAAGGCAAGTTTACGCTTAATACCTGTGATATAATGTAAGCTTATATGAAGTTAGCAACGGATTCACAACAGATCGTATGGTGAAAACTACTATAAGAACTCCGTATTATTTACCCTCTAGGCATAGTGATATGATATATTAAACCATTATACGGATTAACCAAAATAAAAGTTGATTGATTCCTAACCTATTGATTCCAATTTAAATCCCAGATGGCGATAATATCTTGAATATAAGATCCGTGTTTGCTAGTAACAAAAAAAAAGGACTTTAGCGTAATGTGTATTTAAACTAACGATACTCTTTTCGTCAGAACAGCTGGTTTTATAGCACTAGAATAACAGTCTATCGAGGATTCCAAGTTTTGGAATTACAAGCCGATAATGAAGTTGATGAAGAATAGTTAAATTAAATTTAATGGATCGTTAATCCGCATACTTGGTGTTAATGCCGGCTTTAGCTTTCGCCAAAAGGACCAAAGCTCTGTTTTGGCTATAATTGATAAGACTAATAAGGCAAAAATTTAACGGTACTTGAAATAGAGTATTTGAGGTAATTATATTGTTATCTTATACTAACTGAAAGCCTCTTATAACCTATTCATCACGGCGTAAGCATAAGAACCAATGAATAAGGAATTTAACCGGCTAAATAAAAGGCTCTAGTGGCAAATGCGAAATCTAGACCGCGAAATAAATATGGTTTTAATCGATCTTTTAAAGGCTAAGATAATAATCTTTACGAACGGGTACTTTACGAATAACACCGACTTATCTTTATAAATCGGCTTTCTAATAACCCTTGTTTACAAAGATAAACGAAAAAAACAGTTTAGTATTATCAGTAACCTAATCTACTAAACCTCCATCAAATGCAAAAAGAGCACACGAAACGTACTGACATTGAAGGTCTACAGTATAATGGCAGTCTATAACGTAGGTATAATACTGTGGGAAACCATTAATATTATCACCAGGAAGTTAAAGATTCTTCCTATCCCGGTAGTAATATGTACCGACTCGAGGAGCCTCTTCGAATTCCTTTCAAATCTCGGAATCACCAGCGAAAACCGCCTGATAATCGACGTGGTAACACTACGTGAAGCCTACAAAAGGAGGGAGATTAACGAGTTTCTATAAATCGATGGAAAAAACAATTCTACTAACGCTATAATGAAAGCATCACTAAACAAGGCACTGGGAAAGTTTGTGGACAGCAACAGACTGACTATACGTATTGAGGGCTACGTTGATAGGTTGCCCGGAAAGCCAAAATAACGTAATGGCGGATAGGGATATGCTATCGAACTGGAAAACTGCCAGGGGATTAGTGATGGTGATTTATTTAAATAACACGCTTAAATTAAAGACCTATGGCGAAAGAACTTTTTTTAGGAGTTAATAAACTTGGACCTCGGAGCGGCGGAGCAATTAAGGCCAAATGAGGGTCAATTTTCATTCAATTTGATGCAATTCAGTATGGAAGTCAACTGGAATCAACAGGGGTCTGGCCAGTTAACGAGGAGGCAATTTAGTGGTAACTGGAAAAGAGTAGTTAGCCATACTGTACAAACTAAAAAGCCGCCAGTATTGAAATAATATTACATACAGTGCAGTAAGTCAACTTTACTTACAGTAAAGTTAACTATACTGAACTGTAAGTTGAATGTATTGCGTTGTGTAGACTTACCGCATTGTGTGTAAGTTGAGTACAGTACTCTGCACTTCATTCTAGGGTACGGGCAACGCAATTGGCCATACAAATTACAGTGCAGAACGGCTAGCGGTCTGCCAAACCTAGAACAATACATCCACCATCTGACTACGTAATACTACTGTTACTTCAACCACGATTCGAATCGACAACGTTGCAACATCTAAAGACCTACCAACAGTTACAAAACCGTTAAATACCGTCATCGTTTACTAAATATTCATGAATGGAAACTTTAAATACTTAGTCATCGTTAATACAAATATCGATAGGAAAACTTCAGTTGCCTATACATACCGTAAAAACTAAGCAAAATTAAATAACGCCCCGGGTAATAACAGAGTTCTAATTGTTTTAAAAGTCGATATTGATGAAAATTCGTAACATTTTGAAATGGACTTGTTAACGATAATTAACCAAAAGATATATGCGCACGAAATCTAATTAAAAGTAACCCATTTGAGGCGCAAAAGCATTAGTTCCTGACCTGAAAACTATAGGTCAGAAAAGTCTTAAAAATATTATGGTTTCGTCCGAACAATATATTGAATCGTACATAATGAACCCTTTGATTCTTATCGTATTTGAAATGAAATTCAAAATTGAGTGTTAATTAAAGAACTTATCGTTCGGAAAGTCGTCATATATATATAAGGTATATTTAATTTTTATAATTCATAAAAATAACAAATTGGCAGAGTATATCATGGAGCTCCACATTTTATGATTTCAAGCAACTTTTAATTCTAAATAATGTTTTATTATGTATTTCGTAATTATATCCAGTGAGCGATGAACGACGACAGTAATACTTTGCCAGATGTAAATTACTGTAATTGTTAGTTTAAGATGGACAACTCTTCATAACTCGACCAAAGCAGTCGGTTTCTAAAAAGATGTCGCGATTGGGATCCTACTAATAGAAAGCGAACTTAGGAATGAAATAAAGTTGAAATCGTTCGAAAAAAACTTCTTCCTCGTATCCCCAACGAAAAGAGGTACCTTTTTGGATAAGTCGAATTAAGGGCTGAACGATTTTAAAACGGTCGTAAATGAATTAACGGTCAAATTAAACGAATTCTAGAAAACCACTTACTTTGAATATAAATGTAAAAGCTATCAATTTATGAATAACGCGTAGCTTTTTCTGATCTATACGTACGCCTACTTTTACTTCGATAAAGAATTCTAGATAACTAATTTTCTGAACACCAAATTTACGTTTCAATATGTCGAAGTTTAAATCAATGACTTTCAAAACGTTGAATTCCTACTTAATCTTAGTATTTTAATCGTTGAAGGTGTTAGAATAGTAGTATTTACAGTGCAGTAGGTCAACTTTTCTTACAATAAAGTTAACTATACTGACTGAAAGTATAGTGTATTATTTTGTTCAGGCCTACTGTATTGGCTGAAAAGCAAGTACAGTATGCGCCTGATTCAGTCTAGGGTACAGACCAAGCAATTAGCCATACAAATTATTGTGAAGACCGGTTAGCGGTTTACTAAACCTATAATAATACATCCACCATTTGACTATTGTAATACTACTGTTACTTCGACTACTCGAATTGATAACGTTGTAAATTCTGAAGCCATACCGACACTGATTAGAATTTATTAGGTTAAGCATAGATAAGCCAAGTAAAAGTAGAAGCTACTTTCTGATTACTCTTTGTGAAAAACTAAGATAGAGGAAAGATTTTTTCGAAGGGCCTTTACTGTTATATCGGCTTTTATGGTAATAAGTAGAAAAGACTTTTAGGTTACGTCGGTTTTTACGGCAGCTTAGAGGTAATGACGGTATCGCTATAGAAAACACCAAAAAATCTTTACCAAAGATCTTTTTCAAAGAGTGTTGTGATTAACCATTAAAAGTCATAAAGTTTGAAAACTTGGCAAACGGCTAAGTTAGTACAAATATGGGTGTTACTACTACAAAAAACAAAAAAACTAAGTCCCGCGGCTAAAAGACCATAAAAAACAACCTTCGCTCTTTATCAATGACAAACGACTTTTAATATTGCCCTTTACATCAAATCTTTGCCCATATTTTACTCTTTGCACTTCCTTTATGTCAAATCAATCGTCAAGTTCACTTCTTTAAGCGAAAAATAAAAAAATCGCCAAGTCGCGCCAAGAAAGCCACGCTATGCGACCCAACACCAAGTTACCAAATTCCTACGCGACTTCAAGCCAAAACACCAAGTCTCCACGCCCAAAGATCACTAAATTCCTTACCCTAAACGTACTATATGCCATACACAACCTACAAAATTCAAAACATTAAAATAGCATTAAGTTAAAAATATATAAAGGCAGTCGATGCTTTTGAAACTGTTTTTATCAACTACGATGATGAACAACTCTAGATTACGGATGTTAAAGAGACCTCCACTAAGGCTTTCCTAACCAATTACGCTAGCTAGTATATCCTCAACTCGGATCTCAGCGAAGACTAAGGCCGCGACACCCGCGCTTCCCAAGACTTTTGTAAGTTTTTTAACTATTGGACTTTTAATAAGTAAAAGATAATCCATCGTACGATTTAGGCTCAGTTGAAAAAGGATGTCAATCGCTATAGAATTTACATTTCAAAGAAAACGCCAGTAAAAATATCTAAAACTTTCGGGGAAAAAGCAAAGGCGTTTAAAAACTTCAACGCCTTTATATACGTTCTAAGGGACTATTCCTTTACCCTCAATTAAATTAAGCCTCTTTACGCGCTAACGATAAGAAATATGTCAACCTACTTGTTATTCTAGCACCTTCATTTGGAAACGCAGAGTACGCTTTTAGCGGTGATAGAGTACGTAAAGAAGCGGCCATCCACAGGGCTAGAGGTATGAACGTTAGCGCCATATATTAGTAAATTAAGTAAAATCGTTAAGTCACCCAAAACCTTCAAGCCCTTTTTCCCCCCTAATCTTTTAATAGCCAAATTCCTTAAAAGCCGTTCTATGGCAGGTTTACCTATTCGCATAACCCTACCATAGGTCTTACCACAGGACTTTATCGCTTAGGTCAAGCGACTAGTAATTACCCCAAAAATCGTACCTCAGCGGTTTTAAAACTTTAACTAATAGGAAATATTACTAATAAAAATTGGAAAAACTATCTCAACCTGCCCCCAAAATCTGTCAAGATAGTTAATATTATTTACAAACTATTTAAGAGTTTTGCTAAAATCTTAAACGATATAAAAAAGTATAACAGGAAGCTTTACAGCCTCCTCGACACGAAATTAATACCCTCTTTAAAACATTTATAAGTGGATGAAGGTTTCCCTTTTTGGTATTTACTTATTATTTTCCGAAATCCTTATAAAGAACGCTGGATAATATTATCAAACCTTTTTAAACCGATTAATCACCTTTCGCAAAGATTAAGTTATTATACGGTAAATAACGATAATAATAAAAAAGAAAAAGGAAGAAAAACTATTATATATGATTAACCGGATACTTAATAAGTAAATATTGTACTAAAAATTAATAGTGAAAGCTTACATTAGTGAAGCCTCATTTCGTAATCAAATACGGGAAGCCGTTACAGGCGTTAACGAGTTTGAATATGCTCTATAACACCTTAATGCCACGTATGAAGGCCTTTTTAGCGATTTATATTCCTCTCTTACAACAATAATAACAACGCGTATATTAAACTTGATATATACATACCACTAAGTCAGCAAATTCCTTAACGTAGATGGAAAACAAATTATAGTAGTTAATTACGTCGATAGAAAATACGGCTACGGGTACCCTCAACGCGTAAGATCTAGCCTATTGACTGCAAACTAGAGGTAATAGCCGCGTTAATGCTAACAAAACCAAGATTTAAGCGGACCTATTAACCGTGAATACTATCATTATAATAGTAGCAGAAAAATGTTAAATTTGTAATAAGTTTAGTTTTGGTTAACTCGATACCTTCCTCTCTAAGCGAAATGATAAAAATGCAATATCTTATATTTCATTTCCTAACACCTCTAAACAGGGTTACTTGGATTAATTTACAGACTTTAAGGGAGACGATCCAATTAATAGCGATAATACCTCTAGATAAATCTTGTGGCATAAAGATACTATTGCAGATATAGCCTAATGATTAGCCGACAACGCCTTCTTATACCGTTTAGGTGGTAAAAACCTTTGGCATTACCCTAATCAAGCCCTTAACCCCTTATATATTTTCAACCTTCACGATCATCATGCGGACCATACATTTTAAGGTATTATGTTATATATAGAGACAGTAAGGTACTTAACAAGAGGCTATTCTTCATACGTAGCACTTCGGAGGGAAAGTATTACAGCTACTAAGATTAATCTTTACGATGTTAATAAGGCTAAATTTAGCTTCGGATCAAGTAAACAACTATAGTTATTGGAAACAAAAGCAATTTAAACTGTTATTAGGTCGATAACATTCTACATCCTTACATTCCCTACATATTACCTTCTTTATTTGTAGGATATAGAGACTTTTGGGGTAAGCGTTATCGTTAAGGTCGACGAGCTAGTTAAAAACGGTTAAAGATTTCCCCTCATATTTAAATAAAAACACTTAAAAATTTATCCTTAAAGCTTTAAAGTAGTGTTATTGAACCTAACGAATCCGGAAAAACGTTTACTACACCAACGCGTAACCTATCTAGCCGTGAACAAGTTATAAAAAGTCCTAAAATCTGTAAACTATGAAAATATAAAATACTTTACACTAAAATCTATAGAAAAGCTTTGTCATTACTACCAAACGTGTGGCTAACTCCCCCGGAAATTCAAGTTTGCATTCCAAAACGATAAGATCTTTAATTACGAAGTCTTTATTGTTGTGTTTTAATTGGATAATAAGCCTATTCTTTACATCGTTAATTTCTCAACCTCGTTTATCAGAGCCAAATTCTTAAAATCCTTCTCGGAAAAGAATATATGGGAAGCGTTAGAGATATCATGAATTAACAATTACTTAGGTATACCTGATTTTATTTTCAACGATACTGGGACCAACTTTACGGCGGCGGATTTCTAGGAATATGTTAATAATGAGCATTTAATGTGAATAGATGCCTATAAAGGTTTGCTAAAGAATTAAAAAGATCAACAGGGTATACGTTTTACTTCGCCGAACGTATAATATCCTTACATTAGGAATTAAAAGCTTTAAGAATCTAGAGGCACGCTTTTAAATAATGGTAGAAGGCCTAAAAGATATTGTGGGCCCTAACGGCCTAATATTATTGTTACTGGTTTTTGGGGCCTAACTACGCCTAACGAGTAAATCTCTACTATTAGTATGTACCTAAAAGCTAACTATGACTTACGTCAAGGTTTTAAAGAAATTACGAAAAAAATTAACGCATCGTTAAGTTAACGACACCCTTAATAATAGGAACGGTCTTATAATAATCGACGTACTTGTTTTTACGTTGTAAAATAAAGTTCTCGTATAATGGGAGCTGGTCAAATAGGAGGGCTTATATAAAATTTTAAGCATCGTTAACTTTAAAGTGGTTATTAAAACTGCTAACGGTCCTATATCTTTTCGTACTACCCAGGTTAAGCTCTATATCATAGCTACTAACGATAAAAACCTTTAAATTAAGTGATTGAGTCAACACAAACCTACTTTACCCGTTATAAACAAGCCGATAAAACGACGCCAATATGGATGGTTCTGAAAGAAGAAGAACTTGAATAAAAAGGAATATATACAGGGTGGTTTTATTATATTACTTAAGTAAACAGAAAAGAGAAGGATAGAAAAGACTTGGTACTAAGACTTTTAGTATAAGACATTATTAAACCTTTCGTTAAGCTTTTTTTTAAAAAAAAAGTAACAGGGTCGAAATTTACGACCTATTGACTCAAGGAGTCTTACAGTTTGTACCAAAGGCCGACTTTAACATTTAAGACCTAAATATAACAATCTTTAAGTTGAAGATTATCTATAAGGTTAAAGGTAGTATTACGGGGAGCCCGTACAAAAAATCAAGTTTAATCGCTTAAGAAGATAACGATAAAGGAAAAGAATAAATCATTAAGTAGTCGCCAACGATTTAGAACATCAACTCACATTTGGTAGTCGCTTTAGTAATAAATTTATTAGCGAAAACTAAAGGCATATTTACCTTTGATAACAGAAATATAACGTAAGCCTTTATGTAATGAGCAACCAACTAATAACGGATCGTACTACTGAAATTTCCTTATGAATTCTAGCTCATCTACCATTTTAAAACGGTAATACGATGTATTAAGCCCTTATATGAACTATTCCAGCGGGTATCCATTGATTTTTAATCTATTAATTGCACTTTAATTTATGGTTAGGTATAAAATCTTTAACATACGATCCATATTTACTGATAACGTAAAAAAGGAACTTTAGCTAGGTAGTCATACAAACTAACGATACCCATTTCGTCGGAATGGCTAATTTTATGATATCGGAATAATAGGCGTTTAAGGACTTTAAATTTTGAAATTATAAACCGGTAACAACTTTAGTTAAGAGTAATTAACTTGACTTTAGCGAATCGTTAATCCGTATTATTAGTGTTAATACTGGCCTTAGCTTTCTCCAAAAATTTCTAGGGCATTGATTTGGCTATAATTGATAAGATTGACGTGGCGAAAACCTAACGGTACTTGAAATAACGTACCCGTGACAGCTATATTGCTACCCTATGCCAACCGATGGCCTTTTACGACCTCTTTATCGCGGCGCAAATATAAGATCTAACATAAAACGACATTAAACAGCTTAACAAAAAAAGAAAGTGGTAGATGCGAAATCTAAACCGAAGGATTGATATGGTTTTAATCGACTTATCGAGGGCCCAACTAATCATCTATAAAAATGGGTTTTTTACAAATAACACCGACTTATCTTTCCAAATCAGCTTCCTAATAAGTTTGGTTAATAAACTTTGGCGAAAAATACAGTTAAATCTTTTCGATAACCTAATTTATTGAACCTCTACTAAATATAAGACGATTATATAAAGTGAGTCAACTTTAAAGATTTATGGTATAATGGCAATCTTTAATATAGTTATAGTATTTTATGAAACCTTTAACGTTATTATTAAGTAATTTGAAATTTCTTAAATCCCTGTAGTAATTTGTATCGACTCGAGAAGCCTGTTCGAATACCTTGTGAGACTCGGAAATACTAGCGAAAAACGCCTGGTGATCGATGTGATAGTACCTCACAAATCCTAAAAAGAAAGAAAATTAAGGAATTAGGATATATTTACGGAATCCCCCATTTTACCAATGCTATAACGAAGGTATCGTCGAATAATGCCTTTAAGAGGTTTATGAATAGCAATGGACTAACTATATGTTATAAGATCTACGTTAATAGGCTGTCTGGAAAGCTTAAATCACGTGACGGCGGTAACAAATATGCTAATAAAATGAAAAACTACCATGGAATCGATTATATTAACTTGTTCAATTTGTACCGTTAAAGTTGAGTACTGCATAGGACTGTAGTAGAAAAACTTTTTATAAAAGATAATAAAGGCGGATTTCGGAGCCATAGGGAAATTAACGGCAATTAAAGGTAATAAAATTGTAATTGGGTTCAATTAAATGTAAAAAATAATTTAAATTGATAGGGGTTTAGCTAGTTGACGAGGTTGTAACTTAGTGATTACCGGAAAAAATCGTTTAATCACACAAACACGAACGTACAAACTAAAACACCACCAGTATTAAAACAGTAGTATTTATAGTACAATAGGTCAAATTTACTTCCAAGCAAAGTTAACTATGATAACTGTAAGTATAGTGTATTTTTTTATATAGGCCCACTATATTAGCTACAAAGCAAGTGCAGTAAACGCCCGATTTAGTTTAGGGCACAAGATCAGCAATTAGCTACACAAATTACAATGTACACCGGCTGACGAACTACCAAACCCAAAATAATATATCTATCACTTGACTACTTGAATACTACTGTTACTTAAACCAATCAAAAAGACAACGTTGCAACGTCTAAAGCCATGCCAATAAAGGGTATTATTTGAATATATCAAAATATTATGGACTACAACGAAATGATAAATATAGAAAAAGGGAAGTAAGAAGTTATTTGTACACTGTTAGAAGATAGCCGATATATTGAAAAAGTAGAAATGGGTAACCACCTATTTAAAAAGTTCAGAACGTATACGGAACGCAGTTTTCAATTTATCTCCCTCTATAATACAAAGCTAATAAAAAACGTCTTGAAATTTGAACTTTGTAAATTATTCAATTCGAAAGATATTCGCGATTGTTTGATTAATAAATGTAAAGGAGTAATGGGTTTCATTCGTTATAATATTAAACTTACAATAATCAATACAAAAACGTGAGTTATCTCCGAGGTTTGGAACTAAAAGTACGGGGGTACCCGCCAAAAGGCTACTCGCACGGATATAACTTTAGCCAAACAACTTATTTAACAGCTTAATACAAGTATCTCTTCCCGCAACATACAATACATCGGACCCTATAGGACTTTTAAAAGCTAGCCTTCATTGTCGATTTTTTTTAAAAAAAATATATAATCGGCTCCTGGGCGATTAAGAGACAACTTATCTTGTAAGGTTTTATCGAAGAAAATTACGAAACTGTAAAAGGCATTGAGAAGCCATTTATTAATTAAAACGAGTGGTTTAGGGATAAATGTTTTATTAATTTCCTTAAAAAAAACGACGACCAGTCGCGTAATAGCAACTTAATTTGGGGGGCCTTTCGAATTATAATGTGAAACACAGAGGCACCGACTTTTTTAGTTTTTTTTTATCGACGTAAACCCTCGTTAATATATACGATAATTACCTGCTTATCTTAAAAGTAGAATATACTTTAAAACGACGTAAATTATCTATTCTTATTTCATCAAAAAACCTCTTCAAATGACGTTTTATTTTAAATAGAAAATGATATAAATAAATATCCAATATAATTATCTATCGGGATTAATATTTACAAAGTTATAAAACAATAAGCTGTAAGACAAATCCAGGTACGTAGCGTGTAGATTTGCTGAGTCGTCGGAATGGAATGAACATAGGCGGTAACTTCAATCTGCTAGTAAATTATTTACTCGTAACGTTAAATTATTTATAACTTATATTTAATAAACTTCACATACTGAATAAAATTTCAAAGTAAATTTGTTGGAATTATACAATTTTCAATGCAGTAGGTCAGCTTTACTTACAGTAAAGTTGACTATACTAACTACAAGTTAAATATTCTTTTTTGGGTGGATATACCGTATTTGACTATATATCAAATGCAGTATGAACCTACTTCATACTAGAGAACAGGCCTATCAATGAACCATAAAAATTACTGTGTAGACCGGCTATCAGTTTGCCAAACCTAGAATAATACAAATACCACATAACTACTACAATACTACTATCACTTACATCAATTGAATTGATATCATTACAACGTCTAGATCCCTATCAACTCTAATCAGTTCTTATTAGGTTAATTACAGATAAATTAACTGGGAGAAAAAAACTACTTTTAGGTTACGCTTCACGTTAACAAAGGCGGTTAGGGTAAAAGAAAGATTCTTACGAAGAGCCTTTATGAGTACTATGCTAGTCCACAACGGCAGGAAATTAGAGAGAATATTTAGGTTGCGCTAGTCTATAACTTTAATATAAAAGTAAGCGACGGTATTGCTACTTGAAAACACCAAGAAATATTTACCAGATCCTTTTTAAAGAGCGTTGAAATTAACCGCTAAAAGTCTCAAAACTTTAATTCGGCAAACAGCTAAGTTAGTAATACTACGGGTGTTACTACTAAAAAAACGACTAAGTCCTACGGCCTATAACTTTCAAGTTACGTCCTTTACCATTAATAACAAACTACCTTCGACCTTACCCCTATATTAAACTTTCGCCCTTTACTTTAGTCTTTTTACTTCCTCTACGCCAATTCAATCGTCAATATCACTACTTTAAGCGAAAAAAATCAAGTTGCGCCAAGAAAGCTACGTCGCGCAACCTAATGCTAAGCTGTCAAGTTTTCATCCAACTTTATGCTAAAACATCAAGTTTTATATCCTACGCCAATAAGAATATCATGATAGCTGCTGCTAACGCTTACTTGAAAGCTATTACCGACCCCGCCAGAAAATAGGTGATTAAAGCCCCCAGACTTTTTTTTACCGAACATTTAGATAAAAAGCTTTAAGGATGTGACGTCGACGAAGACTTAACGGAAAGTCATTTGGTTAAATTTATTGGCTCTTATATTATCTACCACAATAAAAGCATAGACTTTGACCACGACAACCGTACATTTTACAAATTTTGTAAGTTTTTGATGACTAGACTATTAGTATGTAGAAGAAGATTCAAAAGGGTGTTAAATTTAAACTAAAAGCTAAAGTTAAACGCCGAGGTATTTATATGTTAGAAAAGAGATTTACTAAGCTGGCGAAAACCATTTTCGACCTGGCCCAACTTAAAGAATGCCCATAAAACCTACGCCTTAAGGGAAAAGATATTAAAAAAACCTTAACGCCCTTACACAAGATCTAGAAGGCTACCCCTTTACACTTAACTGAGTCTACCCTCTTTATGAGCTGACGATGAGGAACCTATTGACCTGCTTGATAGCTTAGCACCTTTACGTGATAGCGTAGAATATGCTCTTAGCGGTAAAAGGGTGCATAAAGTAATGGTAGCAATACCACTAAAAGAATTAACGTCGACTTTTTATACTAATTGATCAAGTAACATCGTTAAGTTCTTAAAACCTTTAAGCCTCTACTACTACCTAGTACTTTAATAGCCAAAACCCCTCAAAACCTTTTCACGGCAGGTTTATTTATACACGTAAGCCCATGACAGAGTTTATTACAGGAATTTACACCTAGGGTTAAGCGACTGTCAATTATCCTCAATAATATATCTCGGCAGATTCAAGGCTAAAATTACCAGGAAGAATTATTAACAAAATCTAGGATAATCATTGTGACCTGCCCTTGAGACCTATTAAGATGGTTAATATTAATTATAAACTTCTTATGAACTTAGCGAATATTTAGAACGACGTAAAAAGATATAATGGAAAGCCTTATAAACTTTTCGATAAGAAGATAATGGTATTTTTAAATATTTGTAAGTATATAGAGGTTCCTTCTTTTAGTTTTTACTTACTATTTTCCGAATGTTTTACAGGGCACATTAAGGACTATTACTTGACTTTGCTAACTCGAGAAACCATATTTCGCGAAGTTTAAGGTAATATAAAAAGATACTTCGAATATAACGTTCACTTTGCCAAATATTATACAAACTAGGCTATAACACAGTGGTTTATAATAATGGAGAAAAAGAAAAAGGAGGAAATACTAATTGATGTATTTAACCAGATGCTTAACAAATTAATGTTATACTATTAAGTAATAGGGAAAGCCTACGTTAGTAAAATCACATTTTTCAAATAGGTATATGTAGCTGTTGCAGGTGTTAACGAATTTAAATACGCTTTACCGCGCCTAAATACCACTTTCAAAGGCTTTTTTTAACCATTTACGTTTATTTTTTGTAACTGTCATAACGTGTATACCAAATTCGTTTGGTATATACCCCCAAACCGGCTAATTTCTTAACGTAAATGAAAAAAAAAAAGCTTACGATAGTTAAATACGCCGACTATAAGTACGGTTATGGGCGCTCTTAATACCTCAGGTTTAGCCTATCGACTCAAACTAAAATTATTCACCATATTAACGTTAATAAGGTTGAAAATTTAAGCGAACCTAAGAAAAATAAATATCATCGTTATAATAGTGGTAAAAGATATTGGATTTATAACAAGTCTAGCTATTAGTTAATCTACTACCCACTCGTTAAGCGAAACAATAAAAAAGTAATATATTATATCTAGTCCACTACCACTTTTAAATATGATTATTTGGATTAAATTACAGATTTTAAAGGCGAAGAGCTAATTAAATACAATGATAACCTCGAGTCAACCAAGTTTTATAAAGATATTACTCCTAACACGGCCTAGTAATTAACTGACTACGCCTTCCTGTATCGTCTGGGCAGTAAAATCCCTTACCTTTGCTTTAACCAAGCCTCTAACCCTTTGTACACCTTTAACATCCGTAATTATTACGCGAACCATACATTTTAAGATATTAAATTAGATATAGGGGTGGCAAGGTACTAAGCAGAAGGCTATTCGCAATAAGAGGAATTATGAGACGAAAATACTACAGCTATTAATATGAATTGTTACGATATGAATACAGCTAAAGTTAGCTTCGCATTAGGCGAATAATTATCTTTATTATGGAAAACAGCAATTCAAACTATTATTAGAGCGATTACATTCCATATCCTTAAGTCCCCTACTCTTTTTTTTTCTTTACTTAAAAGATATAACAACGCTCTGAGTTAACGTTAACGTTAATGCCGACAAACTAGTGAAAAAACGGCTAAAAGTTCCATTTTGCCTTTAAATAGTGGTGCTTATAATTTTATGTTGGAAGTCCTAAAGTAGTGGTATTGAACTTAACGAAGCCTTAAATACGCTAATTATACCGGTATTTCAATTACCTAGCTGTTAACATGTTATATAAAGTCCTAAAATATGTAAGGTAACTAGATATGAAATACTTTACCGTAAAAGTTATTAAAAATCTTTATTATTATTGCTAAATACATACTCAAGCCCCCTGAAAATTTAAACTTACACTAGAAAGCGATAAAAAATTTAACTGTAAAGTATTCATTAATGTATTTTACTTAAATAACAAGCCTGTTTCTTATGTCTATTACTTAGCAACCTCATTTAACAAAGTCAAGTTTTTAAAATCCCTTTTAGTAAAAGATACGTGGAAAACGTTAGGAATATTATGAATTGAGATATAGTTAGGCTTACTAAACGTCTTTGTCCACGATACCGACATTAACTTTTCGGTAACGGAGTTTTAGGAAAATGCCAAAATAATAGGAATTGAGTATAAATAAATGCTTATAAAGACCTACTAAAATATTAGGAAAGTTAAAGGTATATACGCTTTACTTTACCAAACGTATAGTATCCTTAAGTTGTAAATTAAAACCTTTATGGATCCGGCAGCACGTCTTTAGATAAAGGCAAAGAGCCTGAATAATACCTTAAACCCTAATCGCCTAATACGAACGCTAATTATTTTTAAAAAGTATTGATGTTTACCGAGTAATTTTCTGCTATTAAGAAGTGCCTAAAAGTGGGTTATAACCTACGGTAAGATACTAAAGGAACTCTGAAAGGAATCGGCACGCTACCAGATTAATAATATCTTTAATACTAGAAAAGGCTTTGTAACAATCGACGTACTTTCCCTGCCATTATAAAGTAAAATCCTCGTATAGCGGGAGTTAAGTAAATAGAAGGGCTTATATAAAATTTTAAGCATTCATAATTTTAAAAAAGTTATTAAAACTACTAACGGTTCTGTACCGTTTTATATTACTTAGGTTAAACCTTATATCAAAGCTAATAATAATTAAAAACCTTAAGTTAAACGACTAATTTAACAAAACCTCTGCTTCCTATTGTTCATAAATCGATAAAACGCCGTTAATGCAGATGACTTTTAAAAAGGAGAAACGTTAAAGAGGAGTAATATATACCGGGTTTTATTTAAAATACTACTTAGGTAAATTGGAAAAAAAAGGATAACGAAGACTTTGTTAGTAGGCTTTTATCGTTGCAACGTAGTCGATTCGAATCACTGTAGTCGAAGTAACTGGTTCTGCGTTGATATTGTTGATTGAGATGTGTAAGTTCTAAGTTTGGCAGACCGCTAGCTGATCTGCACACTAATTTGTATGGCCAAATGCTTTAGCCTATGCCCCACTTTGAGGTGGGTATCTATTGCACTGCACTTGTAGTACTATCCCATAAACTGCAGCCAAATTTTTCAGTTAGTACAATTAACTTTACTATAAGTAAAGTTTACTTAGCTATACTGCATTTGATAGATATTCTAACACTGGCGGCTTTTTGTTTTGTGCCTGCATGTTAATGTAGCTTGCCATCAATTGGTGGCAACCTCTGGAATCCCTCCTCAATCCACAAGTTAAACCCCTGTTAATTCCGATTAATATATACTGAAATCAACCTCAATTACGGCCTTTTATAGCTCTTTTGCTCCACCCTTCCGAGGCCTTCGTTACTTAATTCCCATGAACAGATTTTTCGCTACAAAACTACGCAAATAAGTTACGTTACCACTTATGTACCTTTTGCCAGTAATTTAAACTACTTCTATTATTTCCACCGTTATCCTAACGGTTTTCCAGGTTACCAGGGTAACTATATTCCTTTAATTTACGTACAGAACGATCCACGCATCCCTTATTTCGTATGGTTAGCATATTACTATCCACAAACCTTTCCAGGACGCTATTGGGAGTGGATTTGGTTATGGTATTAGTAGGGTTATCATCGCCGTTAATTTAACAGAACTTATTCATTTTCCGGGCTTCGTATACTTTCCTTAAAGCTATTACGTCTATTATTAAACGTTTTTTAGTAGTTGTACCAAGCTTTAAGAAGTATTTGTGAAGGCTTCGGAAGTCGGTATATATCACCATAGGTATCGGTGGTAATCCTAGCTATTTGGTGATAATACTTAATGTGCTGTCAGTTACTATACTGATATTGAATCTCACTATTATACCGTAAACTTTCGAAGTCAACACACTCTAGGTTACGCGTTTACACTGAATAGATATATAATATACAAGGTTTTTGGTAATTGTAAATTACCCTTCAAACTTATCCTCGTTGACGAACATTATTAAAAAAACAGATTTAAAATACAAGGTTATTATCATTAGCAAATAAACCGTCCGTAAAATCATTAATTTCGCCTTTGTCAAATTGAGAAAAACCATATTAATTCCTCTTTTCATATAGTCTATTTTCTACTAAATTCGCTTATTCAATTTATTAAAGTCTTCGTTTTACAAGTATTATGTTTATACCATAATAGAAAGGTTGTAAGATACTTTCGGTTAATATAACGTAGTGATATAAGTCGTATGGACCCTTTGTTTCAAATATATTTGAAATTTTACCTAGTTGGTCTTATCGATAATCGTTAGGCTTGTAGCTTACCCCTTTGAACTCAAGATAATATAAATTCTATTTTTAGCCTTAATATTATAAAAACGAAGTAAAGATTTATTAAAATTAAGTTATATACTTTCGGCTAACATTTCGATCAGCTTATACTTTTAGAGGCCTAACTTTTTTATTACATGTTATTTCGCCAATACAAACCCAATATCGTTGAGAAAAAAAGGTATCGTTGGTTTACATACCTATAATACCAAATTTTTTACCCTTTATAGTTGACAAACATGAGTTAAAAGTTAAAGTTTTTATACCGAGCCTGTTTTGAAAGTACACCTAGTACGTTAAAAACTAAAAAACGAATATTTCGGCTAATCCGTATAAAGGCATCACACAAAGTATTATCGTGCTAGACGAAAACTTATTCCTTATTTCTTTTTACAGTTTGAATAATATAATTCGTTTAAAATTGGTAACGGACTACGTATATATTTTCGTAATATCCCAGCTATTAAGATTGAACAAACCTTTCATACCAGTAATCAAGCTCATAGCAATAATAATAATTAAACGTTAGATAATTTTTCAAATGATAGGCGATTAAATAAATATTTAATTTTTATCTTCATTACCATATCCTTAAGCAATTAACCGTAACCTTTCGTACAGCCAATCCGTAGTTTTACCGTTTACTTCCTAAATTATCCTAGACTTAAAATACTAACGTTTTAACCTTTTAATTATGTTAACGGCACAATTTATACAACCACTCGTAACATGAGGCTGTTAATTTTCACTTAATTACTTTCCTTAAAAAGCTTACTCAATATATTAATAATAAATTCGACACGTAGATTCAGTGTCAGTTTTCCGTTAAAAGTTTCCTTTTAAGATACCTACGCTGTTATATACGTCTTTACAGGCTTATAGTTACCATCGCCGTCCTTTTATTTAATATGTATCCTTTTTTTACGTGGTCGTCCACGCTGCTGACGTTTTATTAGCTTGTCAACGATCGACTCCTGGGGGTTATATTAGCTAATTCGTTTAACTCGGAGGTAATCAACGTTAGGATCTTTTTCAAATTTAAAGGGCCCGAAGGGTATTTAGTACGGCTTAACCTATATAACTCGGAAATTTACGAAACTATTAATAATTTTAACCACTACGTTTAAGTTGATTATAGTTAAAAAAATTCCTACTTATTCTCTTTGACTGGCTAGCCTTACGTAAAGACTTTAATTTAAAGAGGAAATAATAACAAGTTTATTATTCAATATCCATTTTTGATTTAAAGGATATTATTAGCCTGGCAATGTGCCAATTCTTCCTTAACTTTTTCAAAGCTTTTCTATATATTATAACACGTTTTTATATACTTAACAAAAATAGCGACTCAGTTATTATAAATAGGTAAGCCCCAAATACTAGAAAAGTTAATATAAATCCGTTAGAGCTAATAGTATCGTTAAGACCTTTCACTGCTATTTAAAGCCATGCCTTTTATCTTATAAAGCTTTCGATTTCCAGTATAAAGATATCGTAAACCCTTCGTAACAAGGCGTGTAACTTTTCGACCTTACTAATACCCCAGTAAACTTTAACGTGAACCTATTTACACTAAATCCCTTTTACCTTTATATCAACTCAAAACTTCATTACAGTAAAATTAATACCGGTATTGTAAACTAGTACGTCTAATGGCCTAAGGTATGTATTAATCTATAAAGTACGTAATACCTTATATGTTTCCTTTTCTGTTATGATTTTAAGAAATTTGACGTCATAAAAAGTCGTGGCGAAATCCACAACGTATAATATTAGTTTACCTTCGAAGTAAAATACGTTTACAAAGACTTTCAAGTTAAAGTCTTAGTTTTTCTTTAACGTAAACTTAAAACTTAAATGAGCTTAAAAGCGTGTTTAATAATGTTAATAATGCCGTTCGACTACTTTTAACGCTTACAAGTCTATATCTTCGTAGCCAACTGCTTTTAAAACTTTCTGACACCTATTAGTTACCAGGTAGTTAAACTTATGATATAATTAACGAAGTTTTGCCATAGTTTGGTTTAACACCACTACCTATAGTTATTAGAGGTGAAATTAAAAATACTCTCACTTAAGGCTAAGTGGAAACATTTTAACAGCCTTAACTTATATCAATTCGTTAATCTAAACATCAAAGTTAACGCCGAGGTTTTTTCTGTTTTTTGAATAAAATAGGAAAAAGGTAGTATATTTTGAAATATAGAAAATAATAAGGCTAACAATAATCTTAACTGTTGTCGATCTTAATAACGATAGATTTTTCTAGGGCCAAAGCTAACCTTAACTTTCCCAACATTTACGTAGTTAAGTTCCGTAATAATATTAGTATCCCTTTATAACGCGATGTCTTACAAATAGCCTCCTGTTAAATACCATATCGCCTTCATATACGGCATAATCCCCTAAAAGACTTGTTTCGCGTAACGGTTTTAAATGGTAAAGAGTTATATAAGGTTAGGGTCTTTATTGTTATGTTGGCGGTAGGGGTCTTTACTTGTATAGCGGTACAAAATGGTGTGATCAGCTAGTTATTACGTTGCTTCCAAGATAATACCGGTGCCAATATCATTGTACCAACCGATAGCCTTTAACTTGATTTTCCTCTCTTTATCTTTACTTTTTTCAAACTGTTTAATTTGCTCGATATAATCTCAGGTAAAGGTAAAGGGAAATTACGTATAATACATTACCTGTTTTACTTTACGTTCGGCAATATTATAACGTATTAAGTAATAACTTTACTTATTACAAAGCCAAAAAAGTCACGTTTAAGGTAAACTTATTTAACTGGTTTAAAGACCTTCAGGAAAAGGAGTACCCTTTTCCGTAAGTAAAGGTCCGGACCTTCCGTTAATCGTACTAGCTGGGTTTTCCGTACCATCGATTAATGTAGTATATATGGGAAGTCTTTTCTTTTTAGTTACTAAATTCAGAAGCTTGAGGGTACATACTATACGAGTTAGAAACTCGAGTAATTACAGTCGCCAATGAGGAACGCAGTTGGCTAAAAAAAACCTTCGCAAGTGGTATCAGAGTATTAAAGGGCGTATTCAAACTCTTTATAGTCCGTAACGACTTACCGGACCTGATAACGTAGGGTACCTTCGTGAGCTCTCATGTTTCCCATTACTTATTAGTAAAGAATCAGCCTATTAAGAACCTAATTAAGGAGGATTATTTTACTTTTCGATTTTTTCTTATAATACAATATGTAAAACAACTTAATCACATTTAAATTGGTATAGTACTGGGTAAAATTAACATCGTACTCTAAATAAATTTTTAGGCTATTATAAATTTCACGAAAGGAAAAACAATTCGTTAGGTACCAAAGGTAATAATCTTCGGCTTAGCCGGTAAGGATACTAGGAAACAGCAAGGGAAAACCTAGCAATTCAACCCCTATTTAGCGGCAGATGTTAAAAAATAGGTGTAACTTAACGCAGAGGAGGTTATATAGCTTACCATCATACTTCTCATTTCCTCCCTAGATTTTAACAAATGTAGTAATTGCCATACAGTCCGTATCCACCATAGGAACTTATCGAGGGGGAAGGGTAATATACTAATCCTAAAAACCCTTTATATATTTTGGCTAAAAAAATGACTAAGGTTATTAGTGTTGGTAGGCAGGATAATTACCTTTAGTTAAGTTTGGAGGGAAAATGCTAATGGTCGTTTACACAGTAAGCTCATGCGTAAAGCCAATTATTTTTTAATTTGGATTCTAAAACTAAACATTTTAAAAGTCTTGGGAGAAATGAGCTTAAGGGTTTCTGTCGCGGGAAACTTGGTAATAATCCTCTTGGTATAAAGTGGTCCGTCGAAGTTCCTATTCAATTAACTGATAGACTTGAAGACTTACGGGGTGTAGGTTAATTGATTCCTGATGTCCGGTAACATTGACGCGTTTAAATTCCCGCGTAATAAAGTTTGAAAAACTTATCTGGACTTGGACAGGTCTTACAAACATGTGTGTAACCATTAAGGGTCACTGTCGACAACAATCTCCTGACCTTTAGTTAAGGTCTATTAAAGGTTTTTATTTATGGTACACTCGTAAAATATATCGGCGATGTTACCGTTTTTACCGACTTTGAAGGGTAGTAAAATCCCTAGTTTACTTAAATTAGCTCATAGTTTAAACTTTATTAACTTTTTGGTCTTTTTTAAGATAGCGAAGGTTCAATCCTTGAAAAACTCGATATAATCGAAAAGAACTTTAACTCTTGTATCTTGATCGTTGTAATTGACATCGAAAATAAATTGTCCGACGTAATTAGTAAGGTGCTTGGGGGTAGATTCTTCAATAGCATCGACAAAACAGAGTTATTTATCGTAATACTTTTCAAAGATAGCACCGATATCCTGAATTACCTTCCCTTGTTTGGGGTCGTCAACTATGTCAATTCCAGTGTTTTTTAAAGCTAGAGTAACGTTAATAGAAAAGCGTAGGAGGAAAAAAAGTGGTGTAAAGTAGTAGGTCGTAAATTTGCCATCAAAGTTGGTATAGGTTAAAGATTGTAAAACTTAATCGTTTTTATTATTCATAGTTTATAATAGTAGTATTTACAGTAACAGCCGCAATAGTACTAACTTAACCGTTTGCCAAATTCCCGATTTACTAATCTTTAAAACTTTTAAAAGGTTAATCTCAACGCTTTGAAAAAGGATTAATAAATATTTCTTGGTATTTTCGAATAAAAATACCGACGCATCCTAAAAGTCGTCTTTACTTACTACCGTTAAAATCGACGTATCAGTAAAGGCCTTTCGCAAGAATCTTTTCTCTACCTTATGCAATTGCAAAGCGTAACTGGAAAGCAGCTTCTTCTTCTACTTAGCCAATCTGTGCTTGACCTAATAAGCACTGATTAGTATTGGTAGGCCTTTATCGTTACAATATAGTCTATTCAAATCACTGTGGTCGAAGTAACTTGTGCTGCGTTCATATTATTGATTAAGATGTGTAAGTTCTAAGTTTGGTAGACCGATAGCCGGTCTGCACACTAATTTGTATGGCCAAACTCTTTGTCCTGTGCCCCACTTTGAAGTGTGCACCTACTTCACTGCACTTGCAGTGCAGTCTCCCAAACTGCAGCCAATTTTGCAGTCAGTACAATCGACTTTACTGCAAGTAAAGTTGACTTGGCTGTACTGCATTTGACTGCTATTCTAATAGACTTGGTAATAAAGCTTTGGGTGAAAGGTAATATTAAGATTTTTGGCAAACCTTTGAAGTAAAGTAAAAGGGTCGAGATTTACGGCTTATTAATTCGAAGAGTCGTATAATTTGTATCTAAGGCTAATCTTAACCTCTAAAAACCAAATATTACGATTTTTAAGTCGAAGATTATCTACGAGATTAAGGGTAAAATTACGGGTCGGCTGTACGAAAAGTCACGCTTCATTAATTAAAGATACATCGATAAAGGAAAAGACTGGATCCTTATGCAATCGCCAACGATTTGAAAGATTAGTTAACACTTAGTACCCGTTTTAATAATAAGTTTATTAACTAGAACTAAAGGTAGATTTATGTTCGATAATCAAGATTTAATGTAACCCTATAAGTAATTAAGAATGAATTTATAGATAATGGTATTACTTTGATTGCTATAAGAATTGCGACTTATCTATATTTTAAGTACGATAATACGATATATTAAGCATTTATATAGATTAGCTAAAAGTTTACTGATTTTTAATTTACTAGTCCAATTTGAAATCATGACTGAATATAAAGTTTCTAATATACAACTCATATTTGGTAATAAAGTTAAAGAACGACTTCGACCTAATAGGTATATAAATTAACGATACCCTTCTCGTTGAAATAGCTCACTTCGTGATATTGGAATAGCATACGATTTAGAACTTTAAGTTTTAGAATTATAAGCTGGTTACAACGTTAGTAAAAGGTAATTAAGTTCTTTGAAGAATCTTCAATTTGTATATTTAGTATTAATACTGGCTTTAGGTTTCGCCAAAAGAACCATGATACTAATTTAGCTCAAATCGATAACACCAACGTAGCTAAAACCTAATAGTACTTAAGACAACGTACCCGGGGTACCTTTATTACTACTTTGTATTAACCAAAGGCCTTTTACGACGTCTTTATCGCCACATCAATAAAAAATTAAACTGGTAACAACTTTAACCGGTTTAATAAAAGGATTATGTGGCAAATACGAATTTTAAATCAAGGGATTAATATAATCCTAATCAACATATCGAGAGCTAAATTAATAATCTTTAAGGACAAGTTTTTTACCAATAATATCTACTTGTCCTTACAAGTCGTTGTTATAATAACCTTCGTTAATAAAGATAAGAGAAAAGACCAGTTGAGAATTATTGGTAATCTGATTAACTAAAAGTTTGTCAAATATAAGAGGATTATATAAAGCGTATTAGCTTTAAATATCTATAGTATAATGGCAGGCTTTAATTTAGTTATGATATTCTAGGAAACCTTTAACGTTATTATAAGGTGGCTTAATATTTTTAAAATCCCAGTAGTAATTTTTACCGATTACAGGAGCCTGTTTAAATACCTTTCGAAATTCAGAATAACCGGTGAAAAAAGCCTGATAATCGATATAATAACACTCTGCGAAGCCTACTAAAGAAGGGAGATTAAGAAATTCCGGTATATTAACGGCAAGAACAATCCTACTAATGATATAACGAAGGTATCACTGAACAAAGCTCTTAAAAGGTTAGTAAATAGTAATAGACTTACTATACCTGTCTAGGGTTACGTTAATAGGCCGCATGATAAGCCCAGATTACGTAATGACGGTTAGAGATGTATTGGCGAATTGAAAAACTGTTAGGAAACTGACGATATTAAATTATTCAATCAACACGTTTAATGTAAAAGACTATGAGTTTATGGTGGAAGAACTTTTTATAGAAGTCGATAAAGTAGGACCTCGGAGCCATGCGGCAATTAACGTCAATTTGGACCAATTTAAGTGTAAATGAGTATAATCCGATACGGGGGTCAATTGAAATTGATAGGGGTTTAGTTAGTTAACGAGGTCGCAGTTTGCTAATTACTTGAAAAGATTAGTCAACTACACCAACGTACGCGTACAAATTAAAAAGCCGCCGGTATTAAAATAATACTATTTGCAACTTAATAGGTCAACTTTACCTACACTAAAGTTGACTATACCAACTGCAAGTTGAGTATATTGTTTTGTATGTGCTTACTGTATTTACTCGTAACTTAAGTGCAGTATGTTCTAACTTTATACTAGGGCACCAACCAAACAATAAGCTATACAAATTACTATGCAGACTAGCTAGCGGTCTGCTAAACCTAGAATAATACATCTACCACCTGAATACTGAAATACTACTGTTCGACCAATCGAGTCGACAATGTTGCAACCTTTATATCCTTACCAACAATATTTAGTATAAACGGGAAACCATTTAAAAGTTAGGAGTGAACTACTAGTTCGAATTAAAGTTCCTCCAATTTATATACGCGACTATATACAAAAGTTAAGTTTTCCCCCCCGAAATGTTAATAAAATTGTCGGTAAAGATAAGATAAATACCCACATTAACTTTAATACTAAGGCTTTTGGAGAGTTACGCGAAATCTAATAGATAGGTACGAATACGATACCTATTTGCGCTGTACCGAAAACACAAACCAAAGTTATTACAACGAAAGAGTTCGAAATAGTTGCTTCAGATAACGCGTCGCTTAGGAGCGATTTGAAAGTCGTTTACGTTAGTTATAATCAATCCCCCTGGTTTTCGCGGACGGGCACGTCATTACTATCGTTTCCGCCGTAAGTAATACTTCCAGTACAAGCAGAGCCAACTTAAATGGTGCTACTATATTGAATGAAAAAAATATGAAATCATCTATGAATAAACTAGGCGCAAGCAACCCATTTATTATAATCCGTCGGTATATCGAAGGAGAGTAGCGTATTAGTTAATATATCGTTAATAACTTTTTTAAAAATGGTCAATTTAAGGGCGGATTTTCAAGTTATACTACCAGCTTTTTCGAATGAGGTTTCTCAAACGTTTTAAAAACGTAAAACTGTTTAAATGCTCCTAATTTTATACTTATGAATAGAAAAATGATAACTTCAACCGCTTTTAAGTTGTAATGATAAACATAAAATATTATTATAAAAATATCAGGGCCTTGATACTGCCATCGCTACTGCAGATATAGTAACTTTTAATAACGGATCTCGCAGGGCTTTCAAATTATTAAAAATAATGTAAAAGTATTTTTTAATACTAAGAAACTTGAAGTCAGTACATAATTTACGTAATATCGTGGCTTTTTATTACTAACAAAGTAACTTAACGTTGGAAAACTTAATCGGCTAGTTAAAGGGCTTATGTTCAATTTGTTAAAGTCTAACGGTATCAAATGGAGATCTGGTTCTATAGTTGGAGTTGGAAACATTCAAGTCATTATCGTTAGGTAAATCGATGCGGTCCTTAGTAAAAAATAATACAATGATTACGTCGTTCATGAGTAATGTGACGACACCCTTTGAAGGGAGTTAACCCAAAAACGTAGGCGTGCCTAAAACTTGAAATTATTGAATCACATTTCTTAAGAATTCAATATATTAATATTATGTTATTTTCAATGTATAATATACTTGTAAATAATTTCGTTTCGTTAATCGAGCTTTATACTTAAGCTTTTGATAATAGATTTATATTAAGCACTTCGATAGTCATGTTAATCTGTCAAAACGTTTGTGAGCTACTTCTTAACGCACATTTCAATAAATTGCTCCAGGACTTAGGGGTTTAGGTTTGAAAAGTTGCAAATATAACCCTAAGCTACAACCGTTTATTAGTAGCTATAATACTATCTGGAAAAATTCAAGGATTATATGTAAAAGACCTAGGCCTAAACTACGGTTTAAAACGGCTAGATACTATTTATAATCCTCGATAAATAAAGAAGAGGAAAACCCCTACCAAGGAGCTGTTATGAAGCTACAAAAAGGGGTGACCCGATCATGTAATAGGTGTGGACATGCTTTCATGTGGCTTTCAAGCGGCTCCAGAGCACCGTATAAGCATAGATGATAACCACCCAAACTAGATCCCTGGTGACCATTAGCTCAAACACCAGCCTATAACATAATTCAGATTAACCAATTAGCCAAATTGATAATATTTACGAACGACTTTTTTATAAATAACATGGACTTGTCGTTACAAATTAGATTCTTTCCAAAGATCGTTAATACAGAAAGATCGTAGAAGAATCAGTTTAAAATTAGGAGAACTGTTGGTAGCGCTTTAGACGTTGCAACTTTATTTATTAGATTGGTCGAAGTAACAGTAGTATTGCATGGCCAAGTGATGGATGTATTGTTTTAGGTTTGGCAGACCGCTAGCCGGTTTGCGTAGTAATTTGTATATCTAACTGCTTGGCCCGTACCCTAGTGTAAAGTAAGCGTATACTGTGTTTGACTTACAGTCAATAAAGTAGGCCCCTACAACACAATACACTTAACTTACAGTTAGTATAGTTAGCTTTACTGTAAGTAAAATTGAATTATTTCACTGTAATTACTACTATTTCAATACTAGCAGCTTTTTAGCTTATACACGTACGCTATTATGGTTAACCAATCTTTTTCAATAGCCGCTAAATTGCGATCTACTCAACCGTCGAAACCCTTATAAATTCTAGTTAACTTCCAGACCAAATTGCACCTATTTGTACTTAGATTGACCTCGATTACCCTACGACTCCGAGGTCCGACTTTATCGGTTTCTACAAAAAGTTCTTTTACTATAGGTTCACGCAATTTTTCAATTTCTCTATCACAGTTAAACAAGTTGCCATCGTCACTTCCCTTGCAGTTTTACAGTTCGTCAACATATCCTTAATAGCCACGAGACTTGGTCTTACTGGGTATCCTATTAACGTAATCGTCGATACGTATATTCTGCCTATTATTATCCAAAAACATTCTAAGGGCCTTATTCGGTAATACCTTTGTTATGGCGTTAATAGAATTGTCTTTCCCGTTAATTCGCCAGAACTCCTAGATCTCCCTGCATTTATAAGCTTTGCGGAGTGCTATTGCGTTGATTATCAGGCTTTTTTCACTAGTAGTTCCGAGCTTCGAAAGGTATTCGAACAAACTCCTCGAGTGGATACATATTACCATCAGAATAAGAGGACTCTTTAATTACCTAGTAATAACGCTAAGTGTTTCCCATAATGAAATAACTACATGAAAGACAGCTATTATGCCGTAAATCTTTAAAACCAATACGTTTCGTGTGATCCTTTTATATTGAATAAAAGCTTAATAAATTAGGTTTTACATAATACGAAATTGATCCTCTCACCTGTTTTCAATAACAAGTGTTAGTGAAAATCCAAGTAATAGAGATAATTCGGTATCATTTACCAAAAAACCTTTGTAATAATCATTAACTTAACTATCGACTAGTAGATCGAAACCATATAAATCCTTCGGTTCAAATTCCATATTTTCCACTTAAGCCTTTTGTTTAGCTGGTTAAGGTCGTTATCTATTACATCATGTACTTGTATCGTAATAGATAAGTCGTAGGAGGCTTCCAATCCACATAAAGTGGCGATATAACTGTCACACGAACGTTATTTTAGGTATTGTGAAACTTCAGTCACGTTAGTTTTGTAAATTATAGTTAAATTATCGTCTTAACTCTTATAACGAAAACTAAAGCCAATATTCACACTAAGTATACGTATTAACAATGAATTAAAGTAGAGTTAATTACATTCTGCTACCATTGTAATCGGCTTGTAATTTAAAACTTAAAATCCGCAATCGCTTGTTTTTCTAATACTATAAAACCAACCATTCCAACCAAAAAAATATTGTTAGTTTATATATCTATTTGGCCGAAGTATCTCTTTTACGTTACCAATAAGTTTGAGTTATATATTAAAGGTTCTATACCTAATCGTAACTTCAAGTGTGATTCACGGGCCAAAAATTCATAAACGCCTACTTTAGCTAATACGTATACTAGCTCAATATATCGTATTACTATCACCGAAAGGTACATGATATGCAGTAACTATAACAACTCTAGTAAGACGATCCTAAATATATCGGTTATTAGTTATGTATATACTTACATTATATCTCGGTTATTAAGCGTAAAAGTACCTTTAATTTTAACTAGTAATTTTGTTATTATAACGACTCCTAAACGTTAGCTAATCTTTGAAATTATTAGAGATTACGTAAGGATTTAGGTTTTACTTTGATTACCGTATCCTTTAACAATTAAGTATACATTTTCTACGGATACCTTATAGTCTTATCCTGAACTTCATAGATAATCTTTAACTTAAGAGTTGTAATATTTGGGTTTTAGAGATTTAAATCGGCTTTAACACTAATTATAAAATTTTTGGAGTTAGTAAGCCATTGATCTTGACTCTATCGCTTTATTCAAAGAGTTTTCCAAAATTCTTAATAATATCTTATACTCGAAGCTTTAATATCATTTCTTCGTTATCAATTTCTTTTTAAGTTGATTTAATAGTATTATATATAAAGCTCGATATATATTTGTCCTCTTTAATATTTCTCTTTTTTAGTCATCGTCCACACCGGCGGTATTTTATAAACTTATCGATAACTAGTAGAAAAGGTTTTTATTCAATCCGTCATTTGGTTTAAAGATTTTTATTATAGATTTCTATCATATAATACTTAACCTGAGTAATATAGAATATTATGAGACTGTTAATAGTTTTAATAATTACTTTAAAGTTGGCGATACTTAAATTTTTATATAAGTCTTCTCATTTACCCAGCTTCTTCTATACGAAAACTTCACTTTATAACGGTAAAGCAAATACGTCGATTACAGTAGGGCCTTTCCTGGTGTTACAAACGTTATTAACTTAGCGGCGTGCCGATTCCTTCCATAGTTTCTTTGAAACTTTACCGTAGGCTATAGCTCGTTTCTAGATACTTACTTATAACGAAGATTTACTATTGAAAAATGGGTATGCTTCAAAAACCAGTAGCGTTAGTATTAGGCAGTTAGGTCCTATAGTATAGTTTAAGCCCTTTACCACTATTTAAAATTAAGCCTCTAAATCCGTAAAAATTCCAATTTCTAGTTTAAAAACGCTCGGCGAAATAGTACGTGTACTCTTTTAACCATGTCAATACCCCAGTAATCTTTTATAGACACTTATTTATACTAGATTCCTATTATCTTAGCATTTTCCCAAAACTCTGCTGCCGCAAAGTTAGTTCTAATATTGTAAATGATGACGTTAGATAAACCTAAGTACATGTTAATCCATAGTATCTTTAGTATTTCCTACGTTTTATTTGCCGATAAGGACTTTAGAAATTTGGCTCCATAAAAAGAGGTTACGAAGTTAACAATAAAAAAAACTTATTATTTAAGTAAAATGCATTAATAAAAACCTTGCAATTTAAGGTTTTATCGTTTTTTCATATAAACTCAAATCTTTGGGGGATGAAGGTATATGTTTGGCAGCAATACCAAAGCTTTTCGATAACATTCAAAGTAAAGTATTCTTTAGTTTTATACCTTACGAATTTTAGGACTTTATATTCCCTCTTAACTACTGGGTAATTAAATTGCGGGTGTAGTTAATATATCTTTATATTAGAATAGCAGTCAAATGCAGTACAGTCAACTCAACTTTACTTGCAGTAAAGTTTATTATACGTGCTGCCAATTGACTGCAGTTTGTGGGACTACACTGCAAGTGTAGTGCAGTAGGTGCTCACTTCAAAGTGAGGTATAGGCCAAAGCGTTTGGCCATACAAATTAGTGTGCAGACGCGCTAGCGGTCTGTTGAACTTAGAATTTACAACTCAAACTTTCAACCAACATCAATGAAGTACTAGTTACTTCGACTACAGTGATTCGAATCAACTATGTTGCAACGATAAAGGCCTAACAATACTAATCAGTACTTATAAGGTTAAGCATAGATTAGCTAAGTATAAAAAGAAGTTTTTTCCTATTGTTACGCTTTGTTTCGGAAATGTAAAGAAAAGGTTTTTGCAAAAGGCTTCTATAAGCTGTGCAGTTGTTCGCGACAGCAAGTAGGAAAAACTTATAGGCTATGTAGCTGTTCGCGGCAATCTACTAAGTAAGCAACAGTATCTCTAGAAAAAATGCTAAAAAATATTTATTAATTATTTTTAAAGAAAAACGTCAACATAAACCACGTAGAAGTTTTAAGATCAATAAGCCAACAAGTCGACAAACGAATAAGTCAGTAGTATCGCGGCTACTACTATTACAAATATTAAATCGTAAAAATAACTAAGGTTTACAACCTTTAATTTACACCAATTTTCATAGCAAACTTACGAGCCACTACTACATACCACTCTTTTTCCTCTTATACCTTCTAATTATCGTTACCATAACTTTAGACAATACCAAAATAAACGTCGTTACCGATTCTATTCGAAAGGGAAAAAATTATAGATCTCTGGTTTATATTCGTTGATCACTTCGATAAAGACCCCCGAAAAACGATCTTTAATAAAGACTTTATCCCCAAGAACCTAATGAACTACATTAGCCACTACATCCTTGATTTAAACTGTACCAGACGTGACATGTAACCTGTTGCCCTCGATAATTCTTACGAATAATTTGGCGAATAGACCTTAGATATGTAAAAGGCGACAAATATAAAAGTAAAAACCATGCTAAAAAGTAAACCAGCTAGTAAAGGAGTTGTCATCCCTATAGGTAAAGGGGGAAGTATAAATTTTACCAACTTGTATACGAATACATAACGGATAAAGACCCTTAATTTATTCAAGAAAAGAGGAAAAATATTATTGGCGATAACATTCCCTAATACCCTTATACAAGTTCGTATAGATCTATTTAAGCCCAAATAAGTTTTTCAAACCCTTTTATGTACGATTAACTTTTTAATATCATTAGCTTTAAAACGTTCATTACATTATATGAAGTAAGTATTTAAGTTTACCAGTTAATTAAATAGGAACTTCGACATACTCCTTAACACCAAAAAGATTATTACTAACTTACCCGAGGTGCAAACCCCTAAATTTTCTTGCCCTTTACTTCTTAACACGTCCAATTTTAGCAGCCAAATAAAGGAAAGACTAGCCTTATACGAGAGCCTATTATAGGTATGACTATTGGATTTTTCTCTTTGAATTCGGCTAGAGGTAATTATCCTGCCTGTTAATACCTGCTATAATACCAGTCGAAAGATTTAAAAGGTCCTTACGATTAGTCAATTACACTATCCCCTTGACACGTCCTTATAGTAAATACGAATTACGCGGTAATTACCACGTTTGTTAAGATTTGCGGAGGAAAGGAAAAGAATAACAGTAAGCCGTACAACCTCTTCAATGTTAAGTTACGCCCGTTTATTATCTTCTGCTAAATAATGGTTAGCTTACCAGGTTTTTACTCGTCATTTCCCAGAATCATTACCGGCTAAGCCGAAAACTACTTCCTTTGGTGCCTAACAAATTATTCCTCATTTCGTGTAATGTATGATGGTTTAAATGATTACTTTGAATAAGATCTTAATTTTGCTTAATACCTTACTGCATGAAATAATATGAAGTGATCCTATATATTAAATTACAAGAAAAAGTCGAAAAATAAGATGAACCACTTTAGTTAAATTCTTAACAGACTAATATTTTATTAATAAGTAACGTGGAACGTAAAATCTGGCGAATGCACCTTACGTTAGCAGGTTCGGCAAGTTATTACGAGTTATAAAGTATTCGAATACACCCTCCAATGACCTGATATCATCTGCGAAATATTTTTTTAACCAGTTGAGTTCCTCGTTGACAACCGTAATAGCTCGATCATTCATCTCGACTAGTATATACCCTTAGGCTCCAGAATTTTGTAAAGATGAAAAACACTACTCCCACACGTAAAACATTAACCGGAAGTACGAAAGTCCTGGATTTGGGGACGCAACTAAAATACCTACGAAAAAAGTTATTCTTTTTATTTAAGGTTTTTAAGTCGGCTAAATAAGTTTACTTTAAATATCAAAAGATATTAGATTTTAGTCTAGTAATGCTACTAGTTAACACGTTACATTATTAACGAACATGAAGTAAAGAAAATGATATATAACATGTATTTTCCATTTACATTTAACTGTGACTATATATTATGCATTACAAAGTTTCAAGATATTAAAGCCAAAGATAACGAAAATAAGCCTAAAGCCATCGGCTGGTATAAAAATATCAATAAAGGCTTAAAAGCAACGTAATAAATAGCTGACCACATCTTCTTATACCGCCTAATAAGCAAGAATCCCTACCGCCGGTATAATGATAAAAAACCGACCTTATAGACCTCTTTACTATTTAAAACCGCTATACCGATCAGGTTTTTTAAGGTATTATTCTGGACACGGGGGCAACACGGTACTTTATAGGAAGCTATTCGTAATACATCGCATTGCGAAGGAATATTAATACTGTTACAGAACTCGACTTTACGAATACTGAAAAAGCTAAGATTGGATTTAGATTTAAAAGAGAGCTATCTTTACTGGAATCGACGATGGTTAAGTCTATTATTAACCCTGTGATTTTCCATATCTTAGAATCAATTATCTATATTATTCATTACCTTAAAAATAAAAAAACCCACAGTGTGAACATTAACTTTTAAACCAAAGAAGTAATATAAGTTAAAGGTGGTAAAAGATTTTCAACTAACCTTAGATAGGGGTATCGTTGGTTTTGTCTTCAAAATTTAAAAAATAGTGTTAAACCTAATGAATTTAGAACTACATTTACTATATTGTAAGTTTGAATGATCAGAAACTAATATACTTTATAAAGTTTTAAAGGCAACTGGTCATAAAAAATATAGACTTACTAGCATTAAACGACATTAAACGGCTTTGCTACTACTACCAAACACATTTACAAACTCATTTAAAGTTTAAATTTACGTTTAAAATGAAAACTTAAATTTTAAAGTTTTCATAAAATCATTCTACTTGAACGATAAGCTGATACTTTATGTTATAGACTCCGATATGTCTTTTAACAACACCAAGTTCCTCAAAACTATTACAATGAAAGAAACGTAAAAGGTATTATATACTTTATAAATGAACGTGTACCTTAGTCTACCTAACGTGCTAGTCCACGATACTAATACCAAGTTTAATAAGATAAAGTTCTAAGTTAATAACAAGTTAATGGGGAATTTGTACAAATAGATCTCTGTCAAGGTCAGTTAGGGTAATAATAAAGTCGGAAGAGTCTATACCCATTAACGAATGGCTTATAATATCCTTACATTAGAAATCGAAAACTTTAAAATTTAAAAAGCAAGGCTTTAAATAGCAGTAAAGGACCATAATAATACTATTGGCTCTAACGGGTTTATATCAACTTTATTGGTATTTGAGGCTTATCCACATATGATAATGAAGTAATTACTATCGTAAAATACCTAGAAGCGTATTGTAGCATATAAAAAAGCCTTAAATAAACTAATGAAGGAATCGATACGCCTCCAGGTTAACAGTACCCTTAATACTAGGAACGAACTATTAATAATAAACGTATTATCCCTCACTTTTTGAAGTAAAGTTTTTACGTAACGCGAATCAAACAAAAAGAACAGGCCATATAAGATCTTAAGCATTTCAAACCTAAATATAATAGTCAAAACTACGAATAGCCTTATTACCTTTCGATTTATACATGTTAAGCCGTATTACAAAACCTTCAAGTTCAACAAATATCCTAATATCGATAACATGCGAGCCGAGCAAATAGCCAATATAATCCTCCTGAGTCGATTATTAACAAGTTAATAAAACGTTGACGGCGTGGAAAACCATCCAAAAGTAGGATACATACTAAATAGGAGGACAACGATGGGAACAATAGGCCTGACAGGGTATATATAACGGCGTGGATATCTTAAAAGGAAAATTTTAACGGAAAATTTGCCCTTAAATCACGTGCCGAAGGAATCATTAACCTACCGAGAAGTCATTTGAGAAAAGAGATGGTATATGAATAAAGGTATTTTTTTATGAGATCTATACAATTTGTATGATTAACGTAATTAAAAAGGTAAAACTTTACTAATTTCAAATAGCAATTATTTAACAAAGTTGATGGTAAGACCTCAGACCAGCCATACGAAAAATTATAACTAATCGCTTCAGGATACGGTAATAGAAGTAAGGATTAAATCCTTAATTAATCGCTTATAATCTAAAAGATTAACTAATATTTAATCGTTGTAATTACTGTCAGTTTAACTACTAGCGTAAAAGCTTAGTTTACATTTAATAGCCGAAAAATCCCTTAAGCATACACGTAGTCTACCACTGATTTTTAGCGAATTTTATTACTAAAACTTCCAAAATAAACTAGGGGATAAGTTTCCGGGCGGCAAGATAATGTCTTATATTATAACTTTATACGGATCGACCGAAATAAGCATATATTGATTCCTAACGTATTAGGCATACTTTAGAAATAGGTTAAGTATAAAGATTTTAACATTTAACCTGTATCTATCAATTACAGAAGGCAAAGATTTCGGTATCATAGGTATGTAAATTAACGATATCCTGTTTTTCAGAAATGCTAGATTTATAGTGGTTAAATAATGTACTATCGAAAAGTTAGGCCTCTAAATGTGTAAGCTAATCGAAAGATAAAGCAAAAATATATAACTTAAATTTAATCAATCGTTCATCCGTATCTATAACATGAAGACTGAAAATTCAATATATATTAATTTACGATTAGAAGGACAATCCATAAGTTTGACGATTATCGTTCAAGCCGACAGGGAAAATTACAGAAATACCTAGAGTAAAGGACCCGTATAATTTATATCGCCACGCTATACTAACCGGAGAAATTGCATAATCATATTATTGCAGTATAAGTATAAAACCTATAAGACCAAGACTTTGACAAGCGTAATGAGTGGATTTAGTAGCAATCTAATAGTCTTTAAGAACGGGTTATTTACTAATAATACTAACCTTATATCGTAAATTGGCTTTTTTGATAATGCTCTTTACCGAGAAAAGGTCTAAAGTGCAATTTATAAAAGCAAGAAACCATATTTATTGAACATCCATCAAGTGTAAACGTATAACACGAAGTATATGAGCTTCAAAAGTTTTCGGTATAATAGCAAGTTGAAATATCGATATAGTAACTAACGGCATATTAAAAATTATTATTAAGTAGCTGTGACTACCTTCGATACCTATAGTAATGTTTACGAACTCCTGAAACCTTTACGAATGCCTATTAAAACTAGGCACGACTAATGAAAAACATCTAATGATAGACGTAATAGCTTGAAAGAAGGTAAACAAAGCTCGGAAAATTAATAAGTACCTGTAAATTAACGGTAAAAATAAACTCGCCGACGCTATAACTAAGGCTACGCTCAATAGCGCCTTTAAAAGGTTTGTGGACAATAATAAGATAACTATATGAATCGAAGGCTACATAGATCAGCTGGTATGTGATGTAGAGGAACATGGTTACCCTAGCAAACTTAAAGACTGCCAAAGTAGTAATATTAATGGTAACGGTAGTAATGGTAGTAAAAGCGGTAATAACAGTAGCTTAAACTACTAGTAAAAGCTACGAAAATGGTGGAATACATGATACGTATAGATTTATGGCAGAAGATCTGTGTACGGGATTTGAGGAACGGAGGTCTCGGAGAGTTGGAACAAAAGGGCTACGAAGGGCCATAAATAAAGTTGATTTTAATACAGATTAATCGGAATTGACAGGTGTCTGGCTAATTGTTGGCTTGTGAATTAAATAGGGATTTCAAAGGTTGCTACCAATTAATAGCAAGTCACGCTGGCATATAATCTCAAAACAAAAAGCCGCCAGTGTTAGAATAATGGTTAAATACAGTATAATCAAGTTAAATTTACTTGCAATAAAGTTGATTGTATGTGTTGCAAATTGACTGCAGTTTGTGAGACTGCACTGCAAGTGCGGCACAGTAGGTGCCAACTTTAAAGTGTGGCATAAGCCAAAGCGTTTGGCTTTACAAATTAATGTGCAGACCGGCTATCGGTCTGCCAAACCTAGAAATTACAACTCAGACTTTCAACCAATATCAATGTAGCATCAGTTACCTTAACCACAGTGATTTGAATCGACTACATTGCAACGATAAAGGTCTACCAACACTTTAGCTTCATTAGGTTTAACAATATTACTTTTAAGCCCTAAAAATAAAACCATAAATCTCCCTACTTAAAGGCGAAAGGAAACCTCTAGCCGTTTTTAACCAGATTATCGGACTTAAAGTTAACGTTAAAGCCGAGTGTCGTTATATTCTCTAGAAAAAAATAGAAAGAGGTAAGGGAGTTGAGGGTGTGAAATGTAATTAACCGCATAACATTTTAAACTACCGTTGTACCTAATAATGATAGTTACTTGCTTGGTTTAAGGCCAATTTTAGCCTTACAAATATCGTAACGATTAATTTCAGTTATCGTAATACTTTTCCCCCATAAAGCCACATATTACAAATAGCCTTTTATTAAGTACCTTACTACTTCTGTATTTATTATAATACCTTAAAACGTATAATCAACGTAACAATCGCGAAGGTTAAAGATAAATAAGGGGTTAGGGGCTTGGTTAGGGCAAAGGTAAAGGTTTTTACCGCTCAAATAATACAAAAAAACGAGTTCGACTAGTTATTAAGCCGTACCAGAGGCTATATCTTCATCCTATTTGATTCATTTGGGGGAGTTATTGTCGTTAATTTCCATATTAATTTTCAAGTTTGTGATTCAATGTAAGTAATCCTATTTAAAAGAAATATAGTATTGAATATAATATATTACCTTTCTATCATTACACTTGGCGAAAGGGTAACGAGTTAACTAACATCTAATCTTACTATAAATCCAATATATCTTATCATTTTCACGATGATATTCTTTATAGTTGACAAGTACGTTTAAATATTAGGTTTGTTAGCGCCAACGTGCCTACTACCTTCTTTCTAAGGCCGTTAGGCCGGATTTTAGGTGTTAAAGACGCCTATTACTGTACTTGTGGTCGATATAATTAACTACCGCAAGGTATTTTTTATTTACGTTAGGAAAATTGCCGTTTTAGGGGTATATACGAAGTGAGTTGGGTGTACCCGCTATTATAGTTTCGAACAAAGAGTGTAACTGGTTAAAAACGCCTTAGAAAATGGTATTTAGCTGTTGTAAAGCGTATTTGAACTTGTTAACGTTTGTAACGGCTACCCATACCTGCTTGCAAAGTATGGCTTTGCTAGCGTAAGCTTTCTCTATTACCTGCTGGCATAAAATTAGCCTATCAAACATCTAATTCAACATATTTATTGGTATTTCTTCCTCTTTTTTCTTCGCTATGATTTTGGTCCACAACGTGGTAACCAAATATATATAGTATTAAGCAAGGTAAATGTTTTATTTAAAGTAGCTTTTAATATTATTATAATTTTCTCAAAACGTGATTAATTGGATTAGAAAGATTAAGTAGTTATTCCTGGCGTACTTTATAAAGATTCTGGTAAAGAACAAGTAAAAATAAAAATAAGGACCTCCATTTACTTGTAGATATTTAAAAAAAACATTATCATTATGTGAAAGGCATCGACATTAATACCTTTTGCCGTGTTAGCAGCTATTATTTCGAATGATTTGCAATCGCTAAGTACGTACTCCACGCTATTACTAAGAGGTACTAAATTATCGAGTAAATTAATAGGTTTCTTATCGATGACGTGTAAAGAAGCTCAATTTAATTGGAAATAAAAATAAGTTTTTTGAAATTTATATAAGAGCATTAAACGTTTTTAACGCTTTTGCCTTTCCCCTGCTAATTTCAAGGATTAGGATATTAGAGGGAGTCTTTATTTTAATCTAATTGAAAAAAGATTTCTGCTAGTATTAATAGTTTTTCTCTAGAATGTAAATATCATAACGAGTAACTTCCTTCTCTTGCTTAGCTTTACCTATACGTTGGATCATTTTCCATAAGTTAGGAGTCCGGTGATTGAAAAACTTACAGAAATATTAAAAGGCGCAGACACTATAGCCGTAGTTGTTACTGAGGTTTGAGTAGAAGATATATTAGCTAACGTAATTTGTTAGATATGTTTAAGTTGAAGTTTAGTTAATATCTATAATCCAGCGTTTTTTGTTTTAGTGATTAACAAAAACTATATCAAGGTTTTTAATTGCTTCATTTGAGGCGGAGTCAGTAATAGATTAAAAGTAAGCACTTACGGTTGCCATCTTAATTTTTTGGTTTGTGTAGGGCGTATAGGGCGAGAGACTTGGTAATTTTTGGGTGAGGAAGCTTAACGTTTTGGCGTGAAATTGCCTAGGAACTTGACGACTCAGCGTTGAATAGTACGACGTGGCTTTCGTAACACGTTTTGGCAATTTTTATTGTTTTTATTTATGGTCACGATCTTAGTAATTAAATTAATATGAGAAAAGTGAAAAAGGATTAAAGTAAGGGTAAAAAGTTTAGTATAAAGTATAAGATTAAAAATCGTTTATTAGTGGTAAAGGTTAAAGATTATTTGTTATAAGCTATATAAGTTGGTCGTTTTCACAGTAGTAGTATTCATAGTAGTACTAGCTTAGCCGTTTATCAACTTGCCGAACTTTAAGACTTCTCAAAATTAATCTGAACTTCTTTAAAAAGGATTTATAAAGGTTTATTAGTGTTTTCAATAGCGATACCGTCGCTACCTCTAAGTTGCCGTGAAAAACGATGTAGCCTAGAATTCGTCTCAACTAATTGCCGTAAAGACTGACGCAGTAGTAGAGAACTTTTGCAATAATCTGTTCTCTACCTTAACCGTCGTTTAACGCAAACTATAACCAAAAAGTAGTATTTTCTTTTACTTAGCCAATTTATACTTAAGTCAATAATTACTGCTTAGTGTAGGTAGAGCTTTAGACGTTGTAAAGTTGTCGATTCGATTGATCGAAGTCATAGTAGTATTGCGTGGTCAGGTGGTGAATATATTGTTTTAGGTGTTGCAGACCGCTAGCCGGTCTGCGTAGTAATTTGTACGGGCAATTGTTTGGCCCATACCTTAGTATGAAGTAGATGCATATTGTATTTGACTTACAGACAATACAGTATACTCACAAAATAATACACTTGCAGTCAGTATAGTCAACTTTACAGTAAGTAAAATTGACTTACTTCACTACAATGACTATTATTTCAATGAAAAACCTAATTTATTAGCACTTTGTTAAATGTTGGAGGATTATGTGATACGTATGAACTTCGAAAGTTTACGGTATAATACACAGCTTTAACGTAAGCATAATAACGTAGAAAACTATTAATATTGTTACTATGCAATTAAAGATTTCATTGATTCCAAGTATAATTTGTACCAAATTGATAAGCCTGTTAGAATACGTTTTGAAATTAGGAACAGCTAGTCAAAAACGCCTTATAATTAACATAATAGCATTCTGAGAAGCATATGAAAACAGGAAAATCGAGGAATTCAGATGTATCAATGGCAACGACAAACCGGCAGATGCTATAACAAAATCGACATAAAAAACCTTACCAAGGTATTTAAAGTAATAAGAAGTTAACCATTCGCAACGAAAACTATATGAATAAAGTATCAAGTAAGGTTAAGTCATATACTGACGAAAAAGGAGAAAAATAGGTGTACCCTAGCAAACTGGAAAACTACTAAGAAATTAAAGCCGATGACGAAATGAATTAATACGATTAAGTTAAAGGTTTATATTAGGTTATACCGAAATACTTATATTTGTCAATTAATAAAACCATAGTTTAGAACCATATAATAATTAATGTTAATTTGTATATAAAACATATTAAAATTCCTAGGGATCTTACTAATGAATGAAGAGGTAATTCAATAGATATCAGAAATACGTGGTTAATCATATTAGTATATGTATATAAAACAAAAAGCCGCTAATATTAAAACAATAGTAATTGTAATATAGTCAGTCAAATATAATATGAAGTAAGTTACCTTACTAACTACAAATTGAGTGTATTATTTTGTTGGTTAACTATATTAACTATATTAATTATGAAGTTTAGTACAGTATATACTCAATTCAGACTAAGGTGCAAACTAAACAATTAGCTATACAAATTAGTGTGCAAACCAACTAGCAGTCTGATAAACCTAGAATAATACATATAAGACTTGAATACGCAATACTACTGTTACTTCAACTAATTCGAATGGACAACGTTGCAATATCTAAAGGCCTATCATTGGCAAAGTCTATTAACATTCATTTTATTTATCGTCAGCGCTAGCGATTCTACCGTTGATTATGAAATGCGCTGATGTATCTTAGAAGGCGCCGAGGTATTATGGGGAATATCGTTATATTATTGAAAACGTCAATATATTTGCTATTTAAGTATAATATGTTGACTGGCTAAAAGTCTGCCAAATTTCAAAGAACCATCCACTACCTAACTACCGCTATACTACTATTACTTCGACCATACTTCGAATTGATACCATTGTAATATTTAATGACCTATCAATAAAACAGTATTAATAGATCTCGTATATAGGCTTTTAAATATTATAATGAATTGTCGATTTGTATCGTAGTTGAAGTCACAAATGATATTGTAAAGTTAGGCAGTATATGCAGTATCTAAGTTATACAGACCGCTAGCCGGTCTGCACACTCATTTGTATTGACCAAAGCTTAATCCGTACATTATTGAATGATAACTCAACAATTAACTTGCAATCATTACAGTTGATGATGTTCTAATAGTATCGACGTAAAAAAATTAAAAGTTAAGGTGAAAATAAAAATTATAATTAAAATTATTTATTATATTATTAGGTGTAAAATTTGTATTTTCTATTGTTTTTTAATTATGAAGATGTTCAAAAGAGAAACCAATTCACATATATTAACCTAACTATTTTAACTCGTAATAATTAGATGTACAGTAAATATAGCAATGAAATACACGCTATATACTATAGTATTATACTAAAGTATTCTCATTCCTATCAGGTCCTTCGTTTATACCGATCTGTAAAAGCATTTTTAGCAAGTGTGGCGCACGGACCTTATACGTAAACAAAATGAGAATATTTTCCCCCATCACAATATTACCGTAGCCCGTACGTGCTACGTACTTGACAGGGTGCGCGGATCACCGCACTCCATACGGATACACACGGGTAAGTAAGGCGTCTGAGACCACTATCTTTACGGAGTAAGCCGTAAGCAACATCATCCGTTTGTCCGCAGCTTGGGATATAAGAGAGTCAGCCCATGCAGCGACCCCTAGATGAGACATGAAAGAACAGAGTCTGGTGGTCCAGTCGACTCATACACCTCCCATCTGATTCGCCAGGGAACACTGTGTTCGTTCCCCTTTGCCATGGCGTGCCAGCTAGTGATCGTACAGTGGATAGTCGACACCCGAACGCTGTGGCCCAAAGCTGAGAAGACGGCCCAGCTGGAGACAGAGGTACGTATAACTTCCCTGCCGCTCCACTACCTGCTCAATCCTGATGAGACTTAAAGGCAGCCCGGGCTCTGGCCCTCCTGAACGAAGATGAGCGCAAAGGCGTGCTGAAATACATGTTCGTGCGGGACGCCAAGATGTCCCTGGCCTCGCACCTGCTCAAGCACTACGCCCTCTCCAAGCTCCTCTCGCTGCCCTGGTCCGCGACCCAGACTACGCGGAACAGCAAGACCAAGCCGATCTACAAGGACCCGGCGACCGGCACATGCCCGCTCGACTTCAACGTCTCGCACCAAGCCGGGCTCGTCGCGCTCGTCGCGGCCAAGCCCAGCAGCCCCGACGGCCCGGTGCCGGACGTGGGCTGCGACGTGGTGTGCGTCAGCGAGCGCGAGGCGCGCGACCACAATGCTGTCGAGACGGAGGGGTGGGCGGCGTTCGTGGACGTGCACGCGGACGTGTTCGCGCCGGGCGAGGCGGCGCACCTCAAGCGCGGGGCGGCGCCGGTCCCGGGCGGGCCCGGGGCGGGCAGCACGGTGCGGGAGAAGAACGCGGCCAGGCTGCGGTGCTTCTACACGCTGTGGTGCCTGCGCGAGGCGTACATCAAGATGACGGGCGACGCGCTGCTGGCGCCATGGCTCAAGGTGCTCGAGTTTCGGAACTTCAGTCCGCCGCAGCCGCAGGCGGAGATGGGAGGAGGCAGGGAGGATGGGGCAGATGTGGTGCGAGTCGGAGATGTGTGGTTTGGGGGTGGGCCGGTGGAGGATGCAAATATGTGTTTGAGGAGTCTAGGCCCGGATTACATGACGTGCACTGCGCTGAGAACGCCGGAGCAGAAGGAGGTTGGGCTCAGGGTCGAGTTGGGGCCGTATGAGGTGGTCGAGCTGGATTCGATACTTGAGTGGGCCGAGGCCAGGCCATAAGCTACGTACGGTACATGACATGACACATGACAGCTTGGGAGAGAGAGAGATAGATGTGACAATTGAATACAAATACTCTTTTTGCTCATGGCCGGCTATGATGGCCCTTTCTCTCGTCCCAAAGGCCATGTGTGCGGCCTCTGGCAAGGCACGTAAGCCGATCCGGGCCCGGTCAGACCAGCTGAATTGCCCAGTATCGGCCTAGAGGTGGGGGGCCCCCGACTTTAGGGCGGGCCCAACGTCACCACTTGGGCGGACTCGCTGCATGGGCTTCAGGCTTCATGGCTTCATGCTCCATTTCCTACAACAGCCCATCCTACCTAAGAGCCATTACCGAGCTCAATACTCCTCGGACCCTTCCCTAAAATTGCTGCTTGCACACCTTGTGACGCCATTGATTTCGTTGGTTTCCTTGTTTGGATATACACTTCCCTTTGGAAAGCATCGCAGCCAGCACAGCCCAGCCAGTCCTCGAGCATTCCGCAGCCCCACTTGAGTCATTCCATCCCATCGACAGAGCCAGGGGAATTCCGCTGCATACGGTGTGAACTCTTCAGGGGCATGGACTACTGAAGAGCGCTGGTTATGTCTGAATCTGGTGACAGGTGAGCTTTCAGACCCGCTTCTCCCTCTTGCTCTTCCTCTTCCTCCAGCTCCTGCTCTGCCCGTCTGCCCAGACATGCCTGGAGGAACTCTTGTTCATATGGCGCTGGCTCACTCCGCCAGCAGCTCGTCCAAGCGCTCCAGGTCACAGGCGGCCCTGTCTCTCCTGCGCCGGTCCAAGGACCCTTTGGACGACAGTGCCAGCTCTCTTCCAAGCGTTCCTGGCCCATCACGTGTGTCCAATGATCATCCTCGCAATACGCGTCCTGTGTCCATGTCCAATCCACAGGCAGCTAGAAGCGCCAACCGTCTCTCCACCACAGGCTCTTTTGCAGGCCGAACTCCTTCCATCTCTGCTGCTCCCACTCCCGCCACCATGTCAACAAAGCCAGCAAGTATCTGGGACAAAGGCTACTCTCTCGAGCAGCCCGTGCGCAAGTTCCGCATTGTCGAGGCCCTACGCAGTGGCGACACCGCCTCCATTTCGAAAGCCATCCGCGAGACCTCCGACTGCGGTCCCCGAGCTAGCACATCGTCCATCAGCACCCTCGCCGGCGGTTCCCTTGAAGATACCACTATCCTCCACCTCGCCATCCAATGCGCGGAGCAACAAGTCGTTGAGTATGTCATCGCAGAGGGCGCCTCCTACATCGATATCAACTCGCGTGACAAGGATGGCAACACCCCATTGCACATTGCGGCTGCGCAAGGCCGGACAGCGGTGGTGAAGCTGCTACTAGACCAAAAGGACATCAACGATGCGATCGTGAACAACCAGGGCCGCTTGCCGCTTGATCTGGCGCGCAATGGCGACGTCTTCCAGGCCCTGCAGCTGTCTCGTTCCCTCTTTGCAGAGTCCAAGATCAAGCAGGTTCAGGCACTGATTGGCGCGCAACAGTATAAGGTACTTGAGGATGTATTGGAGGAGAGCAGGCTCAAGACCGTGCTGGACATCAACAGCACCGAGTTTGTGCAGGACCCCATCACCCTGCAAGAGGGTGGCACTCTGCTCCACGAGGCCGCTCGTAAGAAGAATACCACTCTCATCCAGCTGCTGCTTTTACATGGTGCGGATCCTTTCAGGAGAGATCGCAAGGGAAAATTGCCCCAGGACGTTACAAAGGACGACATCACCCGTACCATGCTGAAGAAGTCACCCGCCGCTGTGGCAGCGCAGCGAGGCATCCAAGAGAAAGCTGTTCTCGGAACTGCATCCCAAGCCATTGCTGCTTCTGGCGATCCCCTGGTCGGCAAGGAGGCGAGAGAGATGAAGGGCTACCTCAAGAAGTGGACCAATTACCGCAAGGGATACCAGCTTCGATGGTTCACGCTCGAGGACGGTGTGCTCAGCTACTACAAACACCAGGATGATTCCGGTTCTGCATGCCGTGGTGCCATCAGCATGCGCATCGCGAGGCTTAACATGTCGCCTGATGAGAAGACCAAGTTCGAGATCATTGGCAAGTCGTCCGTCAAGTACACTTTGAAGGCAAACCACGAAGTCGAAGCGAAGCGGTGGTTCTGGGCTTTAAACAATGCGATCCAGTACACCAAAGACCAGGCCAAGGAAGAGGAGCGACGCCGTGCTGCCAACGCCGAGCTGTTGAGCAAAGCGAAGGCGGAGGCTCAACCTGGCTCCGGCTCCCTCAATGAGGCCCAGGGCGAGGGTGCCAACTTCCTCGAACCGAATCCAGGGGCCAGTGTACAACTGTCCCGTCAACACTCGTCTAGTAAGTCGGTGACCCGGTTGACGAACCCGGGCAGCAGTTTTGCCGAAGAGGAGGATGCTGCCGAAACGGACATCGACACCAGAGCCGGCCAGTCTGTCTACCAGGACCGTGACGACGACGATGACTACGGCGAGGGCTCGAGTGGCCGGGACCAGCCTACACAGGGAGGCAAGGACGCCTTTAACATCACCGCGCAGTCTCTGAAGCTGCAACTGGAGACAATGGCTCAAGTCAATGCTGCACTTGTAGCGGAGGCGACCCAGAACTCCGGCGCAAAATTGTCAGACCCTAAGACGGCTGGAGCGCTGGCTACATACGACGCTGCTTTGCGCTCCATGAGCGGCTTGATCGGCGACCTCATGCGGATCTCTCGCGACAGGGACTCGTACTGGCAGTATCGCCTGGAGCGCGAGATCGACATGCGACGGATGTGGGAAGAGAGTATGGCCCACGTCGCCAAAGAGCAGGAGGTTCTTCAGGCGCGTATTGGCGAGATTGACGAGAAACGCAAACAGACCAAGCGGATTCTTCGTGAAGTGGTGAATGTCCAGGGCGTCATATCAGAGACGCCAGAGGAGGAGCAAGGCGGGGACCGAGAGGCAGCCGCACTTGCGTCGCAGAAGTCACCAGTCCCGGTCTTCCGTCGCCATGAGCCGGTGCTTACAGAGATCGCGAATCTGTCCGAGGACGACACGGACGGGGACGAGGAGTTCTTCGACGCTGTCGGCGCGGGAGAGATTGAAGCCGAGCCTCTGCCTCCGGCGGCGGCGGCTGCTGGCGCGGCTGTCGAGAAGAAAGAGGAAGCCCCCGGGTTAGATGGTACTATTGATGCTATTGATATCAGCTCCGCCTTCCATGGGTATGAGAACGGTGTACGCACAAGGCTCAAGCTTGACGCAGACAATAGGCCGAAGATCTCCCTCTGGGTAAGTGAGTTGTTATCCTGCTGGTCTCGGAACCATCTAACAATGCTATTTATGGTAGGGTATTCTCAAGTCCATGATAGGCAAGGATATGACCAAAATGACTCTGCCTGTCACCTTCAACGAACCTACCTCCCTACTCTACCGCTGTGGCGAAGATATGGAATATGCTGACCTGCTGGACCTGGCTGCCGACCGGTCCGACTCGATTGAGCGACTGCTTTATGTGGCGGCCTTCTCTGCTTCCGAGTACGCTTCGACCATCGGCCGCGTGGCCAAACCTTTCAACCCACTTCTCGGAGAGACCTTCGAGTACGCCAGGCCCGACAAGGGTTACCGCTTCTTCATAGAACAAGTTAGCCATCACCCACCGGTCGGCGCCGCCTGGGCCGAGTCACCCAATTGGACCTACTGGGGCGAGTCGGCAGTCAAGTCCAAGTTCTACGGTCGGTCATTCGATATCAATCCGCTCGGCACATGGTTCCTAAAGCTCCGACCTAAGAATGGCGGCAAGGAAGATCTCTATACCTGGAAGAAAGTCACGACCTCGGTCGTCGGTATCATCACGGGCACCCCGACCGTCGACAATTACGGTCCCATGGAGGTCAAGAACTGGACTACGGGAGAGGTGTGTTACCTCGACATGAAGCCGCGCGGCTGGAAGGAATCCTCCGCGTACCAGATATCCGGCAAGGTCGTCGACGCCCAAGGTCGCGTGCGCATCTCCATTGGCGGGCGCTGGAACAGCAAGCTGTACGCGCGCATTACACCCGGCCGAGAGGAGATGGTCGAAGCGCCGGCGGGCAACGACACGAGTAGCATCTACCAGGGCAACTTCAGCGAATCCAAAAAAGCCTTCCTTATCTGGCAGGCCAACGAGCGGCCCCAAGGCATCCCGTTCAACCTGACGCCGTTCGTGCTCACTTTCAACCACATCGACGACAAGCTCAAGCCCTGGCTGGCACCGACCGACTCGCGGCTGCGGCCTGACCAGCGCGCCATGGAGGACGGCGACTACGACTTCGCGGCGACAGAGAAGAACCGCCTCGAGGAGGGCCAGCGCCTGCGGCGGCGGGAGCGCGAGACCAAGGGCGAGGAGTTCAAGCCGGCGTGGTTCGAGAAGGCGCGGTGTAAGATCACGGGCGAGGAGTACTGGAAATTCACCGGGAAGTACTGGGAGCAGCGGGAGAAGGCTGGCAATGGCGACGAGAAAGCCTGGGAGGGCCTTGAGCCGCTGTTTGCATAGGATCACAATGGGAAATTGATGATGGATGAGGAGAGTGGATGAAGAGTTGAGAAAGTCCGCAAAGCCTGTCCCTCGCTTTGCCTGATACACGTCGCGTTGTATGGCACACCGACGGAGCATGAATTGCCTCATCGTTTATATACACACCTTAAGTACAAATTTTGCATTCAATTCATAATCACGAAATTTGACTGAAACGCGGCATGAAATGTTTAGGTACTGGCACACTCAACCATCCAAAGTCCTCTGCCACCAAGCGTCCACCCTCAAGGTGTACACAGTACAACGAGGCGGCGGCAGCGCATCTGTCGACGCTGCAGTATTGCTTCTTCCTGCCACGGCAGCAAGCACACCGTCAGCTACAGCACGCATTATCGCGGCATATATCGCCTATAAACAACAATATTATTTTAAAATCACCAAAGTTTCAATTCGTCAGCTCCGCAACGACAATATATATATATATATATATATATATAACAAACCAATCTAATAATACAAGTTATAACCTATAAAATCACAGATGAATTGGCCTGAAAATAGGCTAAATCTTCGTATTTGGCAACAATACTGAAACGTAGTTTATACAGCAATTTTCTTGATTCATTGGCTTGGTCAAACCTGTAGGAAAGGTTGAGGGATCCGGTCAATGGACCAAAAGCCTTCAGCAGCCAGATAAGGCAGGAGACAAATACCTAGTGAAACAGGTAGGACAGCAGACAGTGATATGCTGACAGTGAATCAGACCAGACAGTTGGTTGTGTATGTTGTAAGTGGATTGTTTTCTCGATCTACTGGCTTGCCCGAATCCGGGTGTTATAACCTACCCTGATTAGCGGTCGGGTCAGGAAACACGCCAGCGGGTCAGTTAAACCACTTAGAGCCTAAAATCTAACATATCAGGCGGGGAATTTCTTATATCAAAAATAGTATGATTTGGTAAGTTTCGTGACGGGGTACGTAAAGAATCGAAGGATTGGTAGCGATCCAGGAGATTTAATATCATAGAACTCGTTATCAATGTTAACAATTTAAGACTGAAAATCTTAATATATGATGAAACGTTTATTACCGTTGAAATAAATCCGTAAATGACTTCTTAGTTGTTAATATCAGTATTTGGTTTACATAATTTCATAGTTTTAAATCATTTAACATAGAGTCTTAATATTGTTTACCTTTTATACTTCCATTATTAACTCAACAATAAAAACCCCCTTAATACCTTTCGTTTATATACAAATATCTTCTGTAATTATCATGTTTGGTTCTTATTCAGGTCCGTATACGTAATATATTATTAAATAATGTTAAAATTACAATGCCTATTGGTTGGCCTTGCCTATAAGCATTTAGACGTTGTAACAGATTATTAATTCGAATCGTGGTTGAAGTAACATATGGTATTGCAAAGTCAAGTAATAGATGTAGGATTTAAGTTGGGTAAGCTGTTGGTGAGTTTGTAGCTTAATTTGTGTGGGCTTAAACTTGGGGCTTGCCCTTTATTAAACGGGCACCCAACAATCAATTCGCAGTCATTGCAATTGACTGTTGTCTCAACAATAGTGTTGGAACAGCAGTCAATTGCAGTACAGTCAAGTCAACTATACTGACAGTAAGTTGATTGTACTGACTGCGAGTTGACTGTATTGTTTGGGATTGACTGTATTGACTGCAAGTCAAGTACAGTAGGTGCCAACTTCAGACTAGGGCACGGGCCAAGAAATTGGCCATACAAATTAGTGTGCAGACCGGCTAGCGGTCTGTCAAACTTAGAAGTAACAACATCACCACTTTCAATGCAATACCAGTTACTTCGACCAGAGATTCAAATCGACTAGGTTGCAACGATAAAGGTCTACCAACAAATAGACTATTAGATTTCCACCGCTTTTAATATATGGATTACTAACATTTCCGTAGTTTGAATGGATAAGTAAATTGCTTAATCATGGTAATAAATATTAGAATTATACGTTGTGTTAGTAGGTCTTTATCGTTGCAACGTAGTTGATTCGAATCGTGGTTGAAGTAACTGGTGTATTGCTTTAAAAGTGGTTATGTGTTACTTCTAAATTTAGCATGTCGCTAACCTGTCCGCACACTAATCTTTATGGGCAACTTGTTATATCAGAGTGCGGTACTGCCTACTTTCTTATAAGACTGCCTACTCATTAGAATATGTACTTATCAATCATGCTTCTCATAAGTACTTATTCTTATGATAATAGTGGTTTGGTGGCTTACTTTATATCTTTACTTTTTGATATACACCGGAATATTACAATACGTTTGTATGTACAAATAATATAATAAATGGTAGCTATAAGCTAAGATATTGCTTAACATTAAACCGATTATCATTCTTGTCAAACAATTTAATTAAGTTACCAATAAGGCGTTACAATCATTCAACTCTACCACTAAAATCCTCAACTTTCCTCTATTTTCTTCAATCTATCCATCTATACATCTAATAATAACGCTCCGTACATCGTTATCTTCACTAGCAGTTAGTTAACTTTATAAGCAAACGAGAGTTACAAATATTTGGTATTTTATTAAACTAGTTTTTAACCCCCCCCCCCCCCCCCTGCACAACGCGTCAACAAACACCTATTATATTTACGAGAAAATCCACGCCTGCCTCACTAAACTTAATAAACTTAATAGTTTTACCAACCTTACCAATTCCAACAATTATCACCCGTTTTAAATACCATTTACGTTTACGCGTATACCTTTACCTATCCTATCATCGCCTACGAATTTATGTTTCTATACCCTTTTAATATATTCTTTACCGTAATTATCCGCTGTTCGTTTATCGCTGCAATTACGAGCTCTTTACCATTGACCGCTATAAAACCAAGAGAGGCATCCTTATTAATTAGCTAAAGCTAAGCCGCGAACAACGTTGATATTGCCAAGTTTATAGCAAATTAACGTTATAAGTTTCAGGAACGCGAAGTTGTAATACATGTAAAGTATAAAGTTGTTATTAGACGTTTGAATAGCTTAGACTTTATAGGTCGCCGTTATCGTCGCCGTTAATCCTCACCCATCTCTATTTCATTATAGAATACTTTTAATAGCAATCTTTGTCGTTACAAAGACACAGGAAAGGAATCCGAGTATCCTCCCTCATACGACTAATTTCGCTTTTGATGTCCTAATCGTTGCCGCGAGCTTTTTCACGATAGCTGCACGAATAAACCCTCTCGCCACCATTACTTTCATGACTGTAGCAAACCTTTTCGTAAGCTCTTTTATCGCTATCGTGAACGCTAACCTTTTCGAATCCAAAACTTTAATTATGGGACTAATAATAGATTAACTATTAAATGTTTGACAGATGACACTCGTCGCTTAACGTTAAAAAAGGACTGAAGTATTTGATTTTATAATTTTAATTTATAAACATGAGTATTATTACCATAAACAAGGATATAGTCTTCACAAACGTATTACTTTCTAGCCATTTTTAGATACATTCGTTAACATCTTTCCAGGCTTAAAGGGCTACATTGTAGAGAAACTCTCCATTTTGTCATAGGAATGAGTAATATACTGGTAAAATATGAAAGTTACTTCTTATAATCGTCGTAAAATATTACGTTATGAACTCGTATTCATTATAAAGATCCTCGTAAACCGTTTTGTAATAAACTCTAGGCGAACCACTACAAAATTCAGAGAAACTAACCTTTCGTTACGTAATTTGTGGGATAATAAATATCACTTATATACACAAATGAAGACTAAGATACGTTACGCGAAAGAAATTGGTATATTGAACCGCTACAATTACAAATGATTGAATGTTATGATTGATATATAATACACCTTGGGCTTGGATATTGAATAGTACCTACCTCCATCAAACTATAGGCAAAATATAAAAAAATACATGACCAAGGTTAAGGAATTTGAAACTGTGCTATTTATGCCAGCAATACGTCAATAACTCATCTATCAGCCCTCATTTGTCAAAGAAGTTGTTATAGTGCTACCTATGAAGGTATGTTAAGTAGGTTCCAAATAGTATTAAAATTTGAGTTACTAAGAAATACTAGAGATGTAGGCAGTGATTCTTAACACATAACTTATATTCACGGCCCGTCACGTACCCTTTCACGTGATGTTTGCGAACCACACCCAGACCGTATCTAGACTGGGTACTGCCCCTCCCACGTGACAACTGCAAACAGTGCCCAAGCCGGATGCTGCACATGTACCTTCTGTTACGTGTATAGCTACGTAACTTATAGACTCAAAAGCTCGCGGCAAGTATAATTCTAGACATCCTCACAAAGATGAGTACTAGCCTCGCAAGCCTGAAAACAATACAAAGAGATATAAGATTCACCCCTTGAACAATCAAGATTACACTCATAAGAACTACAATAATTACCATCTGTGAAGGAACTAAGCCGGAGCTGCCGCTCAAGGTAGTCGAACACTATCTATAATTCTCGATGAAGAAAGAAGAGGAGAACCTCTACTAAGAAGCTGTTACAGAGCTACAGAAAAGGGCATAACCCAGTTACGTGACAGTTAAGGAGATTATTTCATGCGGCTTCCAAGCGGCTTCCGAATATCGTAGGAGTATGGTAACCATTAAGGCTAGATTCCTGGTAACTATTAGTTTAAGTAATAGACTATGATATTATCTTCCGGTTTACCCTCTACCCCTCATCCCCTCCCATATAAAAGATAGTAAAATGTGTTGGCGAACTAAAAAGGTGAGGTAAGTTCGTCATAACCGTTTCGAAGCAGGTTAAATGCTGTAATATTATGTAAAAGGTTTTAGTTATCGAACTGTATAGTATAGCGTAAAAGGCGTTGATATCAGCCTTCCTGCTACCCTCCTGATAAATAGTTTCGTAGGCACCCTTAAAAAATATAAAACTTTCCTCCTATAACTAACTTTTGGTATGAATAGTACTCATCCCACCCTTTTCAGTATAGCTTGTATGTTTAATAGAAGAAATTTATTATCATTATTTATACTTATTGAAATAAACCCCTTATTAACAACTAAGGTGGATAAAGCTATTAAAAACGTAAGTATACCTGTTTTAAAGTTGCTTAATCCTTATTAACGAGTACATAGTTTATTATTATACGCCCGATCGATATATACCCAGATTGCATTCGTAAATAGACGTGTTTTCAATGCGTTTATCAATTGGTTTATAAGTATAAGAAGTTTTATTAAGAAACTGAGGATAAACTTCAACCCGTGTAACGGCTAGGAAATATCTAATAAACGGTTATATACTAGTATTAAGTGCCGTTTATACGCCGTCGGAACCATCAATCGCAATGCTGGCTATACATATACCCTGTTAAACCTGAACCCATATATAAATAAAGCAATGAAAAAGCTATCCGAATCATATTGAACTTGTAAAGTCTAAAACCAAAGTAAATTATTCATTCACAAGACGTGTTGTAGGTGTTAAGAAGCGGTCAAATAGCGTATAAACCTAGTTTATTGTCGCTAAAAAAGCTATTAGGTTCTGTAGGGTAACATAATGAAAAATAAATATGTGTAGGGGCATAAGTTCGCTTCCTACCACTCCAATTCGCCTAGACAGCTTTCGAAACGTGTAATTCCTTAGAAAAAGGCGTATTTTTTGGGTGAATAAATTGTATTGAAATTAAACGTGGTCATTATGGTTAATGAGCGGGTATAGAGCTCAATTTGTAACGACCAAGTAATCAGTCGAGGTTTTCGAACGTATTAACGCCAGGTTAAGATGTATTAAAATCAAGCTAGGTTAATTGGTCTATAAAGTTAGAAACATATTATTTGTTAACTATTTGAGCTACGGTTGGAAGTACGATTAATACTTTAATATAGTTGAGCAATATTAGTTATAACATTAATATAAGCTTAACACGTAATCTATATCCGCAAAATTACGGTTTTCCTACCGTTTAATAACGTAAAATATAATATTTTAAACCCGATTACCAGATAAAATGAAGGGTTCGTTATGATATTAGGCTAATATCCAATGTAATTTAAAAGTGTTAAGGGCCGCGGTATTTAGAAAGCCCAGAAACAACTCCTGGACTAAATATATATAACTTACCTATTTAACTAATATTTGTCGTTTTAAATGGTTGTTAAAAAGGAGGCGATTAATTTGGGGTTTGTTTCGAGTTTATGAAATATTTTCGACGCAATCCTTTGGTTTCGTTTCGCCTTTAATACTTATAATATCGATAACTAGTGGTTGAAAATCGCGGATAAGTTAATTTGAAAGCGGGTACAAAGTAATTCAGATAAGTTGGTTTACGTAAAATCGGAGATGTTTCTTTTTCAAAACGTTAAATTCGATAACGTAGGAATCGATAATACGTGTAATACATCATTTATTATAAAGTTAACTTTATTGGTAGGGCTTCAGACTTTGCAATGTTGTCAACTCGATTAGACGAAGTAACACTAGTATTTCAGTAGTCAAGTGATGAATGTATTGTTCTAGGTTTGTCAGACCGCTAGCCGGTCTGCACAGTACTTTGTATAGCCAATAGCTTGGCCCATACCCTAGTGTAAAGTGGGCGTATACTGTACTTGCTTTACACTCAATATAGTAGGCCTATACAAAACAATACACTCAAATTGCAGTTATTATAGTTAACTTTATTGTAAGTAAAGTTTACTTACTGTATTAAAAATTCTACTATTTCAATACTGGCGGCTTTTTAGTTTGTACGCGTGCGCTAGTATGGTTAAACAATCTTTTCTGGTAAACATTAAACTACGACTTCATTAACTAGCCAAACCCCTGTTAATTCCAATTAACCTCCATATCGAACTACACCTATTTGTACTTAAATTAACACCAATTACTGTAAATTGCTCCCCGGCTTCGAGGTCCGATTTTATTAACACATACAAAAGTTTTTTTTTTGCTACAAACCCATATAAGAATTAACTTTAGTTATATCAATCAAATAAGTCGTTATCATTAGTCCCCTAATAATATTTCAGTTTGCTAGTATATCCTTGACCGCTATCACATGATTTAGTCTTATCGGACAGCCTATTAACGTAGCTCTTAATACGTATAATTAGCTTATTACTATCAAAAAACCTTTTAGGGGACTTATTTAACGATATCTTCGTTAAAGAATTGTAAGGATTTTCTTTCACGTTAATTCACCGGAACTCATTAATTTTCCTCCCTTCACAGGCTTTGCGGAATGCTATTACGTCGATTATTAAGTGTTATTCGTTAGTGGTTCCGAGTTTCGAAAGGCATTGAAACAGGTTTCTCGAGTCGATACAAATTACCACCCGGATGGGAGGAATCTTCCATTGCGTAATGATAACGTTAATGGTTTCCCACAGTGTTATATTTATATAGAAGCCCGCCATTATATCGGAAACCTTTAAAGCTAATATACTTCGTGTAATCCTTTCATATTTGACAGGGGTATATTAAATTTCGCTGCCGATAATTCTAAACTGACATTTTTTTTTTTTGACAAGGGTTATTAAAAAGCCGATGTGAAGAGATAGGTTTCTTATCTGTTATTCCAATCTTTTATTCAACCGGTTCAAGTCGTTAACTATTAGGTTTTATGATTATACCGCGATAAGTATATCTTAAAAAGTCCCCGATTAATACAGAGAAGCAATATAGCTACTACGAACATGATATTTCAGGTACCTTTAGGCCTTGACTACATTAGTTTTATCGATTATAACCAAGTTTATGCCTTGTGATTTTTGGCGAAAGTTAAAGCTACTATTAACACCAAGTATACGGATAAACTATTCATTAAAGTTAAGTTGGTTACCCTTTGCCAACATCGTAACCGGTTTACAGTTTTAGAATTTAAAGTCATAAATCGCCTGTTATTACGATGTTATAAAGCCATCCGTTTTAATAAAAAGGGTATCATTAGTTTGCATACCTACCAAGCCGAACTCTTCCTCTTACATTACCGATAGTTACTTGTTGTATATGAAAAACTTTATACCTAATTATAATTTAAACTATAATTAATAGGTTAGAAATTCATTGAAGTTTTCTTTAGCTCGTCCATACAAAAGCTTGATATATTGTATTACCTCTTTTAAATGATGAATAAGCTTTAGTTTCCATAATAATTCTAATAGCATAATCCGTTATAAATCTATTATTAACTACGCGTAAGCTAATGTTATATTTCAGCAATTGAATATAAATATACCTAGAATTTCGACTAATAAACCTATTATTAAAACAATCACTAAACGTTAATTAATCCTTTAAATTGTTAGAGATCACCCTAGGATATAGGTTTTACCTTAGTTACAGTATTCTCAAGCGATTAAACGTGATTTTTCGTACGGCTGCCCCGTGGTTTTACCCTTTACCTTGTACATAATCCTCGACTTCAAAATCGTAACATTTGGGGATTAAAAGTTGAAATTAGCCTTCGGTACAAATTATATGATTCCTTGAATTAATAAGCTATTAATTTCAATCCTATTACTTTTCTTCGAGGGTTTGCTGGAGGTCTTAATAATGCTTTATACTTGAAGCTTTAATATCAAGTTTCCGTTATTCTTTTCTTTCCTGGTTACTCAAGTAATATTGTGAATACAGCCTGATATATATTCCCCACTTTTAATATTTTTTTTTTTCGAGGGTCGTCCGAGCCGGTAGCGTTTTATCAGCTTATTAATTATATGTGAAAAAGGCTTCCATTTAATCGTGTGTTTGGTTAAAGGGTCTTTATTGTTTATAACCCTAATATAAAGCTTTACCTGGGGGATAGAAAACGTTACGAGGCCGTTAACAATTTTAACAATTACTTTGAAGTTAGCGATACTTAAGGTTTTATATAGACCTTCTCATTTACCCGGCTTCCGCCATACAAAGAATTCACTTTATAACGGTAAAGTAAGTACGTCGATAATCGTAGGGCCGTTCTTAGTATTAAGGGTATCATTAACTTAGCGGGGTACTGATTTCTTCCGCAGTTTGTTCAGTGCTTTACTGTAGTCTATAACTCGTTTCTAAGTACTTAAAAATAACGGAGATTTACTTGTTAGGTGTAGGTATACTTTAAAGATCAATAGAGTTAAAACTAGGTTATCAGGGTCTAAAGTATCGTTTAGGCTCTTTACCGCTATCTAAAGGCGTGCCACCAAATCCATAAAGCTTTTAATCTTTAGCGTAAGAATATAGTACGTTTGGCGAAATAGTACGTGTACTTTCTTAACCTTTTTAATACTTGAGTTAGTTTATATAGGCACTCATTCTCACTAGATACCCATTATCTTCGTATTATCTGGAAACTCCACCGTTAAAAAATTGATGCCGATATCATTGATTACGACTTTGAGTAGGTCCAAATACGTATTAATCTATAGTATCTTTAAAGTTGTTAACGTATCCTTTACCGAACGGGACTTTAGAAATTTAACTCCGTAAAAAGTGGTTATAAATTTAACGACCTAGAAAATAGTTTTATTATAGAGGAATAATATATTAATAAAACCGTCGTCATTAAAATTCTTATCGTTTCTCAGTTCAAACTTAAAATTTAGGTAGTTTGAAGCATGTATTTGTTCGTAATAATAATGTTTTTTTTGATAGCTTTTAGGGTAAAGTATTTTATATTTTTATATCCTACAAACTTTAGGACTTTATGTTTCCTGTCAACGACTGGATGGTTAAAACGCCTGTTTAAATAAAGTATTTTTAACTTTATTAGGCTCAATATTATTGCCTTTAAACCTTGAAAATAAAACCATAGGTACCCCTACTTAAAGGTAAAGGGATATCTTTGGTCATTTCTAACCAGCTTCTCGACGTTAACGTGAATGTGAACACTGAGTTTTTTATGTTTTCCAAGTAAAAAAAAGGGGTTAGGGGACTTAAGGATATAAAAACTAATCGGCCCAATAATAGTTTAAACTACTATTATTTCAAATAACGATAATTACTCGCCTAATTCGAAGCTAACTTTAACTTTGCCAATATTGTAACGATTAATCTTAGTAACCGTACTACTTTCCCTTCATAGTATTACGTATTACGAATAACATCCTATTAAGAACACTAATACCTTTATATCTGGCATAATACCTTATAATGTGTGGTTTACGTAATAATTACGAAGGTAAAAGGTATATAATTAATTTAAGGCTTAATTAGGACAAAGGTAAAGGTATTACCACCCAAGCGTTATAAAAAGGCGTAATCGGCTAGTTATTAGGTCATATGAAGGGCTAAATTTCTATACCACTTAATTTTCTTAGGGTTATCATTGGTTTTAACTAACTATTCGCCTTTAAAGTTTACTATTTAATCCAAGTAATCCTATTTGAACGTAATAGGGTATTGGATATAATACATTACCTTTCTATTATTTCGTTCGGCTAGTAGATAGAAAGTTAACTAATAGGTATGCTTACTTTAAATTTTATTAAAGTTCAAATAACTATTACCTCCAGTTTATGGTTGATAGGCTAAACCTTACGCGTTAAAGGTGCCCATAACAGTACTTATATTCGACATAATTAACTACTATAAAGTCATGTTTATCCACGTTAGGGAATTTTCCGGCTTAAGGGTACATACTAAGCGAATTTAGTATACGCGTTATTACAATTGCAAACTAGGAACGCAACTAGCTAAAAAAACCTTTACAAGTAATATATGGGCTTTATAAGGCGTATTCGAACTCTCTTACACCCGTAACAACTGTTTTTACCTATTCGCAAAGTGAGGCTCTACCAGTATAGGTTGTCCCCATTGACTGATAATATAATATCAGATTTTCAAGCATCTAGTTCAACACATCCATTAGCATTTCCTCCTTTTTTTTTGATATCATCGTAGTCCACATTGTAATAGTATAATATATATGGTATTAGACAAGGTAAACATCGTGCTATAAATAACTCTTTATGCTATTGTAAACTTTTCAAAAGGTGGTTTCTCGAGTTAGAAAAGTTAAGTAAGAGTGTCTGGCGTACCTTGTAAGGATTTGAGGGAATGATAAGTAAAAGCCAGAAAGAAGAACCTCCATCTACTTGCAAATATTTAAAGGGGATATTATCTTCGAATTGAAGAGGTTATAAAGCTTTCTGTTATATTTCTCTGCATTTTTCCAAATCTTAACTAAGTTCATAAGAAGCTTATAGTTAATATCAACTATCTTAATTAATCTTAGGGGAATATCGCGAAAATTATTCCAATCTTTAATAATAGTGTTACCTAATAGTTCAAGACTTGAAGCCCACGAAACATAGTATTAAAGGAAATTACCAATCGCCTAGCCCGATGAGTAAAGTCCTATGTTAGCTCTCATAATAGGCTTGCGTGTATAAGCAAACCTACTGTAGGAAGGGTTTTAAAGGGATTAACTATTCTAATTGAAATGCTAAAGGGGAATAAAAAATTAAGGGTTCTAAGAAAATTAACGATTTTACTTAATTAACCAGTGTAAAGCGTCAAAGTTAACCCCTATAACCACATTAACGACTTCTACTTCACGTGCCCGGCCGATATTAAAGGACTACTTCGCGTTACCACATAAAGAGGCTAAACTTCCGAACAAATTGACAGTTTCCTTATAGTTAACTCGTAAAAAGGCTTAATTTTGTTGAGGGTAAACTGGGGGCCTCCTAAAACGCGTATAGGAGCGATAAGGTTTTTCAATATTCTTCCCTTTAGAGTATATGTTTTAAGTAATTTCTTCAAGCTTGACAAAAGCGAAAAAGATTTTTCTAGCTTTAAAAAGCTCTTTTCTAGTATATAAATCCCTCTCGTTAAAAATTTCTATTTAACCTTAACTTAATGAATTTCTAAACCCTCCTCCACATATTAATGATACAGTTGTTAAAGAACTCACGGAATTTTCAAAAAGCATGGCTACTGAAGTCAAAGTCTTCGCCTTTATTATAGTCGATAATATAACAACCAACGAAGTTAAATAAATGCCTTTCGGTCAAATCTTCGTCGAAATCGTACCCTCAAAGCTCTTCATCATGATACTTGAAAATAAAGAGGTTCTGAGGGCTTTAATTACTTCTTTTTAAATGGGGTCGATAATAAATTTAAAGTAAACACTAATGGTAGCTATCTTAAGATTTCAACTAGCATAAAGATTGGTGGCGAAGGGCTTTGTAACTTAACGTAAAATCGCGTAAAAACTTAGCGACTTAGAGTTAAAACGCGAGACGTAGCTTTCTTAGCGCAACTTGGAAATTATTGGTATTTTCACTAAAAGCAGTGTACTTAACTATTGAATCGGCGTAAAGGAAGTAAAAAGAGTGGAATAGAGTTAGAGATTTAGTGTAAAAGATAACGTCGAATATAGTTTATTATCATAAATAAAAATAGAATGTTATTTGTTATTTGGCTGTAGGTATTAATCGTTTTTCTAGTAATAACACCTGCAGTAATACTAACTTGGTCGTTTACCAACTTTCCGAACTTTAAGACTTCTAACAGTCAATCTTAACGTCTTCAAAAACGATTTTTAGCGAATATTTCTTGGTGTTTTCAAGTATCGATACCGTTGCTTATTTTCAGATTGCCGTTGTAGACTATCGCAACCTAAAAGTTTTCTTTGTTTTCCTGTCGTTGTAAACTGGCGAAGTACTAATAAAGGCCCTTTGCAAAAATCTTTCCTCTACTCTAGCCACCATTTTTAACGTAAAGCGTAACCGTAAAGTAACTTCTTATTTTACTTAGCTTCTCTATATTTAACCTAATGAGCACCAATCAGAATTTTTAGAGCTTTAAACGTTACAACTTTATCGATTATATTAGTCAAAGTAATAGTAGTATTACAGTAGTCAAGTGGTGGATGTATTGTTATAGGTTTGGTAGACCGCCAGCTGATCCACACAGTAATTTATATGGCCAATTGCTTGGCCCATACCCTAGTGTCAAGTGATCGCATACTGTACTTCATTTGAAGCTAATACAGTAGGCTCATAAAAAACAATACACTCAACTTGCAGTCAATATAGTCAATTTTACTGTAAGTAAAGTTGACTTATTATACTGCAAATACTACTATTCCCCCAAATTTAACTTTTTCGAAAATTCGTTATATTTGTATATTTCAAAACGAAGTTAAACGTTATTACCGACCCGGAATAGTTTTAAAGAGAATTATTATTTGTTAACGTCCTTATGTATATGTTATAATTTAACATTTATTTTCAAGTAGTTCAATTTTGTAATATCGCAGATATATTGATTGAAGCCTTTCGCCTCATACTTATCTCCGTAACTGGAATAAGTAAGAATTAAACCTGTTTTATAAGATTTATATAGTAATAGTGAATAATAAAAAACGGGTTAATACCCACAAAAAATATAATTTTATTATCTAACGTTCATTAGTAAACAGGTTATACGCGGCTTTAATAAAATTCATTGTAAATAACGAAGTATTGAAAATACTTTTAGACTTTTCAATTGGTAAATTTGATAATTTCGTCAGTTTTGGTGAAACATACGGTATTGAGGTGTTATTCTACCCCTGTCAAGTCGTAAAAGCGTTTTTAAAAACCACTGCTTTAATATAAACCTTCATTATTAATACCTATATAAAGGAGTTTGTAAAACCTATAATAATAGTTTAAAGATCACATTACATAAGTTTTGGTATTTATAATATTTATTACAATTAATGTTGGAATAGTATTGCAAGTAGTATAGTAGGTTAACTTTACTTACAGTAAAATTAACCGTGCTGCAAATGTATTGCTTTGTGGGAACTTACCGCATTTGGTCTAAGTCGACTACGGTACGCTACACTTCACTCTAGGGCATGGGCCAAGCAATTGACCATAAAAATTACAATGCAGACCGGCTAGCGGTCTGCCAAACCTAGAACAATACATCCACCATCTGACCACGCAATACTACTGTTACTTCGACCAATCGAATCGATAACATTGAAAGGTCTAAGCAATACCAAAATTTAAGGTTATAACTTTATTGAAACAGTTAGTAATACCTATAAGGAAATATAGGTCGCCTGCATATTTTAGGGAAGGTCTCTTATAAACTTAATGAAAAAAATTGTTAGAAAGGTGTTCAAAAACCAGTAAGAGTTGGAAATACCTCTTTCAACGATTTTTCCAATAGATTATACGTTTATAAACATCGTAGGTCGGCCAAAGTCGCCGGACTGTCATAAAAAACTCTGAAACGGGTACCCAAATATAGTTGTGAAACCGAAAAATACTGTTGTCTTTTACTAAGCATATGAAATAAGGATCTTAAATATAGGTCGTCGTTAATAGGAATATAGGCGAGAAATTTTGGTCGCCTTTACTTATTTTACGACTTCAACGGAAATGAGTGGCATCCCGGGTAATAACGGTGTACTAACTGCTTTAAAGATTGATATTAGTAAACAATTCGTAATTTTACGGAATATATTTGTTAGCGACAGTTAGCCTGGAGATATACGGGTGCTAAAGCTTTTTATAAGCAGTTTGTTTGGAACGTAAAAGTAATAACTTTCGATTTAAAAAGCGTAGATTGAAAGAACCTTTCAAATATCTTAGTTGAGTCGGAATTATGTATTAGGTCGTATATAATACACCCTCTTATTTTAAATTCATTTCCAACAAAGTTGGGAATGTCGTTTCAACTAAAGGATATTTCGTTTAAAAAATCGTTTTATAGTTATATAGTATTTTAAATTTTTATAATTAGTAAAACTAGTTAATGAGTGGGTTGAACCTAGGAGCTCCGCGTTCTATGTTTTTAAACAGTTTATTATTTCAAGTAATTCCTTTTTTTTAATTTGTAATTACATTTGGAGGAAGATTAGCGAGAGAATGGTATGTTATTAGGTGTAGGTTACCCTAATATTTAGAGTAAATAACCACCTAAAGCCTAACGAAAGCAATCGTCTTCCATAAATATGTTATGTTCGGGATCCTATTAAAGGAAAACGGATTTAAATGAAGTAAAATTAAGCTGTTTAAATAAACTTTCACCTCGGGTCTCCAGCGGAAAAGTATTTCTTTCCGAGTGAATCGAATGAAAGATTTAATAATTGCAAAATAGTCGCGAATAAATTGTTAGTAAAAGGTAGTGAATCTGGAGAAAAAATGTACTTTCAAGATGAAGGAAAAAACTGTATTTTCCCAAATAACGCGTGAATTTTCGAAATTTATACGTACGAAAACTTTTAACTCGATAATGAAACCTAGGTATTTGGTTTGTCAAACGCCAAATTTATAGTAGACGATATCAATTTTAGATTAACAACGTTTAAAGTACTTAATACTTATTCGAATTTGTTTCTATATTTAAGCAAGGTATCGTTTATATGTATTACAATATAGTCGATGTAAACGAAATGAAAAATATCGAAAAAGGGGCGGAATAAATTGTTCATATACTTTTCAATGGTCAACAGTGTATTTAAAAAACCGTAATATGTAACTAACTATTCAAAACATCTAAAATGTATGCGGAACATAATTTTTGTTCATTTATCTTTTTAATATGAGGCTTATAAAAAGCGTTCTAAATATTGTATTTGTGAAAATATTGAATTCGAAAGATATATGTAAATATTTCGTTAATTAAGGAAAAGGAGTGACGGTTTGCTTTCGCAATAACGTTAAGTTAGCGGTAGTCGATATAAAAACGTAAGTAATTTTCAGTGTTTTGAACGAAGAATACGATGGTACACATTCGAACGCTATTCGTACGAATATAACTGTCTTTAAGGTCTAAAACCTATTTAAATGAAATAATGTACTCAGAAGAGTAATCAGAAAGATTGGTATTACAGTAGTAAAAGATGATGATGTAATGGAGAAGCATCCAGAGGTGCACTCCACAGGTCAGAGTTTATAAGTTCTCACCTAGAGCATACTACTTTAGACCGCTTTACGCATTGCCGTTCGGTCTGGTATAACCATTTTAGACCGATCCATGCACTGCCGTTCGGTTTAGTATAGCCATTTCAGACCGATTTATGCATAATGCACTTTGCGTCTTACAAAAGTACAGTCTGTAGCGTGATACGTTATCGTACACTTTGCAAAAGAGCATCCTATAATATATTGCACTGCTATTTTCCCTATGTATACTATCCATAAGGGTATATAATAATATTTATATAGGCAATATTTTCTTTCTTTTTAATATAACGCCTTCTAATTATGGTGTAGTTGTAAAGATTAAATTAACAGTTTTCGTAGTGATATTATTATCTCTATATCAATTGTAAAAGGTCCGAATTAATAAGTTTTTGTAGCAATATTGTTATTTCCGTATTGAATGAAAAAAGTTTAAATTAGCAAGTTCGACTCAAATTAGTGAAGTTTAGCCGAGGTGGTGATTGTAGTTCGGGTTTAGTAAATATATCTTAATAAGGGAAATATAATTGGTAATAACGCTTTTTATAGTTTTTAATAGGGGTAATTATATAGGGGTAATTATGTAGAAGTGATTACTTAGAGATGATTACGTAATTACGTGTTAGGCTAGTATAAAAAGATGTATCGTTGTCAGCTTAGGTAAAACTTCTTTTCTTTTTCTTTTGAAGGCGTGTATTCCAAGCCGATATAAGTTCCTATCTTCATTTAACCTTTATACACATTAATTCAACTAAGCTGTATCCTAACTTAACTTCTGTTCATTTTAATTTGAATAAGCCTGTTTTATTGGTAGGTTATTCAATTAACATCTATATACTACCCTCTTTTCTTTAAACAGATACCGCGTAAAAATAAAACTGTTAGGAGTCGCCTAGCACAAGAGATTCGGCGTGCCGCCGTCGTCGCAGCCGCCGCCGCCGCCACTATCAGTTCGCTCTTATCGGGTATAATCTTATCAATTACGGCCTTTCTGTCCGCCGTCGCCACGCCGCCCAGCTCCGCCGCCGTTACACCGTCTAGCCCCATCGCTGTCACTCCCTTAAGTCCTGCCACCGTCGCCGCCTCGCCCCTTTTCGCTGCCGCCGCCACAACCTCCTCCTCCCACTCCTTTAACTCCCCCTTCCCTAGCTTCTAAGGGGAGGAACAAGGGGCTCTTGAGGTTATAAATATTACCTTTTCCCTACGGATAAAAACTTTATTACTTGTAAGACCCCCTTTACGCTGTAAGTGTAACTTGGCGCAGTTGAGCTAAGGTTCGTATATATTAGATCCGTCCGTTCGTATACATTTCGTTTCCTTTTTTTTAAATAAAGAGTACGAGGCGGACATATTTCGCTGCCTCGAGCTTCACATCGTTAAGGTACACCGTAAGGTCTCTTTAATGCGTAAAACGTTAAAGCGACGTACTCGAGTCCGTAGCCCCGGGCCGTTAATAAATACGTTTTACGTGTCGTATATTGCGTTCGCGGCTGCGGGTAAATCTGTTAGCAATTACCACAAAAGCGGGAGTCGTTTAGTTCGTTTTTACCGTTACAGGAGAATTGGCAACTCGTACACCCCTATTCCGGTAGTCTTAGGACCGTAAACCGAAGTCGTGTTACACGCCTGCGGGATTTTTAGTAAATTCTAACCGAACCTTAAAAATTTCCTTTGGTAGAAATATATTGTTCAAGGCGACCAAAAAATAATTCGGGTTGTAAGTAATTAAGATAAGCCGATGCTAATTAGTAATAAACACTAACCGGCAGATTAGGGAGACGACAGCTGCCGTCACCACCTAAAAACGGGGCTAACATATGTATTAAGCAGGTGAATTTAACGAAGTTATCTTATGTAGTCGAAAGGAGGGTAATCTCCCCCTTATGTCTTTGCCTAAATAAATAACTAATAAGACTCAGGACTACATTTTCATTAGTGTTGATAACGTCGATGGCGGTAATGGCGGTAACGTTAGTACAAAGGGGGAAAGCGACGGGAAGGATAGTGGGAACGCGATGGCGTCACCTTTTCCCTGTAGTAATAGATAAAGGCCCCTTTCGGTCGGGCTAGCAAGCCCGGTTATAGTGTAGTACGTTACATAGTAATATTATAGATTTTTATAAAACCAGCGTTTCAAATTGATGGTAGTAACTTGAAATATAAGAATAAAGAAATTTAAAATATTGGAAGCGGTATAATATCGTAAATTAAAATGAAGTAGGGCAAATAGTAAAATATTTAATAGAGTCGAAGTAGGTAAAACAAAAAGTAATGAAATGATAGGATAGGTATGAGATAATGGAATTAAATAGAGAAAGACACTAATGGGAAATTCCGTCGAATCGAGGTATATAAAATAAAAAGTTTTAAAATTTTGGGAGTAGTGTGAAATAATAGAGTTAAATAAAGGTAAAATTGAGGATCAACACGAATAGTATGATACGTGCCGATTTGAATTGGCAAAAATCGTTGTAATGGTTTATTAAGGTCGGAAAACCTTTTGAACAACCTTAATAAATAATATACTTGTCGAAATAGGTATTTTCAAGGCGTTATTCGGCGTAGCCTCAATTATCGCATCCGCTAGGTTGGATTTTCCTTCGATTTATTTTATTTATTCTATTTTACGGCGTTTATATAACACGCGTAAAGCTATAATATCCATTATTAAACGTTTTTCGTTCGTGGTACTCAACTTAACCAAATTCTTATAAAGCGAAAAAAAAAGTTAGTGTATACTATTCAAAGAATAAAGCGTAATTTAAGGTTGGAAATAACTATCCGGATTATTATCGTTATAGTAATACCCGAATTGAAGCCTTTAATTATTCTATTAATTTCGGAAGCCAAAACGATTTTCGTAACATTTTTACATTTAGTAAAGTTCCAATAGATAATGTTTTTACGAAGCGTAAAGCCTTTTAGGGCTGATGTTTCATTACCAATAATTAGGACGAAGTTTATTTGTTAATCATAATCTTTGTTATTAATAAAAAAACCGTTAGTAAGAACAAATAGTTTTGTAATACGTATATATAGCAATGAAAATTGTAAATTACTCTTTAAATTATATATTTGTTACGAAGAATGTTTGTTAAACACTTTATATATATCATTTTTTAGGGAGATTTAGTATTGCGCGGCGACTGAAAAGTTCAATTCCGTTTTTGATTATGTTAAAAAAGCAACCTGAACGCTGCGCACACGTTGGCATTTATATTCGTCGAATCGTTTTGCGTTATTTAGAACGATAAGGATAACTTTGTTTAGCTTCCACTTGTACATAAGGTTTAAAGTACTGTTCCAGAAAGTGATGGTGACGTTATTAGAGTCGATTACGTGGTTTTCCGTCAGGTACGTTTTGGGTTTAACTTTTAAACTGGCTTTTAAAAGTTTTCTATCTTTAGAAGCAGAAAATGAAATGTTACACAACGTCAAAGTATCGTCTGTCTGTATAGCTATTAATGTTAAGCCTTTAGAACGGTTTATCAATACTAATACGAACGGATTGAAGGTAGAGCTGGTTATTTCGAGTCATTCTTTATAATGAATTTAGTAGATGTTATATCTGTAAATACCGGCTTTAGCTAAGCTGTAAAGTGGTTTTATAATACGTATGTGGATATTATTATATATCTTCATAGATAGTATATTTAGTTAGCAGCACACTATGCTGTAAGGTACACTCTTGAAGCATGATAAGATCACGTGTCATGCTACAGGCTGTATTCTTACAGGGTATATAATAACGTGACACGCTGCATATTATACTCTCATGCGTGGAGCGGTCTAGAAGCAGGTATTCCAGAGTGGTACCCTTTGGGTGAGGGCTTATAAGCCCTCACCTGTAACGTACACCTCTGGATACTTCTTCTTGATATATATCTCCATCTTTTATACTAAAATTACCAATCATCTTGATTAATCTTCTAAGTTACCTTGTTTCAGGTGAACAGTTATTTAAATCCTACTGACAACGTAAGATCGTTTTAGGCGGGTGGTATTACCTAATGTTTTTGGATATGTTGGCGTAAATTCCTCGTTTAAAACGTTCTTTAAATTAGGCATATACATGTATTATATTTTGATGCTAGATATACAGTTTATATAATGAGTTAAAGGAGGCCGCAAGTATAATAATCATGCGATAGTTAGCCCATTGTAACGTATTTGATTAAATTATAATTTCTTTTTTACGTTCGTTGTTATATCCTTTAACGATTAGGCGAATCTTTTTATAAGGTTACTTGGTTTTATATTTAACTTTGTGGACGATGAGAGGTGGATTTTTTCGAAAATTACTATAAATCGCTAGTTTAAAACGTTTGAAACGAAATACACCTTGGTTGACTAAGGCGAAGATTTCGGTGTAGGTAAATTATGTGAATAGAGAACCTAAGGTGGTGATAATACCTTTATAATATAGCTTTAAATCAAGGTTGCTATTTACTATTTTCTTTTACGTAATAAAGAAATCCTTGGAAAAGTTTTTAAGGCTTTTTTTTGGTTTTCGAGCTAAAGGAGCGCCCTCGGCAGCGAGGTTTTGGCGGGGTTAGTATAAATAGGCTGATTTTATCTAATGTAGTTGGGTTGGAGTCGTGTGTTAAAGGTAAGGTTAAAATTTGGTTCGGCTTAAATTCGCTGTTTTAGTTAATGTTTTGTAGGCGGTTTTACTCGTTTTATAATTCCAGGTTAATTATTTTTACCTTTCTTTTGTATGCACATACTATTATCTAGCGAAACGAACTTAAGCCGTTTAGTAAATTAACGAATACGTTATAATCTTTAAACCCGTTAATCCGTTCAAGGTTCATCCGTTTATCCTTGGTTTTCAAAACCAAAACATTAGTTTATAATGGTAAGTTTGAAACGCTAACTTTATGTAGTCTTCTTTTTATAGCCAACGCTTTAAATATATCGTCTTTCGTCCGTAGGAAACGTAGTGCCGTTATAGCTTTCGCTATAACATTAGCTCTTTGTGTTATGGACAGTAATAGAGAAAAGTTTATATGAATCCTCAGGTAGGCATTAAAGATAAAGAACGTAGGGATAAACTTACTTAGGTTAAAAGTGTTATTAACGGTGTTAATCGCAATTTAAATGATAGATTCCTTAAAATTGGTACCTTTTAGTTTGTTTAATAATATTATGTATATTTTTGTAAATGGTCCCTTATACTACTTATACTTTTGAATGCTTTATAGGACTTTTACCAGGATTCATTTATTCTTGTCATCGGTTATTTTAGATTTAATACGTTATTCGGAAAAATTGAAAGCCGGATTAACGTCGTAAATAATTTAATTTAGGGGCCTTAAATAAAAATTAAACCAATAATTAACCAAAACATCCTAAAAAATTGTCGGGAAAACGCTTTATATAAATTTAACGACCTAAAACGAAGTTATCATATCAACGGCGTGGTGGACCGGTAAACTATATAGATATATAATATTAATAATTAATTCGTAGTTAAAATACATATCGTTTTCAAGGCTAAACCTAAACTGTCTTTAGTTTAGTAAATATAGCTGATATATATAAAAAAACATTTCGATAACTTTAAATACGGTTTTTTCTATATCCGTATAGCCTCCAACATAAAGTAAAGGTAAAAGACGTTTTACAGTCGGGTATTCGAATCGTCGGTGTAAAGTCTGTAATTCCTGTTAAGTTAAGTAAATAACCTTAATTATATATATTTCGTGGGAAAATCACAAGTAGCCGAATTTAATTCGAATCGATACGGATACGCTATCTAAGGTGCAGATAAGTTGATAAGTCGTATTCCGGACCTTAATTTCGAATTTATTTATATTATTTAATAAAATCAAAAATGGTGTTTTAAAATCTTTCACGTAAAACTTAATTGGTTCGAAAAGCGTATTCATTACGACTGTTCCGAGCGACGACGCTTTAACTTTAATAAACAAAACCTTTCGGTATTTTCTTATTCGGTTTAAACGAAACTTCGAAAAATTCGCCGCAAACGCATCGAATCGCTGCTTTCCGGTCCTTAAAATTTCGGCTACGTTAATATCAGGTATAATACCCTGGAACCTATTTCCGTATTTGTTGGAAAGCGTAAATTACGATGCTATATAGGCGTTAAATACTTCGTTTACATAGTTTAAGCTTGTAATATATATAAAGAAGGCGTCTGATAAGCCGGTAAAAATGCGTCAGACGTTTTTATCGTTGTAGGTTAATAAGTAGGCACTATTATATTCAAGGTCGTTTTTTCCGGATATATCTGAGTTAAGGTAAACGTTGAATCCGTTATTTTTACCTTTGCATTCGGTTATATATATTATCAAATGGGCTTTTACCCGATTTTTAAGTTTACACTTAGCCTAAAATTATCGTTCAATTCGAATTTACTCGTACGCGGGGTAGTTTTTATATTAATAATCGAGTTTACTTTATATGATAAATTGCTTTTACAATTCGCAAGGATTTGTATATTTTTTCGAACATATTATTATGGTCGCGGTACGTTTCGCCTATTTCCGAACGAACGTCACTGTCCCTTATTATTAAGGTTCCCCCCTTAATTCCTGTATTTCAAACGCTTATTTTGCTTTTTGTAAACTTTAAATCTTTTATTCAAAACTTAATAAAAAGTTTCAACAAGGGTTTCCTTGGTAATTTGGTTTTAGCTTTTAAATTTATTAGTTATTAATTCCAATCCGGGGTTGGCTTATCGGCGTATGGAGGTTTTAAACGATGTTTTAAAACTTATATAAGAGGACTTTTAATCCTTTTCCGATTCAAAAAGTATAAGATCGAAATTTGGGTCTCCGCGGCAAGTTTTCGTCACTACTTGGATAAATAGTTTGTCGCCTTTACATTCTGGTTCGAAGGCTGCCTGATGCTTTCAGAACTTAGTTTATTAGCAATAAAGACTTTCTATAAGTTTTTATCGGCGTTTACCTATTAGGTCTTTATAAATTTCAAAGTCCTAACGGTCCAGTGGTCATCATAAAGTTCGTAGTTAATTTTTATACCGAAATAAGATTTTAGGCGGTGATAAAACTTTAAAAATATTTTTACCTATGCAAAGTAATACATATACTATTCCTTAGCTTACCCGGACAATATACTTGGTGAAATAATGTAAAACTAAAATAATTGGATACCTTGTTTTTTATATGTATTAAATTTAATACGTAATTTATTATTAAATATATCGTATAATTCACTGTTATATGTCTCGTTTCTATTCTAAAGCTTAACGAAATTATCAAGCTTTATGGGATCGTTTCTGTTAATACGAAAAAGATATAATAAAAGGTTACGGTAGATGTCTTAGTTAGCGGGTCTTAATCCGTAGGGTATATATTAGCGTTTTACGTCGCGTATTAATTCCTAAATAGGGCTACTCTTTATATTTTAGCCGATTTTAACGTAGTTGATTGGGTCATTTTCGGTGTTTCAGCCGTTTCTGCTATAGCCGATCGGGCTATTTTTAATGTTTGGAAAGTAGTGTAATATTCGGTTTTATTTTACAGTATATACCGGTAAAGGGGTATACTATATTTATGTAATAGATTAAAATTGTTGTCGTTTTTCTTTCTCGGGGTCTTTATTCCTAACTTATAATATACGTATAGGATTACGTCGTTTCACGCCTCGTTCTCGTTGTTTTAATTATATTCTCTTTTACTTCGTAAGGTAATACCCCTTTACAAATTCCGTTAGGTATAAATCTTTATCCTTTTAGTCTGATGCGTCGATTAATTACGTTATTTAGAAGAAAGCTTTTGTAAATGATTTATTTCTACCCCTTAAGGTATTAATAACTTTAATTCGTATTTGGATCCGTGAGGCTTTGGAAATAGTATAATTTACTATTTGTTACATATTTTACGTCCAATTCGAAAAATTGTCTTCAGAATTGTCCAATAAGTCAGATACTTGGGTTTTCTCCTCCTAGTAGCGGAATATAACAGTCAGGATATATGTATTTTGTGTGTATAGGTCGAATTCCTTAATTAGCGAATCAATAGTATTGTCTTAAAGGCTTAGGTCGATTTCGTATATTATAAGCTTTTTAATTTTCATATATTCGATCAAAAGTTCGTCGTAGGCGTCAGCTTCTTTCAGTATTATTGGTTTTAAGACTATAGTTGTAGTTGTATCGTTGCGGTTGAGAATAATGGTTTCTATACGTATTTAGTATATTGGAATGGCATAATTTGGTGGTTTCCGTCAGTAATTGGATTTATATACGCTCGGATTTCAACGTTTCACGTAATTCGTTTTACAAATAACAAATATATAGTAAAGAAAGTCATTAAAGTAATTGAAATAAGGTAGAAGAACGTTTTTTTATATAAATGAATTTTAAACGTAAAAAAAAAAGTAATTATAAATTAATCGGGCGTTTCAGTTTCGTTAATACTTGATTACTTTACTTTAGCCTTGCGTTCATGAAAACATAAACGTCTTAAGGAGTAAATTTAAAATACGTAGAGTGAAAAGGGAAAGGAGAACGGGGTATAGGAAATATAAAGCGAATAGGGTAAAGGGCAGGTGATTGTAAAAAGGTACGTTATATAATTTGGTGTGTAATTCGGATTTGGTAATCTGTTTAAATTAGTAAATCGAAACCTAACTTGATTAAGTAATCTCTTTTGTTGTTTTATACGTAATGGCTTTTGCTAAATCAATCGGTTGGATAAATGTATCGTAATAGTTTTTAAATCAAGGGAACTGTTTAGATATTTTTTTCGTAACCGCCACTGTATTTTAGGATCGGTGAGGAATACCAAAAATCGGATAGGTTTTAATTAAGGGGTTTGAAACTTTGTGCTTTGTGTATTTATAGCCTAATAAGTAATAAAAAGCTTTTCAAAAAGTGTCCGAATACGTTAAAGCGCTAAATAAGGGTTAATAATATTGTATTAAAGTTGTCTTTTTAGAAGTTACTTGATTTTTACAGTCTCTATATACGTCGGCGTGTAATTTTTGTAAAGCGAAATGTTAAAACATAAATAGATAAAATCGATATAATATTCCGTTATTGGTGTTTACTTTATATCTTAATATTTTTTCCTAGGCTATTCATAATCTACTATATTAGTTACTGGTTATTAGAGGTAAGGTTTAAAACCTATTTACTTAAAATCAGGTACTTAGAAAAAAATTATAAAGATTGATATTATAATAATAAATGATAATAATACAACGGAGAAACATTTAGACATATACACTATAAGTAAGGGTTTATAAGTCCTTATTAAGAGCGTATGACTTTAGACTGCTTCACGTATTGCCGTTCGATCTGGTATAACCATTTCAAACCGATTCATGCATTGCTGTTCGGTTTTTTATAGCTATTCCAGACCTATCCATGCATAATGCACTTTGTGTCTTGCAAAAGTGCAGCCTGCAGCGTGACACGTTATTGTACACTCTGTAGGAGTGAACCCTGCAATACAGTGCACTGTTATTTTCCCTATATATACCATCTATGAGGGTATGTAGTAATATCCGCAATAACCTCAGTTAAATAACTTTATTAACGTTTTCTGTAATATAAAAATATCCTTAAAAAATAGCTCCAAAAGCGTTTACATGAGTTATAACAACATTTTCCTAGCTATTACAAGCGGATACATTGCTATTACCTCTCGCTTTACAGGAAATACTTCTGTTATTAATATTATCAATGTAGCCAGTTCCACCGTATCGAATATAAAACTTATAAAGTCGTCCAAAAATAAATTGAACGCGAACTACCTATTTATTATAATTCGCTGGCATATTGAGGGAAAGTCATGTATTAATTAATGTATCAATAACAACTCCCTTTGAAATAGTAAGTTTAACAGCGTATTCCTAAGTTATACCCCTAAACTTTGCAAGTATAGCCTCCAAAGAGATAAAAAAAATCGTAATGAGACCTCTAAGAAAGTGGATTCATCCGAAAAGATAAATATACCAATAAATTTAAGTTATTGAATTATATGCGTTAAAACATAAAATTCATTTTTATCATGTTATTCTAAGTATAAAGCGTATTAGTAGAACATTTTTCACCCGTCAACGAGTTTCATACGTATAGTTTCTGTAAAATGTTTGTATTGAATAAGAAATCAGTCGTATAAAGCCACCAAAACGCTATGAAGCTACTCCTTTACGCGTACATAAAAAAAAAAAAACTCTAAGATTTAAGAGTCGAGTCTTAAAAGGTCGGTAAATGTATCTCTAGGCTATAACCGCTTATAAAAAATTATAGCACCATCAGAGAAAGGATCAAGAATTATATATAAAAGAATGATACCGAAGTTATTATTTAAGGTGGTTGGATACTATTTATAATACTTGATAAAGAAGAAAAAAAAGGAGAACTCTTGCAAAGAAACTACTAAGAAACTATAGAAAAAATGGTAACCAAGTTATGTGATAGTAAAAGTTATGTATTTGTGCGGCTTCCAAGCGGCTCTAAAGCACCGTAGGAGCATGAAAATTACCATGGCTAGATCCCTAGTAACTATTAACTCAGGCACCGGCCTGTGACACCATCATTATAAATGTGCTGACCGAAACCGTTGTCCAGGTAATCGCGAATGAGACCATGTTAATAACAGACGAAAACTTGATAACTAACGTTCTAGAGATAATCGTATGAACTGAAACCGTAATCAAAATAACCACGAACGGGACAGTAGTTATGAAGACGAAACAGATGCAGCCGCGAGAAACTAAATAATTACAAACGCAAGATTCATAATATATGGTTTAAAATAAACGATACCAACTATTTGGATGAAGAACCCAATTCTAATTATTCACAAAGGTCCTTATACACGAACTCATATCACTTCGGAAATAAAATAAACTATATAATGAAACTATTCTTCATAATACAGTTATGGTCAGCCCCTACAATTTTTAGTGCTGTTATCAGAATTACATACAATGAGACAATATTGCCGACGAAAAATATTAAATGACACTTTTTATAGACAACACTAAAACGAAAAAATCGACGCTGCACGCTCTTAACGAGCCTACAAAGTATACAAAACCTTTGCAAAATATTTAAAGACTTTAACAAAAACACCAAGCAACTAGACCGCCCTTAACGGAAAAAAATACTATTTACTAAATTCAGAGCTTTAATGTCGAAACGATTTACAAAGCTCTTAACGAGTAAAAACTCGATTAAAAAGTCTGTGAATCCGTTCACTCAGCCTAAAAACAATTTATTAACGTTTTTTTCAGACGCTTTATTGGACCCTGTTTTATGAAACATTACGCATTAACTTTATATATCGCTACGTACGCTAAAGACCACCTCGTAAATAACGATATAAAGATACAAAAGGACGGGCTTAAACTTAAGAACACGTCTCCTCCTTCGTCTCTTCCTATGAAGACCAATTAAGCTGGAAAACCCCTTTGAAAAACCCTTCACACGCCTCTACCAAACGCTTACACAACAATTCTAATATTAACGGTCTTTGTACCAAACAAAAATACACAACTTTTTACACCAGCGACCCCAAAAACTTAGGTAAATTATAATACCAAAATTTAGTAGAACCCCGATCCTTTTAACGTCGTAAAAACCATTAAATATACGAAAAACCGATAAAACTCCACCCGTAATTACCCGAAATACACCCCCGCATAAAATATTACATCCCAGAAAATAGCGAAGAAAAAGGACCTACAGGTACTTATTAAAGTTCTCAAAAATAACAAACATGATACCAAAAGATTCTACCTTCAATACGCTTTCATAAAACTAATATAATTAAATCTGTTGGCTATTAAATTGGTAAAACGCAAAAACAGTAAAAATATGTTTTATATTATAACGATAAAATAAGGAAAAATAAACTTCTTTTTGAAAAATAAATATCAATACTACTTCATTAATTTGAAAGAACCACTATCACGCTTTATTAGTCCTAATACACATACATAACAAAAACATCACACGTATAATTCACATACATTCCTCCCCCTCCAAAAAAACACCTCGATTAAAATTCCGAAAGTAATAAAAAAGAAAACTACGATTTAAGATAAAAACGTACTAATCGACTCCCACTTATAGCTAAACGACTAGGATGTTTATACGGGCCTAAAAACCATAATTATTTCGTTTTTTATACTCGTCAAGTTCTTCCTCCTTTTCGACAACAATGAAGAATAGAAAACGATAAATAAACGTTACCGATTTTAGTTTTATAACTATGAATCATTATAATGATATGTTAATACGTAATATGTATCGTCGAACTGATACCTTCACTCTTCAATACTGGCGAAAAGCCAAGCTTCATAACTGTACACGGCAACTTTTTCATGTTATAACTATGATGATCCATTTTTTTGACTCAAGTTAACTACCCGACAGTCTTTAAGCAAAAGGGTAGGAAATACATTCGTATTTCACCGTATCAGCTGAAAATAATACAACTTACCAACACAATATGTTATAATACAACGGTGGTAGCAAAGGCTTAAACTAAAAATACTACCACGACTATAATTGGCGAGCTGAGCATACGCCGAGTAAAAAGAGGTCGCGAAGCAAAGCCCTACTACACTAACATTCGTCAATACTTTACTAACAAATATGCGACATATTCTACGATTCACGTAAGCAACTCTAGGCCCAGCGATTACGTTACCCCGTACATTAACGCGATTCCATTACGTAATATCCTTTCCTTAAATCTCGCCTTATATACGATGACCAGAATTATCGCAGTTTAGGAAGAGGCGGATATACGAAACTCTATCGGTAATGGCTCCGCCCCTTTCTTTATAAGCTCCGGGACTTCCGTCGTATACAAAAAACCGCCTTATTAGAATCCTCCGACATTTATTCAGCGAATGAACCGATTATAAGATTTAAGACGACGGCGACTAGGTATAAATCCCCCAAAATTACGAAAACGAACCCCAAATTAACAAAGCCTTTCATAACTGAAACCCAATCCATTTTAACTAACGTTATCAAAGCCTTTCTTAATGAATTCATTCCGATGATAAAATCAACTACGTTTATATTTCAATTGAATTTCGTACCATTTTTTAACGCACCTCTTCAATTATAGAAATAACTAGCCTTATAAACAGAAGTAAAACTAAATACAAAGATATTAATGTATTTTATGATACAATTAATAATAAAATTACAAAAAAATGAACAAATCAATGCAAAATACATATGAAACGATTGAATGTTACCAAATACAAAAGAAAAATATAAAATATACGATTAAGTAGGTAAATATAAACAAAACAACAACTGTACACCAAACAAGATTTATAAGCAGCAAGAATAATGGATTTAGTATTACTAACGTGCAGAAACCTCAGTATGGCAAACAAAAAAGTCAAAACTCCAGGTAACGCCACTTGAAGTATAACCTTTTTTTACCAATCCAAAATTAAAGGGGTTCCGCACTTATGTAAAATGGCTGACACAAATTACTTTTAACAATGTAGCCCTAAATCCTTTTCTACTTTTAACAAAGGGCTTTTATTAACACCACTTGATTAAAACAAATATTGAAAAAATCTTAACAATGATAAATTAACGAAATTAAGATAATTCACGTATAACAGAATTAATTTACCAACGATGTACCAACGAAAATGAATACTTAATGACCTCAATTTAAAAATATTATTGATTAATGATTTAACTTCATTTATAATTGTACGAAATCGATTTTAGGTAACGTATGTCAAAGAAATACCTTAGATACCTAGGTCTTGCTACTAGATATATATTTTGGGGGCGATGTAAAAATTCCTATTCACCGCTTGAAACACTTCCTCTACTTTACTTTTACCAACATTATCGAAACCACTACAATGATACAACCTAATTTTGATCAAAACTCTAATCATGAAATTCAATTAATAATCTTTCAAATTTACAAATTCAATACTATACCAATTTTACATAACTAATCGTTATTGTAACAATCTTTATACCAGGTGCCTTCGATATAAAAAGAAAAGTTATAATAAATGTGTAAGAACAAGCCTTCGCCTGGTTATACCCTAACATCCTACATGCAATAGGCAAACTTAGTACAATACAAGTGAAGATTACGAAATAATAAACCCTAGATTGGATAAATTTCGTTCTTACAAAAATGAAGCGAATAAAAGGCGGCCACGTAAAGCTGTATTTTTAGAATGTAGGAACTGTTGAGTTAAACCGTAATGTGATCGCGTTAAGTAAAATTCAAATAAGTTTAAACATGTCACTGAACTCGGAAAAGTATACTCAATTGCCAACCAATATAAATTTTCTTCCCTATTTTATATCTCTTGGCTTAAAGTAAATGTATGCCTCGTTCTCAACATTTAACAACGAGTTTGAATCCTTCGAAATGATATTCTAAATAGTTTTTTAACCGTTGAAGACATCGTGAACGACTTCCAAAATGATGGCGACAGATTCAAATATACTGTCTCCTAAGGGTCCGATTATTCCCATAAAATAATGTGGTGTAATATTGTTGAAATCCGAAAGAAATGAGTAGAATATAATAATATAACTATACATCTATTTAAAACGTATTGAAATTCAATCGAAAAACCCTTTGAAAACATTTACAACAAATATTTACAATGAAAACTCATTCAATAAATATAGAGACAATCGAAAAATTTACTATTCCTAAATCACGCAACCGAAATTTATGTGATCGCGTTTATAAAAACCCGTTCCTTTGACTCCTATACATTCCAAAATGTTTAAACGTATTATAATCTGAAGGATATCTTGGGAGTTTATTATTGAGGGCCTTCTTTTCGCTTAGTATGGTGGGAGGATGCCTAAATCATTTACCTTAAACCTTATTATGTCTTGTACTCACAATATTCAATCAGTTTCGACCAAAAGTAAAATTACACCAATTCTTTTATACAAAGTAGACAAAAATTTGAACATTTTCATTCACACTCGCCTTATACAAAAAATAAAGGGCTTGGAATTTTATCAAAACTTGCTCATATTTATTAAGGTTTTTTTTAGTAAATTGAGTAGGATGGGTTCGACATCAGACGGCGACTATAAGGTTTCCCAATCCTTAATACAACATACCACAAAACTCCCACCTTTTTTAAATCCTTTATATGTTTCATATATTAAGACACATTAAGTATTACTATGTTTGTTTTTTATTCATACCGATTCCGTCCTTCTTTCATAGACTCTGAGTTCTTTTAAGTTGAATGTTATGGGACTTCAAGCCAATTTACGAAAAGAAGATTTGGAAACGATTAACAATAAACTTATATTCGCCCCCCAAAAATCTGAATTATTTAATATTACGAGACGCTAAGAACCATCTAACCTTAGAAAACGTAGCAACCACTTCACTATTATAGCTAATGGGCCGGTTTAGCCGGTTACAAACTTATTTCCAAATACCAAATTTCTCAGTATACGTTAACTGAAGTTTTGATTTAGTCTAATCTTATTAGGATGGATATATTTTATAGAATACGTAACAAAATCGTTAAAGATCGCTTACTACCAAAAGTAACGTTACTTTATAAAATACGGGCCTCCGCCATAATAATTATGCATAAATATCGCCGCTACAATTATACTGATACTTACCTACTACGCTAAAGGTTGGTACTTGATGTATAAGCAAAAGGGCTTTAAAAATAAATTAAGATCCCGATAATTATTACGGTAAAAGCGGTTACCCCTTGATACAAATTTTCACTCAATGTTGTTACCTTTAATAACTTTTGTTTATCCTTCTATAAAGTTATTTTTAAAATAATAACATCTAAGTTTAACTTACCATTTAAAAACCATTAATACTTTACACCATTTCATATCAAAGGTCGTAACGTCGTTTGCCATTTTATTACCGAAAACCATGTTTGAAACCTCTACGTTTTGATTAACCTATGAAAGTGCGTTTCACCATATCATTACGATACTACAACATTTTTTTCAAACTCCAAACGACTTTGTTAACAAAATATGTCCCAGCTAACCGAAAAAACCTTCCTGGACCACGTTTCCAACTTAAAACTTCAATTAAATCCCAGCCACGATTACTAACGATAAATAAGGAGTTTTCGAGCTCTCTGCAACCTCAATTATCGGCACTACATTTCACTCTCAAATCCTTCAAATACTCTATTAGCAAACTAATAAAGGAATCTACAACCTTAAATCTCAAAAATGATACTTTCAATTTGATTAAATTAATATTACAATATCTATTATAGAATTTACAAAACTTTTGAGCGTGTAACTACACATAGGATACAGATATATGGTTTATCTTAATAACCGCACAGTTACAAAAATATCCGGTGAACTTAACCCTACCTCTTCATTTTCGACACGAAGATTATTTATATGGTCTAGAGCCAAAAATGGACTATCTCTATCGCAATAGGTAAAATTACAATATACATAAACAATATCTTTATAATTGAGAATTTTACAAAATAGCCTAGTTACCTTACTCTAATAAACTTTTAGGAGCTTTTACGTTGTAGTCTAATCTTATACAATATTACGATAAAAAGAAACCCTAATGTATATAGGTATCGATAGGGAAAAAACCACAAATGAATTAAAGAATATTATGATTAAATCGTCTACTGGACTTAACGATAAAAATCAACGTTATACTAACAGCGTTAGATTTTCTCTTAAAATATGTTTAAAGGTTATAATAGAGGATTGATACTACGAGATAAAAGTGAAACTATTCCTTTAATATAAAAACCTAAGCCTTATGTATTTAACGAAACCTAAAGCAGAATATTATAAATATTAAAATTTGCATTTTTTTCTACTTTTATTACAATTATCCCGACTAGTATTATATTATTATTCAACGATAGGTCTAAATTATAAGTATTTAATATTCTCCTACCGGCTGTATAAATTTTAAAATACGGACGGACTTTACATTCGATAAAATAATCAAGGTGGAATCATTAACCTAATTTATTATCTTACCTTATTAAAGGTTTGGAAACGGTAGCCATTATCCCTAAAAGAACCGAAATAGGAAAATACGCGATGCCTATGTACGTAATTTTCTTTCAACCTCTATCAATTTTCAAGCATTTATATATTTTAAGAATTTCTTTTCGAAAGTCAAAAAAAATAGAATCCCAACTTATAAAAGCCTAAGTTTTCGCCAGCCGGTAATAATTATGTTTTACGCCCGACGACAATATTTAAATCTCCTACCTACTAGCCTACATTATACATAACAATTAACCAAACGCCCTATCCGTTTAACAACTCTACCACTGATGTTACTAAAACCTTTAAAACCATAACCTGTTGAACATATCCTTACCAACTAAAAACGAACAGGGCCCGGAAATGAACCGATTGTAGGGGTAGACTCAGCGACAAAAACGGTGGCAAAGCTGGAGCTGGGAGCAATGAAAACAAGTTTATTAACGATAAAACACATCTCCTCATCGCTATTAACGTCGTTGTCTCCGCCTTTAACCCCTCCTCCAACGGTGATAAAGCCCCGTCCACTTATCAACGTTGCGGCCGCGACTTAGGCCGCGCCACCTTCCGTTGCCTTAATAACGACGCGAAATGGTCGCCGTAAAACGTTTGAACGCCTAAATAGTGCTTTTATGATGACCGAAAAACACGGTAATTAGCTAAAGGCCCTGCAACGTTAACGTCGATGGATATATACCCGCTTTTAGGTTGAATTATCATTAACGATTAATATGAAACCCTCATTTTTTTTTTTTACAAACCGATAAAACCTTTATAAATATAACGGACACATCGAACACCTAACCCTTATTTTTTAATATAAGCTCTATTACTAGCCCCGATCAAAAAGTAATATATAAAACTCGTATAATACTCTACTATGCGAGGCTATATGAGGTGGATAGGAGTTGCGAAAAGGGGAGCAAAGGGGGAATAGGAAAGGGAGGAGGAGCTGAAATCGGTACTGATACGAAAAACTCTCTTCGAAGTAACAAGCTATTTAGTGGCGGCCTAATATCGCGTGTGACGGCGCACGGCTCGCAAAGGTTGATGTTTACGGAATGTGGCTATTATATACGTTGATATAAGAACCCTAATTACGAAAGCTTGAGCCATAAAGTTTTTAGGTATCGAGTACATATAATAGCATACTTATTTATATAGCTGAAACTTTTTCACTTTGTAGGAAAAGGTTTGAGGTTAGGAGCTATTTGAATAAGAGACCCTCTTTTAATTATTCTTATACTTAACTTATAACTCACCATGAGTATAGGAGTCATTTTACGACGCGTTTCAATAATAACACACCACGACTTCCATAAGTATATGTATAAGTATACACATACGTACATAAACCATTATTCATTTACGAATTTTAGTTCCGCCTATTACACGAAAGGTATTTTTACCATTGAGATTTTGGGAATCCTCCTTACAAAAGCCCATATAGTTATATCCCCAAAATAAATAAACTTTGAGGGGGTGGAGGGGGAGTTTAAAACAGCTACATCGCGCTGTCAAACTATAGTTGCAATATATACGCTTACGAGTCTTGGAATTATGGTACATTTTAAGGTATTAATTAAAGGGATGACAAGAAGTCCCATACACTCGTATGGTTCCCAAAGAAGCTCGCGTTACGATCCCTCCAACCGGTATATATAGGAATATTTTGTAGCAGCGAGTATAAATCTTATAGTTGGCACGCCCTGGTGATAACATATTATAATATATTTATATGTTTTTATATATATATATAATAAAACTCATCATATCAACTTATGATCACCCAATTTATATATATTATGATCAACATTACTGTTCGTATTACGCGATATTTATGCACTTGAAGGTTTTTATTAACATAAACGGATCTTCTTTAAAAGATATGAAAAATCGTATGCGACATTTAAACCACATATAAATAGCAATTTACTTGAATAAAATTATAAAGAACATTGAAAATATTGATTTTAACGTAGCTAAACAAGTCAACGATGAAAAGATCGTAGCTAAAGTATCTATCGTTACCTATAAATTATTATGCGCTACAACTCTACAGGCAAATACCACACTCTATACCTCGATATAAACGTCGACAAAAACCAAATATTGAAATTTTAATGAAATATAAACTTTCCTATTTATGTTACGATGAATTTGCCTGCCGCTCAAAAAGCTATGATTAATAATGTAATATTATCTTTTATTCCCCTTACCACTAAAGTACGATCAACATTTTATAGCCTTAACTGTAAATATAAAGGTACTCACATCTTATTAAAAAGACAATGATGGTATAACCTGTTGATCGATTGGATACAGACATATTATAAATCAATAACTATATTAAACCGTGTAATACTGATATACTAATATTCAAGAATTCTTATATTTTAAAAACAACCTGTGGATATGATTTGACATTATCATAGGCAGAAATTGTAGAGAACTACGTTTGAGGTTTGCATGATAGCTTTCATGCTGAAGAAGGCACTCTTACAGAGTGAATGATAGCGTGACACACTCTAAAAGGGACGTTGAGACAGTATAAGGTAGAGTGTCACGCTTAGGAAGGAGCTTATAAGCTCTAACGTTGGGTATGTACTTTCTGGATGCCTCTTTTTCCTCTGGCATTCAATAACATACCTTACTAATCAAAATAATATACTATTTTTTTTTGTTAACGTAAGAAGACTTCACCCACATTAATTAGTAGCCGACTCGGTCGACTATAGATAGCCTAGGAAAATAGAAACGAACTTCTGTTAAATACCTATAATGAAATACTTTAGCGGTTGTGACTGTTTTGGGCCTTAAGATTACGATTTATAAAAAATACACGGGTGTATAGAAGGACTATAAAACCCGTAGTAACTTTAAAAAGAGGACTTTAATACGAAATATCAACTCGGTTGGTGTTCTTTAACTATTAAAAGCTCTGTTACGTTATTCGTCAACTAGGTTAGCGCTCTTGACTTATATGGGAACTCTTTAAAGAGCGTATTATCACTTATCTATTAAGGAAACTATTAAACTTTGAAATCTCTTACTGAAACCTATTCGAAAATAACTTTCAAGCTATTTTAAAAAACCTGGAAATCGTTTAAAACAACTCTTGTAACGCTTCATCAAACTTGTAGAGCGCCTAAAACAATATTTAAACCGATTTTATACACTACAAAGGCGGATAAAATCCCTTTTAAGACGCTCCTACCATTAACTCAAACCCTGAAAGCAACTTTAGAAACGCCTATTCCGGAATATTTCACGAGCGCCGAACATAATATTCGAAGCGTTTACATGCTGAAATCGCTCAAAGTAATACCCGGCGTTTCTATACTATTTTAATTCCTTTTTATACACCATTCTAACCTTTATCAACATATTTTCCATTTCGAACACCTAACTTTACCCGACTTCCCCTTGTTACACAACGTTTGTTCAAGTTTTTATTTTTGACGTTAAAGTTTACTAGTATAAAAGTTTAATAATTCTTTCGGAGCGTTTCATTAATCTTTAGTTACGCCTCTTTTGTATTTCATTTGTATTAACAAGTTCTAAAAGCTCTATTTGGAACCATTGAACGTATTTCATTTGTATTTTATTTTCGTATTATACGTTTCTATTGACCTTTTTTTTCGACACTCCTTTCAATATATTATTTCAAGCGTATAAAAACGTATTCACGACGTTTTATTTGTATTAGCCTCCTATATACGACAACCTCGCCCCCATAGTACTACCTACAACGTGTATGGCTAATCCCAGCGAATATATGAACCTCTTATTCCAGTATATAACTTTCTGAAAAAGCTTTTTGCAACTCATTAACCTGAATATGTGTGAAAATTTCATTAAATCGCCGGTAGGGAATTTGAACTTCTGGGTGGAAAATACGTACGTTATAAACGTAATTTGTCGTTATTTGAGAAAAAAGGCCCAAATATTCGGTATGTCAAATGGGTTTCGAAAGGAATTTTTAAATTGGACGTTGGAAATATGGAATACCATATTCAAGTCTATTTTCAAAGTAATACAGATACAATTAAGAAGTGGAGGAATTAATAGATTAAATGGTAAAAACAGCCGAATTATGAAAAGCCTGGTCACCACGGCTTCAACCAACAAATTATTAGATTGAGAAGATTGAAAGATATTGAAAATGGGCTTTATAAATGGATATTAGTTGCCGGAACGTAACAAATAGATTATTGAGGAAATAATAAAGAAACTTTCACATGGAAATACTTTACGTACGTAAAGCATAAAACAATTTAAAGGACTAACCGCGACTTATGAAAGGCAGACGAAGTTTAAGGAATCGATGGAAAAGGAGGAAAAGACGTGAAGATTTTTTACTATTTGAGTTGAATACGAACACTTTTTAACAAGCGTTTTTAAAGAAGGATCTAGGCTAATCAATTTCCTAAATATTTAAGGAGGGAGTCCCAGAAATTGAGGATGAAGCGGGTATTAACGAAGACGCATTTATATCTAAAGGCGGAATTTAACACGTGTACTACTATAACTACAAAGGAATGTACGAGTTTTTACGGATTTTTAAAAACGATGTATTGTATGTGATAGAGTCGATTTCTTGCCAACTAATTATTCGGTACACGAGTAAATTCGCGTTAAATGATAATTTTTGGGCTGATTGCCCGCTTGAATAACAGATAGAAGGTAAATTTGGAACGTAAAGAGGCAATTACTCAGGCTGTCAATTGTATTTGAACGTTTATCTTCATGAATATACATTTGGAGAAGAGTATTCGGAAGAGGACGAGATTTATATGCCGATTTAAGATAAGGAAATGAACACACAGGTATTTTTAGGTTTTAAATATTCATTTTTATATGAGGTAGGTCTATATAATGAAATCGGCGTATTAAACATTTATATGGCGTCGTAATTTACATTGTTTGATAGGTATAAATATCTTAGGGTATTATGTTAAATACTGGCGCGGTAAAAACTTATACTGTGAGAAAACGGTCATTCAACGTTTTCGTATCGAAGTATCCTAAGTTTCAATTTGAACGGATAAAAAATACCGTAAAGGTTTATTCGATTAATGTGAAACGACATTATTCGGTACAACCGTAGTAAATATGTGACTCGAATCAATTGAGTTCTATATAATGATTGTGAAATATTATTTATATTATCGTTAATGAACCTAATTAACCTAGCAATTATTTTGCGGATTAAAACGAATTATTTTGTTTGAATTTCGGATAATGTATCTGTATCGCTCCGTTAAAAGTTTGAATATCTGTGATTTTCCCCGAAAATACGTATAATTGAATCTGCTTATTTAATATAGCCATAATTATAAATGTTGTATCGACGGTTTGGGTACCCGGTTTCAAAACGCTTTTCAAGTTAGCTTTAAGTAAAAAACTATATTAATGTGGATAAGGAAGTTTTGGAATATATAAAAAAGTTTTATTACGAGTTCCAGTTACATTGATAGGCTTTACAGCGATATAAATTCCACTTTTAAAAGAAAGTTTACTCAAATTATGATGTTACTGTAGATATTATATACTTTTATGGATAGCATGTTCTTTATACCGTCGACATTATAACATTCTTCCAATTCATGAAGTTCATACGAATGGTTTTCGTAACGAATGACTAGAATACCCTAGTTAATTGTTAAACGAACGTTTAATCTGGGGCTTTGTATTATATTTCCTGTGATATAGGAATATTTTTCGATTTGATCGAATGGCGAATTAAATTGAAGATAACTGGAAGAGAGTGTAGGAAAATAATGGTAGAAACGCTTTGGAGTATTAGTAAATGTAAGCGGTGTTACAGATTGTTTAAGAGATTGTATACGTTTCTATTAAAGGAATTAAAGTTAATTCGTATGAAGTAATTCATATTATACATATACATAAACGTTATGAATCATAGTTTTGGTTCGAGTAGATAAAGCTTTACAATTTTTATCTTTGATGTTTACTCTAGAATTTATACGCATTACATACTGTTACAAACTACGGTTTAAATAGTAAACTTTATAACGAAAATTATGGTCGCTTGGCGTTCCATACGGGCTAGGAATGATGTTTTAAGAGTATTATTAATGAGAAATAGCTTACGGGAAACCAACGTTTTGAAACTACCATCATAAATTCAAATGTTGGTTTAAAGAGCGAAAAAGAAAATGGTGGATTAGCCTTTAGAAAATTAAAGATGTCAAATGATACAACATCTTCATAAAATTGCTAAAAGGTATAAGTTTATTCCCCTCAAAGATAGTACGAGAGTATAAGAAGGACAAGGCGAGCGGTAAAACCTCAAAAACGTTATTTGCCGAGTGGTACGAACCGGGCTACTTTGACAATAACTTAAATAGCACTCCTCCTAAATATATACATATTTAGAATACCCCATTATAATCTCCTTTACCTTACCACAACGAGTACCCTATATAATGAAAGCTTTCATTATGCTCAAGAAAGCGTCTTTTTGGTTAGAAGAATAAAAATCATTTTAAAGCCTTTATCTTAAACTCCTTCATTACCTCAAAAGAGACAGCGGACCGTGAGTTGGATAAAAAAAATCCGTTTTGAGGGCGTTATTATAGCCCTTGGTTACTCTTTTGAAGAGTCGATCTATAAAAAAATCTCCGTATTGATTGGGCAAAATGTATTTCTTTTTGAAAGGTATGACCTGTTAGTTCAAGACGATTACAAAACATATTTTATTTGATTGTTTTACAAAGTATAAAAAAGATACTAAAAGCCTTATTAAAAATCACTGTAAGGATAAGGGGAAGAATAACGTGAAGAAGAAAGATATCATAACTTAATTGCCTACTTTACAACAAGCGAGCTGCCTCTTAATTATAGCGTTTTCCGTTTACTCACGTACTTTCTATAACCTTTTTTTTAGGGTTTGGAACATTATATAAGTTAATATATAATTAAAAAGCACTTTAAGTGAATTATTTACACGTATATACTTGCAAAGCGTCGAAAATACTATTTAATAGGAATGCTTTCATAAATACTTAAGCCTTTTTACTACATTAATAATACTGGTATATATTGGTTTAATATTTACTAAAGTGGTTCAATAGGAACGCCTTAAAATATTCAATTTAATATTTAACCCCTACCTTCTAGTTTTAATATCGCTTTTAAAAGGATTTATGTTTACTGGGATATAAACGGACGATATATTTATATTTTGGAATGCGTTGTTTTTAGTGTGGAGGAAACGAAACTTCAAATGGGAAATTTGAAGGAGAAACCAAAGGATTACCTGACGGAGAACTATTGAATTGACTTTAACAGTGTAACGATTAAGTTTTAGAAAGATTTTTTCGAATTTGTATTCAAGGGATAATTAGATAAAGTTGATTTTGATGACCTGAAAAATGTAAAGAAGGCTGAAGAGTATAGATATTAGCGTGTACGAGGTATGTGTGTCATTTCGGTCGTATAATTGGAAACGGTGTTTAACCTTGTTATTGTTGAGTAATATTGGATTAACCAGTTTCATAATGTATGTAGGATGTTGAATAAGTGTTTCAAGAGGTAAATATGTAATACGAAGTACATCTTTCGTTTTGTGTTATTTAATATGCATACAGCGAAGTTATTCGTTTTTACCGATAGGTTTTTTGTAAATATTAGCGATTGTAGTTCGTTAATAGGGTTTTCATTTGTTATCGGTAACGAAATCCTGAGTCAAAACTGGTTTACCCTATCTCATAACATTATTCATTCGTATTTAACGAAATTTGAGTAGGTTACATCAAATGTTTTCGCCACCGAAATTTATAGTATGGTGAAATAGTTCGATTTTAGTATTATTATGGCGATAATAGTTCTTATAATTATTTCGAACCGTAGTTTGAAACCATATTTCTGGTAATTTAAAATAACTCTTTTTCGCTTTACGATTTTTCTTTAAAGTTTCGGTATTACCAAAAACAAGGTTTTTTTTTAAATAAAATCATAGTTTTACGTAAATTGTACAAGCATCTCGAAATTAAGGAGATGAGATAAATCAACAGAAAATCAAATTTAGTGGATGTAATGATTAAGGGCACCCTAAAAAGGGGTTTGAAAGTTTTTGTTTATAAACATTCTTTTCGTTAGCGTTACTGGGTAGTTTTTGCGACTTAACCCTCAATATACATACTGTTTTTCACCTATTTTCATATTTTATGCCTCGTCCTCGTCGCTTCCCTTTTAAATCGGTTATTTTTCATCTCTCTGATTTCTTTTCACTTTTTAAATTTTACATTTGACATTTTCCGTTTTATTGGTACATTATCACTCTTTAAACCTACCATTTATTTCTTATGATGCGACTTTTATAAACCTATTTTTTTTTACTATAGAAATTTGTATTAAAGTCTAGTTGAACCGGCCAACATAAAAGATAACTGTTATTCGCTATTCAAAGGGGAGAGGGAGATAGGGGTTACGATGCAATCGTCCTCGTCTTCTCCTTATTACCCTCTTTATCGCCGTCGTCGTCGTTGTCGCCGCTAGCGCTACCACTACCGTCGACTTCGCCATCAGCGCTGTCGTTAAGAGGAGGGCTGGGCGCCCTCCGCGCCTTAGACTACATGATTTTTGGTAAAGAACGAGGTTCAGGTTAGCAATTTCTACAATGATACGTAACAACGTCGTCGAACTTACTTGCGTAGTATAAACAGAGGCCTAACCGTTAAACGGTAATAGTAGTCGTTGTTCTTTTCGGCTGCCTGTTAATGCTTAGTAATAATTCATTTCATTTCGTTTCAAGTATTGGAAAAGTGATTCTTTTTGAGGAAAACTCGGTCTAAAATATTGAATGAGTGGAAAACAAACAATCGACCACAGAATTACATATTGAAATTGGTAATTTATTATAGAGACGGTGGACTCGTAGTAGAGCCTCTGTTTACATATTTAATGCTATCTTAACGGAGGCTTACTTTAAAACTACCTGAACGAAGGTGTATCCGTTGTCACTCTGGTCGTAACAGTGGTAACGGGACAAGATACCCCCGTTTTGACTATAATCGTTCATAGATTTACCTGCGGAGACCGACGTAATGTACGGAAAGTAGGGCGTGTTTATTAGCGGTTCGGAAACGCGAACCCAGTTATATCGCTTTAGTACTTTACATATTCAAAAGGTTTTATAACCTACCTTCGCGAGCCGCACCTCGAGGCGGCGAGCCCATTTCGCCATTTCTTCCTTGTTTGACGAATATTAGTATAATACTATTGAAGGGGATAATTATTACGTACTTTATAGAAATTTCGCGATACTACGTTTATGACGAGAAAAGATCGTTACAGGTTAAGGGGTTTTTACCCATGGCAAAAGAGTAAGGTTTATAACCTTAGGAAACCCTCGTTTTGCTCTGAAGGGGTAGAGGAAGGAGTGGAGAGGGAGAAGGGAGAAGAAGAAAGGGGTGTAGGAATTACGGCGGCGGCGGGTGAGTAAGAAGAAAGAGGAGAGAAAATGGAAGCTTTTACGGCGGCGGACGGCGAAAAGATAAAGTTTGGGATTAAAGATATGCTGATGGAACTGGCAGAGTTGGTACTGTAGGGGTAGTGGGCTATGGCTGCAACAGCTTTATCTTGACGTCGTAATCACGTCAAACGACGCTTGTAGGCCCTGTTTTTACGCGGCATCTATTTAAAAACCAACCAAAATATAGTATTAATTAAGTAATTTATTTATACTCAAGTATCGAATAGCTAATTAGAAACAGGTGAGTTAGGTATGTAAACACCCAATAGTTAATTGAGAGCTTACTATAAAGGTTAAGGCACTTTGTTACAAAGAAAAGAAAATAAAAGTTGCCAAAAACGATAAAGATATATTTTGATACTGAATTCAATATACGTAACATCGATTATTATACCGTTTAAAAGTTCTTTTACTGGAATTGATAACTTTCCCAAACTACCCTTCAAAGCCTACACTACTATCATTACCAAAACAATTAATTGAGAACCTAGAATAACTGTACCATTGTTATTACTAAAATAATTGATTAAAAGCTAAAAGGAATTGTATTATTACTACTAAACAACTGATGAGGGATCTAAATTAATTGTATTATCATCATTAAATTATGAATTCAATGCCTTTCAAAGGCAAAGAATTATCTGTCTGAATATAATTAGATATTACTATAGCTTGCAAGAGTATGGAATTACGTTCAAGGAGTGTAAAATAGCGTGTAAGCTGAAGAAGGTACTCTTTCAGAGTGCATGATAGCGTTTCACGCTCTAGGAGGGACTTTGGCAGAGTGCATGATATAGTACCACGCTCCGGATGAAAGCTTATAAGCTCTCACTCGAGGCGTGCACTCTCTGGATGCCTCTTCGCACTCTTGCATCCAATTACTTACCTTTTTACTTGAAATACTATGATGTCTTTTTCTTACGTTGATGTTAAGAGACCGTATCGACACAACCACTTTAAAATTCCTTTTTTGGAATACCGAATCATCACATAACCCATTATTTGTAAATTTACCTCTAATAATGCTATCATTTTTTAGCCTACTGAAATAATGCATATGGATTTGCAATATATCACTTTATTGAAAGGAAAACTGTTTATATTTACAACTTAGCACACATACACCTTTAATACCTTTATCGATACCACTATCTCATAAATGATGCAAATTTATAATTACAAACCTAAGGAAATATATATCGACAAATACATTAATTTAGATATTATCTCAAAATTGAAGGATAGCGAATATTTTTAGGAAAATTGGAAGGGAGTTATATATACTTTTATATAAGCTTCCAATGTTAGTAACGTATCTTTTATAATCGCGTAACCTATGAAAATAGCTGTTAGAAGCCAGTGTGTCATTTTTATCTTATGAAAACTCTGAATTAATACACTTTAATATTTTCACTTAATATTATATTCGAATTAGAATTTCTAACATTTGGTGCCGTTGCTGCGCTTACAAGTACGCCTTTCATATTCAAAATTTATTTAGTTTCAGTTAAACACCTCTTTTATAGACGTAATTATATACCTTAATTGGGAATCTGCGGTTTCCAATGTCGTAGACTTCACTAATTAGATACTGGACCTTATCAAGCCTAATGATAAGCTATGTTACCACGATGCTTCATTTAATATGAAAACACCTTAAAACATGTCTATAATAAGGAGAGCCTAAGGCATATATATCAATATAAAAAGTATAGTATTATCTATCCAATTATATCAAGTTAAATATTAATAACATTCGGTATGAAAAGATGCAGAGCTATTGAAAATACTGTTGGATCTGATAATTTATGTTATGCATATTAACGTATATAAATAGTCAATTCCAATAGCTATTTCTATCCGACATCTAAACTCGATAAAAGACTTTTATTACTGGTTTAATACCGCATATAACTAAAAATAAGTGAAAGTTTCCGTTAATATATGAACATTTGCGTTACAAGTATTTTCGATATGAAAAAATACCCATACAATGAATCAAGGTCGAGCGGTCATAAAATTACGATCAAGTAATATATAGATTGTTTCAGAAGTTTACCTATTACGATTACATAAGGATATTATTGATTTAATATTGGACAAAAACTTAATCATAGTAGTGCACGCTACCAGGGTTTTTCTTAGAGCTTGAAACCTATTAAAATTATCGCAATAGTTCTACTTTTATCTGTTATCGCGGGTTTCAATGATACGAGGTTGTACATATAGAGTTTCGAAACTTATTGTCTTATATATAACTATTTATAAATAGAATCTCATAGGAATTTCGTCCTGTTTTTCGTTTATTTATCGACTATGTTCTTTTCCCCAAATATATTTGAGACTTCACTACCTTACTTAGATGTTGTCTTCAAATTGTTTGTATTCGACAACATTTTTTTCATTCCTAGGAAAATTCTATATCGGTTTCTAATGAATTTAGCTTCAGAACGTTTTATTTATATTTTCTGATCGTTAACTTTTTCAAATAGAATTTAAGGCTTCCGGAATCTACCGTTGCCTAATAATTTAAAAGAATTTTCAATGTATCTGTGAGTAACAATTTTTTTTACAACTTGTGATACCTTATTATACGAAATTGTGACCACTATTTTCAACATTAAATAAAGAATTATTGGCATAAGAATGAGGGAAGTTCAAAATTAATAACCGTGAAAAGCGATTGAGTTACACGTAATTAACGGCTATTTATTAAATGCCTAAATAAAAAAAGTCTTTTCAACCTACACAAGTTTATCCGTGTAAGCACCTCAAATTACATCATATAAACTCAAAACGCTAGCTTTTTATTTATATTAATAGGAGCCTTCATTGCGAGTCTGAGGTTATACCTTTTTACATTAAAAAGAGTTGTTATTGGTAACGAAGACAACATATTCCAGTCGCTACCATCGAACCAGTTATATTCCTGAGTTGTCATCTAATTCGAACCAAGCTTAATAATTGCCTTTTAGGTTGTAAGATTGTATGCATTGTATCGGTATGTAAGCAACTGTTTATAACATTTGTTGGAAATCTTTCACTCACTATTCTTTTTACTAATCATATGGTTACGCAAAGAATTGTGAATCAAACTTTATTGAATAAAATATTTATAAATAGAGTAAGCCGTTTGCTTTTCAATACTTCTAGTTAACTGAAGTTATACTTTCTAATTATGATTTACTTGCCAAAAATATTAATTGGATATTAGATGCTTTGAATTTGTCATGGTCCGACCTACGAAAGTATGTCAAGTAGGTGCCAAATTTTGTCAACGATTGAGGTACTAAGGAAGACTAGAGAAGCCTGCAGAGGTCCTTTATGCAGGACTTATGTTCATGGTCCGTCCACGGTCCATCACGTGCCCTTGCACGAAACGTCTACTAACCGCACCCAGACCGTGCCTAGGCCAGATACCACACATCACGTTACGTATACTGTTACGTAACTTATAAACATAATCGCCAGTAGCTTAAGTTTAAATCATGACCCACCCTTTATCAAAGAAATCGCCAAAATTACGGTACTTTATCGGCTGAAAAATAAATACGGACTGTATCAGTATAGAGCGCGGATTGGGTGTAAGCTGGGTACTAGTCATGTAATGATTTTTTTTAAGCTACAACCGCGCCGTATAACGTTATAAATGGGCTCCATACTTACCAATTTTGGGCCGCTTACATATATAAAAACGGTCTTTACTATAACTAGTAATCCCCTTTTTCTTTTCTCTCTTCCTTCATTAATTCGCTCCTCTCCTTTTGATTTTTGTTAAGTTATCTTACAATAACCAAAGTTTTAGTTATCCATTTTAATTTTGATCATAGAGTTTGTCCTCCTAAAGGCCTATCTTTTCCGATTCTCGTCATAGATTCTATTTTTCTAACGGTCATTCTTTTCTCAGTATCCTTTTTTCTTTAATATAGCCTATATCTATGATAGTTCTGGTATAGGTTATAATACCGTCCGCTCTTTTCATGGTAATAATTATCCAATATGTGAGGTATGCCATTTATTTGTATCCTACCGTCCCTGCCGTTAACTATATCGCGTAGCTCCCCCACGTTTTATAGGACCCCCTCATATTTAATAATAGCAAGAATAGGATTAAACTTTACAACTTATAAGTACAGAATATTTGTAAGTCTTTTATAAAACACTTCTTCAATTAAAATGTATCCTTAGTCTATATTCGTATTTACCATTCCCAAGGGTATAGCGTTTATCGTAAGGTATTAAATGAGGTAAGTCTGGAAATAGTTTTATAAGAGCCTTGAAACCAATTCAAGTCCCTTTACAATAAGTTTGAAAATATGTTATTTAATATATTCCCTCGGTTTCTACGCTTTATTAAGACAGATCATTACAGATTCCTAGGATAACGATTATGTTTTATTTGCTACTTATAAATGCCATAATAAACTTATAAGCTCTCAGTCGGTTTTTCCTTTTACTTTTTTAAATTTCGTCAATTTACTCTCTCGGTTTCGTGATATATTACGTACGTAAGGCTTTCGGACTATCGCGGCTGTATAATTTACAACGCCTCAACTCATACAGCCCCGCCCCGCTTTTCTCCCCATTCCGTCGTCGCCTAAAATGCCTCCGTCCCTTTCTCCCACCGTTTGAAACCGTACGCCGTCCACCACTCATACCCTAACACGTAATATTTTCGCCCCGGTATCCGTGAATATCCGCTGGGAGCCCTTTCATCATTTTATTTAAAACGGCAAAAATAATATTAATACTTACATCATATCTTTTTTAGTTAATATTTATTACGGCTTACAGAATGTAACGAGTGATATTCAAAACATACCTGTAAAAATTCCCTATTATAATTTGCATTCTATTTATTAACCTTACACCAAAGTAGACCAACCGAACTAACCGGGTGCGTGCTAATAACCATATCTATATTAAATGCTTAATTCAGGCATAAACCGATATATTATGTTTTTCTATTAACAGCCTGAAAAACCTCTTGCCCCACCGAATACCGCACGATACGCCCTCGTCGACTTTTTCCAACACCCGTCTAGTCGTGAGCTATCCGCCTTCATTGGCGTTTCCTTACTCCCTCCCCACCTCATGCCGTCCGCTCCCATCGACTTTTCCCAACATCTGGGGCCAGTCATAATAAATACCTTTATGCTACCGGCGCTCTCGCTCCAAAACGCGGAAGGATAATTATAATATCACATAAGGAAAGTTTGATAGGTTTTTGGTAAAATCTATTTTACGGTAAGATGACAATTCGAAAAAGTCTGTTAATAAATATCCGGCTTGATATATTATATTATAATATAACTGTGATGGAATTTTTACCTGTTTCATAACCAATATACTAGTTTTGGGGTAAAAAAGACTAATCTGATATAAACTTTATAAGATGTATTCAACGTTAATACCGAGAAACCAAGCTTTTATACAACTGTATATCCTATTTCTTCGACTTAAATTTATGATGAATCGTTATATACTTATAACATGTCAATAACTTCCACTTAATTTTATCGTATCCTCTGCAGTTTATAGACATATAATTAATACTACCTCTTCCATTTTTCGTAATTACAATATCCTGTATTTTCAATTCTTTTTATATGTTATCCCCTATATCATCAGCGATGAGAACCGGTCCTAGGCTAGTTTTGAATAAAAACCTTCGTGACAACAGGGTTCGTAACCGTAGGTTTAACTAAATCGATGTAAAATATAAGGTATTTAACAAAGATATTTAAAATGATATTTTACGGATTCCAAACGTTTATTTTACGGTATTCATTGTAAAAACAATCGAGCCTTTTAACTTGGAGATTAAAATTGATATTACATCAATTAAGTTCAAAAACAATGGTTGATTGTTGTATATATTACTATATACCCTCATAGCTAGTATACATAGGCTAAGTGGTAGTGCACTGTATTGTAAGGTGCACTCCTGCAGAGTGCACGATAACGTGTCACGCTACAGGCTTCATTCTTGCAAGACGCAAAGTGCATTATTCGCGGAGCGATCTAGAATAGGTATTCCAGAGCGTACGGCAAAAGGGTCACTGCCCAAATAAGAGGTTTATAACCACCCATCCGTGGTGTACATTCTCTGAAATAATTCTTTTAAATTTATCCATCTTTTACTATAATACCAATCTAATGATTACTTTTCTACTTTTTTAACTTTAAGTAAAATAGGCAGAAACCATACTGATACTAATTAGTAGCCGTCTCGGTCGACTAGAAATATCCTAAGAAAAAGATATAGATACAAGTAAAATACCAATGAAAGAATGTTATAGCGGTTCCAATTGTTTATACTCTAACACTACGTTTTTCTAAAAATTACACAGAATATGTATAAAGACTATAAAAGCTAAATGACTTTAAAGAAGATAAATTTAATACAATATTATCAACCCTTACTTGGCGATTTATTTACTAAAAGCTCTGTTAAGTTATTACTAACCCTTATTTAACGTTATAACGTACCCGGACACTTTTTAGAAAGCGTTTAATTACGCACCAAGCTACGCAAGTAAAAATCACTAAGTTTCGATACCCTTTATTGGAACCTATCCGATATGAACTCGATATTCAGACCATTTACGAAACAAAAGAACGGTTACAAATACAGCATCCAAACCACTTACGAAACCAAAAGCGGTTATGATACGACAATCCGGAGTTTTTATCAATTAAGAATTGAAACCTATATAGTGGATTATATAATATACCTCCCTACACCTTCATTTCTCTTTGCCATATTCCCCCTTTTACGTTTTCTCTATATATTTTAAATTTTGTCCTTACGACATTTAAGTTTTCCCAATCGCTTAATTAGTATAACTGTTGGGAGGGCTTTCGACGTTGCAACGTTGTCGATTCGATTGGTCGAAGTAAAAGTAGTATTGCGTGGTTAGATGTTAGATGTATTGTTCTAGGTTTGGAAGACCGTTAGCCGGTCTGCACTGTAATTTGTCTGGCCAACTGCTTAGCCTGTGCTCTAGAATAAAGTACAACGTACTGCACTCGACTTACACTCAATGCGGTAAGTCTCCACAAAGCAATACATTCAACTTGCAGTTTAATACAGTTAACCTCATCGTAAATCAAGTTGACCTACTGTATTACATGTAATACTATTCTAATACTAGCGGCTTTTTAGTTTGTGCGCGTACGTTAGTATGGATAACCAATCTTTTCCGGTTACCACTGAAGTACCTGCTTGTTAACTAGCTAAACACCTGATAATATTAGTTAACTTCCATACTAAATTGAATCCAATTACATGTAAATTAACCCTATTTAGCTTTAATCTCTCCGTCGTCTCGAGGTCCGTGTTTATTAACCCTTACAAAAAGTTTTTCCATCATAGGCCTTTGCAAGCTTCCACTTTAACTTTGCCAATTAAATAAATCGCCATCATTAATCCCTTAGCAATCTTTAAGTTTGCCAGCATATCCCCGTTAGCCGTCACGTGGTTTGGGCTTTCCGGGCGGACTATTAACTTTACCCTCGATACGTATAGTTAGCCTGTTACTATTCAAAAAAAAAATTCCAGGGCTTTATTTGGCGATACCTTCGTCATGACTTCAGTAGGATTGTTTTTCCATCGTTTTATTGAAACAACTTAATTTACATCCCTTTTTAAGCTTAATGTAGTACCATTACGTTATTTTCCAGGCGTTCTTCAATAGTGGTTCTGAGCTTGGATAAACATTCAAAAGGCTTTTTAAGTCAGTACAAATTACCACCGGGAAAGAAGGAATCTTTAGCTGTCTAATAATAAGGTTTAGGGTTTTCCACATTGCCATGCCTACGTTAAAACTAGTAATTATGCCATAGACCTCTGATACTAATACACTTCGTATAATCCTCTTAAACTTAACGGAGGTTTAGTAAATTAAGTTATCGATAATCTTAAACAAGTCCTTTCCTTTATCATCTTAAACGAGGGTTATCAGAAAGCAGATTCGTAAAGATAAGTCGGTGTTATTTTTCAAGGACCCCCTTAACAAGTCGATTGAAATTATATTAATTCCGAGATCCATATTTCGCATTTTCTACTCGAACCTTTTACTTAGCTCGTCAAAGTCCTTATTAATTACATTTTATATTTACGCCGCGATGAATAGGTAGTAAAAGGCTTTCAATTAGCCTAAAATAATAATATATCTACTTTGGGTACGTTACACCAAGTACTGTTAAACCTTGGCCACGTTATTTTTGTTAATTATAGCCAAAACAGTGCCTTGGCCCTTTCGAAGAAAACTCAGATCGGCGTTAATACCAAACATGCGAATTAACGATTTATAAAAGTTAAGTAATCTACCTTTCGTCAAGTTCGTTACCGGCTTACAATTTCAAAACTTAAGTTCTTTAATCGTTTGTTATTCTACTGCTATAAAGCTAGCTGTTCCGACGACAAGGGTATCGTTAATCTACATACCTACTACTTCGAAGTCCCTCTTTTATATTACCAATAAATGCGGGTGGTACGTCAAAAACTTTATCGTTGGGCGGGATTTCAAGTGGGATTAATGAACCGGGAATTAATAAACTCCTGCTTAAGCCAATCCATAGAGTAGCTTAATATATCGTATTACCGTACCTAAAGGGTAAATGGCATGGAGTTCCTATAGTAGTTTTAACCATATGATTTGTTTTAAATCCGTTGCTAATTACGTATAAGCTTGCTTTATATTACAGCTATTATACATAAACTTACTTTTAATTTTAGCTAACAAACTTTTTGCCGAAGCTACCACTCAACGCTCACTAATCTTCTAAATCGTTGGCGATTATATGAGGATTTAGTCTTTGCCTTTACTATCGTATCCTCGAGCGATTAGTTGTAATTTTTCGTACGGTTGCCCCGTGGTATTGCTTTTCACCTTGTGGATAATCCTTAACTTGAAAATCGTAACGTTTGGGTTTTAGAAGTTTAAATCGGTTTTCGGCATGAATTGTACTACCCCTTGACTTAGTAAGCCGTTAATTTCAATCTTGTCGCTTTCTTTAAAGGGTTTGCCCAAGGTCTTATTAATCCTTTACGCTTGAAGTTTCAATGCCAAGTTTTTTTAATCCTTTTCTTTCTGCTTACCCAAGTAATATTGTAGATACGGCCCGGTGTATAGTCCTCCTTTTTAACGTTTCTTTCCTTCTGAGGGGGTTGTTTACGTCGGCGGCGTTTTATCGATTTGTCGATAATGGGTAAAGGATGGTTTTATTAACTTGGTTGTTTGACTTAAAGTTATTTATCGTTAATAACCCTAATATAGGACTCAATCTAAGTGATTCTAAAAGATATAAAACTGTTAGCAGTTTTAATCACCACTTCGAAATTTGCGATAATTAAAATCCTATATAAGCCTTTTCATTTGCCCGAATCCCGCCATACAAGGACTTTCTTTTACAATGGTAAAGCAAGTATATTAGTTATTATAGGACTGTTTTTGGTGTGAAAGGCCTTATTAACCTGATGGCGTGCCGATTCTTATCACAAATTCTTTAAAGCTTTTCCGTAAGCCGCAACACATTTCTAAGTATTTTCTGAAAGCGAAGATTTACTCGTTAGGCATAGATACGTTTTAAAAACTAACATCGTTAGCACTAAGCCATTAAGGCTCACAGTATCATTCAAACCCTTTACTGCCATTTGTAAGCGTACCTCCAGATCTGTAAAGCTTTTGAATTTCAATGTAAAGATATTATACGTTCGGCGAAGTAGGACGTATACTATTTCGACCTTCTCAATACATTAGTAGGCTTTTACAGGTACCTATTTATACCAAATACCCATTATTTTAATATCTTCTCAAAACTCCGCCGCTGTAAAGTTGGTACCGACATCGTAAATGACAACGTTAAGTGGGCCTAGGTACGTGTTAATTTACAATATCCTTAACGTTTCCTATGTATCCTTTGCCGAAAGGGACTTTAACAACTTATCTTCTCAAAAAAAAAGTTGCGAAGTCAATAACGTAAAAGACTAGCTTATTATGCAAGTAAAATACATTAATAAAATTCTCGCAATTAAAGTCTTTATCGTTTTTCAATGTAAACTTAAATCTTCGGGAGGTATAGGCATATATTTGGCAGTAGTAACAAAGTATTTCAATGGCTTTCAAGGTAAAATATTCCATATCTTCATACACTACGGACTTTAGGAATTTATATAATCTGTTAACGGCTAAATAGTGAAAGCGACGGTATATTTCAAGCATATCCATCTCATTCAAATACAGTACCACTACTTCCGGGCCTTGAAGATAAAACCATAAGTGTCTACACTTAAAGGCGAAAGGAAACCTCTAACTATTTTTAACCAATTCGTCGATATTAATGTCGATGTTAACGCCGAGGATCATCATATCCTCCAAGTAAAGTGAAAAAATGGTAGTTGACTTAAAAATATAAAAGGTAATTACTCTTACAATAGTTTAACCTACCTTTATTCCTAGTAACAATATTTATACACCTAGGCCGAAGCCTACTTTGATCTTGCCAACATCGTAACAATTAATCTTAGTGACTATAATACTTTCCCTCCACAATGCCACGTACTACGAATAACCTCCAGTTAAGTACTTTATTACAACTATATCTAATATAACACCTTAAAACGTATGGTTCGCGTTACGGTCGCGAAGGTTAAAGGTATATAAGGAGTCAGAGGCTTGGTTAAGGCAAAGGTAAGGATAAAGGCAAGGGTCTTCACCATTCAAACAGTATAGCAAGGAATAGTCAACTAATTCCTGGGTCGCGTCAAGAATATTTTCTTTATACCACTTAATTTGTTTAGGGGAGTTAACTCAGTCAATTAGCTCGTCGCCCTCGAAATCTGTAATGTAATCCTAGTAATCTCATTTAAAGATAGCAGGGTATTAAGTGTTATATACTACCTTTTTGTTATTACGCTCGGCGGGGGGGTACCGTATTAACCAACAACCAGACTTACCACAGATACAACATCTCTTACCACTATCATGACGATAGTACTAACGGTTAACAGATCTGCCCAAAACTTGGTTTTTTTAGCGTTAACATGGTTACAGCCTCTAATCTAAGGCCGAGGTTAATAGGCCAAATTTTAGACGTTATAGGCGCCCGTAATTACGGTCGACGTAATTAACCACCGTAAAGTTATTTTCATCCACGTTAAGTAAGTTGCCAGTTCAGGAGTTTATAGAAAACGAGTTTAGTATACGCGCTATCACAGTGGCAAACGAGAAATGCAACTAGCTAAAAAATCCTTCGAAAATGGCATTTAGACTTTATAAGGCGTATTTAAACTCGTTAATACCCATGACTACTACTTTTACCTGCTCGAAAAGTATAGCTTCGCCAGCATAGAATTTCCCCATTACTTTTTAACACAACATTAGCTTGTCAAACATCTGGTTAAGGACATTCATTAGCGCTTTTTATACTTTCTTCTTTACTATTATTTCAATTGATCGCGTAGTAGCCTAGTATATATAGTATCAGGCGAGGTGAACATCGTACTCTAAATGACTCTTCATACCATATTAGATCTCTCGAAACGTAATAGCACCAGTAAATAAGGTCAAGTAGTAGTTGCTAACGTACCTAATAAGAATTCTGGGGAGGGTAAGTAAAAACCTAAAGAAGAAATCTCCATCCACTTGCAAATATTAAAAAAAAACATTATTTTAGTATTAAAAAGGTTATAGGGATTCCTATTTTACTTATTTACATCGTTTCAGATCTTAGCAAAATTCGTAAACAGTTTTCAATTAATATTAATCATCTTAACAGGTCCTAGAGAAAGGTCGCAATAGTTATCCCAATCTTAGGTAGAGTTTCTTAACAGTTTAAGCCGTAAACTTTTTGAGGCACGAGGTTAAGGGTAATTACTAGTCGCCTGACCCGAGGGGTAAATTCCAGGGGTAAAACCTATGTAAAGCTCTCGCATATAGGTAAATCTAAATGGGAAATGTTCTTAAAGGACTTAACGGCTTTAAGTAAAATGCTAAAGGGTAAGTGGTACCTAACGACTCTAAAAAGCCAAACGATCTTATTTAATTAACTAGTTCAAAGTGCCAACATCAATACTTTTGGCCGTGTAGGCGGCCGCTGCTTCACGTGCCCTACCGTCGCCAAGGGCGTATTTCGTGCTGTTATGTAATGGTGCTAAACTGCCATGCAGGTTAACAGGTTCCTTATCTCCATCGTATAAAAAGGCCTAACTTAGCTAAAAATAAAGGGGGGATCTCCTTAATCGTGTATAAAGGCGTTAAGGGTCCTTAATAGCTTTTCTCTTAATTCGAGAGTCTTATAAGCATTCCTTAAATTAGGCTAACTCGAATTATTTTTTACTACCCCCTTTAAAGTCTTATCTAATATATAAATTAAATGCCTATTAACTTTTGTCTTTAATTCAGTCTTAATGGTACGTTAGATCATCTTTCATATATCTGGCATCTAGTAGTAAAAAAAACTCGCGAAAGTTTAAGAAAATGCGAGCATTGCAACCAAACTCTTTACTGGTTTCAGATTCGAAGATACAATAGCTGATGTAATTGGTCAGATAATCTTCGGTAGAAGTTTCATCAACATCCGTAATTCAAAGTTATTTATCGTAGTTAATCAAAACTGTTCCGAAATTTTTCATTGTTTTTTTGCTTTCGGGGTCGGCAATAGCTTCAAATTAAACGCTTACAATAGAAATTTTGAGGTTTTAGCCTATATAGGGCTTAATAGGCGTATAGGGCGAGGGATTTGGTGATCTTAGGCGTAGGAACTTGGTGTGTTGGCATAAAGTTACATATAAGCTTAGTGACTTGGCGTTAGGTCCTGCAACGTGAATTTCTCGGCGCGACTTTGCGATTCTCGATGTTTTTGCTTGAAGCAACGAAATTAACGATTGAATTGGTGTAAGGAAAGTGGAAGAAATTGAAGTATGAGCAGAGGTTTGGTATAAAGGGTAAAGTCGGAGTTATTGGTGGAAAACGAAGGTTGTTTGTTGTTTTAGCCATAGAACTTAGTTGGTTTTTACAATAGTATCACCCGCATTAGTACTGACTTAGCCGTTTGCTAACTTGCCAAACTTTGAGACTTTTTACAGTCAATCTCAAAGTTATCAAGAAAAGTCAAAAAAGATTTCTTGGTATTTTCCAATAACGCTATCGTCTCTAACTTCCATATTTACGTTATAAGACTGATACAACCCAAAAGTCATCTCTGTTTTTCTTCCGTTATGAAACTGATATAGTATTAAAAGAGGCCTTTCGCAAGAATCTTTCCTTTACCCTAACCGCTATTGTATACATAGAGTGTAACAACCGAAAAGTAGCCTTTTCTTTTACTTAGAAAATATGTGGTCAAACTAATGAGCATTGATTAGTGTTGGTAGCGCCTTAGATCGTTGTAACGTTGTCTATTCGAATCGTGGTCGAAGTAAAAGTAGTATTGCATTGGTCAAGTAGTAGTATTGCATTGATCAAATAGTAGATGTATTATTCTAGGTTTAGCAGACCGCTAGCCGGTCTGCACAGTAATTTGTATGACCATTTTTTTGGCCAGTGCCCTAGCATGAAGTTAAACGTACTGCACTTAACTTATACATAATGCGGCAAGTCTCTACAAAGCAATACACTCAAATTGAAGTTGGGTACAGTCAACTTTACTGCAGGTAAAGTTGACCAACTGCACTGCATGTAATACTATTCCAACACTAACATTATGAAGTGTTAACAAAACTAATTTAAAACGCCTAATTAGTTTATAGTAACGTTTTAATTACATATCGTTTAAAATTTTATTATATTAACAAGTGCGAATAACTTCACTTCGATCATTTTATTTACTTTTCATTTGCCTTTTTTAAACCGAACCACCTCAAACTTCAAAATTTAAACATATTTAAATCCAATTAGAATGCGAAACTGCTAATTTACGCCGCTTTAACATACTAGAAATATGTAGGAATAACCATATTTAATCGCCTTAAAATACCTATAGTTATAACACTAATACTAATAACATTGAAGAAAACTAACGTTTACTTCGAAATTTTAGTCGAATATATAGAAATTGAAAAGGCTATAATATACAAAATCGACCTAAACCTTCAAGATAACACTATGTATGTTGGTAGGCTTTAGACATTGCAACGTTGTCCATTCGATTGGTCGAAGTAACAGTAGTATTGTATAGTCAGATGGTGGATGTATTGTTCTAGGTCTGGCAGACCGCTAGCCGGTCTACACTGTAATTTGTATGGCCAATTGCTTGGCTCGTGCCCTAGAGTGAAGTGCAATATACTGCACTCGACTTACAATTAATACGGTAAGTCCATACAAAGCAATACACTCAATTTGCAGTACAGTCAACTTGATTTTTAGTAAAGTTGATCTACTACACTACATGTAATAATATTTCAATACTGGCGGCTTTTTAATTGGTGAGCATACGCCAGTGTAGCTAACTTATCTTTTCCGATTACTACTAAATTTCCTCGTCAACTAGCTAAACCCCTCTCAATTCCCCTTAATTCCCACACCGAATTGCATCTAATTACATACAAATTATACCTATTTATCCTTAATTGCTCCTCTCACCCGAGGTCCAAATTTATTAACTCCCACAAAAAGTTCTTATGCCTCAAACCTTTACAAGCCTCCATCCCAAGCCTCCACTTCAACTGTGCCACTCAAAAAAACCACCATCAATCCTCTAGCAACCTTCCAGTTTACTGGCATATCCCTATACGCCATTAAGTAATCCAGTTCATCTAAACAGTCTATCAACGTAACCCTCGATTCGTATGGTTAGCTTATTACCGTCAAAAAATCTTTCTAAATCTTTATTCAGCGATGTTTTTATTATGATGTTAGCGGAGTTGTCTTCGCCATCGATTTATCGAAATTATTTAATTACCCCCCATTCGTAGGCTTCGCGAAGTGTTATCACGTCGATTATCAGGCGTTTTTCAATGGTAATCCCGAGTTTCGAAAGGTATTCGAATAGGTTCCTTGAGTCGGTATAAATTACCACTGGGATAAAAAGAATCTTTAGCTACCTGGTAATAAAATTAAGAGTTTCCTACATTAATATACCCACGTTAAAGCCTGCTATCATACCGTAAACTTCTAAAGCTAACATACTTCATATAATCCTCTTAAACTTAGCGGAGGTCCAGTGGATTAAGTTACCGCTAATATTTAACTGGTTTTCATATCTATCATTTTTAACGAAAGTTATAAAAAATCCGATCTGTAAATACAAGTCGGTATTATTAATAAAGGACCCCTCAATAACAATTATTAACTTAACCTTTAAAAGATTAATTAAAACAATATTAATCTTGTGATTAAAGTTTCACACTTGCTACTTGAACCTATTATTTTACCGGTCAAAATCTTTATCCGTTAGTATTTATACATGCACCATAATAGATAGGCCGTAAAAGACTTCCGGTTAACATAAGGTAATAATATAGCTACTTTGAATACGTTGCTTTAAGTATCGTTAAGCCCTAACCTTGTAAATCTTATTAAATCTAGCTAAAACAGCGCCCTAACCCTTTTAACGAAAGTTAAAGCCAGTATTAACACCAAGAATACGAATTAACAATTTATTAAAATACAATTAGGCGTTTTCCGTCAGCGTTGTCACCGGCTTACAATTCCAAAACTTAAAGTCTTTAATTACTTGCTATTCTAATACCATAAAGTAAGCCATTCCGACGAAAATGGTATCGTCAGTTTACATATCTACCATACCGAAGTTCTTTTCTTACGTTACTAACAGATACGTGTCGTAAGTTCAAGATTTTATCACCAACCGTAACTTAAAATACAATTAGTAAGTTAGAAACCAATAAACTCCTACTTTAATCAATCCGTATAATAGTTTAATACAACGCATTACCATGCCCAAAGGGTAAATGAACACGTAATTCCTATAGTAATTTTAGTAATACAATTAGTTAGAAGTCAGTTACTAATTACGTGCAAACCTACGTTAAATTACGGTTATTAAGCGGAAACTTATCTTTAGTTTGTACTAATAAACTTATTGCCATAGTTACTATTAAACGCTAAATAATCTTATTAATCGTTAGCGACTATATAAGGATCTAGTCTTTGCCTTCATTACTGTATCTTTAAGCGATTAAACGTGATTTTTCGTACGGCCTCTCTGTGGTTTTACCTTTAACCTCGTAAATAAGCCTTGATTGAAAAATCGTAATTCTTAGGTCTTCAAGGTTAAAATCAGTCTTCGGTACAAATTATACAACTCCTCGGGTCAATAAGCCGTTAATATTGACTCTATCATTTTCCTTGAAAAATTTACCGAAAGTCTTAATAATCCCTTATACTTGAAACTTCAATATCAGGTCTTTGTTGTCATTTTCTTTCCTAATTACTTATTATATATTATAGATACTCCCTGGTATGTATTACTCCTCTTTAACGTTCTTTTTCTTCGGGGTTCGTTCGCGTCAACAACGTTCTATCAGTTTGTTAACAACTAGTAAAGGAAATTCTTATTAACTCGGTCTTTAAAATTAAGGGGTTTTAGTATTCCTAATATAAGGCTTATCCTAAGTAGTGTAAAAGGATATATGATCGTTAGCATTTTCAATAACTACTTTGAAGTTTACGATACTAAATATCTTATATAGGTCTTGCTATATACCCGGCTCCAGCTACACGAGGACTTTAATTTACAAAGGCAAAGCAAACACGTCGATTATTAAAGGGCCGTTTTTGGTGTTAAAGGCGTCATTAACCTAAAAAAGTACCGATTCTCTTCGTAGTTCCCTCAAAACTTTGTTATAGGTCGTAACACGTTGTTAAGTACTTTCTGAAGGCGTATATTTACTCGTCAGGTGTAGGTACACTCCAAAGACTAGGAACGTTAACACTAAGCCATTAAGGCCCATAGTGTTGTTTAAGCTTTTCACTACGATCTATAGATGTACCTACAAATCCGTAAAGCTTCTAATTTATATCGTAAGGATATTATACACACGGCGAAGTAAGGCGTGTACCTTTTCAACCTTTTCAATATTTTAGTGGGCTTTTACAAGTACCTTTTTACACTAAATACCAATTATCTCAACATCTTCCTAAAATTTTACCGCGATAAAGTTTATACCGGTATAATAGACGATGACGTCAGGTAAGCCCAGATACGTGTCAATCTACAATTTCCTTAATGTTTTCAATATGTCTTTCGCCGAAAAGAACTTTAAAACCTTAGCCCTATGGAAAGAAGTTGCAAAATCAACGACGTAAAAAATAGGCTTATTATCCAAAAAAAACACATTAATAAAAATCTCGTAATTAAAATCTTTATTGTTCTTTAGTGTAAACTTAAATCTTCGAGGGGCTTAAGTATATATTTAGCATTAATGGCAAAGCTTTTTAATAGCTTTTAGGGCGAAATATTCCACATCATTATGTCCTGCGGACTTTAGGACTCTAAATAACCAATTCACAGCTAAATAATCAAAACTCCAATATAATTAACGTATCTCTATATTTATTAAGTACAACACCACTACATTCAGGCCTTGAAGATAAAACCATAAATGCGCCCACTTAAAAGAGAATGGAAACCTCTAGCCTTTTTTAACCAGTTCGTCTGCATTAACGTCAACATTAACGCCAAAAATCTTTATATCCTCCAAAGAAAAAGTGTAAAATACTTAAAAATGTAAAACGTAAGTACTTTTACAAAGATTGAAACTACCGTTATCCCCAGTAACAATAGTTGTTCTCCCGGGCTAAAGCCAAGTTTAGCCTTGCCAATATCGTGACAATCAATCTTAGTAACTGTAATTTTTTCCCTCTGCAATGCCACATACTATGAATAACCTCCTATTAAGTAATTAACTGCCCCTATATTTGATATAATACCTTAAAACATATAGTTCGCGTAACAATCGCCAAAATTAAAGGTATATAAAGGGTTAGAGGGTTAGTTAAGGCAAAAGATAAGGTCTTCACCACCTGAAGGGTACAAAAAAACGTAGTTGACTAGTCACTAAACCGTACCGAAAACAATATCTTCGTATCATTTAATCTATTTAAAAGTGTTGGCGACGACGCCAATTAGTTCATCGCCTTCAACGTTTACGATTTAATCCAAGTAATCTTATTCCGAAGAAATAGGGTATTAAATGTAGTATACTACCTTTTTATTATTACGCTCGGTGGGGGAGTGCCGAGTTAACCAACAGCCAGACTTTCCCTAAATCCAACATTTCTTACCATTATTACGATAATAGTACTTACGGTTAACAAGTCCGCCTAAATCTTGTTAAAGCTAACGTAATTGCTATCTCTAATCTAAGGTTAAGGTCGACAGGCCAAACCTTATATATTATGGGCGCCCGTACTTACGGTTGACGTAACTAACCACCATAAAATCTTTTTCATTCACGTTATTAAAGTTACCGGCTTAAAAGTACATACTAAGCGAATTTAGCATACGTGCCATTGCTGTGGCAAAAGAGGAGCGCAACTAGCTAAAAAAGCCTTCGTAAGTGGCATCTAGGGGTTATAAGGCGTATTCGAACTCGATAACGCCAGTAACTACTTCCCGTACCTGCTCGCGAAGTGTAGCTTCGCCAACGTAAGCTTTTCCTATTACTTTCTGATAAAGCATCAGCTTAACAAAAATATAATTAAGCATATTCATTGGTATTTCCTTCTCTTTCTTCTTTACCACAATTATAATCCATAACGTAATAATCCGATTTGAATTGTATTATGCCAAGTAAATGTTGTACTCGAAATAAACCTTTATACTATCGTAAATTTCGCGGAACGTAATTACTTACGTCAGAAAGATGAGGTAACAGTCTTTTACGTACCCTATAAAGATTCCGGGAAATAGTAGGTGAAAACCGAAAAGAGAAATATCCATCTACTTACAGATATTTGAAAAAGGTATCAATTCAGTATTGAAAAGGTTGTAAATCTTTCCTTCATACTTCTCTATGTCATCTCAAGTCTTAAATAAATTCGTTATAAACTTATAGTTAATATGAACTATTCTTACATGTCTTAAAAAAGGTTGCGATAATCCTTCCAACCGTAATTGGTGTTTCCTAATAATTTAAGCCTTAAAGCCTCCAAGGTATGGTATTGAGGGTAATTATCAGTCGCCTAGCCCAAAGTTTAAAGTCCTATAGTAGGACTTGTAGTAAACTTCCACGCGTAAGTAAATCTAAAAGGGAAAAGTTTTTGAGGGACTTAACAAATAAATTGTTAAAGGGCAATAGGTACTTAAAGGTTTTAAAAGGCTTAGCGATCTTACTTAATTAACTGGTAAATAGTACTAACATTAATAATTTTAACCGCGTTAACGACCGTTACTTTATGTATCCTATCTCCATGAAAGGCATACTCCGCATTATAATATAAAGGTGTTAAACTACCGATCAGGTAAACAGATTCCTTATCGTTAATATGGAAAGAGGCTTAGCTTAGCTATTAGTAGGTTGAAAGCCCTCTAAAACGTATATATACACGTTATAAGTCTTTACCGCCTTTCCATTTTCATTACAGATCTTAAAAATTAAGGTCTTAAAAGTGTTTTTTTAAGCTAAGTTAGGTCAAAAAGGGTTTCTACTAACTTGGTAGGAACCTTTTCTGGCACTTAAATCCCTTGAAGTTTAAGTTTAGCCCTCAGTTTGGATTTGATTCCCTTCTAAATCTTCTTCTACATGTTAAGAGTCCAGTTTCAGAAAACGCAGTTGCCGCGGTTAAATTCCTTACCGCTATCTTACTCATCTATATAATATCCGACTTAGTTAACTAGGTGCTTCTTCATTAAGTCTTCTTCAACATGTTATCCCTACAAGTTCTCATCGTAATGTTTTGTAAAGATGGATCCTAGGGTTCGAATTACTTCCTTCCTAACGAGGTCGATAATAGCCTCAAAATAAACGCTAACGATATACATTTTAACGTTTTAGCTTTTATAGGGCATAACAGGTGTGTAAAGAAAGAGATTCGATAATATTGAGCGTAAGGGCTTGGTGTTTTGGCGTAAAATCGCGTAGAAATTTGGTAATTTAACGTAAAGTTACGTAACGTAAATTTCTCGGCACGACTTGGAGATTCTCGATGTTTTCGATCAAATCAGCAAACATAACGATTAAAGTAATATAGAAAGTAAAAAGAGTATAGTAGGGTAAAAGTTTGGTATAAAGGATGAGGTTGAAGTTCGTTTATTATTAAAAGTTGTAGGTAGAGGGCGAAGGTTGTTTATTATAAGCCGTGGGACTTAGTTGTTTTTATAGTAGTAGAACTATTAGTAATACTAACTTAGCCTTTTGATAACTTGCCGAAAGTTGAGACTTCTGACAGTCAATCTTAACGTCTTTAAGAAGGATTAACAAAGATTTCTTGATGTTTTCGAATAGCGATACCGTTGTTACCTCTGATCTTACATAAAGACTGATATAACCTAAAGCTCTTCCTTACGTACTGCTGTAAAGACTAACACCATAGTAAAGGCTCTTCGCAAAAATCTTTCCTCTACCCTAACCGCCGATTAACGTAAAACTTAACCGAAAAGTAACTTCTTCTTCTACTTAGCTTATCTGTATTTAACCTAATAGGCAGGCAAGCACTAATAAGTATTGGTAGGCCTTAGAGGTTTCAAAGTTATCAATTCGATTGGTTGAAGTAACAATAGTATTACGTGGTCAGATGGTGGATGTATTGTTCTAAGTTTGGCAAACCGTTAGCCGGTCTGCACTGTAATTTGTATGGCCAATTGTTTGGCTCATGCCGTAGAGTGAAGTGCAGTCTACTGAATTTGACTTACACTCAATACGGTAAGTCTGTACAAAGCAATACACTCAACCTTCAGTACAATCATCTTTACTGTTACTAAAGTTAGCCTACTGCATTACGTGTAATACTATTCTAACAATCTATATATTAATTGAGGAATTAGACCTATATATGTTAAATACGAATATCTTAACCATAATTTTTCATTATGAAAAGAAAATAACCAGAAGACCTGATATACTTGTTAATTTTTATAAAATATTTTCGAATTGAATGTTGTATATATGGTAAATAGTAAATTCATCTAGTACTAAAACCTTACAAATCCACCCACGAGGTAAAGTAATTAATACTTTAAAAGATAAAAATAGCTGTTTTATAAAAGCCCTATTCGTAATGACTTGATTTAACGACATGTTAAACTAAAAATATAAAGAGATATATTAAACAGAGTTTGGTCAGAGGTAATTCTTAACGGAATACAAAAACCACTACGAAAAGTATATACGGACGAAACGATGAGTATAAGGCATAAAATAAACTAATATTACCCCCATAACCTAAATTAAAGATACAAACTTTAAAGAAAAAGAAAAACGGTTATAATCCTGATTTACTATACAAATATAATACACCCTTATATTGGTATATACTTTAAAACAAAACCACATCCAAACCACTTCCTAAACAAGACTAATAATTCTTTCGGTTAAAATGGAACCGGCTGAAATATTGAAAATAACCCATTCCACGAAATAACGAACGTCATAAAACGCTAATACGTACCTTATGAACCTATATCCGCTAACTACAACCCTTATCGTAATCTTTCACCATATAGTTTACCTATCAATGAAACTGATTCTATAAAACTTACCAATTTCGCTAAGCTTTGGAATAGGAACGAGAAAGATAACGGCGAACCATACAATATATTCGATAACAACATATGTATTATATTCCATATATATACAAAACTCAATGTCGAACCGTTTTAGGTTTATATCATTTTCCCCGGTAGAATATGCGGGTAAGTTAAACAAATAGTATATATAGCACCTTATGGAAGTAGATTTATTTACGAAATATTACAATAGTTTAAAATTCTAAATGAATATAAAGATTAATTACGAATTTTATGAAAAGGATTAAATTGGGTTAGTTTAGGAATACGTAAAACACTAATAGGAAAACGCCAAAAGAAACCTATAAAAACTTTCTACCACCTGATTAGTTAAGTTTCTAAAATATTTAATAATATTTAAGCCGAAATATAAAGTTGATAAAATATTTATTTGAATAGTAATAAATGAATGCCTCGAAAACTTGTATTTCGACCTTGTACTTCTTAAGCTTGAAACGTATTTAAAACCTTTATACACCGATAAATGAGTTTCGAATTAGTATTTATAGCCGATAAAACTAGAGGTCAATGTTAAAGTACCAAGGTAAACCTCTTCAAAACTATGTATCACGTTTTGAATCGAAGATTTAAAATATACCTAAAGCAAAAAAAACGCCTAAAGTACAGGTATTAAAGAAGGAACCTTAGTAATAATGGGCAAGGATAATCGTACGAAAATAAGCGAAACGTACCGCGGCTACAGTAATCTCTACGAAAAGGTATACGAAGCCCCCCAGGTTTGTAAAAGCATTATATCGTATATAATAAGATCTGTTATTAGTTTACTAACTACCTAACTTACGAGTACATTGGGACCAAGCGATAGTTTTATTCCGATTATACATTTAAAGACCGGATAAAAGCCAATTTCATAATATACATAGCCCAATATTAAGATAGAAATGATAAATTTAGCGCCTACCTTTATGAATATTACTTCGTGGGGTAAACCTCAAGGATAATAGTATTTATTGAAGAACTTAAAATATTGAAACCGCCAAACGTATTTTTACAAGTTTATAAAATACCTATCTTTATATATTATAAGTCTAGATTATATAAACAGAGTATATAACAACGTTTTAGCATGACAATTTATGCTTTCAAAAATACAATAATCCTTTTTAGGAAGTTATATCCGATACTAGTATTATTTAAATATTAACAGCCAAGAAACTATAATTCGATGCATTCGTAACGAAGTTTTAGAAATTTTATTAAAACCGAACCGCAAAGGACCGAAAGAATTTATTTGATAAAAACAAAGTGTTATCGTTTACGACAGTTATTATAAATACGCAATTCGTACCGATTGAATTTTACGTAACAAACTTGGAAATACTATTCTTGCTTTTATTGACTAATATAAATAAGTTCGAAATTAAGGTACGAAATATAACTAATGAGCTTATTCGCGTTTTGAATAACGTATCTGTACTTCTTCGACTGAAATTGAGTTACTTTTAGTTTTTCCGCGAAATACGTAAGATTAAATCTATTAATTTAAAGTAACCGGAATTGCGGATTTTATACCGTCGTTTCGGGTACCCAGATATAAAACGCATTTTACGATTATTTTATGTCGTAAGCTATATACATGTAAAAAAGAATATACTTAAAGTTATTAAAAAGTTTTACTATAAATGCCAGCTATATTTACAAGCCTTATAACGGTTCGTACTTTGCGTTTAAAACTATATAAATTTTGACTACGAAGTAATTATTAATATTATTTATTTAAATATTGAACCGATCTTTAACGCCGTCGACGCGGTTATATCTTTTGAGACCCCTGAATTTACACGAAGAAATTTCGTTATAAATTATTAAAACTTTTTAGTTTAATACTTCTGAAACTTTTATCTCAGATCTTTCAACTGGATCTTATACGATATTAATACGGCCTTTATTTTACCGAATAACGTATTATAACTTAAATAACCGGTAATAAGTGTAATCAACTTTTATTAAACGCTTTATGAGGTATTGGTAAATGTTAACGGTATTTTAAACCATTCAAAAAAGAGTATATAATACTATTCAAAAAACTAAAAGGTACCAGTTTTAAAATATTTCTCTTTTAAATAAAGGTTAACGTTATTAAGAATATTTTCGGCCAGAATCAGCTTATCCTTACCCTATTTTTTTAATACCTTCCTGAGGATTTATACAAACTTTATATTATAACTGATGATGGTGTAAAAGGTAAATATTATAACAAAAGTTATAATAATATTACATGCCTTATGGGCTAAAAACGATATATATAAAACGCTGGTTATGGAGAATAGCCCACGTGGAAGTTGAGTTTTCAACCTACTTTTATAATTTAAAGTCATAGATTGAAGAAACAAAAACGGGTAAATCAACCGTTAAAAGATCGATGGGGTCAAAGGAGAAAATATTTTCGTTAATTTGTTTAATGTTATAAGTTTGCTTTGTAGAATGATAATACGAAAGAATAAGAAAAAAGACGGCTCGGAACTGTAATGCGATTGAAACCTTAAAAAAAAAACACCCCTTAAAACAACGAATCTGAACCGCTTTCAATTTTAACCTATCCGCCGAATTACGAATCCGATTCGCTTTTACAAAACGAAAGTGACCCGCCTATGCTAACCCTATTAACACCTTACCGCTAGGGCTGCTCCTTTGGCTTGAAAATTAAAAAACACCATAAAATCTTTACTGTAAATTCCTTTATTACTTAAAAGAAAGTTAAAAACCGCTAACTTAGCCCAAAACTCTGCTATCACGGTAGTATTTTTATCTCAAATATTCCGCTCAAGTAATCCTCCTAAATAGAAATTTCTATCTTAATTGATTAATGCGTATTTCGCTTTAAATGGTTCTAACTAACAATTAACAACGCCAAAAAATATGGTCCTATTCACCTCGTCTACGAAATTAAAAATATAACTGAAAATCCTTACAAGAAGATCCGTTTAATTATTAAAGGTTATAATGACGATGGTAAAAGGAATATTTTAATCTAATGACCTACCTTATAACGAGTTAACTACTATTCAATTTTAACATTCGTAACTTCCTTTAATATACCGTATAACCTATATATCGAACTTCGCAATATAACGTGTGCATACACCTAATTTTTAAAATGTCTTAAACGATGTATTTACATCGATATACCTATAAATTTGAGGAAATACTACTTTCCTAAAACGATTTGACGTATTATAATTCCTTTTTCACGCCCGAATTAAAGTTGGTATTTATTAATATAATATGTTGGTAGGCCTTTATTGTTGCAACGTAGCCGATTCGAACTACTGTGGTCGAGGTAACTGGTGCTGCGTTGATATTGTGGATTGATGGATGTGTAAGTTCTATGTTTGGTAGACCGCTAGCCGCTCTGCATGCTAATTTGTATGGCCAAACGCTTTGGCCTGTGCCCTACTTTGAAGTGGGCACCTACTGCACCGCATTTGCAGTGTGGTGTATTCAAATCCCACAAACTGTAGTCAATTTGCAGTACGTACAATCAACTTTAATGCAAGTAAAGTTAACTTGACTGTACTGCATTTAACTGCTATTCTAACACTGGCAGCTTTTTATTTTGTGCCTGCACGCTAGCGTGGCTTGTCATTAATTGGTGACATTCTCTGAGATCCCATCTCAATCTGAATTCTAACAACAAGCCATACCCCTGTCAATTCCGATCAATTTGTACTGAAATTGACATCAATTACTGCCCCTCATGGCCCTTTTACTCCTCCCTTCCGAGACCTCCGTTCCTCAAATTCCGTACAAAGATCTTTCGCCACAAACCTACGCAAATCAGGTACGCAACCACTTGCATACATTTTGCCAGTATTTCAAACTACTGCCATTGCTACCTTTGCCATCGCTACCATTGCCCCAGCGGTCTTTTAGTTTGCCAAGGCAACCCTATTCCTCCATTTCACGTGCCGGGCGGTCCACGTATCCCTCGATTCCTTAAAGTTGGCGTATTGTTATCCACAAACCTTTTTAGGGCATTATTAGGGGTGGTTTTAGTCATTATATTAGCAGAGTCATCTTTGTCTTTAATCCACCGAAAAACTTATCGATTTCCCAGGTTTCGTATACCTCTTTTAAAGCTATCACGTTTATTATTAAACGTTTTTTATTAATCTTACTCAGTTTTAATAGGTATTCGTAAAGGCTCTGGAAGTCGTTATATACCACTTCAAATATCGGTGTTAATCCCAACTATTTAGTAATAATCGTTAATGTATCGTTAATTATTATATCGATATCAAAGCCTGCTACTATATTGTAAACTTTCGAGGCTAATACACTTCAGGTTACGCGTTCATATTGAATGGATATCTAATAAATAAGTTTTCCGGTAATCGTAAATTGCTCTTTGAGCTTATCATCGTTAACGAATATTATTGAAAAGTTGATTACGATATAAGGTTAGTATTATTAGCAAATGACCTGTTCGTAAAGATTATTAACTTTACATTCATCAAATTTATAAACATTATATTAATATATAATATCACATTATTTATTTGCCCTTCAATCCGCTTATCTAACTTATCAAAGTTTTCGTTTTCTAAGTTTTGTACCTATATTGTAATGAAAATAGCGTACAATATTTTTGGTTATCATAATGTAGCGATATAAGCCATACAGATCCTTTACTCTTAATATCTCTATAATTTTACCTCATCGGTTTTATTGGTATTCGTCAGGTATATAGTTCACCCCTTTGAACGTAGGCTCATATTAATTCCTTTTTAGCCTTAATACCATCAATTCAAAGTAAACATTTATTAAAATTAAATTATCTATCCTCGACTAACGTTTCAATCGGCTTACACTTTTAAAGGACTGACTTTTCTATAATACGCTATTTTGACGCCACGAACCTATTATCGTCGAGGAAAAAGGTATTGTTTATCTACATACCTACGCGATTAAAATATTTTTCCTTTATAATTAATAGGCATGGGTGAAAGATCAAAGTCTTTAAACCTAACCAATTTTTTAAGGACGCCTGGTACGTTAAAAACTAATGTATGCCTACCTTTACCTATCTATATCCAAACTTGAAATAAAACATTATTATACCAGCTGGAAACTTATCCCTTATTTGTTTTAGCAGATTTAATAGTATAATTCATTCAAGATCAATGGAAAACTAAGTGTACATTAATATGATATCTCAGCTATAAAGTATACATTAAACTTATACTTTAATAGTCAAATTGATAGCAATAACGACAATCAAACGTTAACTAATCTTTCAAATTATAAGCGATTAAGTAAGGATACAGTCCTTACCTTTATTACTGTATCTTTAAGCTATTCCTTGTAACTCTTCGTACGGTCAGTCCGTGGTCTTACCTTTGACTTTGTAGACTATTCTAGATTTAAGAAGATTAACCTTTAAGCCTTTAAATTACGTTAACAATGTGAACCATAGAATCCCCTGTAACAAAAAGCCGTTAATTTCTACTAGGTTACTTTCTTTAAAAGGCTTACTTAATATATTAATAATGCCTTCGGCATGTAGCTGAATGGCAAATTCTCTATCGTACCTTTCCTTCTAAGATACTCACGCCGATTTATACGCCTTTCCGGGTCTGTAATTCCCATTATCGTTCTCCCTTTAAGTGTGTATCCTCCTCTTAGGTAGTCGTCCACGCCGTCGATATTTTCTTAACTTGTTCATAAACGGCTTCGGAGTGTTGTGTTAGCAAATTTTCTTGGCTCAGAAGTTATCAACGTAAAGATTTTTATTAAATTTAAGAAGCTCGAGGGGTTTTTTCTATGGCTTAGCTTGTATAACCCGGAAAGTCATAGGGCCGTGAATAATCTGAACTACTACTTTTAAGTTAGTTATATTCACTATTTTATACGGCCTATTCCATTTTCCTGGCTTACGTTACATAAGGACTTTACTTTAAAGGAAAGAAATAACACGTTGATTATTAAAGATTCGTTCCTGATACTAAGAGAATTATTGACCTAACGATGTGCCGATTACTTCCTTAGCTCTTTTAAGGCTTTACTACATATTATAACACGTTTTTAGGTACTTAACGAGGGTGGAAACTCGGATTTTATACGTGAATAGGCTTCAAATAACAGTAAAATTGGTATAAGTTCGTTGGGGCTAATAATATCGTTAAAACCTTTTACCGTTATCTAGAGCCGTGCCTCTTAACTTATAAAGCTTCCGATTTCCAATATAAAGATATCGTAAGCCTTTTTCAAAAGGGTATATACACTTTCGACCTTATTAATACCCTAGTAAAGTTTAACAGAGACCTATTTATACTAAATCCCCATTAACTTTATATTGAATTGAAACTTTATCGTAGCGAAGTTGGTACCGGTATCGTAATCTAGCATGTTTAGTAGGCCAAGGTACGTATTAATATACGAAGTACGTAATACTTCCTATATTTCCTTTACCGTAATGGTTTTGAAGAACTTGGCGCTATAAAAAGCTGTAGCTGAGTCTATAATGTATAATACTAGCTTGCCGTCCAGGTAAAACACGTCCACGAAAACTTCTGAGTTAAAGTCTTAATCTTCTTTTAACGTAAACTTAAATACTAAGGGGGCCTAAAAATGTATTTGGAAGTAGTGGTAAAGCCGTTCGACTACTTTTAACGTTAGCAAATCCACATCTTCGTAATTAGCTACTTTTAAAACCTTATAAAGCTTATCAGTTGCCAGCTGGTCAAACCTACGATGTAATTAACGAAATTCAGCCTCCGATAGGTTTAACACCACTGCCTTTAGTCCTTAAAGATAAAATCATAGGTGCCTCCATTCAAGGTTGAATGGAAACCTCTTACTGGCCTTAACTTATATCAATTAGTTAGTCTAATCATCAAAGTTAACGCCAAGTTCTTTTATATCTTTGAGTAAAATGAAGAAAATGGTAGTGGATTCAAAAATTTGGAAAACAATAAAGCCAAAACAATTGAAACCGTCGTTGATTCCAATCAAAATATTTTTTTTCCTAAGGTAAAGCTAATCTTAGCCTTGCTGGCATTCGCGTGGTTATGTTCTGTAATAGTATTAATATCCCTTCGTAACGCTATGTATTACGAATAGCCTATTATTAAGTACTGTACCGCCTCCATATCCAGTATAATCCTCTAAAAGACTTGTTTCGCGTAACGGTTCGGAATGATAAAAGTGTATATGGAGTCTGGGTTTTCATCGTCATATTGATAGTAGGGGACTTTACCTATAAGTCGGTACGAAAAGGCGTAGTCGGCTAGTTACTACGTTGTTTACGGGTTAGTACCAGTGCCAGCATCTTTGTTCCAGCCGATAATCTTTGGTTTGTTTTCCTCCTTTTTATCTTTTTTACCTTTAATTTATATAATATAGTCGAAGTATTTCTAGTTAAAATTAAAAGGGAATTATGTGTAATACATCACCTGCTATTATTCACATTAGGCGGTAAAATAACATGTTAATCAGTAGCCTTACTTAATATAAACTCAACATGTGTTCGCGTTTAAGGTAAACTTACTTGGGCGGCTAAAAGAACTTGAAGGGCCGTAGGTAAAGGCCCGGACCTTCCGTTAACCGTACTGGCCAAGCCTTTCGTACCGTCAATAAATGTAATACGAATGAAAAGGGTCTTATTTCTAGTCACTGAATTCCGGAGCTTAAAGGTATATAATAGTCGAAATAGAAACTCGAACAGTTATGGTCGCCAGCAAGGAATGCAATTAGCTAAAAAAACCCTTCGCAAGTAACATCAGGGCATTAAAGGGCTAATTTAAACTTTTTACAACCGGTAAATACTTGCCGGTCCTGCATGTGTTGGGTGCCTTCACCAGCTCCTACGTTCCCTATAGCCTGTTGGAAAAATAATAGACTGTCAAGCATCTAATTAAAAAAGTATATCTTGCTTTCCGACTCTTTCTTATAATCCAATATGTAGGACCACTGAATAATATTCCAATCGTTGTAGTACTGGGCAGAATTAATATTTTACTCGAAATATCCCTTTGGGCCATCGTAAATTTCGCGAAAGGAAAAATAATTCGTTTGGTACTAGAGGTAGTAATCCTCGGTTTAGCTGGTAAGGATACTGGAAAACAGTGAGAAAAAGTTTGGCAATTCAACCCTTATTTAACGGCAAATGTTAAAGAACAGGCGTAATCTAACGTTGAGAAGGTTGTACGACTTACCGTTATACTTATACTTTCTTCCCCAGATCTTGACGAACGTGGTAATTTCCGTACAATCCGTATCCTTTATGGGAACGCGTTGAGGGGGGAGGATGATGTACCATTCGTAAAAAACTTTTTTATTTCTTGGCTGGGGAAAAACCTGCAATTGTTATTTGTGCTGGTAAGCCGGATAGTTATCTTTGGCCGAGTTTGGAGGGAAGAAGATAGTAGTTGTGCCCATAGTAGGCTCGTGCGTAAAGTCGGTCCTTCCTTAACTTAGCTCTTAAAACTAGACGCGCTAAGGAACTTAGGGAAAGTGAGCTTAGAAATTCTAAAATGTCTGACGATCTTGCTTAATTTATTGATGTAAAACGCTAAGGTTAATACCTTCAGCCGCGTAGGCAGCCATCGATGAACGTGCTCTGTCACTATTAAGGTCGTACTCCGTGTTGTCACATAGAGTTGCTGAGTTACTAAGCAGATTAACGGGCTTATCATCCGCGCGTAAAAAGGCTTAACTAAGCTTTGGGTAAAGGGAAGGTCCCTTGGATCGCATATAATGATGGTAAGGTTGTTTAACAGCTTTTCCTTTAGGTCGTGAGTTGTAAAGGCATTTTTTAAGCTAAGCTAAGTCGAAGATGGTTTAGGCTAATGTCGTGGTACCCTTTACTTAAACGAAGATCCCTCGTTCTTTCAATTAAGACCTAAGTCTTAACTTAACCCCTTTTTGAATTTCTTTACACATATCAACTATGCAGTCTTTAAAGAAATCGCGATATCTATAAAAAGTACGGGTAAGGTTTTTACTATTATTGTGTTTAGCGATAAAGTATCAGACGAAGTTAGGAAGGTAATTTTCGGTTGATTTCTTATCAACATCCTATCCCTCGAGGTTTTCGTTGTAAAACTTCGTACAGAAGGATCTCGGGGCATTAATCTCTTTCTGAATCTCTTAAGTGGGTTTCATCTTAAGTTTCAGAGCGATATGAGACTTTTTGGGACATGTAGGGCATGTAAAGCGAGGTACTTAGTAATCTTGGGCGTAAGGACTTGGTTTTTTTCAGCGTAAAGTCGCGTGGGAACTTGGTGGCTTAGCGGCTTGGCGTAAGGTTGCGTAACGTGGCTTTCTTGACGTGACTTGGGGTTTTCACTCAAATAAGCAAAATTAACGATTAAAGTGACATGAGAAGTGCAAAGATTGAAGTAGGGCAAAGGTTTGGTGTAAAGGGTAAGTTCGAACGTCGTTTGTTATTATTAGTGGAGGGCGGAAGTTGAAAATTGTTTGGTGTAGGGACTTGGTTGTTTTTCATGCAGTAGTAACACCCGCAGTAGTATTAACTTAGCCGTTTGCCAACTTACCGAACTTTAAGACTTCTAATAGTCAATCTTAACGTCTTTAAAAAAGATCAATAAAGATTTCTTGGTGTTTTCAGTAGCTATACCGTTGCTTACTTCCAGATTGCTGTTGGAGACTGATGCAACCCAAAAGTTTTTTCTGTTTTTCTGCCGCTATAGACTAACGCAGTACTAATAGAGGCCCTTCACAATAATCTTTCCCCTATCCTAGCTGTAGGATAAAGTGTAACAACCGGAAAGTAGTTTTTTCTTTTACTTAGCTAATCTTGGTTTAACCTAGTAAACACAGATTAGTGTTGGCATGTCTTTAAATGTTACAACGTTATCGATTCGATTGGTCGAATTAACAGTAGTATTACAGTAGTTAGATGGTGAATGTATTGTTTTTGGTTTGGCAGACCTCTAGCTGGTCTGCACTGTAATTTGTATGGCCAATTGCTTGACCCGTACCCTAGAGTGAAGTACAGCATACTACACTCGACTTACATACAATGTGGTAAGTCTACACAAAGCAATACACTCGACTTGCAGTAAAGTCAACTTTACTGTAAGTAAAGTTGACCTATTGCACTGCATGTAGTATTATTCCAACAGTATTGGATTTTATGTGGATATAATAGTTGAATTTTCCCCAATACGGGGGTACAGTCATTAGTATTTGCTTCTTAAACAAATCTAGAAACTCCGTTAACTTGGGTGGAAAAAGAAACTGTTTTATTGCCCCTTTTAAAACCGTTTGCGCCGTTGATTATGAAATAAGATTTATTTCGTAAAAGTTTATAATAGAAGCTAATTCCGATTAATCTATAATATATTATACCTTCTATTATAAATGGCTCGATATTTTACTAAAAGTAGCTTTCATCATACTTCGATCATTCCTCGACCTATGGCATAATGTTATTGTAAAGACCACTGATCCCTCCTAATTATGAAATACTAAACGATTTCCGCTAACGTTGAAAGTTAATTTTAATATCGTATTATTAATATAGCAAGAGTTCAATCTCGCGTTATTTAGTAAATAATATATATTAATATTGGAATCTAGTATGTATTAATATTTACATGAAATTTGGCGATATAGGTACTACGTATAATTTTCTGTAACCATATTTTCATATCCAGATTTCGAGGATATGATAATCAAATTAAATTTATCCTTAATTGTTATATTAAACCTCGTTTGTAATATGATAATGATTACAATTGAAATCGATTTGAGTATTTAGAACATAAATATTACTGAAATGTGTGCAGATATAAACTCGATTTTCATTTAAATGTAATTTTATAACATAGAATTTATTTTCATTAGATCCTATTATTCCGATGGTAAAGCTATATAACTCCTAAGCGAAATTGGGTTTAAAGGTTATGTGTTCCTTGTCGCCCATAATAGAAAACCTATATTAACTCTTTCGACTTAAATCGCTTATACCTACATTGCAAGAAAAGCTAGGCGAAGTTTGTAGCCCTATTGGAAATTATTCAAAAAAAAAAAATTATAACGTAGTTAACGTGTAATAACCTGCCTAGCTTGATACTCCTTTGCCATTACCCATGTATCCCGGCTTCCTTAGTTCTAAGCTTATTTTAAATGGGCCTATTAGGGTAGATAACCGCGATTACCACGGATTTTTGATAAAGATGTCTTAAAGACATGAACCCTTGGCATAATTTTTTTTCGTTTGCGCCTCTAATACGGAGCCTAATAATCATTAAATAAAACTTTTTATTGAATTAAAAATCTTTGACTCGTTTGCAATTTTATGGTATTTAACTAAAATAACGGCAAAATTAATACAGCTGATGATTATCATAATAGACTTCTTTCAGATGTGAAGAGAGATACATGAGTGAAGGTAATTGTACTAAACGGTTCAACGCTGATCTAAACCGCCAATTCAAATTCATAACGTTTCAAATTTAATGACGAACGATACCTATAAGATATCTTCGCTTATTAGTAATTTTTCCCATTCGCCTAAACCCTTAATTACTAGAAGAAGATCGTTGATAATAGCCCCAATGTAATCAAAAAAAATATTCATATTGTATATACTCTTGTGCTCTATGGCCTCTTAATACGCCGTAATAGCCTAATAGCTGGCGTGTAATATTTCTATGCGCTAAAACGTGTATAAGCCCTCTTTAATTCACATCTTATTCGTATTTTATATTAATTCGATTGTTCAACGTGTCTCCTCCCCAGTAAAAGTAACTCTATCAGACTGTGGCTATTTGTATTGTTAGCGGTCGCTTTGAAACGTCAAAGGTTTAATTTGAATTATTGATGAAATGACTTCAAATTAGTAAATATTAACAATAATATGTATAAAATCGGACGTAAAAAATATAAAGCGACCAGGTTGAGGACGAAAGTCAATTAGAGGGATGATTACATCTACTTTAACGTAAACGTAATATAGCCTATAACACTTTAAAAGCGAGAAACGTCGGTTTAAATCGGTCTCTAAGGAATAGGAAGCGTATTCGTAAAGGTATATAACTGGGTATTTCCTAATGGTCTATCCTTATTAATAACGCTCAAGTATACCGTGAAATTATTAATATTAACCATCGATTAATCTATTATAAGGAATATCCTTTTCAAAAAACAAATGGAAGTTTTAATTATATATTATAGTCAGACCTACAAAGGTATACCCAGTAGGTATGAAATAGTATTAATAATTAAGGTACTAATAAAGACTAGAGAAGGCTACAGAGGCCCTTCGTATAGAACTTATGTATAAGGTCAGTAAACGGTTCGTCACGTGCGCTCACACGTAATGTCAGCGGACCGCGCCCGGGCTGCGCCCCAGCCGGGTACTGCATATCCCGTTACATGCACTGTTATGTAACCTATAGACTTAATGACCAGTAGTTTGAGTCAATATCAGAATCGTTTACTTTATTTTAAGAAAAAAAAAAACTCATAAATTGAATAATATCATCATTTCCGACACATTCATGAGCAGCCTCTACATTTGTTAATGCTTCGACTAGATATATATAGGATACCTTAACATCACTAGCGAAAAAAATTTAATAGCTCACTCTATGGCCAACTCCAGAGGAGCTATATCGACCATGAGGGCCTTTAACGCTCCTATATAAATAGTTCTACCTGTGTTTAAGAAATAAAATTCTTAGTATACGAGTTAAGTAATTAGACTGCCCCCGGTAGAAAAGGATCTTAGCCGAACGCAAAATATCCTAACGTTGGAAATCGAAAGCTTTACGGAGCCGGAGGCATACCTATAAATAACAGTGAAAGGTCTAAAAGATAATATAGGCCTTAACGGCTTAGCGCCAACGCTGAAAGGTAAATTTTAGCCCTTAGAAGATACTTAAACACGTGTCACAGTGTACAGCAAAGCTTTAAGGGAACTAAGCAAAAAATCGATACGATGCCAGATTAATGATATCCTTAACACTAAAAACAACCCTTTAACAATCGACGTGCTTACTTTGCCATTACAAAGAAGAGTCCTCGCGTAATGGGAACTGGGTAAATAAGAAGAGCTATATAAAATATAAAGTAATACAAACTGTAAAGTAGTTCTTAAAACTATTAATAGTTTTATATCCTTTCGAATCATCTAGTACAAACCTTATTTAAGGGTATTTAAAATAAAGACCTTTAAGCTTCCTAATCAAAGCGATCGAGTTAATACGAACTTCTTTTACTCGTTATTAACAAACCGATAAAACGTTGCCAGCGCAAGCGACCCCCGAAAAAAAGAAGGAAAACGTTGAAGAAAAGGAATATAAACCGGGCCGTATCTACAATATTACTTAGGTAAATATGAAAAAAAGTATAAAGATGACTTAATAGTAAAACTTAGGGTATAAAAGGTTATTAAGACCTTCGGCAAACCTTTTAAAGAAAACAATAAGGTCAAAATTAACAGTTTATTAACTTAAGGAATTGTATAATTTGTATCGAAAACCGACTTTAACTTTTAAAACCCGAACGTTACGATTTTTAAGTCGAGGATTATCCACAAGGTTGAGGGTAAGACTACGGGGCAGCCGTATGAAAAGTTGCGACTAATTGTTTAAGGAGACGGCGATAAAGGCAAAGACTAAATCCTTACGTAGTTGCCAACGATTTAGAAAATCAGCTAATGTTTAATGGTTACCCTCTCAACAAGTATATTGTCCAGGACTCAAGTTAAGTTTACGTTTAATAACCGAGACATTACGTAAGCCTATATGTAGTTAACAATAGATTGATAAAAGATTATACTATTAGAACTATTATAGGAATAACGTAATATTTACCCTTTAAAAACGGTAATACGGTATGTTAAATTACTGTATAAACTATCTAAAATAAGTATTTACATGTTTTGAATATACCAATTCAATCTCAAGTCCTGGTTAAGGATGAAGTCTTTAATATATAATCCGAACTTACTGGTAACGTAAAATAATGATTTCGATATAGTAGGTATGTAAACTAACGATACCCTTTTAGTCGAAACGACTGGCTTTATAACATTTAAATAGTAAGCAATCGAGGATTTTAACTTTTGGAATTAGAAACCGGTAACGATATTAATGGAAAACAACTAATTGAACTTTAATAAATCGTTAATCTGTATACTTAATATTAATACCGGTTTAAGCTTTCTCTTAATGAGCTAAAAAACTATTCTTGCCATAATCGATAAGACTAACAAATCTAGGGCTTAACGATACTTAAAATAAAGTGTACGGGGTAGCTATATTACTATATTATATTAAGTGAAAGCCCCATACGATTTATTCATTACGGCACAAGTATACATACTAACATATAACAACTTTGACCAACTGAATAAAAGGTTAAAGTGGCAAATAGGGAACCTGAATCGCGGGATTAATATAGTGCCAATCGACCTTTCGAAGGCTAAGTTAATAATCATTACGGATAGGTCTTTTACAAATAACACCGACTTATCTTTTCTAATCGGCTTTTTGATAACCCTCGTCAACACAAACAGGTAGAAAAACCAGTTTAGTATTACAGGTAACCTAATTTACTAATCCTCTTTCAAATGTAAAAGGATAATACGGAGCATGTTAACATTAAACGTCTATGGAATATTAACGGGCTTTAAAGTAGGTATGGTATTATAGAAAACCTTTAACCTTATTATCAGGCAGCTAAAGATTTCTCATATTCCAGTAGTAATCTATACCGATTTAAAAAGCCTTTTCGAATACTGGTTAAAACTCGAAACCACTAGTGAAAAACGCTTTATAATCGACGTAATAGCACTCTATAAAGCTTACAAAAGGAAGCAGATTAAGTAATTCCGATGGATTGATGGTAAAAATAACCCTGTAAATACGATAACGAAAGCGGCGCCAAATAAAGCCTTAGTAAGGTTTATAGATAGCAAAAAGCTGACTATACGTATCAAGGGCTACGTGGATCGGCTTCCTGGAAAGCCTAAGGTACGTAACGACGGACAGGGATGTGCTAACAGACTGGAAAACTGCTAGGGAATTAAGGTCAACAAGATTGACTAACACGGCTAAAGTGGAAACCTGCAAAGGTTTGTGACGGAAGAACTTTTTATAGGAGTTGATAAACTTGAACCTGGGAGCAACGGAGAAATTAAAGCCAAATTGGGTCAAGTTACATACAATTAGATGCAATACAATATGAAAGTCAATTGGAAGTAACAGTGGGTACGAGGTCGCTATTCAACGTTAACCGAAAAAGATTGGTCAGCCATACTAGCGTATACACACAAACTAAAAAGCCGCCAGTATTGGAATAGTATTACATGTAGTACAGGAGGTCAACTTTACTGTAAGTAAAGTTGACCGTATTAAAAGTGTATTGTTTTGTACGGACTTACCGCATTGGGTATAAGTCGAGTGCAATACGCTATATTTCACTCAAGGGCACGTACCAAACAATTAGCCATACAAATTACAATACATACCAGCTAGCGGTCTGCCAAACCTAAAACAATACATCCACCATCTGACTACTGCAATAATACTGTTACTTCGATCATAATTTGAATCGACAAATTTGTAACGTCTAAGGCTTACCAACAAAATTAATATTGGGGATGGAAATATACTTTTCAGCAAAATTAATATCTATTTTACTTTATTGCTGTAGAGAGACCTTTATTATACATTACCGAACTTAATATATATACGCGGTGAAAGAAATATTTGGTATTTTTGGCATACCATTTTCTAAATACTAATCAAGGTTACGGAAAAAATTAAAAAGGAGATTATTAATTAAGTCATTACTGAAGTAATAGACGCCTACGTATTGACATACCAGTAAAATATTGATATGGGTTTAACGAATTAAATTATCTTCATCAATAATCCTGTTAATTTTTTTCGCAGTTTTATCCTTCATCAAGGAGCCCAGGAAATAAATAAACGATATAGGCTCCAGTTTCAAATCGACGGATATTTGGAATATTATTTAAACACCTGTTGTATTTTCTCCGTCCGTTTCCCTAATTATTCGGTTCGAGTAAAGGAATACATCTCTAAGGTATGTGGGGTGTTTTCCTAACATAATAACCTTTACAAGCCTTTTTATTTTATTTACGAAAACTATCGGGCGGCGTTTAAACAAAAGGGTAGAAAATATGTATACGTATTGAAGTATTGGTGAAAAAAAATCAAATTCCTCGTTAAGATCCTGTATAATATTAAGAAAGTAACGGAAGCCTTGGGAAAGGAAGTCCCCTCCGCTTTTAGATTTATAGAAATTAATGCCCTCACAGTTAAAAGGGGTAAGGAGTCGGAGTTATATTATACTAGTATTCAACAATATTTTGCTGATAAAAATGTAACGCGACACGCTGTCATTACGTATTTCTCCGGAACTAGGGGTCACATGGCTTCACATCATAACGTAGTGCCGTTACGTAATTTACCTCATTTACACACCTTCTCGTAGGAGGTGTCTAATATTGTCGACATTTTAGAAAAGGCTGTTATATGGGACTTTGTAAGTATAACCACCATACCTTCTGCCATAGGAATTGCGGGCCCTAAGGCTTACATAGAATCTTTTTATATCAAGTAAGTTGTGTCCCCGCTTTATAAACAGGCTAGTCACGAGTTTCTAATCGAATACGTTTGTGTATCGTTTTTTTGAGGTTATGAAAACTAGCTTCAAAACTTTTAAACTCTTGGCGACTAGGGTTTATTTCAAAAGGGATTCCCGACGTTGGATTCGGTTTTGTTTATATCCGAATCCGAATTCCTGCCGTTCCCTAATGTCCCTTTGATAAAGTAAGACTAGACGGGTTTTACGGACTTGAAATAAATATTGGCTAACAGCCATATTATCTATTGGAACTTAATCATTTTAAACTTTCCTAAATATTCAATGCGCACACTTTCAATATATACAAAGGAATCAAATGTTATCAAACACCTAAAACAAGTACGGGATCTACGATTGTTTAGATAAAACTAGGTAAAACTACCAACTTATACCAGACTATATTTATAGTTTGTATGGAATAATACGTTGATATTATTGAAATGTAGAAATCGTGGTTCGGTAGGAAAAATAACGATTAGGGGTTTACATAACGTTACTAGGTTTATATTTTTTTTTATTAGTTCAAAATTTAACGGGTTTCTCTATTATTGAAGACAGCCGACGGAAATTGCTTTTTAGTAACCCGATTACGGGGTTTTTCGTTTATTTGGAAAGGGACTTATTTGATAGATATATATTTGAGGCCAAAATTTTGAAAGAAAGTTTTATAATTTCGCGTTAATGGGATCAATATTATTTACATATATAGGGATTAGTTTATAAACGAAGTTCTAACGGAAATTTGGAATTTATTTTAAGGATTTTCAATTGTTTAAAATGAGGATTTGAACTTCGTGTTTAATTGGGCGAAACAGACTTCAAGTAATATTTTTGGAAGGTGTGACTTTGATACCTGAGACCTCGTAATTGGTATTTAAACGATAAGGCGGAAATCCTTAAGTATCGTTTAAAATACGTCTTCGACCTTATTTTTAAGATTATATTCAGGTTTATCATGATAATACTATTTATTTTTAACAGCAGGGTTAATTTTAAGGCTATATTAATAACTTTTCTAGTGTACTATTCTTACTTCCTTACGATTTAGCTGATTAGTGTACCAGAAACCAGTCTTATAAGGTTGAGGAATTCTATCGCCGTGGGAATAGCTTCTTTTTTACGCTCCTTCAATATTAAGGATAAAGTTACGGTATACGAATGGGTGGGGATTTTTGCCCAGCTATACTTTAATGTTTTTATGCGGTCGAAAAACCCGTTCTGATACGCGTTAAGGTTGCGGAATGATAGACCTCTAAGTTTGATAGGCTTCTTTATAATATAAGGCAAGCTAACGAGATAAATTTACCTAAGGTAGGGTTTATATGGTAGCGTTTTAATTTTATTTTTATATATACGTTATCATTCATTCACTGGCAATATTTAATTCAAGGGTTGTATTAATGAAGAGTCATTTTTTCACAATGGGTAGCGACGTATAAACTATCGCGCGTATATAAGTTTCTTTTTTACCATAACATACTTTACGAAGCTTGTATGTAACCATATTCAAGTTCTATTTTTACCCTTTATATAGGCTCCTACTTTGCTGTTTTAGCTTTATGGTGCCTTCGTATTATGAAAAGCCCAAACAGTCGTATTTATGACGCAATGAGGCGTTATGTGGGGACTGAAATGGCCGCATATTACGACTCGACTAGTTCTGCAGTTTATACGCCTATGGATCTCTAAACTGCGGTAAATCCTAGGGTTTTAATCGGAGGGATGATGGGGGGCTAGGGTAGCTACTATAGGCGTTAAAGCCCCATGTTACAATCCCACCCGCCGGTATCTACAGGTATATTTCGTAGTAACCAGTTTACTTCCACGTGGGAGGTACTGGTCAGGTATAGTATATCACAAAAAAAATTGAATGATATATTTAAATTGGACGAAATCTTTGAAGAATTCACAAATTGAAACGAGTATTGTTTTACATTGCATATGGTCAGTACCTGTGTAAATAATATCTTACGACTTTGGTTCGAGACTGAATATTACAAAAATGCTGTCTAGTGTGGAATTATGCAGGATCTCTCATGAAATGAAGATAATAAGAACGTGGCTAACATCTTTTCCAATCCTTGTTCCCAATTTTGATTAGTTCATTGCTTATTATATAACCTCGATTCGAGCAACAATAAAAGGCTTATAATTACTATAATTGTTTTATGAGAAGTTTTTGTTAAAGCGTATAATGAATAGCATCATTCCCGGCCTGAAATGATAACAAAAATAAATGGAGTATTTTTTTGGTGAAAAACGCTCATTTATAGAAATGTGTATCTGTTGGTTGAACTTTAGACATTGCAACGTTATCGATTCGATTGGTCGAAGTACTAGTAGTATTGCAAGGGTAAAGTTGCGTATGTATTTTTCTAGGTTTGGCAGACTCCTAGCCGGTCTACACAATGATTTTTATAGCCAGTATAGCCAATTTCTTAGCCAGTATCCTAGTGTAAAGTGGGCGCATACTATTCTTAACTTGCAGTTATTACAGTAGGTTCGCAAACAATATACTCAACTTGCAGTCAGTATAGTTAACTTTACTGTAAGTAAAATTGACTTATTGAACTGTAATTGCTACTATTGTAATACTAGCGGTTTTTTGTTTTGTACGCGTACACCAGTGTGGTCGACTAATCTTTTCCGGTTACCCCAGAATTACGTCCTCATTAGCAGGCTAGACCCCTGTTAATTCCACAGCCAAATTAATTCCAATTCACTTTATTTACCCTACAGCTCTAAATTTTAACTTTATAGACTCCCGTATAAAAAAAATTCGCCACAAACTTACGTGTACTAGCCTACTATCACCACTAACACTTTTAATTCACGTGGGTTAAGCCGCCTACCACTTGAATTAACACATGTAAGTTAACTGACCTACCACTACCACTACTAAAACTTATGTCATTGGCTATTTTAACCAACCTGCACCAAGATACCTATTCATTTCATTCAACCTATGTAAATTAACTGGCCTATTATTATCCCTAATTTAACATTGCTAATTCAAAAGGTCGTCATGGCCGGCTTTATTCTCCCGGTAGTTTTCTAGTTTCCTATTATATTTTTATTCCTTAGAACGGGATTTAGCCTTGCTTGGTGATTTCTTAACGTAGCCCTCGATACGTATAGTTAGCCTATTACTGTTTATAAACCTTTTAAGGGCTTTATTAAGCAACATTTTCGTTATAGCATTAGCGGGATTATTTTTTCTATGAATTTATGGGAGCTTTTTCGTCTTCCTGACCTCGTGGACTTTACGGAGTGCCATTGAATCAATTATTAGGTATTTTACTTTGGTGGATACGAGTCTTACAAGGAATTTAAATAGGTTTTTCGAATCGATATTAATTACCTCTGTGATAAACGGAATCTTCAGTTACTTGCTGACGACGTTGAGTGTTTCCTACAATACCATACTTATGTCGAAGCCGTATATCATTGTGTAGACTTTTAAAACTAGTAGGATTTGTGAAATATTTTTGTATTTCATATAGATCTAATATATTAGGCTTTCAATAATGTGAAACTTGGTCCCTCATCTCTTTTTCTCAACAAAAGTTGTAAAAAAATTGATTTATAACGATAAATATGAATTATTTATAAAGTAGCTATCCGTAGAAATGATTTACTTAACGTCGGTAAGATCTAAACCTATTCACGTGAAATAATTAAGATAGAAAAGTAATTATAAGATTGGTATTTTTGTAGTAAAAGATGTATATATTCAGGAGGGGTATTCCTAAGAGGGTACGCTACGGATGGGAGTTCATAAACCTCCCATCCAGGTAGTGGCCTTTTTGCCGTGCGCTTTGGAATACCCATTCCAGATCGCTCTATGCATTGACGTTCGGTTTGAAATACACATTCCAGACCACTCCAAGCATGATGCACTTTGCGTCTTACAAGAGTGTAACCTATCGTGTGACCCATTATCGTGCATTTTACAAGGGTGTACCTTGTAATACAATATACTGCCACTTGGTTTATGTACCTCGCTAAGCCCTATCACCACCGTTTCGCCTTTTTTCGCAGTTGCCGCTACTACCCCCCCCCTCATTCCCCTTTTTCCCTCCCATTTTCCTAACTTTTAGGGAGAGGAACGGAGGGGGTTTTAAGTTATAAACCTTACCTTTTCCCCGCAGGTGAAAAACCCCCTTACTCAAGAGGGCCTCTTAACGCCATAAACGTAACCTGATGTAGTTACATTATTATTCGTATATTTTAAATCTATCTTTTTATATACCATTATTTTTTTTTCTTTTTGGATAAAAAATATGAGGCGTACCTACTTTGCTACCTCGAGCTCCGTATCGCTAAAGTATGCTGCGAAGCGTCTTTGATGCGTAAAGTGTTGAAACGATGTACCCGGGTCCATAATTTCGAGCCGTTAATAAATACGCCTTATGTGCCGTGTATCGCGTTTACGGCTACGGGTAAGTACATTAGCGATTGTCATGAAAGCGGAGGTCGTTCGGCCCGTTACTACAGTTACGAACGGATGAGTAGCGAATATGCTCCCGTTTCGTTGGTCTTGGGGCAGTAAGCCGAAGCCGTGTTATATGCCCGCCGACTTTATAGCAAGTTTTAACCGAACTTTAAAAAATTTCTCTATTGGAAAAGTAAAGTTTGGGGCGCTTCGAAAAATAATAGCGGTCGCAAATAATAAAAAGAAGCCGATACTAATTAATAGTAAGCGTTAGGGGGCGGATTAAGGAGTTGTCAGCCGTTATTGTCGCCTAGAAATGGGTCTTAAGTATGTACTACGTAAGCGAGTTTGAAGACTTTATCACGCGTCGCCGTAAAGAGGGTAAAACTCCTCTTGCGGCTTTGCCTAAGGGCATTAGATGTAAGGTGTAAGGCCATATCCATGTTGGCGCTAATGGTTTCGTTGGTGGTAATGGCGGTGACGTTAACATAAAGGGGGAGGGCGATAGAGAGGATAGTGGGGATGCGACGGTATCTCCCTTTCCCTTTCCTTTTGGCAGTAATTACCTTCCTCTCGCGGCCGAGCCGGAGCGCCCGGCCATATTAATGTTATTGCTTTCCTTAAAACAATCTTTTCCAAAATGTGACTTAAAGTGTATAGAATAAAAAGAGGAAATATGCCAAAATCGTTGCGATATCGTAAATCAAAATAGAAAATAGCAAATAAAAAAATACCTAGTAAACTTGAAATGTATAAAATAAAGTACAATGATACGTTAGGAACGGCGCGAAATGGTGGAGTTAAACATAGAGAAAAAGAATAGGGAAATTTTTAATAGGATCGAAATATGTAAAATAAAAAATGATAAAATGTTGGGAGCGACACGAAATGATAGGGTTAAATAAATGTACAAATTATGAAGGGGTGCAGATAGCGGAACTTAGACTGCTTTAAATCGTCGAAAGTGATGTAATAGCCTATTATGGTTGTAAAACACTGTTAGCCACATTAATAAACAAATTACTTATTATTATAAGCGTTTTTAACGTTCGGTTCGGTATAGATTTGATTATTACGTCCACCAGGTTTGATTTGCTATCAGTTTGTATTATTTTTCAGATTTCCCAGCGTTCGTATAACTTGCGTCATGCCATAGTGTCGATTGTCAACTACGTTTCATTTATGGTACCCAATTAAACCAAATATTTTTCAATCGAAAATATGTTAGTATACACGATAAGGTGGATACGGCGTTAACCAAGGTTGGAAATGATTATCCGAACCCTTATTACTATGGTAATACCCTAATAGAAACCTTGAATTATATTATAGATTCTTAAAGCTAAGATGTTTTTCGTATTCTTCTGGTACTTGGTAAAGCTTCAATAAATAATGTTTCCACGGAGCGTAAAGTTGTTCTGTATTAGTGTTTCGTTGCCGAGGACGAGGACGAGGCCGTTTTTTTAATAGTAGTCGAAGTTTTTAGCGCAAAAGCTGTGAGTAAAATTTCATAGTTTTATAATACGTATATCCAGCGGTGTAAATTGCAAAACGCGATTTGGATTATGCATTTGCTATAAAAGGCGTTTGTTAAACGCCTTGTATGTATTATCCATTGGGGCGGTTTAGTACTACGCGACGGCCGAAAGGTTCAAATCCGCTTTTGGTTATATTATAAACGCAATTTAAGCGCTATGTGCGCGTTGGTATTTGTGTTTGTCCGCCCTTTTTATATTCTTTAAAACTATAAGGGTAATGTTGAGTAACTTCCCCTTTAATGTAAGGCTTGAAACACCGTTCCAGAAATTAATAGTAACGTTATTAAAATCGATTATACGGTTCTTCGTTAGGTACGTTGTGGGTTTCACTTTTAAGCCAGTCTTCAAGAGTTGCCTTTTTGAAAATACGGAAAATGAAGCGTTACATAACGTTAAAGTGTCTTTCATTCATATACATATTAATATAAAGCTTTTCTATCGGGTTATTAATATTAATAGGTATAGGTTTAAAGTTAAGCTGGTTATTTCGAGCCGCTTCTTATAATGCTTTTGGTAAGTATAATAACAGTAAATACCGGTTGTAACTAAGCCGTAAAGTGGTTTTATAATACGTAATATATTTTTAGATGGGTGGTGTTTCCTGTGATTTTCTAGCATATCGGCGTAAATTCGTTGTTTAAGTCGTTTTTCAATTTATGTATATAACTATGTTATTTCTAGAAACTCGATATATAGGTTATATAGTGCGTAAAGTGAGGCTATAATTATAAAAATAGGCGATGGATTTCCCGTTATAATTAGGTGATGAGGTTATAATATCCTCTTTACCATCGTCGTTATAGCTTTTGACAATTAAGCGGATCTTTTTGTAAGGTTTTTCGGTTTCATCCTTGTTTTCGTAGACGAGATGAATTTAAAAAAATACTACAGGTACCGTAAACTGTCGGGTCGAGCCGTTTAAAGAGAAATACACTTTAGTCGATTAAGTTTAAAGTCTCAATTAATATAAATCATTAGAATATGGTACTCAAGCTGGTAATAATGCCGTCGTGGCGGAAATTTAGGCTAAGCTCTCGGTTTGACATATCTTTTCACGTGATAAAGGAGTTTGTGGTAAAGTTTTTAGGGCGTTTTTTGGTTTTCGAGCCGAGGAGGCGGCTTCAGCGGCGAGGTATTGGTGGGGTTAGTATAGGCTGACCAATCTTATCTGGTTAAAGCGGACCAGATACGTAATTTGGGGGGTAGGTTGGAATTGGGAGCGGTTTGAATTCGTCGTTCTGGAGGGTGTCTCATTGGCGGTTATGTTTGGATTGCGGTTTCGGGTCGTTTTTTTTACGTTTTTTTAATACTTTCGTACCATTGTCCAGCGTAACGAGCTTTTATCGTTTGGAAAATAAACGAACCCATTATAGCCTTTGAATCCATTAATCTTTCAAATGCTAGGTTATCCATCCTTGGTTTTCCAAATTATGACCTTAGATTATAACGATAGGTCTAAAATACCATTTTTACGTAGACTATTCTTTTATATTAACGCTTTAAATACGTCGTTTTGGGCCCATAATGAATGCAATACTATTTTGACTTTCGTTACAGAATTCACCCTTTACACCGTATATAGTGATGTTGTAGAGTTTGTATGGATCCTCGGGAAGGCGTTAAAATAAGGAGTGTAGATATTAACTCATTTAGGCGAAAGATATTATTAAAGGCGTTAACCTCCATTTAAAGAATTGATTCTTTAAAACTAGTAACTTCTAGTTCTTTTAACAATATTATATGCTCTTTTTAAACGGTTTGTAATATCATTTATGTTTTCCAAAACCTTATAAGACTTTGATTAAGATTTGTTCATACTCGTTACCGGTTATCCGAAATTTAATACGTTATTTGGTGGAGTCGATGGCCGTATTAGCTTTGTGTATAATCCAGTTTAGGGGCCCTAAGAAAACGTTTCATTGGCAGTTTACTAAAGTGTCCTAGTAGTTTAAAGCGTAAGCGCTTGTCGTAAACTTAGTGGCTTGAAATAATATTACCATATCGATGGTATAAAAGATCGGTTGCCTGTTTAAATATATAATATTAATAATTACTTCGTAGTTAAAGTTTATATCGTTTTAAAAGCGGAATTTAAATCATTGTAGAGCTTATAAGTGTAACTAGTATTAGTTGCAAATTTCTTGATTAACTTTAAGTACGTTCTTCCCTATATCCATATAGATTACGGCGTAAAGTAGACGTAAAGGCTATTTGTAGCCGGGTGTCTGAATCGGCAGTATAATATTCGTAATTCCGGTTATATTAATTGAATAGCCTTAATTATACGTGCTTCGGAGAAAAACCAAAGGTGGCCGAATTTATGCCGGAACGGTATAGATACGTTATTAGTGGTGCGAAAAAGTTGATTGGTTATATTTCGAACATTAATTATAAGTTTTTCTATATTGTATAATAAAAATCAAAATCGCGTTTTACAGTATATTACGCAAAATTTAACCGTTTCGAATCGCATATTTACAACAACCGTCTTCATTAATAACGATTTTTCTTTATTGAATAAAACTTTTCGGTGTTTTCCTATTCGGGATAACTAAAATTTCGGGAACTTCGTTACGAACGCGTCGAATTGTCGTTTTCCAGCAGTTGAAATTTTAGTAGTATTGGTATTAGGTATGATTCCTTGGAAACGATTGCTATATCTGTCTAAAAGTGTAAATTATAACGTTGGGTAAGTGTTAAATACTTTGTTTACATAGTTTAGGTTTGTAATATATATGAAAAGAGATTTTTATAGATCTACAAAAATACGTTGAGTGGTTTTATCATCGTAGGCTGTCAGGTAAGTATCGTTACCTTTAAAATCTTTTTTTCCAAATGTGTGTTCATAAAGGTATCCTTTAAGTTTATTACTTATACCTTTATATTCGACTATGTATACTATTTAATTCGCTTTTATCCGGTCTTCAAATATATAATCGTTTGAAAACTGTGGTTTTATTCGAATTTTCTTGTAAGCAAGGTGGTTAATAAACTAATAGCCGATTTTGCCGTATATAATGTACCGCTTTTATAAACCTATGAGGCTTCGTATACCTTTTCGCAAGTATCTCTGCAACAGCAGTACGTTTCGCCTATTTCCGAACGATCGTCCTTATTCTTTATTATTATGTCTCCATCCTTAATCCCTATACTTTAGGCGTTCTTTTTATTTTAGGTAAGCTTTAAATTTTCGATTTAAAACGTGGTAAATGGTTTTAGTGAGGTTTGTTTTGGTGATTTGGCTCTCGTTTTTGGTTTCATCGGCTATAAATGTTAATTCGAGACTCTTTCATCGGTGTATAGGGGTTTTAAACGATGTTTTAAGGCTAATATAAAAGGTCTTTTAATCCTTTTTGGATTTAAAAAGTATAAGGTTAAATTCCGGGTTTTTGCGATATGTTATCGTGACTATTTGGATAAATAGTTGATCACCTTTATATTCCGGTTAAAAAGCTGCTTAAAATTTTCGGAATTTGGTCAATAAGTTGGTAAGAATATCCTGAAAGTTTTTTTCGGTGATTTCTTTAATGGATTTTCAAAGATATTCAAATTATATTAGTTTAGTCCCTATCGTAGAGTTTTAAATTGATTTCTATATCGAATTACGATTTAATGCGGATACAGTATTTAGTAAATGTATTTACCTACATAAGGTGGTATATATACTGATTGTTAGCTTTTTAGAATAATATACAAGGTAGTATGATATGAAATTAGGATAGATTAATATGTAGTCTTTTACATATATGAAGTAGAACGATTATCCTATTATGAAATATATAATATAGTTTACCCTCATAGTTTTTACCCCTATCCTAAATCCTGACGAAGTTGGTAAGCTTTTTAGGATCGTTTTTATTAGTGGAAAATCGGTGCGGTGAATGATTACAGTAGGGGTTATAGTTGGTAAGTATTGGTTTATAAGGTACGTATTAGAGTTTCGTACCGCTCATTAAATTCTGAAGCGGGGAGTTTTCGCTATTCAGGCCGTTTTTTTCGTGGTTAAGTTGATTGTTAACGGCAATCGGGGTACGGTTTGTTTTGGTTTCGGTTCGAAATTTCGTTTTGGGGAGGGTTCGTATTTAACTTTATTTGTGAACAATCGTTACTTTTCTTTTTCCTTTTACTGTTAATATATTTAACTTTATTTCTACTTCGTGGAGAGCGTTTAACCTTATTAAACGCTGTATCTCGATTTGGAGTGGCTTTTCTTATCTCTGACACATTATCTTAAATAGACATTCCCGGCTTTTTTTTTAAACCAGTATCCCTTTACAAATTATACTTTCATCACTTAGTCGTCTATTAATTTTGGTATTTGTATAAATTAGGCCGTTATTACCAGGGATTTTGTAATTATGCTATTGTTTTCTCTCATTATATCAATACCTGTATTTCGTAAATTGTTTTCGTAATACTTTTTTAAAATCTTACTGTGGACAACACGTTACATTTTCGGTGTCGAATTTTCGAAGTCCTCTTTCAAATTATCGAATAGATCGCGTACTTAGATTTCACCGTTATAATAGTTAAACATTATATTAATTACATATGTATTTGCTTCATAAAGGTCTAAATTTTTATTAATACTACGATTTTATTCTCTCATAAGTTGAGATCTAAGTGTTTTAAAATATTTCCGCTAAACGACGTGTGGGTAAAGAGGGTATTTATGTATCTATTAGCTTTTTCCAAATCCGTCACTGATAGGGCTATTGTACATTTAAGTGGGTAGTTTATATAAAGATGCAGTGCTTGCAGTAGCGTAGATTAGTGACTTAGCGCCGTAGTTAGGTATATTCGTAACTTGAGGAAAGTATATAAAAGCGGAAATACAAAGGAAATAAGGTTTTTAGTATTTACTAATACAAATGAACTTTGAATAATACGTGAATGAAACGTAATAACTGGCTTATTAGGCGTTTTAGGTTAGTTTTATAAGCGTTTGAGAACGCTATGTTGTTATGACCCAACATCTGCAGGGCGCACCAGCGGCGGCCCCGCAGCAGATAACAAAGGAAATCGGTTGGACACAGCCTCTCGGCAGGCACCAGGGATCCACAACAGACACACCGTACACAAGGGTTAGGGTCAGCATGGTGTGAGACTCGATGGACTCGGTATCGAGCCAGTCGAGCCTACACTGAAGACGTATGAAGGCGCGGATATATAAGGACACTTTCATTACCAAGATAGATAGTATTTCCTTCTTAGCTCTTCAGTTGTCAATCTAAGTATTCAGTCTACACACCTGAATAGCCTAACGGCTTCTGATCATCACTCGAACACAGTCTTGATATTGCACCTTTGTTACCTCTGCTACCTTACTGCTAACATAAACCCTCTGAACACCTTCTACATACTCACGGGTATTTAGTGTGATCATTACATATGTTAGCTAAACAGCTAGGAAAACTTAAACATCGTAGGAACTAAACTTAAAACACAGTGTGATCAAAATTGAGGGGAAAAAAATAAGGCGAACGAGGAGAGGCGGATAGGGTAAACATAGGGAAAGAGGGAGAAGAAGTGTGGGTGTAGGGAGGTGTACTGGGTGATCCGGTATGTGAGTCCTGATTCGTATTGTGCAAGCGGTCTAGATTGTTGTTTCGTGGCCTTTTTTGCTAGAGTGAGCGGTTTGGTTATTACATTCGGAACCGTTTTTGAGTTTCATAAGAGGTTGAAGCGTTTAAATAGAATGTGTTCTAATGAGGGTTCTGAAACTTGGTGGTTTCTGCTTACATGGCCTGATACGTGATGTGAAGTTTTCAAAAAAAAAAAAAAAAAAAAAAAAAAAAAGTGCTCGGGTACGTTTAAAACTCCAATTCAAGTTAACGGTAAAAGTAACGGATATTTTAAGTGAATAGGGCACTAATTAATTGATAATATGGTATTGAAAGTAGTTTTTTTTTCAGTTACTCCGAATCTTATAATCTTATTACTTTTCAGGTTTTCTCTTCGTTTCCGCGTAATTCCGTACTCTCGTATAGTTTTTGTTAGTCGTAATGGTAAAATGAAAATAGCTGAAACCGTTATAACATCCCTTTATAAGTATTCAACTAAGGTTTATCTCTTTTTTCCTGAACTGTTTGTAATCGACCTAATTGGCTACTAATTAGTGTTGGTAAGGTCTAAACTTATTTACGAAAAGTAAGTAAGAATAGAAAAGTAATTATAAGATTGGTATTATTATAGTAAAAGATGGATATATTCTGGAGGAGTATTTCAGAGAGGGCATGCCACGGATATGAGGTTATAAACCTCCCATTTGGACAGTGGCCCTTTTACCGTGCGCTTTGGAATACCCATTCCCAACCGCTCCCTACATAGCTATGAGGTATGAAATACCTATTCCAGAACTCTCCATGCATAATGCACTTTGCATCTTGCAAAACTACAGCCTGTATCGTGACACGTTATCGTTCAACCTGAAGAAGTGCACCTTGCAATACAGTGCACTGTCGCTTGGCCGATATATAATATCTATAAGGGTATATAGTAATATCCACACTTAGTTTTCGAGAGTTTAATCGGTACTATATGGATTTCTCCATCAATGTTCCGTATTTTTAACTCTAGTCTTTTATTTAGTTGGTCAAAATATTTTTCCGTTAGGTATTATACTTGTACCATAATTGATAAGTTGTAAGTGGTTTTTAATTGATATAAGGTGGCGATATGGTTACTTTGAACGCGTTATTACAAGTACAGTTAAGCCCTAATTACGTTATTTTTGTTAATTATAGCGAAATTAAGGCTTTGGATTCTTATAGAAAACTTAAGTAAGTATCAATACTGAATATGCGGATTAACGATCCGTTAAACTTAACTTAATTACTTTTCTTGAAATTTATAACCAGCTTGTAATTCTAAAACTTTAGGTTCTGAATCTCTTACTGTTCCGATGTTATAAAGTTAATATTTTTCACGAAAAGAGTATCATTAATTAGTATACTTATTAAGCCGAAATTTTTCTTCGGCGTTACTAGCAGATATGAGTGAATGGTTAAAGATTATATGTCTAGACATAATTTCAAGAACGATTAAGAGGCACTAAATTATTAGACGTTTGTTTTAACTAATAAGTATAATAGCTTAATATACATTATTATCTTCTTAAGAAGGTATTTAACATGTGATTCCCGTAATAGCTTTAGTAATACCATCCATTGTAAATCGATCGTTAATTACGTAGACCATTACGTTATATCACGGTTAATAAAGGTGAAGTTTCCTTTAATTTTGGTATGTAAAGTTATTATTCAAGCAATCACTTAACGTTGGCTTTTTTTTTTAGATCGTTGGAGATTGTAGAAGGATTCAGACTATACTTTTATTACCGTTTCTTTGAAAGATTAAACTTTATTTTTCGTACGGCTGTCCAGTGGGTTTATCTTTCACCTTATGTATAATTTTCGATCTCAAGATAGTGATATTCGGGTAGTGAAGCTTGAAGTTGGTTTTGGGTCTGAATTGTATAACTTTTCGAGTACGGAGTCCGTTAATCTCGACCCTATCACATTTTTTAAAGGTTTTCTGAGGGTTTAAATAATACTTTGTTCTCGGAGCTTTATAATCAAATTGATTTTTTCTTTTTCTTGCCTATTTACCCAAGTAGTATTTTAGATGCTGCTTGGTATGTATTTTTCATCCCTAATGGTTTTCTTTTTTTAGTGTTTGTTCTTGTTGGCGAACTTTTATTAACTTTCCAATGATAAAAGAAGTTGGGAAGTATTGGTTTATTTTCTTGAGTTGGAAGTCATAATCGTTACATTAGCTGTTCTAATATAATGTTTAACCTGGGTAATGCCAAACGTTACGGGGATATTCGCAGTTTTAACAATTACTTTAGGATTAGAGATACTTAACATCTTATATAGGCTATCCTATTTGTCTGGATCCCGCCACAAGAAGATTTTACTCCGTAACGGCAAAATAGGTACGTCGATTATTGTTAGGAAGTGTTTGGTGTTAAGGAAATTATTAAATTACCATTTTACCAAAATTTCCCGTATTTTCTTTAGTTCTTTACCGTAGGTTACAGCCCATTTATGGGTATTTTCTATTGGCAGATATCTACTCGTCATACAGGGAAACTTTTTAAATACCAATAGTATAGGTACTAAGTCGCTAAGGCTTTCAGTATTATTTAAGTCTTTTACCTCAGTTTAGAAGAGAGCCCCCCTATTCGTAAAGTTTTTAACTTTTAGCGTAAGGGTATTATACGCTTTTTGGAGTAGGGAGTATGTCTTTTAGATATTTTTACTTCTTTAATTGGCTTTAACAGGTATTTTATTGCAACGTATATTCATTATCTTGGCGTTTGCTTGAAATTGCATCATCGTAAAGTCGGTGCCGGTATCGTGGACGACGACTTTAAGTGATTCAAAATATGTGTTAATCCATATTATCTTTATTATTTTATACATGTCTTTAACTGATAGTTATTTTAGAAACTTTCCTTTATAAAAAGAGGTTGCGGAATTAGTTCCGTGTAAAAAAGGCTTGTTATTCAAGTAAAATATGTTAATAAATATTGCGTGATTAATTTTTGTTTCGGGTTTTAGTGCGAATTCGAATTTTCGGGGGGCTTCGTTATTCGTTTGGTAATGGTAGTAGATACTTTTAATAACCTTTAGAGTAAAGTATTCTATATTTTCGTGACTTGCGGATGTGAGGACTTTATACATTTTGTTAACGGCTGTATAATTGAAATGTCGATGTAATTAACGCATTTTCAATTCCGTCAGATTTAATACTGTTTCTTTTTAACCTTAAAGTTGTAACTATAGATTCCTATACTTGGAGGCGAAGGGAAACATTTGATCGTGATAATTAGGTTATTAGTGTCAAAGTTAATGTTAACACTGAGTACCTTTATAGTTTTTAGATTAGTGAGGAAAGGTGTAAAATATGGAAGGATGTGGAAAGTAATCAATCTAATAATAGTTTGAATAACCGTTAATCCTAGTGAAAATAGTTTTTTATTTGGATTGAAGCTAATTGTTGAAATACAATAGGTGCAGTCACTCAGTACAGAAAACAATAGGGCCACATCAGAGCCAGTCAGTACCTGGAAAAACTATAAGTACTTGATATGTCGCAACACTAAAGAATGAGGAATTAAGCTGAAGATGATGACATCTATCAAAGTTACTATTATTTACTACTGCAAGTACTAGTATTGACCAGTATAGAGGAGCAGTCAGCTGGACGCCAGCTTCTTGCACCAGTAGTTACAAATATTGAGGAACTAGTCCTTCCTAGTATAAAATAGTACTAACTAGTATATAATCTCGACCTTTATCAAAATCCCTATTAGGATACACTTAATTATACATCAAGCCCTTTGCTCCTCTATGTAGATTCTAGAGTACTTTAAGCTATAAGCTTATATAATATCCTCTTATATAAAACCATTAGCACATTATTAGTACGATTGTGCCCTATTATTTTATTCTAATAAATCAAGTTCGATACGCATCCTACAAGGTAGACCCAAATGTTTACCTTTTCCGGACTTCTTGAAATTTTCAAAGATACTCTATAAGTATCCCTAAAATGTGGATTTTTGTTTCTACTACCAGGACTGTCCCACAACTATACCAGAAATAATAGTTCTTATTCACAGAGGACTGTTATTGCATCTGGACCCTTAAGACCTACGAACTCTTCTATTTCTCCTGAAACCCCATCACTTCGTTTTCTATGCTGAGGGGCTAATCCTATTACTTTAAAAGATTTATACCCCGAAGATCTGTTAAGAAAAGAACGAAAGGTATTTCGTGATACCCGTAATACCAAAGCTAAGAAAGAACTTCAAGTTATCAATGCTGATGATCTTGCTGATAAGAAGACACAGGCTAGGGTCACCAGTACTATATACTATTTAAAACAGGAAAAGCTTAAGTCACCAATCGATTTATACGATAGATTGATATATAAACCTGAAAAACTCCTCAAAAAACCAATAAATCCGGAACCACTCAAATCAAAAGGCCCCACTACACCTATGAATAAGGAGGAAGTCATTAAAAATCCCTTTCCAAACAATAGAAAAAGAAGCCAATTATCAAAGTCTCAGTAACAAATACAAAGTAAATTTAAAAAGTTAACCGTTAAAAACATAAACATATAGTTGATTATAATAAAAGATTTACTATTAACAATTGATATTATTATATCTTAGAGGGTATCTTTACACTCAATATAAATATAATATTAACATGAAATGACAACATTTACTAGTTTATGCCCATTAACTACAGTCTTACAAAGACTTTGAAAACTATTCGTACCTCGATCCGAGCCTACCGGATAATTAAGATTTCTACTATTCAAGATCTTTCAGCAGTTATTGTTGGCATTAAGGACTCGTAAAAACTTCTTTTGAAGTTAATTGGTATATGCTAAGGTAGTAGACCAATTCACTATGAAGAACTTTTGAAGAAACTTCGTTACCTATATTCTTTATACTATTCTTCTTCAACCCTTTTTTTTGCAACGTTCAAAAAGACTAAGATAAGTCTCATCTATAAAGGTTGTCAAGTCAAAGATAATAAATATATCCTTCAATTCCTGACTTACACTAAGCCTGAATTTCCAGTCTATACAGTCTGTATACGAAGTGAATTGAGGAAAACTGTTCCTCTATTACTACGTAAACTGCAATAATTCATGCAGAAAAAAAAACAAGCTTCAAGACGACAACGAAATAACAAATTAAATCCTCCAAGAAAGACAAAAAAGGTAAGATTATTAATCAAAACCAACATATTAGTCAATTTAAGAAAAATTAACTCGCTAACTCTCTCAAAAGTTATTCAACAAAAGCGTATTGGGTACTTCACTCAAATCTATGTCCTTATGATTCGGGTACATCTATCAAAAATGAAGAATAAGCGGATTCCGCAATAATTCACAACCGTAATAAAAACCTACAAATAACATTACCAATTTATAGTACTGTTTTCAATTACGCAATCATATATTCAATTTGACTGGTCTACTATACTAGACTCTACAATGGACCCTACACCGGAGATTTTTGGTTAATAAAAAGCTATATTTATTTACGGGTGTTACTGCTTTTAGAAATCTACTTTCAACATAGTCAAATCCATTTTCATCGTTAAAGTATCTACTTTTTATGTTATAAACCCCACTTTTCACGTGAATGAACCAAAACTACCAATCAAAAGCCGTACAATAAGCAGGAAATACCGCCGTATATACTACACATTCAACGTCAAGACATTGAAGCTTAATGTTAAGTTTTAATATTTTTCTTTTTTCTTTCACACTACTACACTATTTTTCAATTAATATACCCCAATTCAAAAATATTATAAGAGCTGTATTTGGCCTATCATTTCATATTTTAAACAATGAAAAATGGTTCTCACAACTTAAAATACCCGCAAAAACTACCCCAGATTACGAATGAAGGCTAATGTAACTCAACCTAAAGGATAAAGAACAACATAAATATCAACTAAATCTTGTAAATGTTACAATACCTTAGCTTCAAATGAATTTTTCTATTACCCGAAGTTTTTCATAGACCTCTTTCACTTATCGAAGCTTTACAGCTTATGTATCAGGGTCAGAAACTTGTTTTTGGTTAATTCACAAATTAAGAAAACAATTACTACCATATTTAACGATTACAAAATCATTCAAACCACAAAATAATTCTATTATTACTCTATCGCTACAATTACCACCAAAATCATCAATACTTCCCTCTATCATATGAGGTTTACTCATATGAACCTCAAATCAAGAGAAAAATCACTTCAATTATCAAAATATCCTAAAAGGGACCAGTGGAAGAAAAACTGTAACCTTATTTATACTACATGTAAACTTTGCAAAAACACTAAATAACGACTGAGTTTCCAATATAAAATCCAAAAGAAAGAAGAGTTTTTCTAAAGACTTAACAGCTTCCTAAAAACAACTACAAACCCCAAAGGCGAACTCTATGGCCTAATAGCTATTAAATTCAAATACAAATTCAAAGTCTGCGATACAAAATTCAAAGCTTTTAGTAAAAAAGAAAAAGCCATTTGTCGTATATTTAAAGAGATTATTCAAAATGTATGGTGTGTTATAGATTACATGAATCTTGATGGCAAAGCCTAATTCAGTAACTTTGAAATTGGAATGATATCCAATAATCACATATTTACCCTTAAATTTCATTTACTATTTTCACCTAAAGGAAATAGAATATAGAAACGCTCTAAAAAAGTAATGTTAAAAAAGATACGAACCTAGACTGTTACCTGAAAAGTACCACATCACTTATAGTCTGACCTTTTTCAAGCATCCATTATCATAATTAACTTAACGGCTCAAAATAGGGTCAGGATACAGCATATCACACCTTATGAAAGCCTTTACACTAAAGTAAAGGGATATAATAACTATAAACCCAAAGTTAAGTTTCGCTTCACTCCAAGCTTTGCCGTCATTGTTCACATACCCTTAGCAAAACGAGTGAAAGTTCAAAAACTTCATCCCACAGGAAAAGGAGGAATATTTCTTTTATAACAGTCCTCTAGTATAAAAAAAAACTTTAGCATATATTTAAGGTTTATTAACCAATCCGGCTAAGAAACCCAACCGAAGTGATCGTTAGTACTTTGAACCTAATACTTTGTAAAAGAGCTATCATAAAATGCTATAGAATAGTAAATATAAATGAATATACCATTGAAGTTGGTACCCATTATAATAATATAACGGCTGCTTCAAACTCTAAGCTAAAAATCAATAAATAAGCAATAGTAATATGGTTAAAGCTTAGGTAGATATAGCAGTCGACTATATTATTATTGTGACAATGATAAAAGGTTTTGAGTTCAAAATAAGTCTGGTTGATTAAGTTATTACTCCGTTACTAAATTTTCTATATTATGAATAATTTAATACAATCATTATTCTATTGATTGTTAAGAGGATTATTTTGATTCTTTATAGATGATGAGAGAAAAACGCTTTATACGATAGATTCAAAGTTAGGGTGAACCTAGGTGAGAAACTATTATCCTTGAGACCGCCGACTTTATAAATGTTTGTTAGATGGATTTATCTTTATATTTATAATCCCTTTCCCAATTACTTTTTTGAAAATAATAAAGATTTTGGTCGTCAAAGGTGATATTAAATTTAATAAGCTAATTAAGGAGGGAAAATGTTTTCTTTTCGCTTCTAATTGGAAATACTTATTGTTTTACCTTCAAAGAATGGATGTAATGGTAATGAATTTACCGGGGTCTGAAATTCGTTACACCAGCTTTTCAATGAAACAATTATCGTCAAGCTAAATAAAATATTTAAGTCCATAAATAATGATGATTGGTAGTGTTTGGCGTTGAAGGTTATGAAAATAATTGGCTATTACTTACGAATTTATGTCTAACTACCTAAAAGGTTCAACTTGAATATGAAAAAAATTAATTCGAAATTTTGAACTAATGTTTTATATTTGTATGACAAACATATTCTTCATGGCGTAAAATTGAAAAGATTTGTTTACGATATTAAGTTCTCTTAATCTCTGTCGACGAAAGATACATGGAAAACATTGAGAATTTTATGAATTAATACGTACTTGTGGTTAATAAATGTAATCGTTTACAACAACAATACTAATTTTGTGATGACGAAATTTTAAATTGATATTAAGATGATGGACAAATGATGTAAATCACTTTTTATTAAGATATATTGAAGTATACGAAAGGTTAATAGCGCATCAATGTTTTTGAAAAGTTAATGACATTTTAACTTTGTTATTGTAAACTCCAAAAATTATGAGATATGTTTTCAAACAATGGTAAAGGGCATTAATAACACCGTGATCTTCAACTGTTCATTATTAACGTTGTTGGTCCTTGGAATATTTCCTTTTTCAATGAGTGAAATACCTTGATTAAGAAACAACTAAAAAATGTCACAGCGTATAGGAAAGCCTTAAAATGAATGAGGAGGGAATCTGCTATATTCTAAACTAATAATTATTTGATTATTACAAACAGTTTTTGGAAGATTAATATGTTGATTATGTCGTTGTAAAGAGAAGTTTTTATGTAGTGAAAACACGGAAAATCGAATGGATTTTTCAATATGATCAGCATCGTGAAATTAAAAGTAATTGTTAAAAATGTTTACTGTTTTATTGTTGGAGAAGCAGTCAATCGAAGGTGAGTTAAGTTATTTATATTAACTGTAATATGACTATATTGAGTGCAAGTTCACAGTATTGTTTGTGGGTTGACTGAAAGTCAAGTGCAGTAGGTGCTCAATTTAAACTAGTTAACAGGCCAATCAACTGCCCATACAAATTAGTATTCAAAACGGCTAGCGGTCTAATAAACTAAGAAGTAACACCTTACTATTTTTAATGTAAGATATCAGTTAATTCAACCGTAATTCAAACCGACTACATTTCAACGATAAAAGTCTATCAGTATATATCAGTGATTTTTGGGTTAAGTATAGATAAGCGATATAAAAGAAAAAGTTACTTTCCGGTGGTTTTGTTTCGTTTTGGAAATTTAAAGGAAATATTCATACGAAGTGACCTTTTAAATAGTGTAATTATTTGCTGAAGTAAAGAGAGAGAGTTTTTGGGGTATGCAGTTGTTCAGTAAGATTTATAGGTGACAACGGTATCTCTATTATTGAAAATACCAAGAAAAAATTCATTAAACATATCTTCGAATAAAATCGTCAAGAAAAACCATCATAAAGTCTTAAGTTATTTCAATTGTTCAAAGTTAGCCAACGGCTATGTTGATACTACTATTGCTGATACTACTAATGCAAATCGCAAATAGCAAACGACCAAGTTCCACAATGCATTTAATTGTAAATAATAACTTTAATAGAAGACAACTATGACCTAATCTTTTATATAAATATTTTCCCCCTATGATACGTCAATTTTCGTCAAAATGGATATTGAAAATTGAAAAATCGACTTCGTTGCCCATCTAGGTAAAGAGAAAACAAACAAAACACTCATAATTTAATCCGTTAAACATTATAACGACTTTTGGTCCACAAACACCGATAAAAACTCTACAACTAAACAACTCACTAACTACATCGGCCACTTTATCATCCATTTAAGCCTGATAAGATTCGGTTGAAAACCGAACGCACTTGAGCATTTATACGAAAACTATGATGAATGGACGTTGAAAATTTGAAAAACAATATAGAAAGAAGTTTAAACTAGCCGAAAAGTTAGCCCATGCAAACGAGAGGTTAATCCCCTAACCATAAAAGACAGGGAATAAAGGTTAACAAATATATTATACAAATACTCTACAGACGAGAATCATTGGTGGATGAATAAAGACAAGGGAAGTGGTATCGCTAGATACAACATCCTTCAACGTCCTTATAACTGTTCGTAAAACTATACTTACAGTTAAATAGGTTCCTTAAAATATTCTACTCAAAAACCCCAATACGCAAGAATCTCTGACAACCATGAATATTTATTCCATTTGAATGCAATAAGTAATTAAATCTATATATTAATTAAGCTAGGACTCTCTTTCAAAGCCTTTAACAACAATTAAACTGTTACCATGTTCACGGTAATCCTTAAACTCTCAAATACGAACAATTCTAATAGGTTCATCCGTAATACTAACTACGGGAAAGAAATGATTCCATACGAGAACCTTTTATAAGCATAACCACTACTTTTTCTCTCTAACTTTTACTCAAGGTACCCATTATTTCAACTAATTCTAACAACATGCCTAATATTTCCTGTTAACAACTCCAAATGGTTTATTCAACTAATACATCAATTTTTCTCCTCGAAACGTCATAATGTTAAGTATGGATTATTATACATTAACAAATTTCATTGAAATCTGGAAAAGCATGGTAAACTATAACAATAAAATGTAGAAAATTTTCAACATCGATTTACGACCGTTTTTCAACGTCTGCGGTCAAATAGGGATTAAGTTACCAAATTTCCATTCGCTATTTCCCAGAATCCTCATGGGCCAAACCAAGGATTACTACCTCCGGTATTTTTCTATATTTTGTTTTGTGTATTTTAAAATCACCAGCCAGTATCAACTACGAGGTGTGACACTTGCGGCTTCGAAATAGTGCTATAGATACCGGCGGAAGAGATCATAACCTGAGTCTTCCAAAGACGTTTACAGGCTCCAAGGCCTTCGAGCTATCTTTTGAAGCAAAACCTTATGGTATCCTATAGTTTAAAGACCTGTAGGAGTATAAACTATAGCCCTAGTCTGTCCGAGAAATGCGTCCAAATTCGTCCCTTAACGGCGCCGACTTACTCCGGAGATACGCCTGTACGAACCTTAAAAAAGACTCTGTCAAATATAAGAACAAAAAAGTAACTTGGAAAAAAGGCGGTAAAACACGTTATAGTCGCGTATACGGTTAAACCCCATAAATTATTATTGGTAAATCCCTATATATGTTATAACATGTACGTTTTACGCCTAAAGAAAAACAAACAAAAGGGAAACCTCTATTAATAAAAACCCTATTTACAACTATTTCCTATACATCACCAAAAAAACGCATTTATCTGGTACCTCATCTATACACCCTATAATGGATAACAAAGGTCCATATACTAACAAAATTGATAGCGTTATTACATAAGAGAATATTTTCACGCGTTATAAGCTGTCGTGTCCAAGTACATACGATAAGTTAAAAGCTTTCTAAAAGCGTTTTACATTATTGCGTGTCTCCCCTCCAACTCCTTAGCCTTCTCCTTTCCCCCCTCCTCCTTCGTTGTAAACGCTGCTTTTTTAACACCGTTTTTTCTTGCAGTTCCTAGTTCTTTATAAGCCATATACAGTTCTTCTTCGTAAACGTAAGTGACGAAATTTGTATAAGCGGGGGTAAAACGGACGTAAAATAAGTGCTTTACGTTTGTTAGAGTCTTATTGGTTTCGGCTTCGCGTGAAGGGGTTAAGGTATAATAAGTGGTAGTTACGAAGCATAAGGGCGGGTGTATTCTTGTCGTCGCCGCCCTTACCCGGATTATAGCCGCTTACCGTGCCATCGTTACCGCGAAGGCACTATCTGGGCGCCTAACCGCCATCCAGCAGCCTCTCTGCACCGCTGTCGAGGCGGCAGAAGGTGGCGTGGCATAGGCTGCAGCCGCGGCTCTGTTGGCGGGCCGCCTCGCGGTGTTAGTGCGATGGGCCTCCTCTTCCAGCAGAGGCAAAGACAGTGCCAACGGAGGCAACGACAGCAGCAGCGGTGACGAGATGGGCTCCATCGAAAATGAGCCCGTCATCAACGCACTCATCGCCGCCTCTGCATATCCAGTATTAAAAAAATTACTTGCTATTTCATAAAATTTACGATAATTTTAAAGACTACTTCGATCGCGATGTTGAACTAGCCGAATATCACATTAAGTGGAACATTATGAAGTAGCTTTTACATGTTAAAGCATAAAAAAAAATCGGAAATCAAGATCAATATCCTGAATAAAATGCTTAACAAGCTAAATATTTACTAATAAGCAATAGGAAATATGGAAATTGGCGAAGGAGTACTACTCTAACAAGCCCGCCACGCTATCACAAGCTACCAAGAGTTGGAATACTTTTCATAATGCCTTTACACAACTTTTAAAGGCTTTTTCAACCAACTTTCATCTTCGTTTCTAATTGTAGTGACACGGATACTGAGATCAAATAGTATATACCTCTGTACCTCTGACTATCAATATATTCAACACGATACAAACTTGAAAGTACAAGAATATAGGATGAAAAAATCATGTTTAAGGTTGTCTATTAATATGAAGATACTAATCCTAACCAAAAATAACATGATAACTGGCCTACCACGAATTTTTATAACGCTTAGTAGGTAAAGACCTACATCGTAGTCAAAATAATAGAAATCATAACCTTACACACGTTTTTACTATTGATAATCGTTATGCAAAACGAATCTTACAAGTTATCATGCCAAACACTAAGGTAACAAGTTATTTAAATAAATGCTTTTCATAGTATATCACATTACTAAATCGAAGTATACTAACATTGTTACGAAACGTAATCATGCGGTTGACTGGAAGGCCAAAGTTGAATTCAGCCTTAAAATATTTTTTTTCATTAGTATTGACGACTGTTACAATTGTCGTTATACCTATTATATTCCACATTTTGAAATCAACTTCCCTTTTTCTCATTTATGTTCAATGCTTACAAAAGCTTAGTATCAATATCTTTGTTTAAATTAACTTAATATTTTATGGTAACAACTCTAGGTTCCCAATCTGGCTGAAATAAAAGCATTTATAATTTTATTTTCGAATACTAAAAGTGATGCTAATAAACCTGATAAGTTCAGAACTTCGTTAATTACATCTAATGTCCAATCACTCAGCGACTAATAGTAAATATAAAGTCCTTGAAGCAGCAAGCTATAAAAATATAGATTTTCTAAAGCTAAAAGAAATTGAAGGGCTTAGCAATCACTACCTAACACACTGATTAACCTACTATAAATTCAAGTCCACGTTTAAAGAGTAACAAAAATTCAACTTTAAAGTTTTTGTCGATGTATTTTACTTCAACCACAGTTATGTTCTTTATGTCGTTAATTTCAGAATATCTCTTTACTTTGTCAAGTTTCGTAAAACTATTATAATAAAAGAACGTGGAAGCCATTTAGTATTTTATGAATTAATATATATGTGGGACCTTCAAACGTACTAGTTTGCCATACTAATATCAACTTTGTCGCAATGAAATCTCAAGCTAATACTAAGTCTATTGGGAACGAATAAAAATAAGTCACTATTAAAATATATAAGGGAATTATTGAGGTCGAAAAGACAGACATACTCGTACAAAAAGCTGACAATATCCTCACTTCTCAAATTATAAGTTATATTACATCAAAATTAATATTCGAAATGATAGTACATGGCATTACCGAAACTATAGATCCGAACTATCGTATGCCAACTTAACTGGTATTTACAGCGTACCTATATATAATGACTAAGTTACTACCCTCTTCAAGTATACGGAAACGAGTAATGGTATACAGAAAATTCTTGAAGGAACTAAAAAAGAAGTGATTATATCATGACATCAAAGATACCCTGTATATAAGGAATGAATTATCGATAATAAACTTAGTATTTTGAACTTTTTTTAATAAATAATTATTTGGATAAAGCTAGGTAATAAGGATAAACCATATAAGATACTCAATATCGGAAACGAAAACATGGAGGTCGAAACCGTAAATGAACTAGTCATTTTCCTTATCATGTAGGTCAATATAAAAAACCCTTCAAGAAGAAGAAAAATTTATAGGTCCAAAAATCTCAAATTGAAACAATAAACTAATATAATTTTTATAAATTGATTCTTAACAAGTTGAGGATACTTAGACGGTGCGGATGACTACCTAGAAGCAGGATACATATTAAAGACAAAGGAGCGAACAAGGAACATAAATTGGGTAAAATATATATAAAGACCAATTTATCAAAAAAGCGAAAGTTGACTAACAACTTAACGTTGAAGTAATAATCTGGATGGATTCTTATTACACTGGATAAGCCTGTGAAGTAAAATATCCGAATTCAAATTAACAATTTCCTTTTACGCGAGCTCGTACAGCTTAAACCTATACCGTAAAGTGAAGGATCAAACGTAACGATTTTGAAATGAAATATATTCTACATAATTGGGAGGAAAACTAAGGACCATTCGTAAATATAATCAAATTTAATAGTTTCAATAAATATTCATAAAGGTAAAAGTAAAACCTTCATATAATCTACTACAATTTGAACAGTAAACCAACATTAAATGGTCTCAATTAATGTTATAGACTTAAGCCATTGGTCATTGAGTCTATAGGTTACGTGACTGTGCACGTAACGGGATATTCAGTACTCGGCCTGAGACTAGCCCAGGCGAGGTCCGCATATAACACGTGCGAGGTCATGTAACGGGCTGTGTATTAACTATACCTATAACTCCTACACACAAAATCACTATAGCATTTTTTAGTCTTTCACTTATACCTTAATAAAAAACTGCATTTAGCTCCTGGTGGATTTATTATTTTAGTTCGTATTATAATATACAATTCAGTTTTCTTGATCTTTTCGAATAAATATTACTTATAATAGACGAATAGATAACAGATATCAATAATTCTATGTTAAATTTTAACGTTTTCGAAAAGCGTAAGCCGTCGTCGAATACCTAGTTTTCTTCCTTTATAAATACATTTCCTACTCCTTTGAGGCAAACTTAAGCCGATTAATCTTTTTTATAAGATATTATAAGTTATATATCGTTTATTATAAAGTAAATATAATTACCTAATTAATCGACTTTTGTTTGCGATCTGATAATCGACTTCGCCAGAGTCGTAATTAAAAAAAGCTTAGTCGAAGTCAACTAAATAACGATTTATACTAGTCTTTTAACGTTTAGGAATTGTCGAAAACAATATAACCAATCGTAATTCGACGAATTTACCTTTACGTAGGCAGCAACGAGCTAAATAGTCGAATTTATATTAACAGTAGATATAATATGAATCGGAAAAATCGGTATACATTTTTTTACGTATAGGGTGATTATAAGCTGGCGGTAAAACACTTTATTACTATATATTACAAAGCCGGTGGATACAAATATATATACCTTATGAGTAAATTTTTCGATTATATTAGTACTGTTTTAACGATCCTTATGGAGCGGAATGTCATAGTGGAGTTCAAGGCATTCTTCATAAACGATAAAAACCTATAAATACCGTTTATTATTGGGTTAGATATATAATTAATTTAAACGGGTGCATTGAATTGGCTTTCAATTGTTAAATGTTATTACTTGTGTTTTCGCGTATCTTTAAGTATTCGAAACAAGTCTTCTATAGTAAACGTTAGCTATATCGACTATATCGCGGCTTTAACAAAGTACCGCAAGCTTGCTGACGAATGAAAGTTGTTAAATTCAAAATAACGTTGTAATCAATAATTATTGGAACCTGAATAAGAGTAACAGTCGAATGAAAATATAGTTATAACGGGAATTTATACCTTTTAAGTATTTTCGTTAATGGGTGGCGGTAATTATGGCGCATTATTTCGAAAAACAGGTTCGGTATACGTTTAAATTTTAAAACATAAGGTGATGTAAACAACGGTGAAGAAACACCGAGTAAAATAAATTACGGAGCTTTATGTACGTTATAAGTCAATAAACTATTATTAATATGGTTATATACTTCGCCAGGTTTTTCCTTCAATGTAAGTATGTACAGTTTAAGTCGAATGAATAAATAAAAGTTCTTTATTAATAGCGACGGAAAAAGTCAACCTCCTAAATACAATTTCATTTAACAATTACATAACCTTGAAGATATAATTGCAACATCAACTAAAAAGGTATTTAATTTCATTGAAATATACATAAACGATTATTTATTCTTTATATTGATACATTTTTACAACATTTACTTTCTGGATATTTAAGTCCATTTGAAATTTAATTCTTATTATATTATAAACAAGGCTTGAATACACCTGTTAAAGTTAAAGTATATTCGGATATTTCCATTTTCAAATTTAAGTTCGATATTAGGGTTTCGGTGAAACACGCGTATTATTTCAATAGTTAATTTTCGTATTAATATTAATTAATAGTTAAACTGTTGGTAGAGCCTCAGATTGTTACAACGTTGTCGATTCGAATCGTGATCGAAACAACAGTAGTATTGCATTGGTAAGTGGTGGATGTAATGTTTTAGGTTTAGCAGATCGCTAGCCGGTCTGCACAGTAATCTGTATAGTCAATTGCTTGGCCCGTACCTTAGAGTGAAGTGCAACGTACTGTAGTTTACTTACACCCAATTCGGTAAGTATACACAAAGTAGTACACGAAACTTGCAGTACAGTCAACTTTACTATAAATAAAGTTGACCTAATGCATTTCATGTAGTACTATTCCAACATAACCCTAATATTAGTATATATTATTTTGGGAATATTTTAGATACGATATTAATAAGAAATATTAATAGTTGACGGTAATCACCTTGTAATTTTTAATTAAGGAGGATTCATTATCGACATAAAAAATACCCTTTAAGTCGCAGGATATACAACGTGTCAAAAATCGGTTTTTACTAATTAAGTTATTCGTTTTTAACTGATGATATAGAGTACGGGGAATTAATCGTATTTGGTTTTTATTATAAGTTTTCGTAAAATAATGCGGATTTTTCAATCGACGCTATGGACTATTATAAAACAAAAGGATAATTAATTATGTTTTTACCCGAATTTGCAAGGTTTCGCTACCTGTTTACAAGGGAAAGGCAATAGCTTTACCCTTATATAGGAAAAGGCTCGATTAATACATTTATATTAAACTAAACGAAAATATATCTTTATCGAAAACATTATAAGAACCGTAAAACTTAATATGACTCAATTAACATTTAGTGTTAAAATATTAAATTACGAAGTTAATAAATAAGGATTAAATTCGCATAAGTTTCTTTTTCTGGCCTAATCATCGTTATTGTTTATTTTTAAACCAAAGGGGGTGATAACGGTTTTATATCGATTACTAGATACTATATATAAATTCTGAGTAAATTATTTTCTTTTATCTTTCATTGAATAAACCTTATATATATTATCGAAGTCGATGTAACTTACTGAATTCGATATTAGAACGGCTTTCTACTGTACCTGTATTATACCATGATAAGAAAGGTCAATAGACTTGTATATACTATTTGAATTTTCAAGTAATTAGTTACCACTTTTAAGCTAGCGTAAACCCTAACGAAGTTTTAGCGGCATATTTATTATATAATCACGGATATCTTGGATAGTTTTATTATCAGTTAACCAAATAACCTTCTAGTCTTGTTTTCCAATACTAAATAACATTTCTAATAAAAATTCGCGTGGTTTAGAAACACTTTTACGATACTAGATTCAACCTGAATTTTGAAATTATAACGTTATAGTTAAAAAAGTAAAATATTTTATCTGTATTACACCAGTTAATGTAAGAATTTAGACCGATCCCGAGAAAGCTCGCGTAATACGCGAATAAGAGTTTTAATGCATTATTTGGAAAATTCGAAGTATTTTAGGTTTTACTAGGTTTCATCGGAATTTTGTTGGTAATTTTTCCGATTTATTCGATGATTTTGTTCGATTTACGAAATAATAAATTCCTTAAACTTAAAAAAAATGAAGAGAAATGTACATTCTAAACGTTAATAAAAACTTTTATTACAGCTTTAATTTTGATATATAAGGATTTTAATCGGCTAATAATAGTGGAAACCAATTGTTCGGAGATAAATTTACAAAGATCCTTGTCGTAAAGGGACAAGAATAGTATTTTCAAGATAGTGGTATATTCTTTCGTATGTTTAACGGAAGCGAAACGTAATATATTATCCATAAATAGGAGAGTACCGCGGTGATATCCTATTTAAAAACCTATTTTTGAAAATTACATAAAGTCCGTACCCTGTTTATGATTTTGATAGATTACAAGGAATTAAAGAATTTTTTCCGCCACGTTTAATCTTGTAACTTTAGGTTCCACAAGTCGAATTTATTTTGCTTTTTAGTACCATTTACGTTACCGACCTGAAACCTAAGGGGCTCCTCCAAATATATCAACCCATAAATTATAAAATGAACCTAAAATCAAAGAATATTACACGCCAGTTTTTTAACCTATTTTTATTATCATATTGAATGGGGTAATAATACACTTCTATATTATAACAATATATACTATTATGGGATATAATACTATATTCATTAAGATATAGGCGTACTTATTACATTGCGATAATATATACCCCGAATTGGAGTCGAAGATCCCCGGAGTATCGGCGTTAACAAAATCGTTTCGGGACCAGCTCACATTAAACTCGCTAACTTCGATAACATCGAATCATTATATTGTTTTCGGATTGGATACTGTTACGCAATTATAGGATTCAAAAGTAATAAATAACCTATTATACGAATTCTACCTATAAATGGTTGCCGAAGGTGTTAAACGCCTTCTGGCTAATGTAGTATAATCTATATAAATTACGAATTGTAAAATCTACTTAACGGGTTCGTTATGTCACTATAATAGATTATAAATATCGAATTGGAACTATCAACATCGAAAATCTTTTAAGAAATTTGTAACTCGCATATTATAGGTTATCCATGTAAAAACGTTTTATTTCGAATCCGTTAATGATGGTTATGAAGATGGGAAAATCTTCAATGTTGAATACTTATGTTGAATATATATGTAATATAACGATACGAAATCTCATCGTACTATGCGATACTGCCTCCTTTAAATTCTTTCCATTTTAAATCGTTATGGGTGTCATATTTTCGGTAACCTTATAGTCAATTTACTCATTACCAACGACAGCTTTGAGTATTTTTTCATTTTTACGACCCGCCCATTTAAATTTTTCCAACTTGAGGTTATATGGTTTATAACCATCGAACTATATACAGAATATTTTCGAAATATATGGTAATAATTTTATGGATATCCGATTGTAATTATTAATGATCGTGGCCAAAATTAGTTAGGCGTATTTTGAATGACTTTCTGTTTTCAATGAAGGTTTAGTAAATTTTATCGACAACATACTACCTATAAACAGATAACTATATTGAATGAGTAAATCAGGAAGATAAAACATACTGACGAGTTATTATCGACATTTCGTGATATATTTAAATATTATATTTTCGCGTTTCTTAATTTGCATCAAATTTCCGGAAGCCGGCGGTCATCGGGTTTAATTTAATTGGCTCATTAAGAGGTACGAAATATCTCTTATCCTTGAAATAAACGGGGGTATAAAATCATAGACTTATTTGACAAAAGGAGCCCCTGTGTTTTTGATACATTTAAGCAAAAATACGGAGTTACATAAGGCGACAATAATATCTACTTAATAATAAATAAAAATAATGACTAATCTTCAACGACGTCTGGCAAAACGGTATGAGCTAAGCGATGAAGTGTAACTTAATTTACATAATATTAACATCAACCATTCGAATATAATTCCCGACTAATCATAAAATTAATACCAGGTTGTTCACGTGTTGAACCCGTTGAATATCATTTTAAATGTTTTTCTTTTTTCAAAATACATAATATTTTGTATAAATTCAGTTGAACATATGGTTACGGATCTTTTTTTTTCTAAATTTTATTCGATATTTACTTGAAATTAGTTTTCGTTATAAACGATACATGTGAAATGATATACGAGGAATTTAAAGTTTAGAATCTTTTTGTTACTAAAATGGGACGGGGCGGTATCCGTTACATATTAATTATGTAAGAGGGTTATGATACATCAAAGTAAAAGTTATTACAAAACACTACTATACGGCGGCCTAAAATTAATTTAGAGCGAAATAAATTGACTTCTGGTTTTATAATAACATGGTGTTTCGACAATAACGTTGAATACGTTTTAAGTAACTTGTTTTAAATCAATAGCCTTCACCTCGTTAATAGTATACCTTATCCGGATTTTTTGGACAAGTATCCAATCGCGAGGCGACTCTAATTACGATTTATTAAGTTTTACCTACTTATTTTTTTTTCATCAGGGTCTTTTTCAAAATGGCGCCGTTAACATTAAAATTTCTATTACGATTAGCCCCAAATATTAGGAAAATCCGGTAATAGCAAACGGCGTAAGGCGGGGCGAGTGTTTTATAACGTCAACGCAAGTAGTTAACAAAGTGTAGGTCGGGTATTAAGAGAAGCCGACGATAACTAGTAACATAAAACGGCATAAGTATTAGGTAAATCTTACAACAATAGATAACGCGAGGTAAAATGAGAAGAGAGATCTATTCAACAAAAAAAAAACTATAATATATTAGTGTATACCCAAAGAAGATGCCTGATTTGGATACGATCGTTCACGATCAAATTAATTCATTCGTTTCTAATCAATGTCTATTAATAGAATACATATAAATAAACTTTTTTCACGGTTAGGCTCTAGACCTCGTTTGTTAGGTTTTATAAGCTGTAACTTATATTGATTTTGACAAATATGCCTTATGAAGATATATTATTTTGACTACTCTTATTAAACCTAAGAAAGAGTATTCGACTATTACTAACAGGAATAGGGGTGAAGATGTTTCATATGAATATACGATTAGCTCAAAGATTTTATCACGATAAATAAGTTAAACGGTTTATAATGACGGAAAAGGTTTGAAAAATAATGGGTGAAAGAAAAATAGGACGAGGAAGTACAGTTTAAATATAATAATTTGTATTACTGGAATGATAAAGACGCCCTGAATTCGGAAAATACCATGAAACCGGATAAACTAATGAATTAATTTTGAGAATCCAGGAATAATAATGGGTTTATGCCTTAAGATATCCTTTTAGCGTGTACGGGTAGGATACAAAATGAAATTACGGTTTTCAAAAGTTACGATTAGTTACCATAATAGTATGTATAAGTTAGTCGAAATTATAAAAAGGTTTATCTCCTACACATATTATACGAAAGGATTAATTTATTGTTAGGTTTTTAATAAAATTGAATTTTAGGCTCATTTTGTTATACATTTTCCCTTCAACGCGATATCATGGAACGTGGTAAATGCGAATATGAATAACTGATACTTCAAACTCGAAAAAACGATGAATATCAATTATACAAGTATTTTTTACGTATAATAAAAGGAGTTTATCTTCGTTCTTTTTATCTCTCAATATAAAAAATAGTTTGTAATACAAGTGAGTTACAAGATATGGTAAGAGGTATGGTATTGAAATATAAATTGGCGGTATATTTTACCACGAGGCAAATTATCACTACTTATGCTGTCAATATTAATATAACTCAAGTTTAAATATCGATTAATATCATTTGTATCAATGAATAGAAATTGATAGAATATGAAGCGTTAACGGGTAAATAAAAGCTAAATGAGGAATCTAATAAAATATAGTTAAAAATGAAGTTACTGCCAAAAGCGCTATATGAATAGTTGGTATAACGGGGGATTGGTGAAGTATAGAAAAAGGGAGGGAGGTTTTATAAATTACGGTAAAGGTTATATTTATAAGTATAAGCGGACTAGAAAAGGTTAACGTTTTACATTATACGGTACGTTAAAAGTCGCGTTATACGACGCTAGTTCCCTGGGGTCAAACGGGCCAATACGTTATACTATACATTAAAAGGCGCATTATACGACAGCGGCGGCCCGGGGTCAAACCGGCCGATACGTTCTACGACAAGTTCAAAGAGAGCGTTATATGACGTCGGTAAATTAAAGTTAAACCAGCCGATACATTATACAGTAAATTGATGGACGCGTTATCAGACGTCAGTGGTTTAGGTTTTAACCAGCTTATACGTTATACAACATGTTAAAGGGGCGCGTTATACGACGCTGGAAGTTTAGGGTTAAACCGGCCGATACATTATAGGGTACGTTAAAAGGTGCGTTATAGGCTCGTTCTCGACTCTCGATCGGCCCGCGTATTAAATGGATTAGGTTGGCGCTTTAAGTTTAGCTAACATGTTACTACGACCCTTATAACATTTCATAAAAAAGGGGATATGATATAAATTCAAGCTATTAGCTACCAAGTTTATAGATCACGTAGCTATACACATAAAGAGATATACAGTAAACGGCCTAGGCGTGATATGTGTACAATACGTGCGAGGGCACGTAACGGGCTATACACTAACCATTCCCATAAGTCCTACACGAAGGACCACTGTAGCCACTTCTAGTCTTCCGCCTATACCTCAATAGTAAACTCCATTTGGAACCTACTTAGCTTACTATCATAGGTCGGACTATATTAATTACTGTCAATTGAGCTGTAAACGCACGCGGAATTTTCACCCTTGATAATCTTAACATAATATAAACGTATATGAAACTTACCGGGAATCTTTACCGGATTATATTATTAAAATCATCGAATGGACTAAAGGATAAGTTTTTTAATAGAACCATAATTCGATATAGTAACCCTTTTTACAAACTAACGTTCACATACATCCGTTAGGTATTGAAATACTAAAAGTACCTAAGCATTGTGCTACATATAAAGACGTTAAAGTTTTTAATATACTAATGGATTAAAAAGAGTAAAAACTTCATTATCTTTACTAAATGAACTAACGGTAATGATTTGACAGAAACCTTTGGTTGAAAACTATTACTAAACGTTTTATTGGTGATTTAGGTCTTTAAAAGCTCAAACCAATTGAAAAACTGGCTAACGGAATACATTGAGATTTGAACGATTCTTCAATCCGTATTGATGGTATTAACGATATCTATAATATTTACCTTGCTTTACGTCTATAAAGGAAAGTTGTAATCATGGCGAAGATCGATAAGACTGTTGAGATAAAACAATAACGGTACCTTAGGTAAAGGATTTAAGCGACTTATATCACTACGTTATATCAATCAGAGATATATTGTCATTTATTTATTACAATACTAGTTTCAAATCCAAATGATAAGGACATAAATGAGTTAAATAAACGTATTTAGTGATCAATGTGTAACTCGTATAAAGGTAGCAATGTTATAGCAGTGGATTGATCGACGGCGAAATTGATGCTTATACGGATAACTCGTTCGCAAATATTATTAAGTTTATTGTTGGAATAGTAGTAATTGCAGTGCAGTCGGTCAACTTTACTTACAGTAAAGTTGACCATACTGACTGCAAGTTCAGTGTATTGTTTTGTGTGGGCCTACTGTATTCGCTGCAAGTCAAGTCTAGTATGCGATCACTTCACACTAGGGAACGGATCAAGCAATTGGCTATACAAATTACTACGCAGACCGGCTAGCGATCTGCCAAACCAAAAACAATACATCCACCACTTAACCACTTAATACTACTGTTATTTAGACTAATCGAATCGATAATGTAATGATGTCTAAAGCTATACCAATACTAATCAGTGTTTATTGGGTTAAGCGTAAATAAGCTAAGTAAAATAAAAAGCCACTTTCCGGTACTTTCTTCGTCAACAACGGCGGCTAAGGTAAACGAAATATTTTTGCGAAGGGCTTTTACTATGGTATTAGTCTTTATGGCAGTAGGTAAAGAATATATGAAAGTTGCGATAGTCTTTACGATAGAGTGGAGGTAGCGACGGTATCGCTATTGAAAATACTAAGAAATCTTGATGGATCTCCTTTAAAGAAAAAAAATTAAGATCAATCGCTAAATGCTTTAAAACACAAGTTGGAAAACGGCTGAGTCAACACAACTACAGGTGCTAATACTACAAATACGACTAAGTCCTATAACCAAACAATAATTACCTTCGCCTTTACCTTTTACACTAAGAATTTGTCTAAATGCTACTTCTTCCCCTTGAATTTACTTTTTTTATCTCTTTTACACCAACTTAATGATTTAAAATCGTTGTTTTCAAACTAAATTACTGAAAAACACCAAATCACACTAAGAAAACCACGTCGCGCAACCTTACTCTAAGTCGTCAAGCATTCACACCACTAAACCAAGTTCACTCGACGCTAAACCAACGAGTTTAATACAAGCCAAAAACTCAAAATAGCACCTAATTGAAATCGCATAAATGCAATTAAAGACATTGGGCCACTCTTTTGAAAACATTACGATAAAAATCTTTAAAGATCAGGCATCGATAAAAACTTAACGGAGAAACACCTATTTAATTTTTTCAATGGCTATATTGTTGAACAATATGGGAGCGAAAACCTCAACCGTAATAACCGTGCCTTCCGCAAGTACCGTAAGCTTTCTTTGATGAATGAACTGTTAATATGTGAAAGAAAACTCAAAAGTATATTACGTCAAAGTAAAAAACTTGGCTAAGTCAACAAAAACACTTTTTAAACAAACAAAATTAAAAAAGAATGCCTTCCAAACTCATGCTCTGAGGGAAATTATATTAAGAAACCATGACAACCTTAGACGAATTTTAGGGAACCTCTTTTTTACGCCGAGCTAAGTTTAGCCTTTCTATATGCGAACGATAAAAAACCTCATAACCTGCTCAGAAACATAACACCTTTACGTAATAATTCGGAATATTTCCTAAATGGCGGCAAGGCGCGTAAAGCAGAAACAGCTAACGCAGCAAAAGGTATTCACGTTAGCGCTTTACACCAGTAAATTAAATGAAACCACCAAGTCCCTCAAATCCTTTAAGCCCTTATTACTGCCCAACCCTTTGATTAGAATCGCCACCCCCCTTAAGAAACTTCCCACAGTCGGTTTTCCTATACGCGCGAGCTTACTATAAACCTTACCACAGAACTTTACCCCTCGGGTTATGCGACTAGCAATTACCCTCAACACTGTGGATTGGAGGATTCAAGGCTTAAACCACAATGAAATACTAATGAAGACCAGGACCATTATCGCGACCTTGTCTCAAAACCTTTCAATATAGTTAACATGAACTATAAAGATTTTGACGGACTTCACTTAAATCTGAAATAATGTAGAAATTTATAACCGAAAGCCGTACAACCTTTTCGATATAAAGATAACAACTATTTTAAACATTTGAAAGTAAATAGAAGTTTCGCTTTCTAATTTTCACATAATATTTCCGAAATTCTAATAAGGCACGCCAAAAACTACTATCTAACCTTCATAACCCAAGAAACCACTTTTTTAAAAAATCTACGATAACATAAAAAACAACTTCGAATGCAATATTCACCTTATGTAATACTATATAGATTAGGCCACTACGAGGTAAACCACGTTAATAGTACGGGGGAAAAAGAATAAAACACTAATGGATATACTAAACCAAATTCTGAACAAACTTATATTATACCAGCAAGCAATGGAAAAAGTCTATACTGGGGAAACCATACTTCGCAAACAAGTATAGACAGTCGTTACGGGAGTTAACGAATTTGAATACGTACTATAACATTTAGATGCCAACTACAAATGTTTTTTTCGACCAGTTATGCTCCTCTTTTACAATAGTAATAACGCGTATACCAAAATCGTTTAATATATACACCTTAGATAACAACCTCCGCGATATAAATTCAAAAACCTTGGGGTAGTTCGTTACGTCAACCGAAAATACGGTTATAAGCGCCTTAAACGCCCAAAATAATGTTGAAAAACCTTGAACTAAAGGCAATAACCACGTTGGCCCTAATAATGGCAACCCTTGAGCGAAACTATTAACCGTTAGAACTATCGTCGTAATAATAATAAGAAATGTTGAATTTGTAGCAAGTCTCGTTACTAGTTCACTCGTTACCCACTAGCTAAACGATACAAACAATAGGTGATATACTTCTCCCAATACCACATTTCCTTTGAGAAAAACTATTTTGACTGTATTCCCATCTTTAAGAATGAGGAGGATTTTACCGATTACAATGAGCTCAAACAAATTACGTAACATAATGATATTGCTATCTATATGGCCTAGTAACTAGTTGACTACGTCTTCTTATACTGCTTAAGCGGCGAAAACCCTACCTTTATCCTAATTAAACCCATAACCCCTTACATACTTTTAACATTTGCAATAGTTATGCGGAAAACACGTTTTAAGCGATTGTATCAAACACAGGAGCAGTAAGGTACTCAACAGGAAGCTATTCACAATATATGACATTACAAAGAGAAAGTACTCCAGCCACTAAAATCAATCGTCAAAATACTGGCAGAGCCAAAATTAGCTTCGGCCTGGGCAAGCAGCTATTGTAACTAAGGACAACAGTACTTTAAAGTATTATTAGACTGATTACACTTCACATTTTCAAAAACCCTACCCCTTTCATTTTTTACTCAAAGAAATTAAGACCCTTAGCATCAATGTTAATATTAAGGCCGATAAATTAGTTAAAAATAGTCAAAGGTTTCTCATACCTCCTGGTAGGGGCACCTATAATATCATTTTCAAGGTCCAAAAGCAACAGCATCAAACCTAACGAAATCAGAAATACGTCAACTACACTAGATATTTAACCATTCAACTATTAATTGGCTATAAAATATCCTAGAGTCCGCAACGCATAAAAATATAGAAATTCTGTCCTAAAAGCCATCAAAGAACACTATAATCACTGTAAAACGCATACAAAAGCTCCCATAAATTTAAATTTACATCAAAAGACGACAAAAACTTGAACTACGACGTTTTGTGTGATATATTTTACTTGAACCACAGGATTACTTTTCACGTTATTTACTCCGCAACCTTTTTTTATGCAACTCAATCTCAAAGTCTTCATTAAAATAAGATACTTGGGAAACGCTAAAAAAATTACTATAAATTAACACATATTTAGGCCCACCTAACGTCATCGTCCACAATATTAATACGAATGTTACAGCGGCAAAATTTAAAAAAGATACCAAAAAAAAAAAAAAAAAAAAAAACGGGATTAAATACAAATAATTGCGTGTAAATGCCTAATAAAGCATTGACAAGATTATAAGAGCACATACATTACTTCGTAGAATATACAATATACTAAAGTTCAAGAAAAAATTCTTTACGAACTAAGAGATACACCTCTTGGTAGCGGTAAATGGCAAAAAGGATACTTTAAGTAATAACAGCTTAATACCAACGCTAAGAATCTTTGAAACGAGCCTAAGTCTGACGAGTAAATATTCACCAATGAAAAAATACTCAAAAGCAAGCTTCAACATAGGGTAAAGTACTAAAGAAACTACGAAAGAAATTGATACGCCGCTAAATTAACGACGCCTTTAACACTAGAAACGATAATACGATAATCGACGTAATTTCTCTACCTTTATAAAGTTAAGTCCCTGTAAAACAGGAGCCAAACAATTAAAAGGCTTCATACAAAACCTTAATTATTGCCAACTCTAAAGTAATTATTAAAATTACTAATGGCTCCGTAATATTTTATACTATACAATTTAAGCCCTATACCATAGCGACTAATGATAAATAATTTCAAAACAAACGAATGTATCAACACTATCCTCTTACAACTGTCATTAACAAGCCGATGAAACGCCGCTGGCGCGGACGACCCCCGGAAAAAAAATATTAAAAGGGAAAAATTCATACTAAGTCGCATCTAAAACACTGCTTGGGTAATCAAAAAAGAAAATGACAACGAAGACTTAATGCTAAAGCTTCGGGTACAAATCATTATTAAAAACTCTGGCAAACCCTTTAAAAAAAGTAATAAAGTTGAGATTAATGGCCTTTGAATTATAAAAGTTATATAATTCGTTCTTAAAATCGACTTCAACTTTGAAGACCAAAATATCAATATCTTCAAATCAAATATTATATACAAGGTTAAGGCGAAACCACGGAGCAGCCTTACGAAAGTTCATGCTTAATCAATAAAGGTTACAGTGATAAAATCAAAAGCTAAATCTTTACGCAATTGATAACGATTTAAAAATTCAACTAAAACTTAGTAGCCTCTTCGATATTAAGTTTTTAAAACCAAGCTAACAGCAAAGTTATACTTACTAGCCGAAATATAACTTAAATATACACGCAATTAGCAACCGATTTATAGAGGATTATTTTTAATAAAGTTGCCATAGAAACTACGTGCTACCTACCCTCTAAGGATAGTAATACGATATATTAAGCCATTGTACGAACTAGTTAAACTAGGGGTAAATTATAGTTTTAGTTCTTAATTGTTTTTCAAGTCACAATTACTCATAAAGTCTCTAATATACGATTCACACTTATTAGTAACGTAAAAATAAACTAGAGCATTATAAATATACAAACTAACAATACTTTCTTCATTGAAACGGCTGGCTCTATGGTACTGAAATAGCAAACAATTAAGGACACCAAGTTCTGATATTGCAAACCGGTTATAAAGTCAGTGGAAGGCAACCAACTTGACTTTAATAGATCTTTAATCTGCATACCTAGTATTAATATTACCTTTAATTTTCGCCAAAAGCGGTAAGGTGATAATTTAACCACAATCGACAAAACCAACGTAACTAAGGCTTAACTATACTTGAAATAACGTACCTGTAGGAATTACATCGCTATCTTATACCAACTGAGAGTCTCATACAATCGATTCGTTATGGAAGAAGCACAGAATCCAACAAATGAAGACTTTAACCAGTTGAATAAAAGGCTTAAGTAACAGATGCGAAATTTGGACCGAGGAATTGATATAATGTTGATTAACTTGTCGAAGGCTATGTTAATAATCTTTATGAATAGATTCTTTATAAAAAACACCAACTCGTCTTTACAACTCGACTTCCTAACAACTCGAGTTAATAAAGACAGGCGAGAAAACAATTTAACATCATCAGCAACATAATCCACTAAAACTTTTTTAAATTCAAAAAGATTATATGAAACTTGTTGATATTAAACTTTTACAGGATAATGAATGGCTTTAATGAAAATATAATATCATGGAAAAACCTTAGTTTTATTATGAAGGAATTTAAAATTACTCTTATCCCAGTGGTAATCTATACCAACTCGAGAAGTCTGTTCGAATACCTTTCAAATCTCGAAATTATCAGTGAAAAACGCCTGACAATCGACGTAATAAAGCTCCACGAGACTTATCAAGGCAGGGAAATCGAATCGTTCCGATGGATCGACGGGAAATATAACCCTGTTAATGTTATAACGAAGGCGTTGCCGAACAACGCTTTTAAAAAAATTGTAAACAGTAACAGGTTAGCCATACGTATCGAGGGCTATGTTGATAGGCCACTTAACGAATTCAAGTTATGTGCTAGCAGATAGGGGTACACTAGAAAACTAGAAAACTTCTAAAGAACTAACGTTTACGAACTCTATAATTGTTATGGCCAAATTGGAAGTTTACATAATCCTGTAGGGGAAACACCTTTTATAGGAATCGATAAAATTATATTTCGGAGCCGTAGGTCAATTCAATGAAAATAGGGACCATTTGGGTACAAATGAGTTTAGTTTCATATAAAAGTCAACTAGAATTAACAAGATTCTGGCCAGATAACGAGGACGTAATTCAGTGGTGACTGGAAAAGATTGGTTAACCACACTATCATATACGCACAAAATTAAAAACGAATAGTATTAGAATGATAGTAACTGCGATAGAGTAGGTCATCTTTACTTAAAGTAAAATGGACTATACTAACTGCAAATTAAGTGTATTATTTTATATAGGCCTACTGTATTGACTGCAAGTCAAGTATAGTATGCGCCCACTTCAAATTAGGTTACGGGCCAAGCAATTTGCCATAAAAATTACTACGCAGAACGGCTAGCAGTCTGCAAAATCTAAAACAATAGATCCACCACTTGACCATGTAATACTACTGTTATTTGGATGAATCGAGTCGACAACGTTGCAACTTCTAAAGCCCTACCAACACATATATAATATATCGGATAAGTTGAAATTATAGTTCATAAGAATGAGTTTAATAGGCAATTTATAATTACCGGAAACCTCATATACTGGATAACCATCAAATATCAGCGTGTAATACCAGGAGTATTAACATTGAATGTTTACAGTATAATAATTTCATTTGACATCTGTATGATAACAAATAGTAGGTGAAAGATGATGATTCAACAATTAAGATTGCCTGGGATACCTGCAATTTCATATACTAATTTTGTTGAAGTTACTATATAAGATAATATTGTATAGGCTTATAATTTCAGGAATACGCAAGTAACTAGAATCTACCCACAGAACCTTTTGACATATAGTCAAGATAATCCTTGTAAATCTCGATAATCACGATCGAGACCCAATACTGGTAAGTAATAGTGCCCCATACTAGTAAATATTGGTATATAGCTGGCATCTTCATCTCAATCCTTCCATACTTTGAAGTATACTATTTCTTAGTCCTGTAACTAGTATTCTCACTAGTTTTTTAGTGGAAATCTTCATTTCCAGAGTATTTTTTTTATATTTGCTGTTGAGTCGTATGGAGCACTATCTGGTCCTATTATTAAATACAGAGTGTACCTGGTGTATTTCAACATACCCTCATAAAATATAATATCCATTTAGAAAAAAAAAAAAAAGAATCGGAAGGAAAAATATTAAAACAAAAACAGTAAAGTGAAAGTTGAAGGATTCGTAGTGTAAAATGATAGGTTAATAGATGCAAAGAGTATGAAAACTTATGCAATCCGATTTATAACGATAACCTTTCACAATAGTGTTTTGTAAATACTTTTAAATTTCATAACAATAACTACTTTATCATATCATACACATCATATCACGACATAAATTCAAGCACTAAAGTTTAACAACCATCAATTATTAACTTTGTTCAACCTTATTCAATTAAATGAATTTAAACTTTTGCATTTTTAACTCGTATTTTACTTTCAGCAATCATTTAATGAAACCATGAACCAGTTATATATTAAAGAAACCAACTTGATTGAAATAATATCACTCTTTACATTATCCCTATCAATGTGTTGTTTCAAGGGATTATAATATATATGTTAGTAATACACAATGTTTCTAAACAATGTGATAACATCTTCATTATTACAATGAAAAATAATGATAATATGTATAAAAAGCTCTATAAACAGATTCCCATATCTATAAAGAACGTTAAGTGAAACTTATAATAGCTATAGACTCAAAGTTCACGAAAAAAATATGTATTTTTGACTTTTGTTTGGAAACCCAGTTGACCGTATTGTTAACAATCTCAACTATGTATCTATAAGTCGACTTTCTCATAACCTTCTATCTTTCTCAGTAGAAATCACACCAGTCGTTAATTTGAAGTCTGTTGGAATCTTTATAAATCTTTGTGTTTAAGTTTGTATCGTTTTTGTGCGGTATTGTTTCAAGTGTCTTGTCTTGAACTTATAATCCACAGTTTGCATACTATCTCAAGTAATTCGAAGTATAACTAACAAATGTGATGTTTTTTTTTTTTCGCAAGGTATTACGTCTGAAACATGAGAATGTTAAGACAAGAAAAGTAGTATGCGGCCTAATTTGACATATTACATAACCAAAAGCCCCAACATCAAACTCGTACTTTTTAATTTATAATATATCAGCCTGTTTTTCTAAAGTTATGGAGTAGAGAAATGATTCATTTGTAATTTTGATATAGGCTAGACGTTGGCCTAGTTCCTCTATTCTAGATTCCAATAAATTTTAGATATATATGTCTTAAGCTAAAACGATAATTTTCTTATTACTATTCCTTAAAAACCGTACCCCTATGAAATGAATATCTTATCCAAGGTCTTAATACTTAAAGTGCTTTCCTATCTCCATTTAGAAGGCTTGAATAGCTTTTTGATTAAATTTCATTCCGGGGAACACGTTAAAGAAAGTGTAGATAGTAAGTTAATAACGATAGCTAATGTATACCGCGTTGTCCAAAGTCAACCTTTTGAACCTAAGAGAACCAAAAACTTTTTTTAATCTTTTTAAACATTGTATTAATGTTTTTTTAAGCCCTTTTAGGGCGGCGAGATGATGAAAAACTTTGTTAACTATAAGCTTAAAAGCCACATCATTTTCTTTAAAATACTCTAAGAAAAAATTCTTAACAGTATTTGTGATTTCCATCACTACTAATTCTTCAAGTTTTCTGTTAAGGTAATGATAAATTGATATCGATTTAATAAATATCCCAGCACTCAAGGGTAACGAGCGTGACGAGGATTCTCTATATACAAGATTTTATAGTAATATAAAACGTTTCAGTGTAATCAATACTATGTCACTACTTGAATCCTCATATAAAAATCCTGACTTTTTTCCTATTTATCTAATTATTAACATAATTCCTAATTTTGATAACTTTTTAAGGTTAGGGTATAGCAGTTACTGTCTCTTTCAGTAGCTTCAAAGACATTAAGAGTCATTGAACTTGGTATTTCACTATACAAGGTATTTTTCCAATGGTCATCATCTAGGAACTCCAATGTTTCTGTCAGTTATTTCTTATGTTTGATAACTAAATTCATAAACTAAACAATATAGTCATTAATAACAGAATTTGATAGCAAGTTTTTTTTTCATTGCTACTTAACGAATACTTATTTCTGGTTCGAATTTTGGTATAGGCGTTGAAATATTACAAAAAACACTTAACTCGATGGTTTTGGTATTTTTTTCTCATATAACTAGAGATTTTCGACGTTCTATAATAGTTATTAAAAGATAGGCATACTATATATACTAACAGTTTGCCCAGTCGAGTTTTCTAGTAGGTTGGGTAAGTAGACCGTTAATATATTTCATGGATTGGTTATATCAAAAAATATTATAAAAATGATTCCCTTTTTTTCTATTTCATCAGGTTTTTTTCCTTCACTCTTTTTACTCAGGTTATATGAACCATAACAGTAAAGTCGAAACAAAAGGCAGACTTAATATTGGGTTGATAGTTTCTATATCCTTTCAATTTAAAGTAAAGACCCTTATAAAGAGTAATTTGCTAGTTTCCGCTCTTATTGTTAACCGTCAACTATTCTGCGATAATAATTGCTTGTAATGGGTAAAGCTACAAATAATATAGTACTTTTCCGGCTATGATTCGGGTTTTTATCCCTTCTAAAATTACTGTATAATAGCGTTTACAGATTACAGTATCCCTAGGCGTCTATGGAGAACTTTTGTAAAACTTATAAGAAGCGTAAATAAGGTCGAAATATTGCTTTTCTTGTTTTTTTTTAAGCCAATCCAGTAATGAAAGTAAGTTTTCTATCAACTTTAGGTTAGTATCACCGAATTTGATATACTAAAAAAAATAATTAAAGTACATTGAAGAGATAATAGAGCGACAACTCTTTGAAATTTGTATAATAGTATGATCGTTTATTATCGTAGCAATTATTTACTTGGTTAGTAAGTTAATAAAAAACAAGTTTTGAACTTTAGTGTCTAAGTTGTGAAACTTTAAAAAGTTTATCAAATTCATAATAAACTTAATATAGTAAAGAAAACTGGAGAAGGTTAAAGTTTTATAACCTTTATCAAATTTGATTAATATTTGTACCGTTTTTTGTCATATAGGTGAAATAATACCCCCCCCCCCCCTCTATTCGTCACCTGTAATAGTTGTTACTTTATATGTCGAGCTGAGAAAACCATTTCTAGTCCTTGAATATATAGTAAGATAAGCCCAAATTAGCTTTTACAGTATCAATCTTTCATTTTATTCCACCCTGTTTTTGAAAATAGTGGGTAGCGTATTTTGATGGATGATAGTGCCGGTGTTGCGGCCGTGCGGCGTCAACTTCGCTGACGAGTTTGCTTACAAAGCCGATTACTCGGCCAGGTCGCCGTATAGACTACGCCGGCACTCAAAGCCAAGGACAAGTGAGGACTTGCTTGCAGCACAGCTTTGTTAGCAGAGGTCGCGGTATCGCCTCAACTTTACAGTATATTCCAACCATTCCATGCGGGAAGCTAGTTCAATATCGACAATCAAAAGACAGACCACACTTGTTGACCAGGTCTACATCTGAACGACGCAGGTCCACATTCCTCATCCGCCGCCAAAAAAAACCGTATTCTTTGCGAAGCTTCACACACGGTGTACCGGAAAAATGACGCGTTGTCACCCAACTCGCGCTCGGCTTCCCTCTCGGCCTCGGTGTACTCACTCGGCGGCTTGTGCATCCGGTCCCGCTGGGCGTTCTCGCGGCGCAGGTAGATGGTCATGAAGATGCTCAGCGCCATCGCCATCGCCTGGAAGCCGAGCAGCGTCCCGTGGCCGGGGCGGTACGTCGGGCGGTCCTTGCCCTGGTAGAGGTACGCCGAGACCATGCCGCCCAGGTTGCCGAAAGCGACGTGCATGGCGATGCCGATGCCGCGCTTGAGCGAGCCGCCGATGTTGTTTCCGTTCCACGCGACGCCCTGCGGCACGTTCGGGTAGATGCCGCTCGCGAGGAAGAAGCAGCCGGCGTACCGGACCGCGTTGTTGGTGGTGGCGATGAGCATCATGAGGCCGACGATGCTGGCAGCAAGACAGCGTTCAGCCGGATGGTTTCGTCTCTGTCCTCTGTCGGAGCAGCGGGGCGTGCTTGTTGGCATGGGTCACCTACGCCAGGCACATGAAGCCGATCATGAAGAGTCCTCGCTGCTTCACCCTGTCCGCAGCATAGCCAGCGCCGATGCAGAGGAAGCAAGCAACGATGTAGGGTGGCACCGTCAACAGGTTGGCCGTTGTGTTGACGTAGCCCAGGCCAGCGACGATAGTCGGCACGAATAAGGCGTAGGAGTACAGGCTAGTGAACACGCCGATGGAAATGAACATGTGCACCCAGATCTTCCAGTCCTTGATGGCATCCCGGAAGTACTTCATGTTGAACTCGTCAGCAAGTGAGGAGCGGTCCCTCTTTAGGCGGGCTATGATCTCTTTTCGCTCGACATCAGACAGGAATTTGGCGGTATCGGGGTAGTCGTGCATCGCCCAAAACGCCCAGATGGCTGAAAGCAGGTCAGTCAGAACAGAACCCCCTTGCGCCGGGCTGGACGGGGCACGAACCGACGAAGAATGTGAGCATGCCCTCGAGGATGAATAGCCACTGCCATCCGGCGAGACCGCCAACGCCGCGCATCGAGAGGATCCCGCGTGCTAGCAGACCACCAAAGGCGCCTGCTGCTGTTGCAGCGGAGAAGAAGATGGACATCCTCAGTCCACACTCGTGGCGGCGATACCACATCGTGATACTGGGCGGGTCCTCAGGTTAGCATGGCCTTCACGTGTGTGCCAGTCGTCCAGTGCAACAAACTAGTAATTGACTCCGGGGAAAAGCCCTCCTTCGGCCACGCCGAGGAACACCCTCGCCACGATCAAACCCGGATAATCTTTCGCGATGCCCATCAAAGTCGTGCAAAGACCCCTTTTCACCATTAGCTAGTTACAGCGAGCCTAGGCTCATGGGCAGCAGCAAAGACGTACCAAGGCACCATGATAGCTGGGATCCAGACACTTGGTCGAAGCCGCTTCATCGCCATGTTGCTGGGGACTTCAGCCGCGACGTAGAACGGGAAGAAGACGGCCAGGGCGTGGTTGTACTGCAGGCCCCTCATGCCCAGATCCGCCTCGAGCGTGTCCAGGCGAGCATTTCCGATGTTGGTGCGGTCGAGGAAGGATAGAAGATACAGGAGAGCAAGGAATGGTATCAGGCGCCAGTCAATCTTGCGGAGGAGCTTTTTGGTCGCGAACTCGTCCCACTCTTGGCCGTTCTCCAACGAGCTGGTTTCTATCAGGTGGGGAGGGTCGTGGGCCTGCTTTTCGGCATGTTTCTCCTCAAGGCTGGTGTTGGAAGGCTCTGTCTCCCTTAGCTGTATCCGCGACGCCATGTTGTTTGAGGTTACTGTACGTTCTCGGGGCTTGAATATAGGTGTACACAACAACAAGCGCAGCAGCAAGTAGCTTGTGGTAATACATCATCAACCATTGAGTGCATATTAGGGAGGGGCCTGGCTTTTTAAACTTCCTCGGACTTCACACAAGCTTCTTGAATCCCATCTTGCTGACACGAACCCTTCCGCGTCTGGGCAGACCATTGGTCGAATCGACTCTCCTATCGAAGGTATCAGCGTCTTGTTATCCAGCCATGAAAGCGAGTATTGGCTACTGGGCCAAGACAAACATAGCATATCTTTCAAGAATACGTCCCATTCGCCCGGATCCAGAACTCAATTCACTCACTCTGCCTCTATGCAGATGCGGACCATCACAAGTCCCGAGCACACGTGCGTGAAGCTCAGAAGACACCTGAGCTCCGACTCAGAGGCAGGTTGCCTCTTGGCTTTACCGCAGTGTCGGGCAGTATTCCAAACACAAGACTAGTCTCACCCTCCTAAGCATGCCATGGCCAGAACGCAGGTGTCAAATGGAGCCGGAGCCAGCGCTCTATAGGTACAGTAGCCTATAGGTACCAAACTCAGTTCAGTTCGTGCGTCCAAATTAGATGTGTGGAACCAGCCCCAGCGGACGACATGAGCTTAAGCTCTGCCAGCGGAGGCGCCATACATCCGTTATTGACATTGGTTGGCAAGAGACCTTCAGCATTAGCAGCTACATAGCTTGTGCTTCCGTGGCACAACATAACGCGGTGGTCCGGTTGTCATCGGCCGGACAAGGAACTGCGCTTCATACCTCTTCCAAGGTTTCTCCTTTCCTAGCACCATCTGCAAGGATTGACTTTGCACAGGTATTGCAATCGAGGCTTGATTTCTACCACTAGAGACTTCACCCTGGTAGGTATTCAGTCGTAGCTATGATGTCGATTCGAGTCCAAGTCGAAGTAACAATAGTATAGCGTTGAGTGAAGATGGATGATTGACTGCGGGAGCCGCTAGCCGGCTCCCACCTAAATTCCTATGTGACGGCGCTGGAACGTACCGCTTGTAGGAGTGGACACTCATTTCCGTTTACACGAGTCAATAACATTGACAACCCAATTGACTGCCGGATTATTTTCATGCCAGTGCAGTTGACAAGAAAGTCAACTACACTTCATATGCAATAGTCACCATGGTTATATTCTTGTTGTGGTGACTATTGTCAATGCGTTGGCTACTGTAATGTCAATTGTCGGTCGTGTGTTGCTTGCATGCCAATAGTGAAGTGTCCTTTATACAATGGGTACGGACCAACTATCACGGGCCAATAATTAGTACGGTTGATGTATGTGCAACTGTCTATAAAGGAGGGAAAAGTGAAGACTAGAGAGTGTGACCGGCGAAGTCTGCACTAGTAGCAGTGGGCAAATTAGCATGGGGTTGGACCCGTGATAATACCCCGGCGCAAGATCGCATTTCGTTTTGAAACGACGTAAAATAGGTTGTAATCTTTGAATTGCCTCACTTATAAACACTTTCTAATCCCAAAAACAAAAAGCCGAGACTTTTGAAAAACGTGTTAGACCGTGGATTGTACATACAATTATATGAGGAAAACTGTCGAAATGACCAATTGAATTGCTAAATTACTATACCATTTAAGCCTTTCGTATATAATATAACAAATTTACGAATTTAAAATCTATTGTCTCTAATTTATTGATATCAGCTAAGAAACCGGGTTCGATCTCTATATAAGAAAAGTGAAGCTGGTAAAATTATTATATTGAGTAGTAAGAACAAAACGCATATGTTTTTGAGTTCTAGCTTTTTTTTACGCTAGTTATAGCTTGCTTTCCTTGTGCAAATCTCATAAACAGGCAAAACAGTGAATTCCGATTACAAATAAGGTTGAAAATGTTTTTGGTTGAGCTTTCAGGATATGTATTAAGGTTAATCGGATGTGTTGGTAGGCCTTTATCGTTGCAACGTAGTCGATTCGAATCACTGTGGTCAAAGTAACTGGTGCTGCGTTGATATTATTGATTGATGTCTGTAAGTTCTAAGTTTGGCAGACCGCTAGCCGGTCTGCGCACTAATTTGTATGGCCAAACGCTTTGGCCTGTGCCCCACTTTGAAGTGGGCACCTACTGTACTACACTTGTAGTGCAGTGTATTCCAATCCCATAAACTGTAGTCAATTTGCAGTACGTACAATCAACTTTACTACAAGTAAAGTTGACTTGACTGTACTGCACTTGACTGCTATTCCAAAAAGATCTCTGATTAAGGTGTTGAGTTATTAATATCGTTGGAAACTAGTTTAGCTAGTTGGGTTTATCAAGGTAGACAACGTAAAAGCGCTGAAAAACATTGTTGTGATCTTTTAACTACTTAATATACGAGTAAATTCTGATTCAACGATAATTTTGAGCTGATTACCTCTTTAATAACTAAACAGAAACTAATTTGGTGGTATATGTAGGTGAATACAAAGGTATAAAGGATTATCTTAACGTTTACCTTTACGAATTTACCACCAGAGAAAAAAACTTTAAAGGCGATAATACCTAAATGATAAACTAGAGTAAAAGAACCGCCTAACGTATTTTTATAGGATTATAGGACGCCTCCATTTCATAATATAGGTCTAAATTACGAAGAAAAACGTGTTGAACATTGATATCACGTCGTAATTTATATTTTTAGATAGATAAGGTAACTTGTTTCATGGTATTATACCTAATACTGACGCAATCGACATTTTAACGACCGAAAAACGACAATTTAACGCGTTCGCAGCGAAATTCACGAAATTTTAGTTCGACTATATAGGATAACATCGAACGGATATATTCGGTAAAGATAAAGCGTCATCGGTTGAAACGATCGTTATAAATATGCAATTAGGACAGGTTAAGTTCTACGTAATATATTTTAAAAATCTATCTTTATGGGCTTATATAAATAAGTTTAGAATCGAGTTCCTAAATATAGTTGACTAATATATCCGCGTTATGGATAGCGTATCCAAATAGTTTTAGCTTAAATTCAGCTACTCGTCGTTTTTTCCCAAAACACGTATAATTAAAGATATTCACTTAAAATAGTCAAAATTGCGGTTGTTATACCGTCGATTCGGATACCAAATTTAAAAACGCGTTTTGTGGTTGTTTTACGCCATAAATTACACGTATATAGGTAAATTAACGTTCAAAGTTATCGAAAAGTTTCGTTATAAATACTAATTATACTTACAAGATTTACAGCGATTTAAATTCCGCCTTTAAAACGATTTTAATTTCACTCACAAGGTAATTGTCCATATAATATACCTTAACAACCAGTTAATATTATATGTCGTTGACAAAATAATGTTATTCCAGGTTACGAAGTTTATATGGAACTTTTCTGTTATAAGTTATTGGGATACTATGGTTAACTGTTAGTTCAACGTTTATTTAGTACCTTTGGATTACATGAATTACAACGCTGTCACGGCCTTCAATTTTATTAAGTGGCGTACCAAAGTTAGGATCACTTGTAATCAATAGAAATAAATACCGGTCAAAGTACCATAGGGTATTGAAAAATGTAAATGTTATTATAAACCGTTGAAAAAGGTGTATACAATGGTATCTAAAGGACTAAATAGTACTATTTTAAGGAATTCATTTTATAAATAGCGGTTAGTACCGTTAATTACTCTTTCGACCCGAATAGGTTAATTTTCACTGTTTTTATTCCTAGTATTTTTCCAAGGATTTACATATACTTTATATTATTTTTAACTATGGTGTAAAAAGCGGATGCTATGGCGAAAGCTATGGTAGCTTTGCGTTTTTTTTCGGGTTAAAAATATTTTTCCAAAGCGTTAGCTATAAGGAACCGCTTACGCGAAACCAACGTTTTAGATTTACTATTATAGTTTAATATCCTAATTTGGAGAACTAAGAACGTATATTTTAGCCTTAAGAAGATTAATGGATTCAACATCTATAATGTGTTTGTTAATTTGCTAAATGGTATAGGTTCATTCCGTTGGATAATGTTAAGAAAGTATAAAAAGAAAAAACAACAAAAAAGCGACACAAAACCGCAATTCGACTAGTGGTATCGGCGGAACTACTTTTACAATAACAGATATAAGTCGCCCTTATATTTAGTACATCCTCCGGATCGTACTTTCGAACCGTTACTATTATAGAAAAACGGCCTGCCTGTATTGATATTACCAATACCTTATCTCCAAAGCTACCTATTTGGTTCGAAAAATAAAAAACATCTAATAACTTTATCGTAAATTTCTTAATTATTGAAAAGGAAATAGCAAACAGTAAGCTTCATTTAAATCTTTGTCGAGAAAGTATCATTGCTATTTTAAACGCTTTATTAGAATATTTAACCTAAAGAGAAAAATCTGCCTCGATCGAATAAACCGTTTTTCATTTTGAAAGGTTCAATCTAACAATTTCCGGCGTTTATAAAATTCCCTATTCGTTTCGTATCTGATGTTAAAAATATGATCAGAAAGTTATATAAGAAAACTCACCTTATTATAAAGGGGTATTACAATGACGGTAAAAAGAATATTATAATCTAGTCGTCTACTTTATAACGGGTGAGCTTCCGTTTAATTTTAACGTTCGTAATCCATTTTAATACCCCTTAAAACCTTTATATTATATTTAGTAACATGACCTAAACTTATTCATAATTATAGGAACAGCTTAAACAGTGTGTTTACTCCGATATACCTATGGATTTCAGGAAGAAATATTTACCTGAAACGATTTTACGTATTATAAAACCGATTGAAATTTTGGGTGGGGCTAGTATATACTAGTATAACACTTGTTAAAATTATTATAGAACGCGGTTTGAAATCGCTAGCTCAACCTTAGATATGAACTTATTGGTTTGAATAACCTGTTTTCAAGGCTTTGTACTAACAGGTATATAAATGGATAACATATGGTACGGGACAAGCATTTGGCCATACAAATCACAATGCAAACCGGCTAGTGGTCTGCCAAACCTAGAACAATACAATACTACAGTTACTTCGACCACGATTCGAATCGATAACGTTACAACAATCTAAGGCTCTATGAACACTAATTAGTTCTAATTGGATTAAACATAGATTAGCTAAGTAAAAAAAAGGGCTACTTTCCAGCTACATTTTATCGCTTTGGCGGCTAGGGTAAAGGAAATGATTTTTGCGAAAGACCTTTGCTAGTACTAGTCTAGTCCACAACAGCAGGAAAAAAAAAGACAACTTTTTGGGTTATGTTAGTCCACAACGGTAATTTGAATGTAAGCGATGGTATCGTTATTCAAACCACTATGAAATCTTTACTATATCTTATTTTGAAGACGTTAAGATTAATTGTTTAAAGTCTTCAAGTTTGGTATGTTGGCAAACGGCTAAGTCCATAATACTGCAGGTGTTACTACTGTAATAAAAACAAATAATTCCCTACATTAAACAACCTCCAATAACAAACTATATTTGACCTTACCCTTTACACTCAACCTTTGCCCTTACTTCACTATTTTTCCTTCCCCACGTCAATTAAATCGTTAAGATCGCTGTTTTGAGCGAAGATACTGAGAATCATTAAGTCGCGCCAAAAAAATCCACATAGTGCGACTCTACGCCAAGTCTCCAAATTTCCACGCGACTTTACGCTAAAACACCAAATTCCAATGCCCAAAATCACCAGGTCTCTTGCTCTATATACCACTAAGTCCTATATATGCCAAAAAGTCAATATATCCACCGTTAGCGATCACTTTAAAGCTATTACCGACCTCATAAAGAAAGAGGCAGTTGAAGCCTTGGAAACTACCTTTATTAGGTATTACAACAAAGATCTTTGGATACTAGATATCAATAAAAACTTGACGAAAAAACACCTTACCAACTTCGTTGGATAATTTATCGTTAAGTATAACAATAATTAATATTGTAATTGTACTTTTCACGAATATCGTAACTTCTTTAACGATTTGATTATTGATATATGAAAGGCAATTTAAAAAGACTTTAAGTTGAAGCTTAATTCCGAATTAAAAGAACGAGTGATTTACGTTTTATTACATGGTACTATAAAGCTGGAATAAGCCCTTTTCAACCTGGCCTAACTTCAAAACCGCCTTTTAACCACACGACTTAAAAGAAAGTGTGTTAAAAACCACTAAAGCCCATATACACGATCTAGGGGACCACCCCTTTACCCTTAACTAAGTTAAGCTTTTTTACGCGCCGGCGATAAGGAAATTGTTGAACTATTCGGCAGTTTAACACCTCTACGTGATAACACGGAGTACTCCCTTAGCGGTGACAGAGTTCGTAAAGCAGGGGCCATCAATACAGCTAAAGGTATTGATGTCGACGCTTTATACCAATTAATTAAGCAAGATTGTCAAACCTTTCAAAACCTTTAAGTATTCCTTCCCCTTTAATACTTTACTTAAAATCGCCAAGTCCCTTAAAGACCTTCTTTATTTAGGTTTTCTTACTCGTAAAAGCCTATTATAGGTCCTACCACAGGACTTTACCCCTTATGCTAAGCGATTGGTAATTACCCTTAACATTGTACCTCGAAAGCTTTAAAACCTAAACTGTCAGGAAAAACTAGCTAGGATTAGGATAACTGTCTCAACCTTCCCCTAAAACCTTTCAACATAGTCAACATTAATTACAAGCTTCTCATGGACTTTGCTAAGCTTTGGAACGACGTAAAGAAGGATAAAAGAAAGTCCTACAATCTCCTCAACACCAAGATAATACCTTTTTTAAACATTTGCAAGTGGATAGAAGTTCCCCTTTTTGGTTTTTACTTATAATTTCCCGGAATCCTTACAAGAAATGCTAAAGATTACTACCTGACCTTTTTTACTCAAGTTGCTACGTTCTGCGAAATCTACTATAATATAAAGAGCCACTTCGAATAGGATGTCCACTTTACACAATACTATACAAAATAGGCTACAACGAAGTAAATAACGATAATAATTAAGAAAAAAAAGGAGGAAATACCGATAAACATACTTAGCTAGATAATCGATATGTTAATATTATACCAGAAAGTAATAGGGAAAACATACTTTATTGAAGTTATATTTCGTAAACAGGCATTGGTTGTAGTTACGGGCGTTAACTAGTTTGAATACGCCCTATAACGCTCAGATGCTACCTTTGAACGCTTTTTTAACTAATTTTGTTTCTTGCTTGCTACTGTAATAACGCGTATACCAAACTCGTTTTGTATATACCCTTAAACCGGCAACTTTTTTAACGTGTATAAAGAATAATTTACAGCAATTAATTACGTCGACCGTAAGTATGGTTACGGACGTTCTTAACGCCTAGGATCTGAGCCACTGGCTACAGATGAAAAGAAATAATTACGCTAATGCCAACAAGGCCAAAAATTGGGCGAACCAGTAAATTGTAAATATTATCGAGGCAATGATAATAAGAGATAGTAAATTTGTGGCAGCCCAAGTTATTGGTTAACTTGATACCTCTAGGCTGAGTGAAATCATGAAAATATAATATATTATATGTAGTACTCTACTACTTCCAAACAGTACTAATTCAATTGAATTACAGATTTTGAAGGTAGCGAGTTAATCGACAACGGTAATGTCCCGAAGTAGATTAAATGGTATAAATATATTACTTTTCGTGCGGCTTGATAACTAGAATATTACGCCTTTTTATACTGTTTGGATGGTGAAAACCTTTACCTTTACCCTAAAAAATCCCGTAACTCCTTATAAACCTTTAATATTCGCGATCGTCACACGGATTATACGTTTTAAGATATGATTCTAGACATAATGGTAGTAATGTACTTAACAGGACCTTATTCGTAATACGTAGCATTACGAAATAAAAATACTATAACCACTAAAATTAATCGTTATAATGGTAATAAGGCCAAAGTTGACTTTAAACCAGGCAAATAACTATCGTTATTAGGGATAACAGTAGTTTAAGTTATTGCATAAGTAACTACGTTTTACATTCCTATATCTTTTACCTCCTTTTTACTTGGTTTAAAGGATATAAAAACCATCAGCGTTAACGTCAATATTAACGTAGACAAAATGGTTAAAAACGGCTGAAGGTTTCCTTTCGCCTTTAAATGTGAGTATTTATAATTTTATTTTCAAAGCCCCGAAGTAGTAGTATTCAACCTTACGGAGCCGGAGATACGTCAATTACATCAACGCTTTAATTAAATAGCCGTTAATAGACTATACAAAGTCCAAAAGTCCGTAGGATATACAATATGAAATATTTGGTCCTAAAAGCCATTAAAAGGCTTTGCCACCATTACCAAACATATGCACAACCCCCCTAAAATTTGAAATTTATATTGAAAAACGATAAAAACTTCAAATAGGGGATTTTCGTTAATATATTTAATTTGGATAACAAGCTTTTTTTTACATCGTTAATTTAGGAACTTCTTTTTACAAAGCTATGTTTTTAAAATCCCTTTCATTAAAAAATACGTAAAAAACGTTAACTATATTGCGAATTTACATTTACCTGGTCTACTTAACATCGTCGTTCACGATACCTATACTAACTTTACGGCGACGGAGTCTTAGGACGACGTTAAAATAAAGGGTATTCAATGTAAATAAGTACCTATTGAATCCTATTAAATCATTAGAAAGGTTAAAAGGATATATAACTTACTTCGCGGAACGTATAAAATTCTTACGTTAATAATTAAAAGCTTTACGGATCCGGAGGTACGTTTCTAAATGGAATTAAAAGGCCTTAACGATATTGTGGGCCCTAATGACTTAGTACTGATGCTGTTAGTCTTCCGAGCATACCTACACCTAACGAGTAAATCTCTGCCTTCGGAAAATACATAAAAACATATTGCGGCCTATAATAAATCTTTAAGGGAACTGTAAAGAGAATCTGCAAACCGTTAGGTTGATAATACCCCTAACACCAAGAATATCTATATAACGATCGATGTACTTGCTTTGACGTTAAAAATGAAGTTCTTATAAAGCGGAAGCCGAGTAAATAGGAATGCTTATATAAGAAATTAAATATTGCGAACTTAGAAATAGTTGTTAAAACTACTAAGGGTTTTAAATCCTTTTGAACTAATTAGATTAAGCCCTATATTAGGGCTACTAAATAGGAAGACTATTATGTTAAATAACTAAGCCAATACGAACCTACTTTACTTGTTATTGACAAGCCGATGGAATGTTGCCGGCGCGAACAGGCCCAGAAGGAGAGAAATATTGAATAGGGGAATATACACCAGATCGTATTTAAAATAATATTTAGGTAAGTAGAAAAGAGAAAGAGAAAGAAAATTTAGCGTTAAAGCTCCAAGAATAAGGGATTGTTAAGACCTTTGATAAACCCTTTAAGGAAATCGATAAAGTCGAAATTAATGGCCTACTGACTCTAAGGGTTGAATAATTCGTATCGAAAATCGATTTAAACCTTTAAAACTTAAACGTTACGATCTTTAAGTCGAGGATTATCTATGAGGTTACGGTCAAAATTATAGGGAAGCTATACGAAAAGTCACATTTAATTGCTTAAATATATGGTGATAAAAACAAAGACTAGATCCTTACGTAGTCGCTAACAATTTAGAAAATTAGCTAATGTTTGGCGGTTTCCCTAATAGTAAGTTTTCTAATTAGGACTAAAGGCAAGGTTACACCTAATAGCCGTAATATAACTTAGGTCTACACACAATAAGTAATGGATTTTCAGCGGATCGTATTATTAGAGTTATTATAGTAACTATGTGTTATTTACCCCTTAAACACGGTAATACAATATATCAAGCCATTATACGGATTGGTTAAAGTAGGTGTTTATTGGTTCCTGACTTACAAATCGCACTTTAAATTACGACTGGCGATAAAGTCCTTAAAATACAATCCGTACCTATTGTTAACGTAGGATATAGACTTTGGCGTAGAAGAAATGTAAATAAATGATACCTTTTTCGTTAAAACGACAATATTTATAGTATTTGAATAACAAATGATTAAAGATTTTAATTTTTTGAATTATAAACCGGTAATGAAATTAACGAGATATAGTTAACTTAACTTTAATAAATCATTCATTCTTATAATTAGTGTTAATGCAGGCTGAAGCTTTTTCTAAAAGTGTTAGGGTACTATTTTAATTACCCTTGACAAAATTGATATGGCTAGAGCTTAAGAATACTTGAATTAACGTGTTCGAGGCAGCTATATTGCTACCTTATGCTAACTGAAATCCTCTTACGACCTTTTCATAGCTCCATAATCATAGTATATAAAGACTTTGATCGGCTGAATAAGAGGTTCGAATAATAAATACGAAAACTAGATCGTGGGATTAGTATAGTTCTAATCGACTTATCGAAGGCAAAATGAATAATCTTGATAAATGAGTACTTTATTAATAATACTGTCTTGTTTTTACAAATCGACTTCCTAATAACCTTCGTTAACGAAAATAGGCTGGAAAACTAGTTTGGTATTATTGGCATCCTAATCTACTAAACTTTCATTGAGTGCAAAAGGATTACACGAAGTATACTAACTTTCAAAGTTTACGGCATAATGGCAAGCTTTAACGTAGGTGTATAATTATTGAAAATTCTTAACCTTATTACTAGGTAGTTAAAGATTTCTCTTTTTCTGGTAGTAATTTATATCGATTTAAAGAGTATTTTTGAATACCTTTTAAAGCTAGGTTTTACTAGCGAAAAACTCTTGATAATCGATGTGATGGTACTCTTTCAAACTTACGAAGAGAGGAATATTAAAGAATTCATATAGATAAACGGAAAAAAAAATACCGCAAAGACCATAATAAAGGCGGTATTAAATAAAGCTCTAAAAAAATTGTAAATAGAAATAGGCTGACTATACGTATCGAGGGTTACGTTAATAGGCCACCTGTAAAGCCTAAATCATATAAAGGCGGCTAGAGATATACCGGCAAACTGAAAGACTGTCAGGGAAGTGAAGGTTACGATAACGACCTATTTCACTAGTACGGCTAAAATAAAAGCCTGTAAAGGCTTGTAGCGGAAAAACTTTTTAAAGGAGTTAATAAACTCGGACCTCAAAGTAACAGAGTAATGGAAATCAAATAGGGTGAATTTGCATGCAATTAGGTACAATATAGTATGAAAATTAACTGGAATAAATAGGGGTCTGGCCAGTTAACGAGGAGGTAATTTAATGGTAAACGAAAACATTGGTTAATTATACTAGTATATATATACAAACTAAAAAGCCGCCAGTGTTGGAATATTACTTCATGTAGTACAGTAGGTCAACTTTACTGTAAGTAAAGTTGATTATACTAAACTGCAAGTTGAGTATATTGCCTTATATAGACTTACCGCATTGAGTATAAGTCAAGTACAATATGCTGAACTTCACTCTAGGGCACGGGCCAAGCAATTGGCTATACAAATTACAGTGCAGACCGGCTAGCAGTCTGCCAAACATAGAATAATTCATACAACACTTGATAAATGCAATACTACTGTTACTTCGACCACAATTTGAATCGACAACGTTGCAACGATTTAAGACCCTACGAACGGTATAGTCGAAGGCTTCAATTAAGGTATTACCATGATAATAACTGTCCTAGTAATTATTTCAAACCTTTTTTCAAAACCTATCTTTTTCGTCATTTATATCAACTCTTTTTCGCTTTATGAATGCCTAGTAAAATTGAATATTACGAATGAGAAACGCCTTATAATCTATGTTATGACTTTCAGCAAATCCTATAAACGTCGCGAAATTAAGAAAATGAGATAAATTGATGCCAAGTTAAACCTAATAAATGCGATAACTAAGGGCGACTCAAATGAGGTATTAAAGGCGTTTATATCCACTAGTACATTTTTCGTTGGTATTGTAGAAAATATTTTACGACCTTAATTAAGCTAATATTTTATGCCTTACCTTTGTCCTTTGTATTTTGTGCGTTTATGTCGTTGTTGAAACTTTAAAGGAGCTGGACCCCCGTTATTTTCACTGCTCTTCGTATTTTGCAACGGTAAATATTTTTTCGTTTCGTTTTTATAGAAACAAATATGTTCATGGTCCAAAATCCGCTATTTTAACCGCTTGTACGATTTTTTATTCTGTCAAATTTACCATTTTGCACCGTTTATAAGATCTCGTCGTTTTATATTTTATATACATTAACCTTATTAATTATTATTTTTATCTTTCATTTTGGTTCATTACGTTATGATTTATTTTAAATAATAATAATATTACTTAGTCACGTACTGTATTATGGCAGCTTACGTCAGCTAAAGCGAAAGTGGTAGCAATTTACTATTAAAAGAAAAGAGAAAGGGCAATGTTATCGTGTTCCTACCATTCTTTCTGCTACCTTCCCTCTTTATATTAGCGTTATCGGCATCACTGATATCGAGAACGTTAACGGCGTTATTAAAAAGATGGTCCCGCGCCTTAGGCCGTATACCCTTGGGCTTAGGATTAAGGGGGTTTTTACCTTCTTTACGGCGACGCGAAATAACATCTTCGAACTTGTTTATACAATATATGTGTAAGCCCCGTTTCTAGGAGGTAATAGCGGTTACCAAATTTTTAGTCCGAGTGTTAAAGCTTATTAATAATGAGTATAGGTTTATTTTGATTATTTGTAATAGTGGTTACTTTGAAAAGTACACTGAAAAACATATTTGTAAAAGTGAAGTATTTAGATTTGCTATTAGGTATATAAGTTTTGAATAATATTACTATCAATCTGGCGAGTACATAGTATGTCCTCAGTCTACGGCCTTATTATTACCAGAATAGGGGCTTATCTGTTATAAGTCCACTTATAACGATAGAAGCGAGCTGATCGACCTCTGTTTTAATATCAATCGTTAAAAAAAATGATCCGCGGCCACGGACGCAACATATGGTATAAAAGATATGTCTATTAGTAGCTAGAGCTATGGACCCAAGTACGACGTTTTAACTCCTTACGCGTTAAAAAGGCCTTACAACATGCTCTAGAGATACTTAGATTAAGTCGGCGGAGGAGGTCCGCTTTGACCGCTTCGTTTAGGGGGATATTATTATGCTGAAATATATGGGTAAAAATAGCTATACAAACCGCTTCGTAGCTCCGCCAAGCTTTGCTTACAGCAAAAGGGGAGGGGGGAGGGAGTTTTCCTGTGGGTAATAGGATTTTTCACTGTGAAGAAATGGTATGGTTTATAACTTTAGGATATTTTCGCTTTTTCCTTTGGTAGTTGGTAGGAGAAAGGGGGAGAAAGAGAAGAGGAGAGGGGGTGGAGACTTTGGTGGCGGCGGCGGCGAGGGAGGCGAAAAGGAGGGCTGGAATAAAAGCGGTGTTACCCGAAATAATAGGGCTAGTAATAGTAGTGGTAATGGTAGCATAGCTGGCGGTGGCGGCAGCGTCGGATCGTTTGCGTTCATGCGCTAAACGGTGTTCAAAGATCTTGTTTTTACGCGGCATTTATGTTACTGCAATGTTAGAATATAGGAATTAGTTTAGTAACTTACCTATTGGAATGCATTCAAATGGGTAATTGAAATAATAGGTTAGGTTTACATATGTAAATCAACTAATTAGGACTTACATTAGCTTTAGGAACGTATTGTTAGGGGGAAAAAGAGATTTTGCTTAAGAAAATGGCGATATATTTTTTATATTACCCCAAAAACATGTAATAACTCATTTATAAATCCGTAACTCTACCCCTTTAACACCTACGTAATTACATCTCTATAAAGAATAATAAAAATTATTATTAATAACTATATCACTACCGATTAACTAACCTAACCGGATCTTTTCTATAATTACTTCCGTGGTTCTAAACTACTAATTGGAACCTTTATAACTTTTACTTCTATGACACCATTATTATTAAATTACTAATACAAACCTTTACAACGCTTACTGTAATTACATCATTACTACAAAACTATCAATTCGAGCCTTTATAACTTTTACCGTAACTATACTATTGTTACCAAGTTACAAATACGTATTATACTACAACCAGATTGTTATTACTACACCATAAATACGGATAACGTTACGAACTCTACTGTTACTATAAAATAATGAATATGGATCGCAACAGGGAAAAGAAAATATTACCTGTGTGGATATTACCATATATCCCTATAGTTAGTAAAAAGCCACGTTGCAGAGTACACCTTTATAATAGTGTATGGTAACGAACTACTTTGTAAGGTATATTCCTACATAGTTTATAATTAGGTACCACTGGCTGGAAGTGGTATTTTCAAAATGCACGGTAGATTTTCACTTTCCAAAGGGAGATCATTCAAGTATATGGCAAAGTACCACTGCTTGGATGAAAGGTTTATAACCTCTCACTTGTGGATTATACTCTCTGAATGCTTCTTCTCGCTTTCTCAACTTATCTTTACTACTACAATAACAATTTTTACGATTCTTCTTCTACTTTTCTACATTCACATGAATGAGCAGAGAACTTACTGATATTAATTTTTGTGTTATAATATGTAAATTCAATTAACAGTAAAGTTAATTGCATTATGTTTTCCGTAATAACAATATTTTTAACTTTTTCTTGTATGGTTTTGAGCATTAGATATAATTAATACCCAACCTCAAAATAATTAACTGTAATAAAATTCAAAACCTTTATATTTAAAATGTGAAAGTCTCAAGTCTCACGTTAAAACTGTTGAATTTTCAACAGATACAGTTTGTAAATAGAACTTTATATCAAGTATGCAAAGAACTTCTTAGGGATAATAGTCTTTGAAAGAGAACTGATAAATAGTATTTATAAGCCATAGAGGCATCTACATATGAATTATAGATATTGTAAGCTATTTAAACAACTTGCATTTATTAGAATAAAGTTATGACCGTGATAAGCTTGATTTATGAAGATTCTCTTGATTAAATATCAAGACAATCTCGAAGTAGATTCTTCTTTTCTGAAATAAATATTCAAATATATATAATATTGTTCTACATAATATATTTCATATATTACAAGTTAAAGTATGGTTTTCCTCTCTTTGGAAGTTAATCATTAAAACTATTTTTTATCTCTTCAATTTTTATTATATCCTTATCTTCTCGAACTATTGATACGTTTAAGGACGTTAAAAAAAAACTACTTTTGTACCAATATCCCTAGAAATCCAAGGGAAATTATTTCCGATATCATACTTGTCTTTTGATATAGTTAACTATAGTCTCTCATTGTTAAGAACCTTTGTTGTTGCCACTATCAGCACAAGCTCTTTACTCTCTTTCGATATAGATTAATCCTTCTCGCCCTTACTTTTCTACTTTTTCTTCGAGTCAAGGTCTATTCCAATTTAATTATACGCTCTAACCAAAAATATTTAGGTTACGAACCATAAATCTCTGTTAAAAAGTATTCGAATACTTAATTCTGAAGCTCGTACGACTAAACAAAAGAAAACACTTTCGGAAGTTACCGTTGTGAAGTTAGCGGATAAGGAAGTAGTAGTTACAGATAACTGTTGTATTTATATGGGGGTGGGAGATACATATATGAAGAAGGAAGGAGAGTAGGAAGGCAGTACCCGTGCCTGCGCATCTTACAAGTTCAGCTTTCGCTGAGCTTTAGATTCTAGCTAGTTTTTTCCTCTTCCATCATTAAAACACTACACCATTTCAACATTACATTACCACCTTACAATGTTACGAATTATTGGAATCTATAAGCACATAAACTATAAAACACCAGATATTACCTTTCCAACAGTCTGAATAAGCCAAAACAAAAGGAGCAAAATAGCTAGTTCCGCGGCTTCGCAAAAACAAAGAAAAACCACTCTTATTATACCAAAACCTCCCCCCTTTCGCTTTTCAACTTTACGAATGTTTTAACTTCCCCCTCAAACACGGAAACCTTGACCTTTTTCACCTACTTTTCATTATTACCATCGCCGTCATCGCCGTCAAGCCGCCATTTCGCCGCCGCTATTATAGTCTCGCTGTTATCAATTCTTATAAGCAAGCATAAGATTGAGTATCTAGGTCTAGATCTGAACGCCTCGTCTCCACCTGTCTCTCCTCGCCGCACTCTCACCAACATAATAAAGCTAATCATTCCTTCAGCTATCGGAAAAATCAATATGCCTGTCACCCTTTTAAGCATTCTACTACACATTTCAATTTGCTCGTCAGCTACCTTTTTATACCTCTATACACTTGGCAATCTCATTATTATAAATTGTTTAGTTGAGATGGAATAGATGAACCATTCGTAACAGTTGATAAATTATATAAAAGTTAACTTTAACGAACATCTTGATGTTATAAATACATGATTTTAATAGCAAATCAAAGACTATCAAATAATCACGGAAAATTGTTTCTAGGCCTCTACTTGTATTAGGAACGAGCGTTCTTATTCTTGCAGCTCTAAGCCTCATCCTTACAGTTCTCATCTTTTTCTTCTTAGTTTCAAGTTTCATTATCGTAGCTCCGTAGTTATAAACATCGAGTTACGCCTACCTCTCAATTCCCAGCCGCTAATACCTCTCTCTGTTTGAAATTCTAGGAGATAGGTTTATATGATCCTGAGTATTATAATCCTCTTAACATAGGCATTGTTACTATATACCGCTATATTATGTTCATTAACATATAAAGATCTTAGATGCGTTTAAAGGGATTGATTAAGCTTAATATCAATAACAAAAGCCAAATCGCATCCATATTTTCTACCTTACCATAAGGTTTCGCTATTGCTCAATGCAATATTAATACTTTTTATAAAAAAACGTATAGAGTTAACATCTTCTTATCTATAAGCTATTATGTATACACTAATAGAATGATTTCAAATGAATTTACCCACGCCACCAAAGTGTTCTCAAAATTAACCTTCACTTTACAAGATGCTATTTACGACGAGTATGGCCTTTGAAAACACATTCAAACCAAGCTTAATTAGGCTAGAGTAATAGGTACACTCAACCAACATAAAAAAAACTATTGTAAAGTTATAATGAACGTTGGGACCTTGCTGGACTTAATGATTTAACAAAACCTCCGACTACCAAAGTTAAAACAAACCCTTCACAAGTAAATGTATTAAATTAAAAATTCCAAAACAATTTTGCTCGCTATCGCCAACCGAAAATACCCACACTATAGAACTATTATTAGAAATCGCAGCGATAAATACGACTCATGAGAATCGTAACAGATATTATAATATGAAAATACCAACTTATACAAAAAAAGAGAAATAACAAAAAACCTAAAAAAAGTGGTTATTGAATTCGCGACCGCGAACGTAAGCATCGCTAGACTTGTTACAAGCTTCGCGAAAATTGCCACGACAATAATTATCGTAGCAACCGCGAGCTTCGCCACCGCAATAACGATAGTTATTGTAATCGCAGCCGGCACCGCAATCGTAATCGATGGCGTAAAAGTATCAATAATTTTTAATCGGAATCGAAGAATTCTAACCATTCCACTTAAAGCCATAACAAGTTGAAACGCTTCTCTTCTACCTCTTAAGAAAATACAGTGAAATTTATTAGCAAAATACCAAGCTTTGGATGTTGCCAAGCCGTGGAACATACATTAATTGTTGGAAAGCATTCAACTTTTGAAATATTCTTTTGAAACAAAACAAATTATATCCTAAAATAAAAACCTTATCCTTATTAGCTATAGTTGGAGAAATACGTCATATGAATCATTGAGTTACCATTAGACCTACTATATTTCAAGACGTCGTATTAAATACAGAGAATTTATAAGTTGTTATAACAAAGCCGGTTAATAAGAAAGTAGCCCTCGCTATATACAGCTATTGCTTTTTACAGGTTACTATACGTGGTACGATTTTAAAGCTAAACTGTACATTGTATTTGAATACCGGTACGAGCTAGAATCTCGTCGCTAAGTTTTCACTCAATGAATACTCTTCCTATCATTCCAAAACGGACGTTTTGCAGACTGAATAACAAATTATTTCAGGCGTTCTCAAATCTTTCATATAACTTACTACCAATAATCGCTGAAACTTTCCACTCTCGGGCTATAAATTTAAAAGAACACTCAACTTTATAAAAAAAAAAAAAACTAAATGTTAGATGATTAATCGCCTAGATATTAGCATTATCCTATTCAATGACTAAATTAAAGCTTTTAAGGTGAATATTCTCATGTTCAAAAATATTGTTTACTTTAAAAAAAACAGTTTCAAAGTGAGATTTTTATTTCACATAGCCTTCGCAAATGCCTTTATACGTAAAGCTTTCACCAAAGTTATAGCTAGAACAATGTTTCCTGGGTAAATTATGTATTCAATATATTGAACTCTATAAGCAACGTTCATTTATAGTCATTTCTTAATATCTTTGCGTTTTGAACGCAATTGTGGATTTAACTTCGCCTCACATCATCGAGTTTCATAATTGCACAGCCATAACTTTGAATATTTCAAAGTACACGCGTTTCGAAATTTTCACAAAATGTAAAGATACGGTATACTTTAATACTACTTGGAATGGCGCCGTATAAAGACTCTTATAGGAAACAGGAGTTGTATATGTAACTTCCAAAATGACTTACTCTACACATAAGACCGTTGGGAATTTTCTAATGGTTTTCGTCGCTATAAACCACTTAAGCTTCGAGTTCGCACTTATGGAAACCAAATTCTAATTAGACTCTCACATAACATAAACAGCGAAAGAAAAGTAGTCTCGTTTACTTCCAGAGATTATAGTGACCAATAATTCGCTATACTATTCTTGTATGTTATGACCGGATTTATTGAAGACCTTATGGAAGAATTGGTGGAAAATGCGGAAGAACTTATGGAAAAGGCGCGAAAATTGATGGAGAATATATTAAAATCAAATGTCATTAATAAATAAAATAAATCTCGTTTTGGAGCTTTGAATATACTTCAACATTGAGAATCCAAATTAAATACTAATGTTGAAAGCTGAACATAAAATACATATTCATGTATCAGGAACTTATAAGGACTTCAAATTTAGAAAAAAATCCAATATTTGGTATTTTTTTTAGTTTATTAAGCCTGAAATCCGTTCAATGATAAATGTTCCATTCGGTAAAGGATATTAGAGTGCGAAATGTAATAGTTACCAATACCAAACTTCTTATCAAAATAAAACCCGTCTGTATTGACAGTTTCACTATTTATACCACTAAATTTGTATAAAACGTGTAAAAGATATTTCACCATTCGCTTTAACGGTATTCGTAGTTTGGATTAAACTCTATAATCTCTAGAAGTTTTGTGTGATTGTTTATTTTGGTTACTTTAACACAGAATTTGTTGTCAATATCTACTTCTTACCTTTTTGACCCGAAGTTTTCAACGTTTTATAAGAATTCATTTACATTTAATTTATTGATATAATCAAGGTTTTCTTTTTTCAATCATTAGTATATTCATGTTATTTATATCGATTGATACTTGTAGGTCATCAGAGACTTAAACATTATTTAGTGACTTGAATTTGTAATATGATTCAGAAATGAACTAGATTTAGTACAGAGATTCAAAAACTGTACTTTGAAGCTATACAAATCATTTTATAGAGCCTTTTTCTATGATATTGTCATTTTTTCCGACAATTTCGAAGATTATCAAAAACATTTCACATGAATCTTCTCTTTGTTGATCAAAGTCAAAGTATCTTCGTTTGTAAGAAAAATAAAATACTATATAGTATTCAAATTTGTCGAATTACTAAGATTCTAAATTAACGATCTCAGTTTTTCAATTAGCAATAAGGGTACTCAAGTCTTCCAAACCCTTTTGTTCCTAATTATATTGTAAATGTTGAAAGTATATTTAGAAGCTGCAACCTTCTACGCCTAACAATCATATACCTAGCGCGAATTTGTACGTTATTACAGTATTGAAAACTTATTTACTAGCCGTAAGCCGTAAGAGTATGCGACTGAAATTTTTTTTGGGAAAAGTATATATATATTCAAATTACACAATTTACGCCTACTAATCAGAAAAAGAAGATCTTGGACCGCCTAAAAGAAGTATTTATACAATAATTTACGTTTATATTACATAAGTTCTCCTTGTTCACTATTTATATAAGTTGATGGAAATCTAGAAAAAAGCTTGAGTATCATGTTTTTCTGACCTAAATATCAGTTTATTTCAAAACGCATTAAATTAATTTCTAACGCTATGGTTTTACCAATTATATTTTATATTAAATTATTAATGTAAGGATAGCTGTTTAAATAGAAGATACATGCAGTAAAGTAAAACCAACCAAACTATCAGTTGAGTTGATTGTACTAACTGCAGATTGGCTGCAGTTTGTGAAACTGCACTACAAGTGCAGTGCAGTAGGTGCTTATTTCAAAATTAGGTACAGGTCAACGGATTTGGCTATACAAATTATTGTGTAGACCGGCTAGAGGTCTGCCAAACTTAGTACTTACAACTCAACAACAACCAATTTCAATGCATCACTAGTTATCTCGACCCCAGTAATTCGAATCGACTACGTTACAATGATAAAGGCCCACAAACTCTAATTAATATTTATTAGGTTAAGTACAGATTCGCTAAGTAAAAAAAGAAGCTTTTTTCCTATCGTTATATTTTGTTTCGGCAAGGTAAAAGAGAGATTCCTATGCAGGACCCTTTTTAGCTGTATAGCTGTTTGTGGCAGCAGGTATGGAAGACTTATAGGCTATGTAGCTGTTTCAGGCAGTGTATAAATAATCGACGGTATAGCTATCAAAAATACCAATAAATATTCAGTAATTATTATTAAAGGTATTAAGATTAACCACCTGGAAGTTTTACAGATTACCAAGTTGGCATGTTGGCAGAAGACTAATTTAATACTATTACAGCTACTATTACTACGTGTACTACTACTGCAGTCCTCAAATGTTAAAAACGACTAAATTTCATAACCTTTGACTTACACTAACTTTAATGGCAAACTTAAGACTTACCACCCTACACTATGTTTTTTCTTTATACTTTTCAATATTCGTTATGATAGATTTACGCAACGCTAAGATTAATATTATTACAGATTTCTCCCGAAAGGAAGACATTATAAACCTCGGATTTTAGTTGGTTAAGTACTTCAACCACGACCTCTAACAAACAAACGCTAATAAAAACTCAATTCTAAAGTACCTAACGAACTACATTAGCTATTACATCCTCTATTAAAACCCTATGGAACATGATACGGAACTTATTACTTTCGAAGATTTCTAGAAATGGTTTAACGAATAAACCTGAGACATATAAAAGGCGATAAACAAGCAGGTTAAAATGAAGCTAAAACCTGAATCGGTTAGTAAAGAGATGAACCTCACTATAAGGAAAGGGAAAGATAGCAATTTTTCCCATATATTGAATAAATATTTAATAGATAAATAGCTTTAATGGATTCGGGAGGAGGGCAAAGATTTTGCTAGAGACAACATCTGTCAATGCCAATATATACGTTTGAAAAGCCTTACACAAGCGTAAATATAATTTTCAAATCCTTCTACCCAAGATCAACAGTTAAATACTATTAGCCGTAATAAGTTAATTATCCTTGATACCATAGGCATTGACTTTAATTTGTTAATGAACGAGAACTTCGACGAACCCTTTAACATTAAAATCAATATCATTAAATCCGCGGACCCTTTAAGCACATTTCTATCAAACTCTTTTATACGTTAATCAAGGAAGGATTAGCTTTACGCCCGAGCCTACTATAGGCAGAACCACTGGCTTTTCCCCTTCAAACTTCGCTAAAGGTAACTAGAATGGCTACTAGTACCAGTAACTTTAGCATATTCCCCATCACTAGTGGAGAAATCCAAAAGATCCTTACGATCAATACATCACTCTTATACCCCGCTACGGTTCCATAGTAGATACGAAGTATGCAGCAATTAAAATATTCGTTAAAATCTGAAAAGGAAAGGAAAAGTATAACGGTAAGCTATACAACCTCCTCGACGTTAACTTACGTCCTTTTTTAATATTTCAAGTCAAATAAGTGTTGAATTTCCAGGTTTTTACTCGCTTTTTACCAATATCATTTCCGGTTTAACCGAAGATTACTATATTTGATACCTAACGAATTATTTCTTCTTTTGCGAAATCTACGATAGCCTAAAGGGATACTTCAAATAAGATATCAATCTTACTTAGTATCACACCGACTCAAATAACATCAAGTGGTTCTATATATTAGATTACAAAAAAGATACGCAAAGAAAAATCGACTTCCTTAATAAGATATTTAACGGACTAATACTTTACTAATAAATAATGAGAAACGTGCAAGCTAGACAAGGCACCTTACAATAGCAGGTTCAGTAGGCCGTTACGAGTCATAAGGAGTTCGAATACGCTTTTTAATGCCCAAATACCACCTGCGAAGGGTTTTATAGCCAGTTACGCTCCTCGTTAGTAACTGTAACGGCTCTAGTCTCCGGTTCGATTGGTATATACGTTCAAGCTCCGGAATTCAATAACGATGAAGAAGACCCTTTCCACATGTACTATATTAATCGTAAATATAGAAGGCCTGACTAGTATAGTCAAAGGAAGGTCAGAACCTAGGGATGAGATTAAGCTATTCATAAAGGAAAGTATGTCTCTTCTTTAAGGTCTTCAAGCCATCTAATCAAATTCACTTCAAACGCCAAAAGATTTCGTATTTGCAGTAATCATAGCTGCTGGTTAATACGCTATACTGCTACCGAACACGAATTAAAGCAAGTGATATACTGCTTGTAAACCTTTCTACTTCTAATTGGGATTACGTCAAACAAGTGATAGATTTTAAAGGGAAAGAGGTCAAAGAGGAGAGGAAATCAGCCCAAGTCTATTGGCTTGCATGAATATATGGGCACCGGCCTAGAAGCAACTCAATCAACAGCTATATCGCCACCATATACCAGCTAAAAACCTCTTACAACCTATCGATTATGATATAAACGCAAAGCCTAACTAATAGAATCTTTAACTGGTTAAAAAGAAGGCATAAATAGAAAATACGAAACTTAAACCGAGGGAACAATATGCGATTAACATATGTAAGGCTAAAAAAATAACCTTTATATATGGCTTCTTTATAAAAAATAAAAACTTATCCTTACAAATCGGCTTCATAATAACTCTCGTCAATGAAGACAGACGGGAGGATCAATTTCGTATCACGGGAAACTTAATCTACTAAATCTCCATCAAACGTAAAATAATACTATGTAACATACTTACTTTAAAGGTCAAAAACAGAATAGATAGCGTTAAGGTGGGTGTATCTCTATAGAAAAAACCTAAAAGTTATTACCACACAAACGAAGATTCCTTGGATCCTGGTAAAAATTTATACTAACTAAAAATGAATATTCGAATACCTTTTAAAATCTGGAACCACCAATCAAATCGCATACCAATCGACGTCATAGCACTTCGTAAAGCCTACAAAGGCAAGGAGATCAAGAAGTTCCGATAAATCGATGGTAAATATAATTATACTAGCGCCATAATGAAGGTATCGTTGAACAAATCTCATCAAAGGTTTATAAACAATACTAGGCGAACTATACGAATCTAGGATGATGTTAACAAGATATTTGTCAAAGCTAAGTTGTATACTAACAGATGGAAATGTGCTGAAAGACTCTAAGTCTGTCAGAGGAATAAAGCTAGCTATAACGACCTTTTTATGTAGTGCGATCAAATTATATATAACAATAGGTTAGTTAACCTATGTAAGTTAAAAAAATACATACATAACTTAGCCTAAGTTGATTAAATTATCTAATGGTATTAGGGGTAATGGTAACTCAGTTAACCTACATAGGTGAACTGAAATAGTAGACGGCTTAATCCACGTGGGCTAAGATAGCTAATAGTGGTGGTAGGCTAATACACGTAGGTTTGTAGCGAAGAACTCATACACGGGTATTATGAAAATAGATATTTTAAGCCGTATAATAATGAAAGGAAATTATAATCAATTTAGTTACGAAAGTAAACTAGAATTAATAGGGATATGGCTAGTTGACGAGGATATAATTTAGTGGTGACCAGAAAAGCTTGGTCGACTATACTTGCGTATACGTATAAAACAAAAAGCCGCTAGTATTGGAATAGTAGTAATTGCAGTGCAGTACATTCACATTACTTATAGTAAAGCTGATTGTACTAACTGCAAGTTCAGTGTATTGTTTATTGGCTTACTGTATTGGTAGCAAGTCAAGTATATTATACTTCTACTTCATATCAGGGCACAAGTTAAGCAATTGGCAATACAAATTATTGCACATACCGGCTAGCAGTCTGACAAACCTAAAACGATACATCTACCACTTTACCATACAATACTACTATTAATTCGATCGATCGAATCGATAATGTTGCAATGTCTAAACCCCTACCAATAGACGAAAAGGTTTTCAATTTTTATAACCAGTTGTACTAGTCTTTTAATATTTCTTTAAGTCTTTCAATTTCCTTATAAAAAGAATTAAAAAAGGAAACGTTACCGTAACGTTGAATGAATGGTATTTCAACTTCGATAGGGGTTATATTATAGTATCTACCAACGATTTGACATGGAGATTTGATAGGTAACGAAATATTTGGAACGGATACGTGGTCGTTCATAACTACTATATAGTGATAAAGAGGTTTGTTGAGTTCTATTTTATTACGTACGTTTTTGACGTAAAGGATATTAACGCGTTCTGTGGCTGAAAGACAATAACTTATATTACTATAGGTATAATAATGGTACATGTTAATAATATCTTTGTTATTAAAAGTTTGAATGGAGATTCAGTTACCATGTCTTAAAAAATGTTGTTTTTAGGAATTTTACAAAATATTTAAATTATATATAAGTTTGGCCGCGGTAAAATGATACCTAGGTTATATAAGTATTAATCAAAACGAGGCCACAGATAAACTGGCGAATATCTGTGTTTGGTCTTACACCCGTTTTAATTATAACAACTAATATTTCGCTAACGGGTTCAGATTTTACCTTAAAATACGTTTGAAATCGGTAAAATGGTAATAGTATAACTAAAACGAGAGTAATTTGTCCCTGGCATATGAGACATATGGCTTTATATATTTGATTGAACCCTATTAAGAATATTAAAAAAAATACTCGATTATAAACTCTTGCGTTCCATCGCCGCTTTTATTTCGTCTTTTGTTATATAGTGTTATAGTTATAGAATATAGTTATAGAGATTTGAAGATTTACTACCAAAGATTTCATTTGTAAAATGCGAACAGATTTCGACCTAGATGCGACAGATCACAATTTGTTACCTATCTAATGTATTACCTAACTATGTTAAAAAATAGAAAACTATGATTACGAATTTTCGAAAAAAATTCAAATGGATAAACTTGCGAAGCTTATATGTATATGGTCCCTACAAACTTTAAGAAATTCCAGGTATTCGTATATATTATGGATTCTTTTTGGAAAATAGAAATAAATTAAAAAAAAATGCCTTACATAAACCGTGTTTTCCGCACTTCAATACCGAATACGTTCTACGTCTATCGGTGATATTTATATTTATATTTCCCCAGTTAACCTTATATACAACTTGTAGACAAAAACTGTTGGTAGGCCTTACTCGTTGCAACGTTGTCGATTCGATTGGTCGAAGTAACAGTAGTATTGCGTGGTCAGATGGTGGAAGTATTGTTTTAGGTTTGGCAGACCACTACTGGTCTACATAGTAATTTGTGTGACCAATTGCTTAGCCTGTGTCCTAAAATGAAGTGCAACGTACTTTACTCGACTTACACCCAATACGGTAAGTCTGTACGAAGCAATATACTCAACTTGTAGTACAGTTAAATTTACTGATAGTAAAGTTGACCTACTGTACTGCATGTAATACTATTCCAATATTGGTAGCTTTTTAGTTTGTGCGCGTACATTGATGTAGCTAACTAATTTTTTTCTGGTTACCGCTAAATTTTTTCCTTTTCAATACGCCATACCCCTGTTCATTTCAGTTGGTTTTTATACTGAATTGCACCTAATTGTATATAAATTAACCCTATTTTACTTTAATTTCTTTGTTGCCACGAGGTTTGGGTTTATCAACTACTATAAAAAGTTTCTCTGTTACAGACCTTTGTAAGCCTTTACTTTAATTGTGCTATTTAAATAGGTCGCCGTTATTATACCGTAGACTTTTAAAGACAACACGCTTCGTATAATCCCTTTGAAGTTAATAGAGGTTTAGTGGATTGAGTTGCCGATAATTCTAAACTGGACTTCCTACCTACCTTATTCACGAGGGTTATTAGGAAGCCTATTTGTAAAAACAAGTTGATATTGTTTATAAAGGATCCGTTCATTATGATTATTAACTTAGCCTTTAAAATGTCGATTGACACCATATTAATCCCTCGGTCTAAGTTTCGCATCTGCGACTTAAAACTTTTGTTTAGCCGGTTAAAATCTTCATTCTTTAGCGTTTGTATTTGTATAATAATAGATAAATCGTAAAAAGCTTCTGATTAGCATAGGGTAGTAATATAATTACCTCGAGCACGCTGTTCTACGTATTGTTAAGTTTTAGCCTCGTTAATCTTGTTAATTGTAGCTAAAACAGCGTCCTAGCCTTTTTCGCTAAAGTTAAGGTTGGTATTAATGCCAAGCATACGGATTAACAATTTATTAAAGTTTAGTTGTGTGTTTTCTGTCAACGTCGTTACTGGTTTGTAATTTCAGAATTTGAAGTCTTCAAATGACTGCTGTTTTAGTATTTCAAAACTATCCGTTTTAAAGAAAAGGGTATCGTTAGTTAGTATACCTATCATGCCGAAGTTTTTTTCGTACATTACTAGTAGGTACGGATCGTACCTTAAGTATTTTATCGATAGCCGTAATTTAAAGTACGACTGGTAGGTTAAGAACAAATGAACGCCTGTTTTATCCAATTTGTATAGTAGTTTAACACAACATATCACCGTATCTAAAATGTAAATAGTACGGAACTCCTGTAATAACTTTAACAATACGGTTCGCTATAAATTCATTACTAATTGCGTATAGGCTTACGTTATATTAAGAATATAAATTGTAAACTTTCCTTTTATATTAGCTAATAAAGTTATTGTTAAAACGATTATTAAACGTTAGCTTATTTTTTAAGTCATTGATAATTGTGTAAGGATTTAGTGTTTACCTTCATTAAAATATCTTTAAGTAAATAGACATGATTTTTTTCGTATGGCCGCTCCTTAGTTTTTCCCTTAACCTTGTAAAAAATCCTTAACTTAAAGATCGCAAATTTTGGGTTTTAGAGGTTTAAGTCGTTTCTCGATACGAATTATACAACTCCTCGAGTTAATAGGCTATCAATCTCGACTCTATCACTTTATTTAAAGGGTTTGCCGAAGGTTTTCATAATCCCTCATTCTCGAAGCTTTGGTATTAAGTCTTCTTCATCTTTATTTTTCCTGTTAATATAAAAAATATTGTAGATACGCCCCGGTATGTATTCCTCATTTTTAAAGTTTTACTTATTCGAAGATTGTTCGCGCCGTCGGCGTTTTATCGGCTTATCAATAACAGCTAAAGGAGGTTCTTATTGGCTCGATTGTTTAGCTTAAGGGGCTTAAGGGTTTTTATCTTTATCACCCCTAATATAGGGTTTGACTTAAATGGGTTGAAAGGATATAAGACCATTAGTAATTTTAATAATTATTTTCAAGTTTACGATACTTAATATTTCATATGGGCCCTTTTATTTGCCCGGCTCCCGCTACCTATAGACTTTACTTTGCAAAGGCAAAGTAAGCACGTCGATTATTTAAGGTCCGTTTCTGGTAAAGTTAAAGATATTTAAGGGGTTAGGGGTTTGGTTAGAGTAAAGTTAAGGGTTTTTACTACCTGAATGGTATACAAAGGCGTGGTCAGATAGTTATTAGGCCGTACTAGAAGTAATATTTCAGTGTTATTTAATCTGTTTAGGAACGCTTTTGACGTGAATTAACTTATCTCCCTTAACGTTTACGATTTAATTCAAATAATCTTATTTCGAAACAATAGAGTATTAGGTGTGGTATACTGCTTTCTGGTTATTACGTTTGTTGGAGAGGTATCGAGTTGGTTGGTAGTCAAATTCACTATGGATTTAATATCTTTTGTTACTATTACGATAATAGTGCTTGCGGTTAATAGGTCCGCCTAAATCTCACCAACGCCAACGTGGTTACTATCTTTAGTTTAAGGTTAAGGTCAATAGACCAGACTTTAGACGTTGTAAGCACCCGTATTTACGATTAATATAGTTAACTACCGTAAGATCTTTTTTATTTACGTTAATAAAGTTGTTAGCTTGATTGTATATATTAAGTGAGTTTGGTGTGCGTGCTATCTTTGTAACAAGCTAGGAGCGTAACTGGTTAAAGAAGTATTTATAGGTGGTATTTAGCTGTTGTAGGACGTATTCGAACTTTTTAACGCCCGTAAATTTTGACTGTACCTGTTCGCGAAGTGTGGTTTCGCTAACATAAGCTTTCCATATTACTTTCTAGCATAATATTAACTTATTAAACATTTGATTAAGTACGTCCATTGGTGTTTTCTCCTCTTTCTTTTCGCCATTATTATAATTTATTTCGTAATTGTTGTACTCGAAGTAGCCCTTTATATTATCATATATTTCGCGAAACGTAATTGTTCAAACTAGGAAGGTTAGGTAGTAATTATTAGCGTGCCCTGTGGGGATTCCGGGAAATGATAAGTAAAAACTAAAAAGAGGAACTTTTATCCACTTACAGATGTTTAAAAAGAGAATTATTTTAATGTCAAGGAGGTTATAAGGCCCTCCGTTATACTTTTTTATATTATTCCAAATTTTGGCGAAGTTTGTTAGGAGTTTGTAGTTAATAATAACCATTTTAATAGGTTTTCAAGGAAGGCCACGATTATTATCCTAGCTATAAGTAGTGTTTCCTAGTGGTTTAAGCTTTAGGGCTTTCGGGGTACTATGTTAGGGGTAATTGTTAGTCGCTCGTCCCGAAAGGTAAAGTCTTGTAATAGGACTTGTAGTGAGCTTTGGCGTATAGGTAAATCTAAAGGGAGAAGGTTTTTAAGGGGTTTAACGATTAAATTGTTGATAAACGATAAGTACTTGGAGTTTTTGGAAACATTAATGATCCTGGGTAATTGACTGGTAGAGAACGCCGATATTAATAACTTTTACCGCGTTGAAGGCCGTTACTTTACTTGCCTTGCCGCCGTTTAGAGCGTACTTCGTGTTGTCTTATAGAGGTACTGAATTGCCGAGTAGGTCAATAGGTTTCTTATCGCTAATGTATAAAGGGGCTTGAATTATCTTAGAGTAAGTTAGAGGTCCTTTGGAACGTGTATGTAAACGTTTGAATGACTTAACGTCTTTATTCCCTTTAAATATCAAACTTCATTAAGCCGGAATTCCCCCTTCACAACGTTTTTTTTTGCGAAGTAAATTAACGAGATCTATTTCTTGCATCTTTCAAGATATTTTTTTTCTATTTCAAAGACGAAAAGTAACCATTAGGTGGAAAATAGATAAATGCAATTCTTCAGATAAAACCCTAGTAGTACTCTAATAGCCTCAAGACTAGCGCATTGGTCAGTTGATGAATTACTATACTACAAGTATATACAAGAGCTATTTAGCAAAACTCTAATAAAATTTTCATTTGAATTTACTGAATTTTTACGGAGAAGATAATTCAACCATCATAGTTAATAAGAATGAAAATAAGGATTTGATTTCAATGAACAACAGTCAAGTTATCTTTTAAAATATTTATAAAACATAATAAAATTTCATAATTATACCTTTCCTATCAAATATTGAATTTCGATAAATCTTCCTTCAAAATACGCCATAGGAAACAATTGGTCTATCAATAAACTCGAATTCAATTTTACCTCCAAATAACATAAATCTACTTTCAACTACGAAATTTGCACTTTCAACATCAACTCGCCAAAAAAAGACCTATAAGAAGTTTTACTAGAAGCGGATGGTGCCGCCTTGTAAGATATATTTCCAATATCTGGTCTTCAATATTGAACGATAAGGTTTCTAAATTTTGCTATCTCATTTACATCATTCAGTTTTTCCACGATTAATAATCTTCAATTTTGAATATCGCTTACTTGCTGCTTTCAAATGGATGTATCGTTACATAAGAGATAAATTTTCAGGTAGATACACAATGTCATACTGATAGGTACGAATAGAATGTAAAAAATAGGCAAGTTGTAGGTAAAAAAGTTTTTTCAAAGAGATACTATACATTAATATAGAAAAAATCCCGTTTTATGTTTTTTCTTTCTTCCTCAATCAATTGTATATATAATATTTCATTTATATGATGCATAACAATTTTACGATACCCGTTGGTGGAGACTGTTATTAATTATTTTCTATTGTGTTCCTGTTATTAAATGGATAGTCGGAACGTATTGTTTTTGTCGCCATGAAATTGGCGAAATAGGTTTCTTTTTTATTGTTTTAAACAAATGAATGATATCTAAGATTCTAAAATAATCTAAGGGAAGCATCAAGTGATTATAGCAGTTTGCGTTAAGACTTAACTTAAAATCTTGCTTGGCTAATTCTGGGAAGTGGCTCAAGTTCTAAAAAAAAGTGGGAATAAGCATACAAGTTACAGTTTATACAGCGCGTTAGCATTAATTAAATGTGACAGACTGGTGCCTAATCAAGTGGTCACCAAAGATGTAGTCCTAGTGGTTTTCATACTCCCACGATGCTAGGGAGCCGCTGAGGAGTTTATCTTTACACCTATCATATGATCAGGCAATCCCTTTTCCCTAGCTCCGTAATAGCTCTTCAATAGTGGTTTCTCCTTCCTTTCTTTATCGAGGATTATAAATAGTATCCGACCACCTTAAATGACAGTTTTAGCTCAATTAATTTACATATAATCCTCAATATTTTTCTCTGATAGTATCTTAGCTTTCTACGACTGGTTTTAACCTAGAGCTATATCTTTCTATCCTTCAAAACTAGATTCGCAGGCTTTGGAACAATTTCTCGACATATATATAAAAGTTCAGCTTTACGTAGTTTTGATTACGTAATAGGGCGATTTAAATATTTAATACAAACGGTTTACTTAAACTTTACGCATAAAACTTATTAAGCGGGATTAAACCATTTATGAGCATGTTTTATGTATGAAATAACGTAACAACGATATATTAGTCATGGTAATACACATAATCCGGAAGTATGAAGTTGTTACTAGCATACGTTAGTCCTCGAAACAACCCTTTACCTAAAAGGGTCCCGCTTCAACGCTATTTACGAACAACGAAATTACTACATCGCTTTCCACCAAAGACTGCGCCGACTTTTCCAATAATAACGATTATCCTCAATTCTTCAAGTTCGACTACCATACTAACAATCTACCCGATATAGTTAAACATTAACAAACCAAACGTAAACCCACAGGTTAACTGGTTAAGGTTTTTAAATTACAATTACATTCTTCGGTATAAAAAGTCACTATATTATATAAATTACGTAAAAATCGAAAGTTCATCAGTATGGAAAATATTTATTTTAAACTATTATTCAATAATTTAAGGGCTTCAAGAAAACTTTAATTAAACGCTATTACGTTTACGATAAAAATAACGGAAATAACGATAGTAACGGTCTTATACTATTACCTCGCGCGTACTATTAAGGGTCTAAAAGTGGTAAAAACCGTTAACCCCAGGCTTATGAATTATAAATATGCTTGTAACCGATTTTACGATTTTAATAAAGCTGTACTTACAAAAGTTAGCGGTATAGCCTAGGAACTCGCCATAAAACTAGCCATTTTCAAGGGGACTATTAATAATACAATAATAAATGAATTACTTCCCTTTGACATGCCTGTGAATTATAAAGAGTAAGTCGTCTGCATCTAACTTATTAATAAATGATTCTATAACCTTCGTATTCGGTATAATAAAGTTTACCACTGTAAAGGGACTGAGGCCGGATATGTCGCCCAGGGAGGTCGGATTCTGTCTATAAACCTCGATGAAGAGGTAAAGAAGAAGTCCTTGCTAGAACGCTACTATGGAGCTAAAATAGCGCAACCAGTTTATGTAACATGTGGAATCGTTTTCCCATGCGGCTTCCTCCCTACTTTAAAACATCGTAAAAATGTGTAAAAATAGAATGGTTGAATCCCTGGTAATATTGGCTAGGAATTAACCTATAACATCATCCCTAAAGATATCCCGAAACCCTCCCACCCCTTTTTCTTTGTATGCGGTATGAAAGGTACGAAGGAAGGTAAACTCGCCATTTAAATCGTTGTGGTGTTGTATGGAAGGTGCTAGTCCAAAGCGTCAGGTAAAAGGTGCCTTAGCGCTCTCCCCCCTATAAATCGTCCGTAAGCTTCCATTTTAAAACAAAATTTTCCTTTTACCTTTAACCCCTTTCTGATGCACTATTAGAATTATAGTATAAAAAATTAAAATATAGGTTAAATTTAATAGGTTTCTCCATATTCTTGTTTTGTAATTTACATATAATGAATCCTAAACTAGTTACGGAGGTCAATAAGGTTATTAAAGACGTAGGTTCGTTTACTCAAAGATTAATTAGGTTCTGTTCACGAATATAAAGTTCCTTACCTTACATTCCATTCAAATGTATTTTAAATGGACTTGTAAAGGAATATGTTTCAAGTACGTTTATAGGATAGCATATAATCTGAAGAAGTTTGGTTAGGAAACCAAAGGTAAGTAATTTAAAAAGCCGCGAAAAATATATCAACAAGCAGTTAGATATTGATATTCGGTACCGTTTCTATTTAGTCGAAGCTATAGGTCGCAGGTTTAGTTATTCCCATACGCCTTTAGATTTGAATCTCGAGATAAACAAAGTTATTAAGGAGTTGTTCGATGTGTATTTGATGTTCAATATTTAAAACCGGAGTAAATCGAGATTTTCGTGAACCGTTTTTTAAATATTAACGAGTGGGTAAAAAGTGTAAAAACCTGGGTAGTCATTGCCAAAAAGGCTATAAAATTTCAACATACTATATATCAAAAGGTAAATACCAAAAGCGGAGCTAGTTTTATACTCGTCACTTCTATACATTCTAGTAACCTATAAGATGTAGAACTTAAAAATAAAAAGAGTAATACTTAAGTAAGTTTTTTATAACAGAGTCAAAACGTGGAAAACGTAATTGACAAACAGTTGGAAAGTCTAATTGAAGGCGATTTAAAATATAGTTAAGGTTTCGAAGTATATTAACGCGAAGTTTAGGTATATAGATATAAAGCTAAGCAAACTGGTCGAAATAGGGAAAAGTTTTTTAGGTGAAAAAACGGACGAGGAGTTTAAAGACAAATTCGAATAGGCTTCTTCATTGTTCTTGATTTTTATTTATATTAATACGCTTATTAGATACCCGTTTATTAACGGCTAATATGCTGTTTCATTTCGTAAAATATAAAGTATTAAACTCGCCTACGGGCTGAACGTAAAGGTCCGTTCTTATATTCAGCTAATTGGAAACACGATTCGAAAATATTAAGTACCACGGTATTAAAAAATATAGAAAAACGGCTTTTACATTAGATATATATAGCCCACTCAATTCATAAGAACCTGTTGTTTAGATGGGTTATAAAGCCGAGTACGTTCGATTTGGGGTTTATTACGGGCCCCGTAAGAAATTTTCAACATGGTATTCTCGTTTCGTTTCGCCGTTGTTGAAGATAATATTTACAGCTTACGGTTAAAGGTCGCGAGTTTACTAAATCTAGAACGGATTTAAAACAACTTATACGAGTTGGTTTATATAATATCAAAGATATTTCCCGACCAGTCGGTTAAATTCATAATATAGGAGTCTATTATATACGTTATGCAGTATTTATTGTAAAGGTAACTTAAAGTTTTGGACAATTCATTCAGCTAATAGTTTTTTAGGAAAAACTAAACGTTGTTGCCGACCCAAAAAAATTTTTAGGGAAAACGCAACTTATTAGCAGCTTTTTCCATACGTCATTAAGTAAACGTCATCACGACTTGTACTAATTTTGTAACCTTGCGAATACGTTAAATAAAATCTTTGGCTTTCGCGTGTAATGTTATAACTAAGATAAAGAAACGCTATACCAGTTGTATAAGGTCAACGTAATAACTATGGGTTATATAAAACGGGCTAATACTTATAATAATCGTATCCTTATTATTTAGTATTGATAAATAGCTACGAAATGAACGAGGTCAAATAAATTAAGTTAAAGCGATAAAAAAACGTAAGTTAAAATTTCCTAATTCTTGCGTTTGGTTACATCGTAGGTTTTATAGTAAAAAGTGGTGCTTAGGAATTACTTTACCCTAGTTAAGTTTTAAATTCGCCTTTAAAATCCACCGTTTCAATTTGAACTATGGTCGTTAATAAGCGTACGGGTAAACCAATAAAATCGTTAAACATAGTTTAAAAACCGCTTTACTTAATTTTTGGCTTTTATAATAATCATAATCTTAAATATGACAGCCTTAATTGAACGGTCGGTAATAATTATAAAATAACGTGGGTTATTAGGACATTTTTAGGGTAAGTAAATTATAAAGTCGACAGGAAGCTCGCTTCAAAACCATTTGGAATTTAGGAGGGGTTTAAAAATACTTTTCCGACGGTGTTTTTAATGGGTTATATGCTTGTAAACTTTACATTTTCGGCTAAAGCGGTGGATTACGTAATATAAGCCAAGATAAAAGTATGTGTTAAAAAGAACAGTAAAAATAACGTTGCAACCTGGGTATCCAGTAAAAAGTAAATTATAGGTAGTTTAAATTAACGCGGTAATAAGCGGCTTGTAAGCAGGTACCCAAATACGGTCGCAAAACCGTAAAACTTTATTGTTATTTACCGAATATTTCAAAATTAAAACCTTTAAAGTTTAGTCCTTGTCGGTACGAATATTTGCTGGGAAATATCGGGTGTTTATACGTATTATACGTACTAATTAGGATTAAGTAATATCGCATGTAATAAAGACGTTTTAATAGGTTTGAAAGTCAATATTAGTGAAAAGTTTACTATTTTTTCGTGATAAATTAGCTGGCGACGGTTAACCAAGAGATATATATACAAGTAAATAGTTCGGGAACGGCTTATTTGAAGCGTAATAGTTAAGGGTTTTGCCTAAAAGACGTAAATAAGAATGGCTTTTGGGAATACTTTAGTTTTGCTATAATAATGTATTAGGTCACATAAAATCTGTCGCCTTGTTATAAATTAACAAAACAAAGAATTACGAAAAGCGTTTAAACTAGCTAACGTGTGGTTTAAAAGGTCGTCGTATGGTTATAAAGTATTTCAAGTTTCTATCGTTTGTTAAAATCGGAAACGGGCGTACTGTACCCCGAAGCTTCACAGTTTATGCTCTTAAACAACTTATAATCCCAAGTAGCTTTTTATTGTGAATTTTTATAGTTATATTCGACGGGAGATTAGAAACGAAAGTAATAAGTTACTTTGTATAGGTTACCACGGTCGTTTCCTTAAAGAAAATAGCCGTTTAAAGCTTAATCGAAATAGTCGGCTTTTTAAAAGGTATTATAATCGGGGTTTTATAAGGCGAATACAAGTTTAAAAAGGAAATAAAGTGTAAGTTACTTAAAAATAACTTTTTTTCAGGCCTTTAACGAAAGTTAATACTTTTACGGGTTGGTCAAAGTAATAGTCCAATGATCTCCGAGAAATTGCAAATGAAATGCCGGTAAAAATTTGCGAATTGAAGGAAACCACATACTTTGAAAACCGATGTATAAGCTGTTTATTTCCAGATTACTTATAGCTTTTCGGAGCTTATACGAACGATGACGTCAACTTCAATAACTAATCTTAGCTTTTTAGTTTTTCAAATGCGACGTTCGTATTTGGAAATATTGAAATGAAATCCCGCAACATTTAAAATGGTAAAGCCTTAATTAACTTTGGAGATATAATCTTCAAAGATGTTATTTGAATGAACAGAGGTTTTCCAGATGAACAAAATGAAAAATATCGAGAAAAGGGCGTCACTAATTATCAATATACCGCTAGAAAGTGGTGGAGACATTGAAAGCGTCGAAAGAAATAATCAGTTATTCGAATAATCTGAAACTTATACGAAATATAGTTTTTTATTGTTTCCCTTTTCAATATTGAGGTTTTGAAAACCGGCTTCAACATTTAATTGAATAAACCACAGAACGTGAAATATATTCGCGAACATATCTTTGAATAAAAGAAAACAAGTGATGGTCCTTTTTTATAATAGCGTTAGGCCGGTGATAATCGATATAAAAATATAAATCACCATTAAATTTTTGAACGATAAGAATGAAGGAACCCTTTAAAAAGCTTTTCGTTCGAATATAGCCTGAACCGAGTAACTCGGTAAACGTTTTATGTAATATAAAGAACTTTTTACGCGATATACCGTAAAAAAGACCTTATAGGACTTTTAGGGGTTAATTTTAAATATCGGTATAAATGATGATTTCGTAATTTTTTTTCAAAGCGGTAACGAAGTAGTTTAGCGTTGGAGAGTTTATCGAATAAGGGGGTGAATTCTTTAAGGTTGTTGGGAAATTTTTCGTAAACGGAGACGAATGGTTTTTGGACGAGTTTTTTGGTAATATATTCGAGGGAGACGGCGGAAAACCGCGTGATAGCGGGTCGTTCTTTACGTGATTTTCGTAAAATAACGTGAAATATAATACAGTTGACACCTTTCGACGTTTTTTATACAGGCGCGAACCCCTGGTTCTAAATGCGATAATTACCGGCTCGTATTAAAAATAGTATATATTTCGAAACGTTATGAATACTTTATTAGTACTTAATCTCAAGTTTATCTAAAACAAAGTTATATTATAAGGAAGGGACGATATACTTCTATACTTGGTTACGGTATTTATTAGAGTTGAAATTTAAAACGGTTATAAATAAAATTAGTCGTAGGTGAAAGTCAGGTTTATAATATATAACTTTACCGAGTCGTAGTAATAGGATACGGAAGCGCGGTAACTTTGAACTGTTACGAAGCTATTTATTTACGATATTAAAGTATTTACAATCTATTTTTATTAAATCGTGAAAAGAATAAATTATATTTGAACGTAAATTTATTATAAATGGGGAGTTATGCAAAAGTTGGAACGGAGTTACCGAGTCGAATAAAAGTTTTGTTAAATTTTTTACGCTATTATATATAAAAGTAACTATCTTTCCTCTTAAAAGTCGATAAAATCTTCAGCCGACATAAAATTGATTTTTATAACGGTTTTAAAGTTAAAGACGTTCGGATATTAAGCAGGATCCTACGAGTAGATATAGATACGATAATTATTCGCGTTGTAATGTAAGTATAACCTAAGGTCTTTACGACGGGAAAATTCCAAGTAGTTAATCTAGGTGGCACATCGTTTAATAGCGGCTCGGAAAACTTTTACGTTAATTATAATAACATCACTCTAGTTATCAAGGGCGGGTACATCATTGCTATTATTCGTATTACGTAATACACTCCCAATAATAATAAATTAGTACCGCCATTACGAATACGGAGGTTGTAAAGGCTTCCGTCGAGAAGTTAAGTATAAGCAACCTATTTGTTATGATCTGCGGAAATATCGAGGGGGAGTAATGTATTAGTGATTATATCGTTAATAATTCCTTTAAAAATGGCGAGCTTAACGGCGGATTTCTAAGCTATACCGCTAACTTTCGCGAATAAAAACTTTTAAACGTTAAAAAACCATAAAATTATTTACGAGTTTCTTATTTTATATTTATAAGTTGAGCTATCGTCGTATTAACCCCGTCAAGGTTATAGTAATAGGCTTAAAATATAGTTTTAAAGGTGTTGGGGTTGTTAATATTGCTGTAACTATTACGGGTGTAGTAACTTTGAATAATGATTTTTATCAAGACATTGAATTATTAAAAGACAACTTAAAACTGATTTTTTAAATTTTGATCAATTTTCTATCCTTATGTAATTTACGCATTATGGTAACTTTTTATACTGAAAATCATATTTCAATATTAAAAAATTTAACTGAGTAATGAAAAAGTTTGCGTTTAGGTCGTTGGCGCACGCTAAGTAGGGTACAGACATTGTAGTCGAAGTTAAAGAAATCCAATTTTTCGTCCTTTAAGGAATTAATGTAGTCTCTGGTAAAAAATGGTGTAATAACAAAATCTCTCGTAATATACGTAGGGGGAACCCCTTAAAGGAGGTATTATTCCGAAAACGTGAGCGTACCGGTAGCCTCGAATTATCGAATTATATTTGTTAAAGTATTTCATACGTCGGTATTCTGTTATTTTAAGTATAAAACGGTTTTTTGAACGACTTAATTTCAATCGATAAGTTCCGTACATAGGGAGTGGATAAAACGTTTATATTAAGCTATAAGGTTTGCATACTTGGTTTTCAAATCATATTAAAGCTACTTTTTAACGCGAACATCGAGGAATTACTTTATAACCTAGGGGTTTATATTCGGCGTTTGGAAAGATAATTACTTAATCTTAAGCTATAGCCGTTAATAAGTAGCTAAGACACCGTTGAAAATATATCGAGGTTTATATATAAAAGAACTAAAGCCGGAGCTATCTTTTAAGGTTGTCGGATTCCATCTATAAACCTTGATAAAAAGGGAAAGGAGAAGTCACTGCTAGGGGGCTGCTATAGAGTTAAGATGGCGTAACCCGGTCACGTAACGTATGGAAGCGTATTCTCATGCGGCTTCCTCTCTGCTCTAGAGCATCGTAAGAGAGTTTAGAACTACTAGGGTTAAATCCCTGGTAATACTAGCCAGGTATTAACCTGTAACAACTACGTTAGTAATATGAATACCGACGTTATTGTTTATAATAGAAATATTAAAAGTGATGAACTCGTGTTCAACAGTGAAAAATATATCATTATAATCGACTTGAACGTTTTTCAAATCGGTAGCCAGTAATTCTTTACCTAAATTAACACTTCGAGAATCTACCGCCATAAATACCTTAGTTTATACTAACGATACAACGTGAATGATTATTGTATTTATATCTTACTGGATACTGCATGACGCCTGAATGATTCCAATACCAAAATTAATATAAGTATTAACTTAACTTTTACTAACGATTATGTCAACTTTAAAAAAGGAAATGTATAAATTTTATATATAATTACGTATAAAAGTAGGGTCGACTTCAGTTCTACTTAATAATTGTTTTGTAATTTTTAAAAAAACATGTATTCATAATAAATTTTCCCCGCTATTAAATTCAGTTAGTTGAGGTTCCAGTAAAAATGAATTTTAAATAATATGACGTTACGAATGATTATTCAAGGTGCAGATTAAGGTTACCACGTATTTTATTTGCTATAATAAGTCAATAAAACCACCTGCCGTATACTTGAAACCAATTTACAATTTATCAATTTCTGTAAGTAATTTAAATATTAACTTCACTAATTACCCACACTGAGTTTAAGTCTATATTATTCTTTACCAACAATAAAAATCCATTTTTCTTAGACTTTAAATAAAACACGAAAATGAAACTTATGCATTATGAAGCACATATTACTTAGAAAACTAATAGACAACCACTATATATTGTAATGGGGTTCTACGTGAACATAAGAAATCTAAAGATATTCATACTGTTATTATTCATATAATACTCCGTAATACTCAAAATGACTAAACTGATATTACATAACTCATCGCCATTTCCGTCGAAAATATCGACAAAATGATATCCTCAAAGTTATCTGTATACGTTAACTTTAAACTCTCTGATACTTCTTAAAACAATTGCAACTTGATTTAATAAGAGGTTGGGGGAAAGCTTATCTCTTTATCACTCAAAAATCAACTACAAATTTATTCTTCAAAACTGAAATTCAAATGAAGCTTCGAAAATTCTTGAAACCCTCCTATACGGCGTATTACGGAAGGAGCTCATAATATTTCTGGAAATGTAAACCGAATTATTAAACTCAACCTATATTCATACAAAAAAATCGTTAATGTATATCCCCGTACTTTGAATTGAAAACCCGATGGCGCTTTACTCTTCTATATTGATTATTGAAAAATTAAAGTCATTAAAAACTTTAACCTTTTTCATTTTCAATAATTAAATAAACATTCTTACATATTTAAGAAACTAAATAACTTCCAAAATTAGACGCTAAAACCGATTTCTATAAACTGCATATCAAGAAAAGCGATAATTAAAAAATTACGCTCCGTATACATTGTAAATCTTTCGATTATCTAATGATATTTTGAAACGTTTCCGGTATACCACATAGTTTTAATAATATATTCATAATTCGTTCGGCCTATTTTTGACCATGTTTATCTAGCTTCTTTCGAACATATTTTGATATATTCGAATGACTTTTTAAGAACTAGAATACTCCAATAACACACGTATCTAAAATCTTGAACGCTATTAATTTAAACCCCGGCATATTTATATGTAAAGTCGGTATTGAAAACAATCAGTATTTAGGATTCGATATCGAAACAAAAGTCGAAATACGTACTAACCCGTACAAACTACGTATTATCCAGAAATAAACAGCTTCTATATTAATACTAGAAGTACAGAGTTTGTTCGATTTTCCTAACTTTGATCAATATTTCATTAGAAAATACTATATAATCATTAACTTTGTAATTTAGTTAAAAAGGAAAAGTGTTGTTTTCTGTCAGAGACTTGAGGACAAGGCTGTTTTCTTATAGCTTAAGATTTTTTCCCTTTCCAAACCGATTTTCGTCCAGTAAAACACTAACTAGAACACTTTTTAAAATCCCGATTGTTTCAATTACACTTTGAAAAACTGCTTATCCAACGGTATAATTAAGGTAACAAACTTCGAATAACTTAATACTCTCGTAGTTTATCGCCTGACGAATATAATTACAAAATCCACAAAAAAAACTTCTAGAGATTATAGTTTATTTGAAAATATGGAACGCGAAGATTCGGAACTCTACCCCCACGTTTATTATCGTTATAAATCATCAAAATTGAGAATATTACATAAACACTTGATAATTATTCAAATATTAAATCTGTAAATCGGAACGCCTTTATCAATTCCGTTTAAATTTATTGATGATACAAGAACTAATTACATATAGCCTGTTATACTGTTTCGACAAAATTAAGGTATTTCTAAAAGCCTTTTTGATATGAGCTTCTTAGGCCTGGAACCACAATTTCTACACCTTAAATAAGTATCTTTTAAACCACTTCTTCATATATACATCTTTTTATTAAATATAACTGGTAAATACATTTAGAAGGGTTACTAACTTTTCATTAACATCAACCTTCAAAATAGCTAGAACGCCGCTATTATCCGAAATGCTATCTACACTCACCTAATTCACGAAATATACATAAATGACCAATTATTATTTTTCTATATTAGTATTAATAACGACCGAATATTTAAAGGTTCAATGTCTTAATTTCAAATGAAAGAAAAAAGATAAATTTACGGTTTTGTAACCAAATTTAGGTTTCTATTTATGAACCGCTTATTATATCGTTGATTTAAATTATAAACTATTTAAATCTAACTGTTTATACAGGTTATAACTGTCGGTAAGGTCTAAAACCTTTTCTTCCACGTGAAAAAAAGGTATTGAGAAGAGTAATCGTTAGATTCGTATAGTTGTAGTAAAAGATGATGATAGATCGAAAAAGCATTAAGAGGTGCACGCCATGCATGAGGGCTTATAGGCCCTCACCCAGAGTGTACCCTTCCAAACCGATCCATGTATTGCCGTTCGGTCTTGTATAGCTATTCCAGACCGATCCATATATGATGTACTTTACGTCTTATAAAATTACAGCCGATAACGTGACACGTTATCGTGTACTTTATTGTAGTGCACCCTGCAATATAGTGTACTGCCACCAAGCCTATGTATACTATTTATAAGGGTATATAGTAATATCTATACAGGTAATCTTTTGATTTATATATATATATACTTCGTACTTATAGTCTAGTAATGACAGTGTGGTGATTTTTGCAAACGTTTAAATGAGTAGGTTTTGTAGTAATAGTATTATTATATTATTAATTATAAAAGGTCCAAATTAGCAGTTTCCGCAGCGACAGTGTAATTATAAGGATTCAATTAGTAAGTTTAGTTAGGATTAATAAGGATTGGTCGCGGTAGTAATAATAATTCGGGTTTGGTTGGTATGGTTAAATAAGGGCGATATAGTTGGTAATACCGCCTTTTGTGGTTTGTGATAAAGGTGATTACGTAACGGAGATTACATAGAGGTGATTTCGTGGGGGTAATTAAGTACTTACGTATTAGGTTAGTATATAAAGATATATCGCTATGGGTTTAAGTAAAACATTTTTTCTTTCTTTTTTAAAGGTACGTAATTTTAGCCAATATTAACTCTCATTTCAATTAAACCTCGATTTACCTTAATTATACCAAGCCTTATTCTTACTTATTTTTTACTTCTTTTAATGAAATTAAGCCGATTTAATAGATAGGTTAATTTACTAATGCCTATATGCAAACCTTTTCTTCTTTTTTTCATAAATGCCGCGTAAATACAAAACTATAAAGCGCTGTCTAACGCAAAAGCGTCGGCGTGCCGCCGCCGCTGTAGCCGCCGCCACCGCTACTACTATCAGCTCGGCCTCCTTGGGCACAATCTAGTTAATTGCAGTCAATACGCCTGCTGCCGCCACTTCACCTAGCCTTACTGCCACCGCCTCGTCCCCTTCGGCCGCCGCCGCCACCCCTTTAAGCACTATCGCCGTCGCCGCCTTACCACTCTCTCCCGCCGTCATTACAATCTCCCCCTTTCCCCCCTTTTTCTCCCCTTTCACCAGCTTTTAAAGGGAGTAGCAAAAGGCTTCTAAAGTTATAAACTTTACCTTTTTCTTACGTGGAAAAACCTTATTACCCGTAGGGCCCCTTTTACGCCGTAAACAAAACTTGGCGGAACTACGTTAGGGTTCGTATATTCTCAATCCGTTTATTCGTATTCCTTTCATTTTTACTTTTTAAAAAAGGAATACGAGGTGGATATGCTCCGCTGCTTTGAGCTCTGCATCGCTAAGGTACACCGCGAGGCTTTTTTAACGCGTAATTTGTTGAAACGACGTACCCGATTCCGTAACCCTAGGCTATTTATAGAAACGCTTTACGTATCATATGTCGCGTTCGCGGCCACGGGTAAATCCGTTAGCTATTACTACGAAAATGGGGGTCGTTCGGTATGTTACTATCGTTATAAATGGATTGGCAATTCGTATGCCCCCGTCCCGTTTGTTTTCAAGCTGTAAGCTGAAGCCGTGTTACAAGCTCGCTGGCTTTTTAGTAAGTTTTAATTAAACTTTGAAAGTATCTTTTAGTGAAAATATACTGTTCGAGGCGTTTCGAAAATAATCGAGGTTGTAAATAACCAAAATGAACTGATAGTAATTAGTAATAAACGTTAACCAGCGATTTAAAAAGACGGTAATCGCTGTCGCCGCCTAAAAACGGGGCTTAAATATATACAACTTAGGTGAATTTAACGACGTTATTACATGTCATTATAAAAAGGCTAATCCCAATTTTACGCCTTTACCTAAAGGTATAACCAATAAGGTATAGAGATATATAATTATTAACGTTGGTAATGTCTATAAAGGTAATTATGGTAACATTAATTCAAAGGGGGAGAAAGATGAGGAGAACAATGAAGATTCAATGACATTACTCTTTCCCTTTAATAGTAAACAAATACCCTTTCGGGCCGGGCCGAGGTCCACGGCTATAATATAGTATATTACATAATCATATTAAAACTTTTCACAAAATAATAATTTGAAAGTAATAAATGTTACTTGAAATATTTAAAATAAAAAAATTTAATATGCTAAAAACAGTGATATCGTAAATCAAAATAAAAATAGTAAAAACATAGAATACCTAATAGGGTCGAAGTAGAAAAAATGAATGGTTATAAAATGTAGGGAACGGTACGAATTAGTATAATTAAATAAGAAAACTAACGAATGGGAAATTCTGTCGATTCGAAATATAAAAATAAAAAGTGCCAGAACATTAGAAACAGTACAAAATAGTAAAGTTAAATGAAAGGAAAATTGGGGATCGGCGCGATCAACGTAATACTTGACGATCTAAATTTTCGAAAATTCATATAATAGTTTACTAAAGTCGTAAAATCTTTCAACAACCTTAATAAATAGATTTTTTATCTAAATAAATGCTTCCAAAGCTTTGTTCGATGTAGCCTTAGTTATCGTATCCGTTAAGTTAGATTTTCCGTCGATCCACCTTGTTTTTTTTTTTTATATTTCACGATATTTATATAACTCGCATAAAGCTATCATATCGATTATTAAATGTTTTTCATTTATAGTAACTGATTTAACTAGGCATTTATAAAGAAAAAAAATTAATATGTATTACTCAAGGGATAGGGCGTAAACTAAAGTTAGAAATGATTATCGGGATCATTATCTTTATAGGAATTCCTAAATCGAAGCCTTTGACTATACTATAAATTTCGAAACCCTAATAGATTTTCATAAATTTTTGTATTTAGTAAAAATTTTCTAAAAATATTTTTAAGAAGCGTAAAGCCATTTCGGGCTTGTATTTCGTTCTTAAGGAGTAAAACGAAGCCGATTTATGAACTGTAGTTATTATTATGAATACAAAATCTGTTAATAAAAACAAATAGTTTTACAATACGTATATTTAGCAGTATAAACTGTAAACCGCGTTTTGGATCATATATTTGCCACAAAAAACGCTTGTTAAACTCCTTATACGCATCGTTTGTTAGGGCGGTTTGGCATTATACGGCGACCAAAAGGTTAAATGCCGTTTATAATTATATTATAAAAGTAATTCAAACGCTACGTATACTTTGGCATCTGTATTAGTCGGCCTATTTACGCTATTTAAAACAATAAGGGCAAATTTATTTAACTACCCCTTTTATATAAGGCCTAAAGTACCGTTTCAGAAAGTGATAATAACGTTATTGAAATCGATTACGTGGTTTTCCATTGAGTACGTTTGTGGTTTCGCTTTTAAACCGGTCTTTCAAAGTTTCCTCTCTTTAAAAGACGAAAACGAAATGTTATATAACGTTTAATTATCGTTAATTTACATACCTATAAATATAAAGCTCTTCGAACGAGTTATTAATACTAATATATACGGATCGAAGGTAGAATTGGTTATCTAGATTCGTTTTTATAGTACTTTTAATAAGTTTTCTACTAGTAAACACCGACTTTAACTAATTCATAAAGCAACTTTATAATACCTCGAATATTATTAGGTAAATAATAATACTTAAAATATTTTGACATATCGACGTCATCTAGTTGTTTTAGCCGTTTTTAAAACAAAGTATATATCTGTGTTATGTTTTGAAGTTTGATATATTGGTTATATAGTTTATCAAAGGAAGCTGCTAATATAAAAATTGGGCGATAACTAACCCGTTGTAATGTAAGTGATTAGGTTATAATATACTTTTTGCCTTCATCGTTATATCCTTTAACGACTAGATGGATTTTTTCGAAAGGTTTTTCGGTTTTATTTTCAACTTTATAAACAAAGCAGGTTAGAATTTTTTCATAATTACCTTAATTAACCGGGTCAAAACGTTTAAAAATGAATACGCCTAAGTCGGTTACAATTGAAATTTCCGTTGAGGTAAGTTATACAAATAAGTTATTAAAGGTAATAATAATACCTTCCTAATGGAGTTTTAGGCTAAGCTTACCATTTGACATTTCTCTTTACGTAATAAAGGAGTTTATAACAAAGTTTATGATTTTTTTTTTTTTTTGGTTTTTAAGCTGAGGGGGTGTCCTCGGTGGCAACGTTTTAGTAAAGTTGATATAAATGTGCCGTTTTTAGTTAAAGGGGTTGAGCCTAAATCGTGTTTCTGGGGCCAGGCTAAAGTTGGAATCGGCTTCAATTCGGTGTTTTAAAGGGTGTTTAGTAAGCGGTTTTATTCGTTTTATGGTTTCGGGCCGTTTTTTCCACTTTTTTTTATATTCGCGTACCATTATCCAGTATAACGAACTTAAATTATTCGGTAAATCAACGAATACATAATCGTCTTCAAACCCGTCAATCCTTTAAGGGCCGGTCTATTTATCACTTGTCTTCTAAACCAAAACTTTAAATTACAATGTTGAATTCAAAACACCAGTTTTAAGTAAACTATTCCCTATAATTAACGCTTTAGACACTTTTTTTTTTACCATCAAGGAACGCAATACCGCCATAGCCTTCGCTATAGTATTGGCCTCTTTTACTATAGACTAAAATAATACAAAGTTCGTATAGATCCTCGGGTAAGTATTAAAACTAACAAATATAAGGATAAGCTTACTTAGATCAAAAGTATTGTTAATGGCGTTAATCGTTATTTAAAACATATATTTCTTAGAACTGGTACCCTTTAGTTCCTTTGATAATACTCTGTACGCCTTCGTTAGTAGTCTGTGGTAACCTTTATACTTTTCAATACCTTATAGGCCTCTAATTGAGATTTATTTATACTCGTTACCATTTATCCGAATTTTAGTACGCTATTTGGTAAAGTTATAGGCTGTACTAACATTGTATGAAATCTAATTTAAAGTTCTAAGGTAAACTTTTAACTAGCAATTAACCAAAGCGTCCTGAAAATTTGTATCGAAAGCGCTTCGTGTATATTTGGCGGCCTGGAATCATGATACCTCGTTGATAACGTAAAGAATTGATTAGCTGTTTCAATATATAACATTAACAATTACTTCGTAGTTAAAATCTACATCATTTTAAAGGCGGAACTTAAACTGTTGTAAGGCTTATAAGTATAGCTAGTACCTATGGTGAAACTTTTCGATAGCTTTAAGTATGTTTTTTCTTACATCTGTGTAACCTACGACGTGGAATAGGCGTAAAAGGCGTTTTGCAACCGGGTATCCGAATCTTCGGTATAAAGTCCTTAATGACGACTAAATCAAGTAAATGACCTTAATGATACATATTCTAGGAAAAAACTATAAGTAGTCGAATTTAAATCGGGGTGGTACGAATACGTTATTTAAGGTGCGGATAAGTTGGTTAGTCGTATTTTTGACCTTAACTTCGAGTTTATTTATATTAGTTAATAAAAATAAAAATAATATTTTCAAATTCATTACGTAAACCTTAACCTGTTCGAAACGCGTATTTATAACAACTGTTTCATTCAATAATGCTTTTCCTTTACCAAAAAAACGTTTCGGTATTCCCCTATTCAGTTTAATTGAAACTTCCGAAACTTTGCCGAAAACGCATCGAATTACCGCTTCCCCCCCGTTGAGATTTCGGCTATATTAATATCAGGAATAATACCCTGAAAGCTATTTCCGTATTTGTTGTAAAACATGAATTATAACATCATTGAGGCGTTAAATACTTCGTTTTCGCAGTTGAAGCCTAAAATATATATAAAAAGGCGTTTTACGGGCCAATGGAAATACGTTAGGCGGTGTTATTATCGTGGGAAAATAAATAGGAATCATGATATTTAGGGTCGTTTTTTTTCCGGATATAGCTTCGTAAAGATATTCGTTAAATACGTTATTTATACCTTCATATTCGGCTATATATATTATAAAATTACCTTTTATTCTATCCTTGAATATATACTTGGTATAAAATAATCATTTGATCTGAGTTTTCTTATAGAGGGGGTAGTTAATAAACCAATAGTCGACTTTACCGTATACGATACACCGTTTTTACAAATTTATAGATATTTATAATCTTTTCGTAAATACCATTTTAGTCGCGATACGTTTCGCCTATTTTAGGTAAACGTCCCTATTTGTAGATATTACTATATACCCTTATAAATAGTATACATAGGGCAAGTAGTAGTACACTGTATTGCAAGGTATATTCCTGCAGGGTGCACGGTAACGTGTTACACTGTAGGCTGTACTGTTGCAAAGTGAAAATTGCTCCATGTATGGATCGGTTTGTAATGACTATTCAAGACCGAAAGACAGTGTATGGATCGATTTGAATTAACTATACCAGACCAAACAGCAATGTGTGGATCGGTTTAGATTGAGTATTCCAAAGTGGTACGCTTTGGATCGAGGGCTTATAAGCACTTACCTGTGACTTACACCTTTAGATACTTCTTTTTAAATTATCTTTAATTATACTACAATTCCAATTGTTCCAATTACTTTTTAAAACCCTTATATTTAGGTAAATATTATAGGCTTAACATCTAACCGGTACTAATTAGTATCCGACTCACTTGATTATAGATAGCTTTAAAAAAAAGAAAAATATTTAAATTAAATACCTATAACTAAATACTATAAAGGTCTCAACTTTTTATATTTTTACACTTTGTTTTTATGAAAATTATACGCCAACGTGTACAAAGACTGTAAGGACTAAGTAACTTTTGAAAAAGAACTTTAATACGACATTATTAACCCTTATTTAGCGCTATTTCTATTAAAAACCCCGTTACTTTATTATTAACCCTTATTTAGCGTTTTAACGTACCCGGTTTTTTTTTTTTGGAAAGAGTCCTATTACGTATTAGGTTACGTAAATCTTCAAGTTTTGAAACTCTTCATTAAGACCTATCTAATTTTCGACAATTTACACAGATCGCCGTACTAAAATCGGTTATAAACGAATATCTAAACCGATTTCCTTAGCAACATCGGTTACACACTAAGTAACCAAATTAATTATTTTACTAAGTTCCGTTACGACATATCAATTCTGACCGACTATTAAACACCGGATTACATAACGAATCTCCCTACAGTTATTCCCTTTATTTGCCTTGTTTACCTTTTGCTTCCTCTGCCATATTTGCCTTCCTGCGTTTGCCTTACGTATTTTAAATTTAAGTCTTACAATGTTTAAATTTTCCCAACCGCTGGGTCAATACAACGCTGTCAAGCAATAAAAAAAACTAAATTAAAACATCTAATTGGTTTGTAGTTACGTCCTAATTACCGTTTAAAATTTATTTACACTAATCAGTACTAGTAATCACTGTTTCAACGACTTTAATTACTTTATTTACTTTGAATTTACTATTTGTAGCACGTATTACCCTCATCGTTGGATCTGAACGTATTTGAAACCCTACTACGGCTTAGAATTACCACTTTTAACCGCTTTAATATTTTTAATACGTATATAAACCACCCAATAACATCTATAGTCATAACCCTAAAACAAATATTATTGGAAAAAGCCAGCGCCAAATTCAGCCTTCTGGTCGAAAATATGGGGATTAAAAAAGCTATAATACACGAATTTAACCCAAGCCTTTGTGATAATACCATCGATTCGCCAGTTAATGATCTCGACACATATACGGCAAAAATATACATTTTAGCCGTTATATTCTGTTACTGGTAAGAGAAAGTCTAAAGACCTGACTTACTAGATTACCTTTTAAAAAAAATTGAATTAGACTTTGGATATGTGGTAAATAGTGAATCCTGTCATTGCCAAAACCTTACGAATCCAATTATAAATCAAAGGTATTAATACCTCAGGAGGTATGAATGACCGCCTTGTAAAAACCCTTTTCGAAATAATACAACTCGTCGACGTGTTGGATTAGGAGGATAAAGACTTGTACTTAACGGAATTTATTAAAAGTTATTACCTTACGGAGTAAAATATATTGTTTTTAAAACAACGAGGACAAAGTGTAACATGGCCTGAGTCCTATACTTATATCCTAAGTTAGGAATAGAGACCCCGAAGAAAAAGAACGACCATAATCCTGGTTTACCATATAAATACAACACACCTTTACGTCGGCATATACTTCAAAAAGAATCGAATACTAAACTACTTTTTCAATGCTGTAAACAGCCCGATCGGCTAGAGCTAAAGCGGCTGGAACATTAGAAATAACCCGATTCTAGGATTAGCTAACGTCATAAAACGCTATTGCATACCTTATGAATCGAAACCTGTAAACCATGACCCTTACCGCGACCTTTTCTTACACTGTTTTTCTACGGATAAGAGCGATTTTACGAAGTTAACTAGCTTTTCCAAGTTCTAGGATAAGGACTACAGTTACAGCGGTAAGCTATACTATATATTCTATAACAAAATGCGTATAATACTTTAAACGTATAAAATACTAGATATAATGTTTTTCCAATTTCATATAATTTTACGTGGTATTCTTTTCGGATAAGCTTAAAAATATCGTTCGAAACCTTTATACGCTGATAAATAAGCTTCGGATTAGCATTTGTAATTAATAATATTAGAGGAGATGTTGAAATTACCAGTGTAAACCTCATCAACACAATTTATCATGTTTTAAACCGGATATTTAAGGTTTATATGAGGTAAAACGAACGCCTAAAGTATAGGTACTAGGGGGGAAATACTGGAAATAAGACATAAGGATAATCGTTCGGAAATGGAAAATACGTATCGAAATTATAATAATACTTGCGGAAAGATATACGGAGTCGTATAGGTTTATAAAAGCGATGTATTGTATACGGTAAAGTTGGTTGTTAATTTATTAACCATCCTGTTTACGAAAAAAATCGGATTAACTACCAATTTTAGGCCTAGAGTAATTTTAAAGATCAGATAAAAGCTAATTCTATAATATACTAAGTCGAATGTAAAGGTATAGATAACGGACTCAATGTATACCTTTACGAAGATTAATTTAAAAAGTACAACTTGAAATAAAACGATATGTATAAGTTAGTTTACGACGATAAAAACATCTAACGTATTTTTGCCGGCTTATAGGGTACCTTTTTTGTACATATTATAGGTCTGGATTACATAAACGAAGTGTTTAACGTTAATATAACGTCGTAATTTACCTTTTTTAGTAGATATAAAATCAGGTTCTAAGGCATTATACCTGATATTAGTGTAGCCAAGATTTTGACAGCCGGAAAACGATAATTCGACGTACTTACGACGAAATTTCCGCAATTTCGGTTAAATCGGATAGAAAAACACCGAAATGTTTTACTCAGTAAAGGTAAAGCGACGTTGCTTGAAACAGTTGTTGTAAATACGCGTTTCGAACGGATTAAGTTTTATGTAGTGAATTTTAAAACGCTATTTTACCTTTTATTAGCTACTATAAATAAGTTCGGAATTAAGGTTCGAAATACGACCAATCAGATTATCCGCATTTTAAATAGCGTATTCGTACTGTTAAGGCTTAAGTTTAGTTACTTATGCTTTTTTTTTTGAAAGCATGTATAATAAAGGTTACTCATTGAACTTAGCCAAAATTATTAGATTTATACCGACGATTCGGATACCTAGCTACAAAACGTCTTTTACGTTTTCTCCACGTCGTAGGTTATATAGATGTAAAAAAGGATGTACTTGAGGTTATCGAAAAGTTTTTTTATAAGTACCAGCTTTACTTATAAGCCTTACGACGGTTTAAATTCCGTTTTTAAAACGATATAGACTTTACATGCGAATTGATTATTGCTATTATGTATTTAGATAGTTAACCAGTTCTCTACGTCGTTGATATAGTTATATTATTTCAGGTCGTTAAGTTTATATGAAACACCTTTACAATAAATTAATAGGATGTTTCAGTTAACTCTTAGTAAAACCTTTACTTCGAGCCTCTCAATTGGATTACCTACGATGCTGGTAAGGTTTCCAATTTTATCGAATAGCGCATAAAAACTAGAATGACCGGTAATCAATATAAATCGATTTTCATTGAATATTTATAGGTTATTCAAAAGTAAAACCGATATTATAAATTATTGACAAAAGCATATATAATGTTCTTGAAGGAATTAATAGGTGTTAATTTTAAGGAATTTATCTTTTAGACAAAGGTTAACGCCGTTAATAATACTTTTAGCCCAAGTATGCTTTTCCTTACGCTTTTTGTCTTTGGTGTTTACCTAAGGATCCATACGGACTTTACTTTATTACTATCCATAATGTAAAGGGCCAATTCTATAGCCAAGGTTAGGACAGTATTACATTTATTACGAGTAAGAAATAATGTGTTTAAAACGTTAAATATAAGGAATAGCTGATGGAAAACTAGTGTATTGAATTTACTATTACAATTTGAGGTTTTAATTTGAAAAATGAAGGATGGATAAATCAGCCTTTAGAGAATTATCGGATATAAAGGATATGATGTGCTTGTTAACTTACCAAACGGAATAAGTTCGTTTCGTTTAACAATGGTACGAAAATATAGGAAAGAGGTGAAAAAAGAAGGCGTAAGAGCGTATGACGAGTAAAAACCATTCACAAAACATTAACTAAAACGACTAATTTAAACCAACTTTAGCTTTAGTCTTACCCCTAAAACCAAAATTTAACCTGATTACGCTAAATAAAATCGAGTAATTTGTATTAAACCCATTAAAACTTCGATGCCGAAAACGCCCCTTCGGCTTGAAAACCTAAAACTGCCTAAAATACTTTGCTACGGACTCCTTTATTACATAAAAGGAAATTACACACCACGAGTTTAGCTTCAAATTTCGACACGAGGATATTATTACCATCTTGGGTACCCTATTCGTATAATTTACCTAAAATAAAATCTTAGCCTTCATCGACTGAGGTGTATTTCGATTAAAAAATTTTAACTTAACTATTCACGACGTTAACAGGATCTTTTTAACCCGTTTCGTTTACGAAGTTAAGGATAAAGCCGAAAAAACTTACAGAAAACCAGTTTGTTAGCTAAAGAATATAACAACAAAGGTAAAAAGGATATGAAAACCTAATCACCTACGTAATGATAAATTAGCTATCGACTGATTTTTGTATTCACGGCCTTCATTAATATACCCCATAACCTGTATATCGAGTTTCGAAATATAATATTGGTATATATCTAATTTGAGACATGGCTTAAGCGACGAATTTACGCCGATATACCTAAAGACCTTAGGTAACATTACCCGTTTAAAACGATTTTACATATTTTAAATCCACTTTACGGATTAGTTGAAGTGGGTGTTTATTAGTACGATACCTATTAAAATAATTAAAATGAATGGTTCAAAATAATTAACTTTACTTTAGACTTATGTTTATTAGTATTGATAATCAATTTGGAGGGCTTTATACTAATAAGTATATAGATAGACGATATACTAACTTTATATAATATCGCGTTTTCCGGTTTTAAAAAAGGAAAATTTTTGACAACCGGTTTGAAGATTAAGCCTAAGACGTATTGAACGGAAAATTACATAATCTATTTTGATAACGTTATTATCACTTTGTGAACGGTATTTTAGACTTTAGGTAAAAAGGATAACTGGATAAATTTGCCTTTATTATTTTAGATAAAGTAAAATGAAAGGACGAATATCAATACTAAAGTGTACGCGACGCCTGGGCTGTCTTTGTGATACAACTGGTGGTATAATTTGACCTTTTTGTCGTCGCGTAATGTCAAACCGAACAGACGGATGATATATATAAGACGTTTCATAAAATTCTTTCGTGGTAAATATATAATTTCAAATGCGGATTACAATTGATACTATTAGATATATATATTATAAAACTATTTGTTTTTACTTACAGCTCCTTCATTAATAACAGCAACTGTAGTCTTCAAATCGATTTGGTCCTAGTTTTCGGCAACGAAACATCGGTCCAAAACGACTTTACACTTTGAGGAAGCATTATTTATTAAAGCTTTACCAAGTGTAAAAGGTTATGCGAAATGTTTTGGCTTTCGAAATTTATCATATGGTTAAAGGTTTCGATTTAGGTATTATTAAATAATAACGGTCCGGATAGTTATTTTCGACCTTAGTTTCCGTCTGATCCCTTTTATCTCATATGTTAACTCCTTTTCGTTTTACAAGTGCTTGATGAAATTAAATATTACAAACGAAAAACGTTTAACAATCGATATTATAACTTTATGCGAGTTATATAAACGTCATAAATCGAGGAAACAAGGTACATTAACGGAAAATCCAACCTAACAAATACGATAATGAAGGCTACGCTGAACAAAACCCTAGAAATATTTATATCGACAAGTATAATATTTGTTAGGGTTACTCAAAATGTTTTGTAACCCTAATAAATTACCTCATTACTTTTTTATTAATTTCAATTGGCCCCTTTCACATCATTCATACTAAATTACGTTTTACCTTTATTGAAACGATATATTTATACTAATCGTGAATTTCACCCCTATTAGACTTGACTATTAGTACCGATTTCCGATTTAGTTTTACTTTTTATTCAATTTTATAATATAGTATTAATTTTGGTATGTGGCCTTTTCATTTTTTATTTTGTATTACGTTTATTACTTTATACGAATTGTTTTGTAAAAATTTATAAAATTATCATGTAACGTATTGTATTATGGCTAGATAAGCCGGCCCAGCCCTGTGGTATTTATCAATTATTAAAGGGAGAAGGTGACGTCATCACGTTTCGACCAACTTACAAGTCGTTTTCCTCTTTTATGTTAACGTTATTTCTATTATCTTTAACGACGTTGTTAGCGCTAACAAGAATGTAACACTATACTTCATTAGTTATACTCTTACGTAAGAGTATTGGGGAGAGATGACTCTTCTCGTGACGACGTGCGATAACGTCATCGAACTCGCCTACGTAATATATACGTAGACTCCGTTTCCAGGCAGTAAGAGCGGTTGTCTTCTCCCTAGTTTGCCAGCTAACGCCTGTTTACTAATTAGCATTAGCTTGTTTTGATTATTTGTGACTATTTGTTTTTCGGATTACCTCGAACGGTACATTTGTATGAAATAAAGTTTTTAAAATTCGATTGGAATTTACTAAAAAGCTGGCGGGCGCATAATATGGCTTCGGCTTACGGCTTTAGGACTACCAGAATAGGGGCGTATGAGTTACCAATTCGTTCGTAACGGTAATAATGAATTGAACGGCCCTCGTTTTTGTAGTAATCGTTAATAGATTTACCCGCGGCCGCAGACGAGATATACAACACATAAGGCGTATTCATTATCAGCTTAAAACTACGGACCCGGGCACGCTGTTTTAACGTTTAATGCGTTAAAAAGGCTTTACAGCGTACCCTAGCAATACAAAGCTCAAGGCTGCAGAAGAAATCCGCCTCGTGCTTTTTATTTATAGAAGGGGGAGTTAAAAGCTTATTAATGAAGGGCTTAAGATATATATACCTTGGCGTAACTGCGCTAAGTTGCGTTTACGGCGTAAAAGGGACCCTACAGGTAATGGAGTTTTCATATATAGGGAAAGGGTAAGGTTTATAACCTTAAAAGCCCCTTGCTTTTCCTTCAAGTTAGGTAAGAGGAAGGGAGAAGAAGGGGAGGAGGAGGTAGGGGCAGTGAAAACAGGGAGGGGCGAGGTAAAGGCGGCGGCTAGGCTGGGCGGGTGTGGCGGCGGTGGGATTAAACTGTATGGAGACGGTAGCGCCAAGGCTTAGCGGTGTAGCGATGGGTGAGATAATAGGGGCTAGCGGCATGATGGTAATAGAGGAGATATCGCCCAAAAAGGGCTATTTATTACTATTAGTAGTGGTAGTGGAGGTAGTAGTAGCAGCTGTAACAGTAATAACAGCGGCAACAGCAGCATGCTGCTGCTCGCGCGTCAGACGGCGCCTTGCAGTTCGGTTTTTACGCGTTATCTAGATAAAGGAAAAGGTTAATTATAGGTATTGGTTAAGTAACCTACTTATTTGAACGGTTTGTTTTAATTAAAGGAATTAAAGGAAAATGGGAATACGGTTTGGTTTAAACGAAATAAAAATAAATTAAAATCGAGGACTTCTATTTATATAAATTACGCGCATTTAAAAGAGAAAAAAAAGAGGTTTTGCCTCTGGTAAAGGCAATATATCTTTTCATACTAACCTAACACGTAATTACGTAATCATATTTACGAAATTATATCTACGTAATTCACTTTTGTAATACTTGTGTAATTACCTCTATCAACCATGAAAAGACGTAATTACTAATTATACTACCCCTATTTAACTATATTAACCAATCGCGAATTATGAATATCACCCCGGTCAAACTTCATTAATTTTAACCCAATTTATTGATTTAGGCCTTTTAAAATTAATAGGATAATAACATTATTACTTCAGAAACTTATTAATATAAATCTTTTGTAATAAATACGGTAACAATACTGTTATTATATTTCCTATTAATTTAAACCTTTGCAACTATAACCACACTATCAATATTAGGTTATAAGTACGGAATACTTAAAGAAAGAAAAAAAGATTACCTATATGAATATTACTATGTACCCTTATAGATAGTATACATATGGTAAGTAACAGTGTATTATATTATAAGGTATACTCCTGTAAGGTGAACGGTAACGTATTATACTATAGGCTATACTTTTACAAGGTGCCAAGTGCTCCATGCATGGATTGGTTTGGAATGACTATTCCAAACCGAATGGCAATGTATGAATCAGTTTGGATTAACTATACCAGACCGAACGGCAATTCGTGGATCGGTCTCGATAGAGTATTCCAAAGTGATACGCTTTGGATTGAGGGCTTATAAGCCCTCATCTGTGGCGTACTTCTCTGGATGCTTCTTTTCAAATCATCCTCAATTATACTACAATACCAATCATTCTGATTACACTTCAAAAACCTTATGTTCACGTGAATATTATAGGCTTAAGACCTTACCAACACTATTCCTTATTATTAGGGTTTATTCTTTAATACCTGCATTTTAAACGTTCGTTTTTTTTTAGGTAAATTTTCAATTTTCCATTTAAAACGTGGTAAATAGTTTCGGCGAAATCCGCTTGAGTAATTTAGCCCACGCTCTTCAATTTATTAACTCAAAATATTAATTAGGGATTTGTTTGTCAGCGTATCGAGGTTTTAACTAATGTTTTTACGCTAATACAAAAGGCCTCCATGTCTTTTTCTAGGTTGGAAAGTATGAGGTCGAAATTTGGGTTTCTGCGACAAGCTTTCGTTATTATCTGAATAAAAATTTTATCACCTTTATATTTTAGTTTAAAAGCTTCCTAATACTTTCGAAATTTAGCTAATGAAACGGTAAGTATTTCCTACTGGTTTTTATCGGCGTTTTCCTATTGGGTTTTCATGAATTTACAAAGCGTTCCAGTCTAATCCCTATTATAAAGTTTGTAATTAATCTCTGTATTGAAATAAAATTTCAAACGTTTATAATACCTAACAATTATATTAACTTACATAAAATAATACATATAGCATTTTCAACAAATCAGGAAAGTTGGCCGGATAAAATAACAAAAAATTATATAATTCAATATCCAGTTATTTTTAAATATATTGTATATAGCACTTATTTTATTATTAATCATATCATACAGTTGGTCTTTCTAATTTTCGTCTTTTTTTCAAATCTTGGCAAAGTTGGTAAACTTTATAATATCTCTTTCATTAGTAGGGAAAAGGTACGGTAAAAGGTTAAGGTAAAGGTTGTAATTAATGGGTATTAATCCGTAGTGTACGTATTAGCGTTTTACGCCGCTCGTTAATTTCCAAAACAAGCTATTTTTTGTATTTTAGCCGATTTTTCTATAGTTGATCGGATTATTTTCGGTATCTCGACCGTTTCCGCTATAGATGAGTAAGCTATTTCCAGTATTCGGGGAGTAATTTGGTATTCAGTTTTATTTCACAGTAAATATCGATATAAGGGGATATTATACTTGTGTAGTGGATAAGTATTGTAATCATTCTTCATTCTCAGGGTTTTCATTTTTTAACTTAGGATATAAGTACAGGATGAAGTCGTTTTATGCCTCATCTCCATCGTTTAAATAACAATTTCTTTTCCTTCGTAAGATAACACCCCTTTACAAATTCCGTTAAATACAAATTTTAATCTTTTTAATCTAGTATATTAGCGAGTGACGTTATTTTGAATAGGGCTTTTATAAAGCAGCCATTTATACCCCTTAGGATATTAATACCTTTAATTTGTAACTAGATCCGTAAGGCCTTCGTAAAAGTAAGATTTACTATCTGTTATATATATAAGGCTCAAGTCGAATAATTGTGGTGAAAATCATTCTATAAGTCAGGTCCTTAGGATTTTCCCTCTTAATAGCGAAAAATAACGGCCAAAATATATATGTTTTCCGTATATAAGTCGAGTTTTTTCACTAGAAAATCGATATTATTATCCCAAAAACCTAGGTTGATTTCGTATATTATAGACTTTCTAATTCCTATATATTCGATCAGGTGGTCGAAATAAAATTTAACCTCCCTTATTATCGTTAGGTTTAGGGCTATAACTATAAATATCATAGGGGGGATAAGGATAGTAGTTTTTATACGTATTTAATATACTCAAACGGTTTAAGTTAACAATTTCGGATTATAATTGAATTTTGAGTCTTTATAAACGGAAAATATGAAGTAAATAAAATGATTCAAGTAGTTAAAAGAAGGCTTGTGAACGTTTACTAATAAAAATAAATTTCAAATAATAAATAAAAAACCCAAAATTAAAAATTATGAAGATTTTTTAAATTAGTTTATTAACTTTTGATTCAACCATGTGAGTTAAGAAGTTAATAAACTTAAAAATTGCAAAAACTAAATTTAAAATACTTAGGGCGAACGCGGAAATTCGAACGTGGTAAAAAAAATATAAGGCGAATAAGGTAAAAGGAGTATAATTATAAGGTGGTACGTTATGTGATCCGATATATAAATCGTATTTGGTAATCGATTCGAATTTGTGTGTTGAAACTGAACTTGGTAAAGTAAACGGTTTGGTTATTTTATACGTAACTGCTTTTGCTAAAGCGATCGATTCAGATAGGTGTGTCATAACCGCTTATAAATTAAGGGAGCGGTTTGGATATTATTTTCGTAACCGCTTTTATATTTTGCGAACGGTGGGGATTACCGAAAATCAGATATGTACTAACTAAAGGTTATGAAATCTGGTTGTTTTAGCTTACGTAGCCTAATACGTGATATAACGCTCTTCAAAAAATAACAGGGTATATCAAAACACCTAACGAGTATTAATAGTAGTATAATGGGGTTCTTAGTAAATAGAACGTTGAATAAGGGTTAATAATATCGTATTAAAGTTGTTCTTGTTAAAATCACTTAGTTTTTATAGTTTTTGTATACTTCTGTATGGAAATTTTGTAAAAACGAAGTATTGAAGCACAAATAGTTAGGACTGCTATAACATTCCGTTACAAGTATTCAATTTATATTGATATTTTTTCTCAGTTGTTTGTAGTCGAACGAATTTGCTGCTAATAAGTGTCGATAATGTTTAAAACATTTACTTTTACGTAAAATAATGTATTCAGAAAAGTGATAATTAGATTGGTATAATTGTAGTAAAAGATAATAATAAATCGAAAAAGCATCCAGAGGTATATGTCATAGGTGAGGGCTTATGAGCCTTTACCCAAAGCGTATCCCTCCAAACCGATCCATGTATTGCTATTCGGTCTGGTATAGTCATTCCAGACCGATCCATACGTGATGAACTTTGCGTTTTGCAAGAGTATAGCCTACAGCATAACATGTTATCGTATACTCTGAAGAAGTGCACCCTGCAATATAGTGCACTGCTACCAGACCTTTTTATACTATCTATGGGGGTATATAGTAATATCCACAATAAAGCTATTATTATCATTTTATATGAAACTAATTTTTAACCAGGTTTATATTGTACTCTTCAATGTTTTTACTGGAGTTATAATATTATAAACTTACTATTTATTGATGACATCAACAAAAGGGATTTTTCGAACCCCTATCAAATTCCGAATAGCTTTGAAACAAGCTTTCAATAGATTTTATAATCGATTTACCCTGGCCACAAACTGGCAACCCATATTTCTTTATGGTTATTATAAACCATTCAAGTATAGTTATTATTTTAAAAACAATAAATATTACAAACGCTGAATCATATACCAAACTATTTCTAAGCTACCATTAATACTTTTAGAGTTTCTTTCGCGTTGTTTTTCATAAGTAAGAATTGAATTGAACCCGTTGGTTTTAAAAACGTCTTTACGACTTAATGTGGTAAAAGCGCGCCTAATTACCGTATTCTATCCTAAAACGAATAATAACACGAAACGCGTCAATCAAAAGGTTTTAAATTATCTACGTTTCTTTGTTATTAACAATTAATTTTATGAAAATCTCCTATCATTTGGTTACCAATTGGCGTAAAAGAAAAGGAAAAATTATTATTGTTATTCAATCAGTTTTTACATTATATAACTATCACATTAACCATATATAAACTATTCAACATTTTTCTATTTCAGTCATAAAAAAACATATAATGGCTAAAAACATCGTCTAAAGTATTCGAGACGTTACGAAATTCGTACAAACCATAATGATAATCATGTAATAACATATGGATAAAGCCGCTAATAAGTAACGTTTTCCTTCAGAACGGTTTTGGTTCGGCGATAAATTTTAACGTTTTTTTCGAGAATCATGAACGGAACTAATTTTGAAAAAAAAACATAAAGATAATTTATTATGAATACCGTATTATACATGTAGTTAATTCCTACGTTATCGAACTCAATATTTCGGATGGGAAACATCCTTTATTTTACGTTGATAAACTTATATGAACCACTTCCGACCCACTCCCGAACCAATAGGTTCGCAACTATCAACTACTATTTATCTACTCTATTAATAACTATAACGAAACCGAACCTAAATACCACGGCAAAAACATTTTTTGAACCCGGAAAAAGCCTTAAATAAACTACCTCTACATTAGCAAATCCCCAAAGCAACAGGTATTACTTCAATGGGTAAATTATAAACACTTGACTTAAAAACGGTGGTTCAATTTCTCATATATTATAACCCTCAACGTTTTTAAATCCCTTTATAACTCAACCCAGAATAATAACGGGCTCTCCCTCCCAACTTTCCAACGAGTTTGATTGAATTTTATTTTATGTTATCGAGCTGTTTAGAAGCTGTTATTTTACTGATATTACAAAGAGTAATAAACTTGCATCATTACTACGATTACAACTATAATTATTAAACTATACCCATATATTTGTCGCTAATATTATATGAATTCGTGTCCAAACTATTAACAACAAATAATTTCCCACCCGTATTAATAAACTTAGTTAACTTGCCAATACTACTTTTAGCAACCTGAACCAGCTTTTTAAATACTTTTAGATAAACTCTCTATCCTTGCGTTAACTGCCACACAGACTCTCATTATTGAAATAAGTTTTGTATCTAAAAATTACTTTACTTATTCAAAAGCTTCATAATGCCAAAGCTATCAACACGGACAGGTGTAAACGACAAAAAACCTTTATTGTTACATATATCAATTTCACGTTAGGTAATTCGACGAACTATCGTAGCTTTTTAAATGACGACTATCTCAATTTACACGTTATCTAGCTGTTTATTGATACTTTAAAAGTAACTCCAAAACCAGGTAAGTTAATTCAATCCTAAACGTTAAAACATAAATAACCCTTTGAAAAGTCCTTAATAGCTTCGTTTATATCAAGATCAAGGTTCAAAAGAGTCTAAGTATAAACGGAGCTCCAGCCAGTAACATCAACAACCTATAAACAGTATCGAACATCAATATTAAACAACTCGTTAACAACTTCCTAATTATTACTTTACATTATAATTACCCCCAGTTTCTTAACAAAACTTACGAAAATTATATACTATCTCATAAATTCACCTCAAACAACTTTACTTTCTAATATCATTAAAATATATATTAAATGAGCGAACTAACAGGAACTAAATACTTATTTACAAAAACTAAACGGCCCCAAAACCAAAACCCACGTCTCGGATAAACTTATCAAGTTCAGCACTAAGACCAAAATTCATCTAAACCGCAAAGATGACGCCAACAGGAAAAGAAATGAAATATAAACGTAAAAAATTCGGATTGATAATGCGTATAATAAGGCACAAAAAAATATATTACACTACCATTTAAAAAGTAGATATTAAGGAACGAAAGTTTTCATTTTTTTGTGGGACTTCGAAGACTGTTTTTTAAAAAGGCGATAAAAAGGCTAATACCAACACCTTCCACGCCGTACAAAAACAATCGATGGTAAAAACCTGCCATATGATACCACAACATTTCGAACCGCTCCAAAACAGTTATCAACCACTTTCTGAAACGGTTTACAATTGGGAGGCACCTTCCACTACCTTCTACGATTCGCCAACGCCTTTTACTATCTTCTATAAGACACCGGAACTAAAAAGTATAAATCGGGGATAATATTACAAGCTGGTACCTAAGCTAGTAATCACCATGAATCTAATCCTAGTAATAGCCATACTTCTACAATACTCTAAAACCGCTTAGGAACATGCCCTTGCACCTGTCACATAACCAGATGACCCCTTTTCTAGAACTCCGTAACAGCTTTTTAATAGGGGCTTCTCCTTCCTTCCTTTATCAAGGATTATGGACAGTATTCGACCGTCTTAAGCGACAGCTCTGGCTTAGTTACTTCACATTAAACGATAACTAGCTATTGAGTTTTTGTTTGGTATCTCAACGTATAATAAAACTAGTTTATAGAGAAGAATGTTGCAAAGAAGTTGAAAAAAAAGTTTAGTATTGATAAGACTATATTGATTTAGAAGAATTTGAACGACGTGTATTAGCTTAGAAAAAGAAATTGAAGACAAATGTGAAAGGATTATGACAAATGAAATATGACGTAGGAAGTTCCATGGTACTGTGGTATTTGAAAAAGAAACAAAAAGAAGTAAAGCATAAGAAGCAAACCATTGAGCCGCTTCTACTATACAAAAGCTTGCATCCATAACCAAAGGCAACTTTATAGCACGACTCCATGACAGTGAAAAACTAGAAAATTTACCAGGGGTTGATTTGCGGGAATAGGGATAATTGTCGGTAGGACTTCAATCAGTAGGTACGGTTGTTGATTCGAATCATTTGTTGAAGTAACAGAGTATAGCATTCAGTGATAAGTGATGGATTGAAAGTTTTGTGTCGTGAAAACTGCTTGCCAGTTTTTACCTATTTATACCTATGACAATGCTAGGCTTCACTCATTATGTGACTGGATATCACATTAATCACTTGTTGTAAGTCACGACAATTGATATTTGTAACTGTTGAAAGTCACAACAGTTGGCATTGAACTGGCTAGCGTAGTTGACGGTTCAGTGCATTGCATTGCATGTAATTGAAAATATAATCAACTGTTGGTAGGCCTTTATCCTTGCAAAGTAGTCGATTCGAATCTCCGTGGTCGAAGAAACTGGTGCTGCATTGCAAGTGGTGCTAGCTGGTCTACACGCTAATTTGTATGGCCAACCACCTTGGCCCGTATCCCACATTGAAGTGGGCACCTACTGCACTAGACTTGTAATCAATCCCACAAACTGCAGTCAATTTGCAATCAGTACAATCAACTAACTATAAGTATAATTGACTTGACTGTACTGCAATTGACTGCTATTCCAACACTGGCGGCTTTGTGTTCTATGCGCGCATACCAGTGTAGCTAATAACTTACTCGTGGTAAGCCCACAATTCCCTCCTCAATCCACATGCCAACCCCCTGTCAATTTCAGTTCAAATTACAATAAAACTAACACCAATTACATACAGCCTTTCGCTCCACATTTTCAAATCCCTCGTTCCTCAACTCCCGTACACAAGTCTTTCGCCACAAACTTGCACGTATTACGTACGTCACCAATTACGTACCCTTTACCAATACTTTCAAACCTGCTTTTCTTACACATTACTACTACTACCGTTACCGCTACCCTAGCAATCTTCGAATTTGCCAGGGCATCCATATTCCTCTACGTCACGTGCCGGGCAGTCCACGTAACCCTCGATTCGTGTTGGAATAGTAGTAATTGCAATGCAGCAAGTCATCTTTACTTACAGTAAAGTCGACTATACTGACTGCAAGTTGAGTGTATTGTTTTTCGGGTCTACTGTATTGACTGCAAGTCAAGTATAGTATGCGCCCACTTTACACTAGGGCACGAGCCAAGCAATTGGCTATAAAAATTACTGTGCAGACCGGCTAGCGGTCTACCAAACCTAGAACAATATATCCACCACTTGACCATTGCAATACTACTGTTACTTCGACCAATCGAATCGACAACGTTGCAACGTCTAAAGCCCTACCAACAATCCATATGATTAGCATATTACTATCCACGAACCTTTCCAGGGTGCTATTAGGCGTGGCTTTGGTCATGACGTTAACGAGGTTATCTTTACCGTTATTATCCCGGAAGTTATCGATTTCCCGGGCTTCGTATACATTCTATCGAATTATTACGTCTACTACTAAACGTTTTTCATTAGTCGTACCCAACATTAACAAACACTTGTAAAGGCTTCGGAAGGTTATACATATAACCATAAACATTAAAACAAGTTTAATTATTTAATAATAATCTTGAACGTACCGTTAACTTTTATACCGATACAAAAGCCTATTATTGCGCCGTAAACTTTTAATATCAATACACTTCTCGTTACAGCTTTATACGTAATAAATATCTAATATACGAGGTTACTAGTAAACGTAAATTACTTATTAAATTTTTCCTCGTTGATAAATATTATAAGGAATCTGATTTACAATGTAAGGTTGATATTATTTTCAACGAAACCATTCGTAAGGATTACCAACTTCCCTATCGTTAAATTTACCGAATTTCTATTAATATATTATTCCTAATTGTTTATCTATCACTTAATCTTTTTGTTTATCTTGTTCAAATTTTCGTTTTATAGGTTTTAAGTTCATATTATAATTCATTGGTTGTATAATGCATTCAGTTAATATAACGTAACAATATAAGCTACGCGTACCTTTTTTTCTAAATATTGGTATGATTTTATTTTTTCGGTTTATCAATTATCGTTAAATTTATAATTCGTTTTTTTAATATAGACTGATTTACATTCTACTAATATCATTGACATTATGAAGATGAATTAACGATTCGTTGAAATCAAGTTTTATACCCTTATCTAACATTTTATTAGGCTTATACGTTTCAGGGACTAACTCTTTAATAATGCATTATTCCGTCATTATAAACCTTACGTTTTTGGAAAAAAGGGTATCATTAATTTATATATTAATTATATAGAAGCTGCCTATTTATCTAATTAATAAATACTCGTCAAATATAAAAATTTTATACCTACCTTATATTTAAATTACGTTTTATACGCTTGAAACTCATAAACATTGATTCCAGCCTCTTTGTATAACGTTTCATCATATTATATTACACTACAGATCAAAAAATAATTTCTTAACTTTGTTAGTTGTTTTAATAAAACAATCCGTTAAAGATTCATAGTGAATTACAGGTACTTTTACGTGATATGACGGATATAAAAAGTTAATCCACCGCTTACGCTAACCGTGACGTTGGTAGCAATTACGATGATGAAATATTAGTTATTTTTTCAATTATAAACGATTATGTAAACAATCAACTTCTGTTTTTGTTACCGAATATTTAGACGATCAACGATACAATTCTGTAAAGCCGATTCATCTTTTGGCCTTCAACTTCGTAAACTATCCTTCACTTGAAAATTGTTGATGTTACTATATACCCTCATAGATAGTATACATAGGCCTAGTAGCAGTACACTATATTGCAGGATGTAGTCCTGCAGTGTGTACGATAACGTGTCACGCTATAGGCTGCACTCTTGCAAGACGAAAAGTGCATCATACATAGATCGGTCTGAAATAGCTATACCGGATCTAACAGCAATACGTGGAGCGGTTTAGAGTGGTACGCTCTAGGCGAGGGCTTATAAGCCCTCACCTAGGGCGTATACCTCTAGATGCTTCTTTGTATCATTATTTTTTACTGCTACAATACTAATCTTTTTAATTACTCTTTTGAATACCTTATTCCACGTGTAACCAAAAGTTTTAGGCCTTACCGACAAATATTAAAACAGTTCTTTTGAATTACGTTAGTAATATAAGTTAACCAACTTTCAATTTAAGAAAGCCATTAATTTTCACTCGATTATTTTCATCAAAAGTTTTACCTGGTATATTAATCATGTCGTTAACGTACAATTTAAAGGTAAGATTCTAATTAAAAATATAATTTCAAAACTTACATACCATTATGTATGCATTCCTAAGATTATAATCCTTATTGTGGTCTTATTCTTCAATATGTAACTTCTGTTAAGGTGGTTTTCTACGCCGTCGACATTTTATCATCTTATTAATAATCGACTCAAAAAATTATTGATTAATCCGCTAGAATAGAAAAACTTTAACTTAAAGATAATTTTGATTTAACGATTTTTTTGTATAGCTTGAGGTATATAATATAAAAAGTAATAAAACCGTTGACAGTTTTAACCATTACATCTAGGTTAACGATATTTAATATTTTATATGATTTTTTTTCACTTACTTATATTTAGCCACATAAAACTTTAATTAAAAAAACGAAGACAACACGTTTATTGTTAATAGTTCGTTTTAAGTATTAAGAGTATCGTTGATTTAGTGACGTGTTGATTCTCTCAATAATTTCTTGAAGGATTTGTCATATATTACAATCAACCTTCAAGTATTCGGTCATGGTAGCAATTCAATGATTATATATAGATAAACTTTAAACACCAGAAAAATGGATTTCAAATCGTTATGTTTAACTGTATTAATATCTACTTTCACGATTATTGAAAACCGTGCATTCAAACTTAAAAATCCTTCAATCTCAAATATAAAAATATTATAAAGAGTTTGTAAAAGGTTGTGAGCCTTTTATACTTTATTAATACCCGAAAAAATCCTAACAGAAACTTATTCACATTCAATTTATTTATATGAAATATCACTCAATTTAATATTAACTTAAAACTTTATTGTTATAAAGCTGGTATTAATAAATTGGATTAATACGTTAGGGGGTCTCAAATACGTGTTAATCTACAAAATACGTAATGTCTTCTATATTTTTGTCGTCGTCATAGTTTCAAGGAATATAAATTCGTAAAACGTTGTAGCAAAATTAACAAGATATGACACTGCTTTACTATCCAAGTGAAATATGTTTACAAATATTTCAAAATTGAAATTTTAATTGTTTTATCGTAAATTTCAAATTTCAAAGAATTTAAAAATATATTTGATTGTAATTGATAAACTGTTTAATTACCTAACATATTACGAAATCTACATCTTTATGACTAGTAGGCTTAGAGATCTTATATAACTTCTTAGTCGCCGAATAATTAAATTGTCCTTGAAATTAACAAGATTATAAGTACATCAAGCTTAATATTACACTACTTTTGTTAATCTTAAGAAGTAAAATAAAGGGTATCTCAATTTAAAATTGAGCGAGAATCCTTAAACGCTATTAACTTTGACTAATTATTCAATCCAAGTATTAACATCAACGCTTAGGATATTAATATATTGAAGGAAAATGAGAAAAAGAAAAATAATTTTAAGATGTAAAAAATAATTTACCGAATAATCATGATAATAATCGTCGTTTGGAACGAGAATTCCTTTTTTCCAAGGCTAAAGTACACTCTAGCCTTACTAATATCCGTATAATAGAACTCCGAAATAATGATAGTATACCTTAGCAATCTAATGTAGTATGATTAACCTTTAATGAAATACCGTTTCGTCCTAATATCTAACATAATAATTTACAAAACCTACTTTACGTAATCATTGAAAACAGTAAAAAAATGTATAAAACTATGATTTTTGAAAGTTATGATGACGATAAAAGTATTAACTTATTAAGCGGTATAAAACGGCGTATTCGATCAATTATTACGTTTTTCGAATTAGAGTTAATATTTTCTTACCAATCCATAGTTTTGGGTTAATTTCTTTGATTTCTCAAATTTTTAACTTCAAAGTCCGTAAAGAGTTTAATATATTCCTAACTAACACTAGAGTAGTACTATTTGTAATATATTACCAGTTTACATTTACGTTCAGTAGTAGTATATCGTATTAATTAGCATTATGATTTTCTGTAAATACAACAATTTTGAACATTCAAAGGAAATTTTCGTAACTGATTTAAAAATCTTAACGAAGAAGAGTATTCTCTATATTACATAGCTCGGTAGTTATACTTCCATATTCGGTTTTGTATTTGGTGTAATAGCTAGGCCTACCATACTTACAGTCGATATAGTATACGCAAAAGGGGTCTTAATTGTTGTTACGAAACTTTGAAACTTGTGAATATAGATTAGTCGAGCTTAACACCCGTATTTTTACGGTCGTCAACCAGTGTAGAAACTAGCTAAAAAAAACCTTTACAGGTAGCGTCAAGGTATAATAGATCGTATTCGAATTCCTCAATATCTTTTAACAGAATAACAGACTTATTAGCGTAGTATGTTTTTCCTAGCTGTCATATTTCCCATAACTAATGAGTAAAGAATCAGCCTACCAAACATCTAATTAAAATGATCCATTACACTTTCCTAATTCTTCTTCCAATTTAATATATGAAAGTATTAAATAATGTTCCAATTTATGTAATAATAATCGAAGTTAACAAAGTGTTTTAAATGACCTTTAAAATCATCATAAATCTTTCGAAATAATAATCAATTAGTCAAATACCGAAGGTAATAATATTTGGTTTAACTGGTAAGAATATTAGGAGATATTGAATAAAAACCTAACGAATTAATTTTTATTCAGTGGTAGATATTAAAGAACGGGCTTAAATTGATACTGATGGGATTTTATGACTTACCGTCATACTTTTTCTTTCCTCTTCGAATCTTGACGAAAGTAATAATTATTGCGCAATCCGTATCCATTGCAAGAACATTTCCAGGGAGAAAAATGATATACTAGTTGGAAGAATCCTTTAAATCACTAGAGATGTATTAGGAAAGGTTTTATTGAATATATTGATATTAGTAGGTAAGATAATTACCTTTGATAAAGTTCAATTCAAAAAAACCAGTAATTATATACATTATATACTTACACTTCAAACAGATTTTTTTTATTAGTCTATTCAAACTGTATGTATTACAAAGTTCAGAAATAAAAGGATTAAAGATATTCACCAAAAACTCTATAATTATCTTCTTAATTTAAATGTATCGGCCGATGTTTTTACTCAATGAATTCCAAATTTTTGGGATATTTATAAACCTAACAACTTGCTATAGATAAGTTAATTGATTATTTACAGACGTTTTTTACTAACAGTTGAAGATTTTAGGTAAAGAAGTTTCAAAAACTTACCTCAGTTGAGGCGTAACCATACAAACGTATTTCAAAGTGTTAAGAGATGTTATCACCAACAATACTATAGCCTTTTCCCTTATATATACATTAAGGGTACATAATGCATTCATAAAATGTATCCACCAAATTGACAACTTTTTATAGTTTAAGTAACAGTAAAATCGATAGTTTATATAGGTCAGGGTTTAGTTTAACTTTGATCAACCTTGTCATCTATTTCTACGTATCTTTACTTCAATACCTCTAAAATTTAATATAATCGCCTAAGGTATCGATACTAGAATATTAATTGTTATAGTTAATATCAAGAATGAAGTTTCTAATATAATCAATTAGGTACTTGGCTGTAGAGTTTTCGTCAAACTTTATAAACCAGAATTCTTCATTGTAGTACTTAACGATGATAATTCCAAAGGCTTTAATTTCCTATTTCCTAACAGAGTTGGAAACGAAATCGATTCCAACGTATCATCAAGATATCGTAAAAAAGTTTCAAGGGTATAAGAGCAAAAAGAGTGGTATATAAAGGTGAATCGTAAGTCATTTGCCATCATAGTTATTGTTTATCGTTAAAGGGTGGTGGAACTTGATAGTTTTACGATCTCTTGTATATAATAGTATTATTCGTAATGATAATAGCTGTGATAATATTAACTTAAATGTTTTCTAACTTAACGATTTTTATAAATTTAAGCAGTAAATTTGAATCTTTTTTTTTCACGAATATTTCAATGAAAATTCCTTTGTGTTTTTGGTAATGATGATACCGTCAACATTTTAAAAATTCTTATGAACAGCAAACGCATTGAAAAAAATTCCTTTTCATCCCTTTTAAACAACAAGCATAACAAAAGGAGTCATTCGCAAATATATTCCCCTTACCTAATGTAATTACTAAATATAACCAGAGAATAGTTTCGTCTTTTACCTAGCTTATCTGTACTTAACCCAATAAGTACTGATCAATATTAATAAGCCTTTATCATTGCAACGTAACCGATTCGAATCTCTGTAGTCAAAGTAACTGATTCTGTATTAAAAGTGGTGATGTGTTACTTTTAAGTTTGGTTCTAAATCACTAGCCAGTCTGTATACTAATTTGTGTAACCAACTGCTCTAGCCCATACCCTATATTAAAGTGGGCACCTATTGTACTAAACTTGTAGTCAATCATATAAACAGCATTTAATTTGCGGCCAATACAATCAATTTACTTGATTATACTTCAATTGACTACTATTCTAATATTAACTGTATTTCATTTTGTGGACGACATAGTTAGTCTAGTTCATAATATTTATAGTAACCTTATAAACTTTTTACCAAACCTCACTATCTAATAGAAACGAAAATCATTAAAACCTCATCTGTTAATATCTATTTAACATATACTTTCATCTATTTTGATATATAAATTCATGTTATATATATGAAAAATAATTGAATATTTTTGAATATTTGACCTATAACGTCGTTCGAAAAATGATGTATTTATTCATTATTATCTTTCATTTGAAAAATTAATAGCTATATTCTTTACAATAGGTACATAAGTTGATAAAAGTTCAACAACAACAAATACCAAACTTTACGACTATATATTCATTTTTGTATACATGATGTAACGTTTTCTAGCCTTAAACATATGACAAAGCTTCACGGCTACGCTTATTTATTGATTCACCAGCAGGATAGACAATCGAGTGGAATATGCGTAACTTTCAAACATTATGCAACGTTCAAAATTCAAAGCTATTTACCAATTATATAACTCATAATTTTCACCTTATATCAAATTTCTTGATATTATTATATGTAGTATCCTATTAACGAAGATTACAATTTTCCATTTCAAACTTTACTAGAATCCACTTTCGCATAAAATTAGATATAGCTGCTTATAATATCATCACTTCAGTTTTCTTTTAGCTTTTTATTTGATTAATAATTATTTTTACAATCAACTTTTTCCGGCGATCTAATTTTAGTTACTAGTATTTTGTCAGCTGAGTGTAGTACCTACATTGCAGTGTATGTAATGGGTTTAAGTTTGTAGAAAAGGCTTCGTTTCTTGTTGTAAATATGTTTTCGTAGTTTTCACGTGTTTGTTGGTTTCTTCTTCATTGCATAGAGGCCTTTAGCGCCCGATTTTCATTCGTAGTTTTGGTTCTATAGTATTGGTTTATAAGTTCTTCGCACTTTATTTGTATGACGTTATATTTGATAGTTAATTACATTTTATATTGGTCATAGCATTCTTCGCGGTTTATTCGTTAATGTGGTTATTTTTTACGCACTTAAGATTCAAAGGTGTTTCACTTATCTGATAGTAAATAATTAGCTTATAAAAAGCGTTTATATTAACGTGATTACTAACTGACGTGTTTTTGGCTTTTTTATTGTGATTGGAAGGTTATGTGTTATATATATACGTTTAAAACTTTGGATACCACCCAATGTTTCATTTTCAATGTACTGCGCATATAGCAGAGTATTGCAATCGGTTTAATTGTATACCAACGTTTTGCCCACGTTGTTTATATATTAAAAAAAACTTTTCTTACGTGCCTGGAGCTTTTATATAAGTACAGGATAACTTCAAATGTTCGATACATATTTATAATTCATGATCTAAAGGGGTTCCAGACGTTCGATATTTTGGCATACCGCTTTTATAGCGGAGTGGTCAACTATTGGTTTAACTGTATAACGTCGCCTTATCTACATCGTTTGTATGCTAGCGTGGTTATTGCCTGATAATGGGCCTTTACAAAAACATTTATATTACTTGTTTACAAATTCATTACCTATACATTCGGCTATATTTCAAAGATACGTAATACGTTTTTAATTTATGGCTTATGATAAAGGAGTAGTTCATGGTTTTATCTGAATTGAGAGCTGGTTTTCTTTGCTAGTTATAAGCCTTGTTTAGAGGTATATGTGTTTGGTAAAGGAATGCGGTTCTTTATTTATTTATTTAAGGGGGGTCGAGTGTTGAATGCCCGGCCTAAGTAGGCGTTGGGTCGTAGTATGACCGGTTGTACGGTTTGACCAAGGGTATTTTACACGGAACCTTGGGGCTTTGATTTGGACGATGGCTTAGTAAATGGGTGGTTTTGACAACGGCGGGGTTTGCGATTTTACGTGTTTTCGTCTTTTTCGCGGAGGCCCGAATAGGTCCGGACTTTATATAGGCAGACTCGTTTGATGTGTGGGGGTAGGACCGTTCACGTGAGCGTTAATAGATTCATATCGGTAGCAATATCCTTACGTGGTGCCTGGCGAAGGCGACTYAATCAATCAATCAATCAACTATATAACTCAACGGTGAGTCCGAGGCCTCGATATCTTGCTCAGGCCTTATCTTCTATTTATACTTGTAGATAGAGCGGAGATTTATAAGTCTTCACCTGAATTAATCATCGTACCATCTTCCTATCGACCTATTAAGCAATTGACTTGTCGCTTTGGGTCTCGAGGATTTTGGGAATAGACACGGGCCAAGATGGGTGCGGACCAAGGTGGGTGGGTGACATACGGTATTTTGGCAACCTCGTCCAGAAGTCCAGGTGCTATGTGCTGAATTTGGTACTTAGCATGTTTTTGGCGTTTGTGTAATTCAATGTCCTTGCCAAGGGCAGGCCCTTCTCCCCGTAGTTCTGATACATTGTCGTCGCTAGGACACCTCATCACGCAGGTAAAGTGTTGACCTGACGGCGTCTCCAACACATAGAGCCGTTCAAAATGCAATACAAAATACAGTGTTACAAGGATTGGAGAGGCGAGCCTGGCTTAGCGAAGTTTACAATAGGCACCACTACATGCAACACAAAATAAATAAAAATACGAGATGGAAAACACAAAATACAGTAAGCAATCCGTAACGGTACCTCGGTGTGAAACCCACCTTGACCAAGCTGGACAGGCAGCTACGTTGTGTTCGAAAGCAGTGAGTGACATGGCGAAAAGAGAACAGAAAGTGAGCGACTGGCCGGGGCGACTGGTCGACCGTCGATATCGGTCTTCCTGGCAAGGCTCTGTGTTCAACCTTTCCATACGAAGCACCATTCACCTCCGTCACCTTCCCCATCTCTTCCGCTCGCACAGTGGCCCACCAGGCGCTCTATCGCCAGAGCCACTCGGCAATCATCTACTTCAGCTTCTCCGTCTTGGCCTCGGCATCCTCTCGCTCGTCCCGGCGCCGCGGCAGCTCCGCGGGATGCACGTCGAACCTGTGCAGCACGTCTGGGACCAGCAGCCAGCGGTACTCGCGGCCGGCGACGCGCGCGGCCCAGGCGAAGCGCTCGTCGCCGTC
>JASMMZ010000005.1:14971313-15039362 GCA_038502455.1 Anisogramma anomala
CATACGTTTAATTTCTATAGTACCAACTTCCATCAATTATTACAAACTTCTATTCTTAATAGTACCAACTTCTAGTATTTTCATTAATGGTAAACTTAACTAAGATTAATTTCGCGGGGAGTAGAATATAATTGCTACCTATCACATTCGTTTAATTTCCATTTAAAGTTATAATTATTCACTTAAGTATATATTAGTGATGGTAGCGTAAAATATCCAAATCGTGTCAATATTTTCAATTGTAGTAGCTGCATGCAAAACAAGTGGAGTGCCTATTCAACATGTGGCATAGGCCAATTATTCGCATATAGTCATTTAGGTTAGGACTGACAAACGGCTCAATGATCGTCAAATTACGTATTGACTTTGAAATAATATGATACCACCAGTGACTTCAATTATAGGTTAAGTCAATTACCGTGACAACGATTAAAATGTGTCAATGCTAATTAGTATTTACCAAGTTTGATGTTGGTAGGCTTTCAACGTTGAAGAGTATATTGATTCGAGTTATTGTGGTCGAAATAACATGTGGTATTGCTACGGTAAAGTTATGTATGTGAAGTTTAAACTGAGCACGTCATCGGTCGATCTGTACCCTTGTCTGTGTAGATGAAAACTTAGTTTGTGCCTTGTTTTGAATATATACGTTACGCCCCACTGGGTGGCCTCTTGTGGCATGGTCATATGATGTCACATACCACCTTCCTTGTTTGTATCGTTTAGTACTTGCTATAGCCTCTGCTGCTAGAGCTTAATTCTCAGTTCTTTATCCTCTTTACTTTAATGAACACACGCATCAGCAAGCATAACTGATGGTAGTTGTTAGTAGTAATCAAGTTAACACTATATACATTTTTAGACTGTTATTAGACTTTTGTTGTTTTAACAATTAATATCATCATTAGTTGCGAAGGATCATCTTATAGTAATCACATCATTAATTTTTGTTTTCCCTTTCATCACCAGCTTTTTCCCTCCTACTATATTATTAGAGCTAGTCATCAATTAGCTTGCTTCCTCTTTACCTTTTATAACCACTAGGAAATAATAAGCTTTGCTAGCCAACCAGTTATTGATTTTTACCCATTTACGAAAAATGAGGAGTTAATAAGCTGTTATTCCTCCGCATCCTATTGTATTACCTGTTAGTAAATTATTATTAAAGATTTCTCTTCTATCGTTTTTACCAGCTTTACTTCATCTTTATATACCATGTCAAACAATATCGTTAGCTGTTGAGACTTCCATTAGGAACGCTGCTAAAGGCTTCATTGTCGCTATTGTAGGCGCTTTTGCCTTAATTAGTGGCAATGATCTGACATGCTATCATGAAGAAATAGATAAACGCTTCAATACTTTCCATAACCTTGTGGAAGGCTTTGCCAATCGCATTATCAATCGTAAGCTCTTTTCTTAACACGAGGACCATATTTCTTATCGTTATAAAAAGCTCTTTTCCCGTTGCGAGAATAATATTCCTTATCGTTATAAGTTTTTTCCTCGTGCTCGTGAGGATAATTTTCGACAAAAACCGACCTATCATCCTCATAGAAAAGATAATCCACGTCGTGCTTGTAAGGACAACTCATGTGCTTATAAAGCAGACTGAGTTGCTTGAAAGTATAACTGATAAGCCCGATAGAACGAATGAGATTACCCTCATATTACTTAAAAGCCTCCCCAATCTATTTTTAATACTTTACGGGAGGTTGTCGTTTGAAGCGAAAAAAGGTGGTAATATTAAATTTTGAATACCCCCATCATATCGTCTTTGATATCATTATCATACGTAAAAGCATTGAATTTACTGGTGTTTGAAGTTTTTGGCAAAAGTTCGATTTGTTTATAAACCTAAATTCTTATATTCAAAGTTAGCTGGTCGAAATGTTTTCGACTTTTTTATAAGTTTTGGCGTTAAATTAGTGGAAGCTCAACTAAGTTTCTACGATCATCGAAAAATTTATGTTAGGGGCCTCCCAAACATTGAATAAACTTTCATTACCAAGTTTATTATAAATACCGGTTGATCAACTACTAAACACTATAATTATACCTTTCGTTTACGGGATTTTTCTAATGATAATTACGACTGGAAAATTATATTGAAATTAAGATGAGGTATACGTATATTATCAGATTCTTAAACTGATGTGAAGAAAATGAATGAAACGTTATAACGGATATCGAATCTATATTTAACCTCAATATTCATCAATATGATAACTTTGTTATTATAGTAAGATAATATAGAAATACAGAACTGAAGATGAACAAAAAAATAACCTTATTAGCTATTAAAAACTCTTGATTTCCGTTATACAGTTTGACATCTTTGGAAAAAAATCCTAAAAATTATTACAATTTTAGCGTAAATGGTATTTTTTTTTTTTTTTTTTTTGCAAAGAGTAATAAGAAAATTTATTACCCTTATAATATTCTCCATGAATTCAAAGATTGAGGATACGATTAGGCTAATGATGGTTACCAAAATTAAGAGAGAGAGAAGCGCTGACAAAGACGGTAAATGTATAAGTATCGTCTTTATAAGCGAGACCGAAACTATTATCCCCATAATTAATGCGATTGTTGATAAAAGCGTAACAATCGCTTACAAAAGAAAGACCAAAAAAATTCATAACAAAATTGTAACTTCTCTTCACGAAATCGTAATCGTTATCGTAATCATTAGCGTTAGTATAATTGCAGTTATAACATTAATTGAAAACCTGATAATGAATAAACTTTGCAGTTTTTTTGATCATTTTTACATAGATTTTATTTTTAATAAAAGCTTTGTCGGCAGTGGCAAAAGGTTTGGTAAGTAATTTGATTATTCCTTTAATTTAAGTTAAGTACAAAAATTTGTAGCTATTTCTTTTTTTCATTTATTTCGAGAAACAAATTATTCCTTGACGCTAGAACTTACTTAGCTCGTTACTTAGTATTATTACGAAAAATACACAGTTGTCTATGGAAAGTCGATACGATTATCCGCGATCATATCGTTAATGATGTTTAAAAGTTGGATATCGTAGTTATTCGTAATATGAACAATGAGGTTGCTATAACTATAAGAGGCTATAAATACCTGTCAATAAAGTCGAAAATGTTATGATATAATTCGATCGTTGAAATAGTAATACCTTCAGTATAGTAGGTCAACTTTACTTACAGTAAAGTTGAGTATACTAACTGCAAGTTGAGTGTATTATTTTGTGTAGGCTTACTATATTGTGTTTAAGTCGAGTGTAGTATGCCAAACTTCATACTAGGGCATAAGCCAAGTAATTGGCCGTACAAATTACTGTGCAGACTACTGCAATACTACTGTTACTTCGACTAATCGAATCGATAACATTGCAATGTCTAAAGCCTTTCTAATACTAATTAGTGCTTATTGACTAAAGCGTAGATTGGCTAAGTAAAAGAAGCTACTCTCTCGTTACTATTTATGTTATCGTTATGGTAGGGGAAAGATTCTTGCGAAAGACCCTATAGTTACATCTACGGTTTATAGATAGCGAAAAGGAAGAATTCTAAGTGCGTTTGCAGTTGCAGGTACTTAAAATTGGCAACGGTATTACTATTATCGAAAACACCAGAAAATCTTCATTTATTCTATTTAAAGATCGTTAGGATTGACCGCTCAAAGTCTTCAAACGACAAGTTGGCAAATGGCTAAGTTAGTACTACTAGAGGTGCTAATACTATAAAAACGACCAAGTCTTAAGGCTTACAACTTTCAACCTTCGACCTTTATCGCTAACAAATGACTTCCTACCTTACCCTTTACACTAAACATTTTTCTTTAATACTAAGTTTTCCCTCTACTTTACTCTTTTTACTTTTCTTACGTTAATTTAATCGTTAATATCGCTGTTAGGCACGAAAACATCAAGTTATGTCAAGAAAAACATGTCGAGAAAACCACGTCAAGAAAACCATATCACGAAATTTAACACTAAGTCGCTAAGTTCCCACGCGACTTTGCGCCAAAACACCAAATTCCTACACCTCTAAATTACTAAATCCATCGTTTACTAAGTCCTACACAAGCCAAAGCTACAAGATAGCATTTAATCAAGAATAAATAGAGGCAATTGAAGCCTTCGAACCCCTTTTTCCCAATAACTACAATGGAGACCTCTGGTTTAAAGATATTGATACCGATTGAACAGAAAAAGACCTAACCAACTTTATCAGTCAATTTATCCTTGACCTAGACTTTGGCAAGCATAATCGAGAAACCTACACCTTTTAAAACTTTTGCGACTACTTTACGGACTAAATTATTGAGATGTAGAACAAGACTTTAAAAATAGTTAAAGGTAAGTTAATAATATTCCTTCGAGATTGTAAAGTCTTTATACTAAACAGGAAAATAGACATGGCGTAGATTCTCTTCGAATGTACCTAACTTAAGGAGTGTTTTTAAGACTTTTGAGGAAAAAGCAAAGCTATTGAGGACCCTTAATGACCCTACACACGTTTTAAAGGACCTCCTCTCTAGGTAAGTTAAGACTCTTTATAAGTTAATGATGAGGAACCTATTAATTTTCTCGGCAGCCTAATATCTTTATGTAATAGAGCGGAGTACGCCTTTAGCGGAGGAAAAGCGCACGAAGCAGCAGCTGCCAATGCGATAAAAGGTATCAACGTTAGCTCCTTCCACCGGCTAATTGAGTAGGAGCCTCGACGAGCCCCATAACACTAAGAGGATTATAACCAAGTCTCTCAAACCCTTTAAAACGTCCGTCAAGATCGTCAAGTCCCTTAAGTTATTCCTCAGGCCAAAGCCTTTTAAAAAGCTTCATACGGCAAGTACGACTACAAATGCGAGCCTACCACAAGCCTTACTAAAGAACTTTAACCTTCGGGTAAGGCGGCTAGTAATTAGCCTTATTAACGCAATTTAAAAACACCAGGGAATACTATCGACGAGTGGAACGATTATTACAATCTTCCACCTGAACTTCTTAAAATGGTTAAAATTAATTATAAACATTTTATGGACTTTGATAAGATTTGGAACGACTTATAAAATTATAATAGAAAGCCCTAAAATCTTTTTAATACGAAGATAATACACTTTTTAAATATCTGTAAGTAAATAAAGGCTTCTCCTTCTGATTTTCACTTATTATTCCCTTAAATCCTTACAGGGCACACTAAGGATTACTACCTAACCTTCTTAACCCGAATAATTAAGTTTCGCGAGATTCATAATCGCATAAAGGGTTATTTCGAACGCGATGTCCACCTTACGAAATACTATACAGATTAGGCTACTACAAGGTATGCTTAGATAACAGTGAAAAATAAAGAGGAGGAAATAATGAAAGATATATAAAATTAGATACTTAATAAGTTTATACTGTACCACTAATCTGTAGGGATGGCCTACATTAGTGAGACCATATTAGGTAAGAAAGTACAGGTAGCAGTTACAGGCATAAATATGTTCGAATACGCCTTATAACGCTTAGATGCTACCTGTAGAGGCTTTTTTTTAAATAGTTCAGGTCTTTACTCACGACTGTGATGGAACGTACATAAAACGTGCTTGGTATGTATCCCTAAGTTAATAACTTCCGCGATGCAAATAATATAAACCGTGCGATAATTAACGACAATGATTGCAAGTATGGCTATGGGCATCTTTAGCGTATAAAACCTGGTTTAACAGCATCGGAATAAAAGCTACACTAACGTTAATAATAAGGGCAAGGTTTAAACAGACCTAATAACCATAAAAACCATCATAGTAATAGTGACAAAAGTTATTCTATCTATATTAAATCAGGCTTTAGTTTACTCGTTACCCCCTTGGTAAACTTTATAAAAATAAGCGACATATATTATTTAATACCCAATTACTACTAACTAATATTAATTTAACCGCTTTGTCAACTAAAAGAGTAAATAAACTGGTAATGCCGAAAATACTTTTGGGCAGATTACGTGGCACCATAATGCTTTTTTTTGACGCAGTTTATGCTAAATTACGTGGCGGCAGTCAGGGATTTGCTGGTAAATCGGAAGACTATCAGAACACTGATGATAACGACTTGTTTAAGTGACACGGCTAAATTGAAGGCTTATATGGATTTGTAGCAAACAAACTTTTTGTAGAAGTTAATAAACTGCGACATCAGCACTATAAAGCAATTAATGTCGAATAGGGGTTGGATTAAACGTAATTAGGTGTAATTTGATGTATAAGTCAACTGGAACTGGTAGGGGTTTGGCCAATTGACGAGGAGGTAATTCGGCGGTAACCGGAAAAGATTCGTTAACCACACTGGCGTACGCGTACAAACTAAAAAGCTGCTAATGTTGGAATAGTAATACCTGCAGTATAGTAGGTCAACTTTACTTACAGTAAAGTTGACTATACTGACTGCAAGTTAAGTGTATGGTTTCGTGTAAGCTTACTACATTAGATGTAAGTCAAGTACAATATGCCAAACTTCACATTAGGGCACGGGTCAAGTAATTAGCCATATAAATTACTGTGCAGATCGGCTAGCGGTCTGTCAAACCTAGAACAATACATCTACCACTTGACTACGCAATACTACTGTTACTTCGACCAATCGAATCGACAACGTTGCAACAACTAAAGGCTTAAAGCACTACCAACATTGATATTAATATAAAAGAAACCTTGACAAATATTTATGTCCTTATAAACACTTTTCAGACTTCGTTAAATTTAAATTTCTTTTTCAGGGTCGTTAATTCAACTAATTTCTTAGGTTAAATGAATATTTGAGACTTTTGCATATGAAAGTAATGATATTTAAAGCTATTACGTAAAATCTCAATAAATGAATTGTTAACCAATAAGAAGTTGGTATAAGCTTTGCAAATATTCGATTGTATCCTTATTAAACCAATGTTTTAATATAGCGAAAAATGATTTCTTTTCAAAATAGTAAATTAAACCTACTATTGATTATTCACAAATATTTTTTAAACTAACTGTTTAGAAAGTGAAAAAATTCAAACTGTTATAGCCGTACATTTGGACCAAATGATTCAGGTACTGATGGAATATATAAAGATTTTTACAAGTAGATTTTGTGTATTTGTTTTTTAGTATTATATCGCTTTAAATGATATTGTATATTACTCCATACTACATATCTTTTAAGTAAAAATTTACATCCCAGCAATTATGAAAAATTGTAAACCTAGCAAATTCGACATAATAACTGAATTTAAGGACTACAAGTACTTTTTTATCGATTGGAATGAAGCTTTTCAGATGTTGACTTTCGTTAATGGGCTTTTAACATTTTTTCCCTTCAGAATGTAACCTTTTAATACTATTTTGGGTTACTATATGTTAGAGATTACTATTATTAGAATTTTCAGTATTCAGGAGCCTATTTTTACGTTGGGTATTGAGTTTAACTTAAACCTTGACATTGTCTATGCAACTTTCCTTTAATCAATGAACCTTAATTAAGCTCCTGTTGATTCGAAAACATCAACATCCTTTACCAATTTTTTTGTTTACCTAATATCGGAAATCTCCACATATAATTTCATCGAAACCTAGCTTAATAATAGTATTCCTCGCATATTCCCTTTTTTCTTTTACATTGCAACCTTCGTTGGAAACCAATAATTGAAGTTACCTAAAGGGTTTGTATTAACTTTTTTGATAGGAAAAGGTTTCTATAACATTGGAAAATTTATAAATGATATTACAATATAAAGGAGGATATCAATTTACTACAAATATGGAAAATCCAAATAATAAATGTAACATTGGTATACTATTAACACTATGATAAATTAAATTGTCACTCTTATTTAATATGTAAACGCAACGATCAACTTCTTTACTTATAGTTCGACAGTATTTATAAACGGGATCGTAGGGAATGATTAAATAAGATTTTATTATTTACCCTACCAGTGTCTGCTATTTGGAGTTTTGTTTTAAAAGTTAGAGAGGATGAGAAATAGTTGACCTAAAACAACTTAACAAATGAAATATTTCAGATAAGAAACTTTTACCGTTTTGAAGGTAAATTATTCAATCTTGATATGAAAAGTGATGTTTTTCAACAGTAAATATTCCAAATTCGTTTTTTAGTAATTTGTTCACCTAAACTACCGAAATTTCTTTATTATAGTCCGTTATCGTGGGTTGAAAAGTCTTCAATCGGGTTTACTATGTTTTCGGAATGAACCGTCTTATATAAAAAGATATATAAACCGTAAGTTTAACTCATTTTTCTTTTACAGGCTAGCGCTTGGGCTAGTAGTCACTAGAGATCTAGCTCGGACAGTTGTTATACTCCTACAATGCTTGGGAATCGCTCTATCATGTGACCAGGTCACCTACTTTTCTGTATCCTGTAACAGCTCCTTAACAAATATTTCTTTATATTCTTCTCCATTGAGGATAATTAACAGTATCCAACTGTTATATACGACAGTGTTGCTTTAGTTCATTCACATATTATCCTCAATCCTTTTTCCTCGATGTTATTTTAATTACTCATAAATAATTGTGACTTGAAGTCATATCTTTCATCCTCTCCAATCTAAGCACTTATGCCATAAAACAATTCCTCTATGCATGCTATTATGACCAACCTCGAAACTCTTTTAAAATATATTATAAATAATGAATTACTTAATACGAACGATTTATCAGAACTTTATATACGAAGTTCATCGAGAGAAATCACGCCGGTTACAAATATACTTTATATATAAAATAACTGAATACCGATATATCAACCATATAAACGAACATAATACGTTCATTTATAATCTTTACTCGTACGCCCACGTCTTTAAAACGAATATCTTTTTAAGGTGGTCCCTCTTTTATATTACTTACAAACGACATGATTACCGCGTTACTTCAGCAGGGTTTACGCTAACTATTACAATAACCCAAACTATTTTTACTCCAAATATAATACTAATAGGTTATTCAATCATATTGACCATGATCAAATGAAATATAAACCCCTCGATGAATCGATTAAATTTTTCGACGTTGAATTACGCTTGGTATTATAAAAGATTACGATGTTATACTAATTACACAAAAACCGTAAGTTTGTCGATGTAAAAAAATCACTTCTATGGATATTACTATATATCTTCATAGATAGTATACATAGGGCAAGTATCAGTGCACTGTAGTGCAAGGTGTACTCCTGCAGGGTGCACGGTAATGTGTCATACTGCAGGCTGTACTCTTAAAAGGTGTAAAGTGCTCCATGCATGGATCGGTCTAGAATGACTATTCCAGACCGAACGGCAATGCATGGATCGGTCTGGATTAACTATACCAGACTGAACGGAAATTCGTGGAACGGTTTAGATAGAATATTTCGAAGTGATACGTTTTGGGTCGAGGGCTTATAAGCCCTTACTTATGGTGTACACCTCTGGATGCTTTTTTTTAGATCATTTTTCAAGTATATTATAATATGAATTATTCTTATTACTTATCAAATCTCTTATATTTACGTAAATATTATAAGCTTAAAACTTTACCAACATTAATTAGTAGCTGACGCGGTCGACTATAAACAGTTTAAGAAAGAAGAGATAAATACATGTTAAAAACCTATAGCGGAATATTATAACGGGTTTAATTGTTTATACTCTAATACTTTGTTTTTATAAAAATTATACGCCGAAGTGTACAAATACTATAAAGATTAAGTAACTTTAAAGATGATAACTTTAATATGGTACCATTAATCCCTATTTGGCATTTTATTTACCAAATAACCAAACCGATTACTCTACTAAGTTCGGTTACGATATACTAATCCAGACAGACAACCAAACACTAGATTATACCATATACCTTTCTACAGCTATACCTTTTATTTGCCTTATTCGCCTTATATTTCTTTTGCCCATCTTACCTTTCCATATTTACCCTACCCGTTTTAAATTTAGTTTTATAACGTTTCAGTTTTCCTAACCGTTAGGTTGACATAGTATTACTAAACGTTAACAAAACTAATTTAAAACACCTAATTAGTTTGTGATTACATCATATCTATTGTTTAAAATTTATTCATTTTAGTCAACATTGGTAAATATTATTTCCAATACTTCAATTACTTCATTTACTTTGAATTTTATGTTTATAGAACGTATTACCCTAATTATTTAAGCTCGAACATACTCAAAAATCTAGACACGGAATTACTAACTTCGCCCGTTTTAATATACCAAGTATATATATAGTAACTACCCTAAATGCCTATAATTATAGTCCTAAAAATAATATTATTAAAGAAATCTAACGCTAATTTCGACCTTCTGATCGAAAATATGGAGATTAGGAAGGCTATGATATACGAAATCCACATTATCCTTCAGAATAACACCATCGATTTATCAGTTAAGTATATCGACTTATATACAGCAAATATATATTTTTTTCCCGGCATGTTTCGTTACTAGAACGAGAAAACCTAAAAACCTAAATTGCTGGATCACTTTTATAAAATAAATTCGATTTAGAACTTAAATATATGGTAAATAATAAATCCTACTATTGCTAACGTTTTATGAATCCAACTATGAATTAGAGGTATCAATACCCCAGGAGCTAGAAATAGCTGCCTTATAAAAGACTTTTTTGAAATGGTATAACTTTTTACCGTATTAGACTAGGAGGATAAAAACTTATACCTAACGGAATTTGTAAAAGGATACTACTATACAAAGTAAAATAGACTATCATTAAAAGGACGTAAACGGGGCGTAAGATGACCTAATTTTAAACCTATACCTCAAGCCAGAAATAAAAACCTCAAGGGAAAAAAAGAACGATTATAATCATTATCTACTATATAAGTTTGATACACCCTTACGTTGGCATACACCTTAAAATAAAACCGAATACCAAACCACTTCCCGAATTTTAGAAACAGCCCAATCGGCTAGGGCTAAAGCGGCCGATACACCGAAAACAATCCGATTAACTAAAAAAGGATCAGTTAAAACATAGAAAAAAACCCGATTTTAAGATTTAAGAACGGCGTAAAACTTTAATACGTACCCTACGGACTAATTCCTATAAACTACCACCCTTACTGCGACCTTTTATCATACAGTTTCCCTACGGAGAGCAACCTTACGAAGTTGACTAACTTTGTTAGGCTATAGGATAGGGATGATAATTATAACGGTAAATTATACAACGTGTTCGATAACGAAATACGCGCAATGATTAATAGGTATCAAAGACTAGATATTAAGTTATTTTAATTTTATATCATTTAACTTGTTTTATTTTTTGACCAGGTTAAAACTGATATATATATTACTTTACGTAGGTAAATATATTTGCGAAGTTTTATAACCTCCTAGAGTCCGACTTCGATACGGAAATTCAATATAAATTATACGACATCAACTAGACTAGTATAATATAGAAATCTGTAAAAAATCCAATAGGAAAACGTCGATGAAAACATACAGGAAATCTTTACCGCGTTATTAGCAAAGTTCTAAAAGTGTTAGGTAGCACTAGAAATAAAATATAAAGGAGATAAGCTGTTTATTTAAGTAGTATCAAAGGCCTATCGTAAAAACCCGGATTTAGACCTTACACTTTTCAAATTGGAAAATGATTTAAAAGCGTTTAATATAAGTTTTAAAATATCATTTAAAATCCTCATACGCTTACAAACAAGCCTCGGATTAATATTTATAACTGATAAGACTAAAAATAACGCCTAAATTACCAAAGTAAATCTCGCCGAAATGAATTACTTCGTTTAAGACCAGAAATTTAAGGTTTACCTGAGGCAAAACGAACATCTAAAGTAAAAGTTCCAGGGAGGAAATATTAATAGAATGAGTAATAAATAATATAGACGATCGTTCTAGAATAGAAAAAAAGTATCGAAACCACAGTAATACCTGCGAAAAGATATACAGAGTTCTATAAATTTGTAAAAGCAGTGTATTGTATACGGTAAAGTCGACTGCTGGTTTACAAACTACTTTACTTACGTGTAAATTCAGATTAAACGATAATTTTAAGCCAAGTGTAATTTTAAAAATTAAATAAAAATTAATTTTATGATAAATATAGCCGAATGTCAAGGTATAAATAAGGTATTCAATGTTTATCCTTACGAAGATATATCCAGAAAAATCGACTTTAAATTTAATAATTCTTATTCATTAGCTCACGACGATAAAAACGCCTAACATATCTTTACCGGCCTATAGAATACCTCTTTCTTATAAATTACAGGCCTGAATTACGTAAACGAAGTATTTAACGTTAATATAATATCGTAGTTTACCTTTTCAGACAAATATGGTATCAGGTTCCAGGATATTATACCTAGTACTAATATAGCCGAGATTTTGACGGCCGGAAAGCGATAATTTGACGTACTTCCAGCGAAATTTCGGAAGTTCCAGTTGGACTGAATAAAAAAATACCGAAAGGTATTATTAGGTAAAAGTAAGGTAACGTTGCTCTGAATGGTCGTTATAAATATACGTTTCGGATCTATTAAGTTTTACGTAATTGATTTTAAAACGTTAATTTTATTTTTATTAAATGATATAAACAAGTTAAAAATTAAGGTCCGAAATAAAACTAATCAGCTTATTTTCGTTTCAAATGGCTTTTCTATATCGTTCAAACTCAAATTTAGCTACTTGTGGTTTTTCCCGGAAGTATGTATAATTAAAGCTATTTATTTAATGTAGTCAAAATTATGAACTTTATATCGATGATTCGGATACCTAGCTATAATACGCCTTTCACGTTTGCTTCATTTCGTAGGCTACATAGATATAAGAAAGGATGCATTCGAATCTATCGAAAAGTTTAATTATAAGTGTCAGCTTTACTTATAAGCCTTACGATAGTTTAAATTCCGCCTTTAAAACTATATAAACTTTTAATTACGAAGTAATTATTAATATTATATATTTAGATAGCCAATAGGTTTTCTATATCATCAATACGGCTAAATGATTTGAAACCACTAAGTTAATACGAAGCGCTTTTATCATAAATTATTAGACATTTTAGTTAACTATCAGTTAAACGTTTACTTAGAACTTTTAAATTGGATTATGTATAACGTCGGCACGGCTTTTCATTTTATCGAATAGCGTATGAAAATTTGGATAATCGGTAACTATTATAGATAAATTACAGTAAAAGCCTTATAGGGTATTAAAAAATATAATATATATTATCAATCATTAAAAAAGAAATAGTATTATTGAAAAAATTAAAAGGTATTAGTTCTAAGGAATCTATCTTTTGAATAATGGTTAGCGCCATTAATAATATTTTTAGCCCAAATCGACTTATCCTTACGTTCCTTATCTTTAGTATTTACCTAAGTATTTATATAAACTTTGCTTTATTATTATTTACAATATAAAGGGCTAATATTGTAACCAAGGTTATAACGGCTTTACGTTTACTACGAGTAAATAGTAAGTTGTCTAAAACTCAGGCTATAAGGAATGACCTACGAGAAATTGGCGTGTTAGACTTACTATTATAATTTAAGGTTTTAGTTTTGAAAGCTAAAGATGGATAGACTAGCCCTTGAAGGATTAACGGATTTGAAAGATATGATATGTTCGTTTACTCGTTAAATGAAACGAGTTCGTTTCGTTGAATGATAATACGAACATACTCAAGAAAAGTAAAAAGAGAAGGTTCCAAAACCGTGAAACGAGTAAAATAACCTATAAAATATCGTTTAAAACAACTAATTCAAACCGAACTTAATTTTAGCTTAACTTTTAAAACGCGAAGTCAACCCCACTACGTAAAATAAAATTAGCTTACCTGTATTCAACCCGCCAAAAACTCGACGATAAGGATGTCTCTTCGGCTCAAAAATTAGAAAACGCCCTAAAAACTTTATAATAGACTCTTTTATCACGTAAAAAAAAAGTGTCAAATCGTGAACTTAGCGTAAAGCTTAGTTACGACGGCATTATTATCACTTTTGGTACCCTATTCGTATAGTTTACCTAATCGAAAATTTTAGCTTTTATCGATTCAGGCGTATTTCGCTTTAAACGTTTTAATTTAACTGTTCACGATATATATAGGATTTCATCAATACCTTTCGTCTTCAAGGTTAAAAATAAAGCCGAAAAACCTTACAAAAAGACTCGCCTCGTCGTTTTAAGATATAATAACGAAGGTAAAAAGAATATTATAATCCAATAACCTACGTTATAACAAGCTAATTATCGCCAGGTTTTAATATTCTCGGTATTCTTTAACGCAACTTATTACCTATATATCGAGTTTCGGGATATGATATAAGTAAATACCTAATTTGAAAAGCGACTAAACTGATGGATCTACACTGATATACATAAATACCTTAGGTAATATTACACACCTAAAACGATTTTATATATTTTAAAACTACTTTACAGCTTAGCCTCAATTGGTATTTATTAGTATTACACCTATTAAAGGTATTATAAAGAACGATTCGAAATAATTATATTTATCTTCGAACTATGCCTTTTAGTATTAATAGCTTATTCGAAAGGCTTTATACTAATAATTATGTAAACTAACGATATCTTAACGTTATATAACTTCTCGTTTTCCGTATTAAAAGAGAGAAAACTTTTAAACGCCGGTTTAAAAGCCAAACCTAAAACGTACCTAATAAAAGATAATGTAATAGATTCTAATAACATCATAATTACCTTTCGTAATGATACTTTAAGCCTTACTTAAAAGGGATAGTTGGATAAAATTGTGTTTATTACTTCAGATAACGTAAAATGAGCCGACGAATAAAAATATTAATGTAAACGTGACATTTAGATTTCTTTTATAATATAACCAAAAGTAGTATTCAACCTTTCGGTCGCCGCATAATATTAAATCGATCCGATGGATGATACGTGTAAGGCGTTTAATAAACGCCTTTTACAGAAGATATATAATTCGAAACGAAGTTTATAATTTATATCGTTCAATATGGGTACGGCAAAGTCATTTGTTTTTATTAACATCTTTTTCATTCAAAATAGAGATTACAATTTACAAATCGAATTCGTTTTACTTCTTGATAACGAAATACCGGCCTCGAACGGCGTTACGCTCCGAGAAAACATTATTTATCAAAATTTCATTAGGTGTAAAAAGGTTAAGAAAATAGTCTTAACTTCCGAAATCTATAATATAGTTAGAGATTTCTATTCGGGTATTGCAATGCTAATAATGGTCCGGATAATTATTTTTAACTTTATTTTACTTTTTATCCCTTTTATCGTATATAATAACTTTTGTTTGCTTTATAAGTGCCTAATTGAATTGGGTATTACAAATGAAAAGCGTTTAATAATTAATATTATAGCTTTACGCGAGTTATACAAACGTGGTAAAATGAAGAAACTGAGGTATATGAACGGAAAATTCAACTTGGTAAATATAATAACGAAGTTTACGTTAAACGGAGCACTGGAAATTATTATATTAATAAGTATACTATTTGTTATGGTTACTAAAAAGGTTTTGTAACCCTAATAGATTACTTGACTATTTTTTCGCTTATTTAGATCGGCTCGTTTTATATTATATATTCCAATTTACGTTTTTCCTTTTTTTAAACGTCTTATTTGTATCGATCGCTAATTTACCTTTCTTTAACACTACTATTCGTTTTTATCACCGGTTTTATTTTACTTTTTCTTTAATTTCACCATATTGCGTTAATTTTGGCGTATTACCTCTTTTATTTAACATTTTATATTACGTTTATCACCTAAAACAATTGATCTATAAAAAGTTATAAAATTACTATATAACTTATTATATCATAGATGGGTATAACGGCTCGGCTCAGGAGTATTTATCTACTACTAAAGGGAAAGAGCGACGTCGTTACGTCTTTACCGTTCTCCTCATCGTTTTCTCCCTTTATATTAACGTTATCACTATTACCGTTAACGACGTTATTAGCATTAGCGAAAATTTGTCCCTACACCTTATTTGTTATACCTTTAGGTAAAATTATAAGGAAGGGATTACATTTTTCGTAGCGACGTGCGATAATGTCGTCGAATTAAGCTACGTAATATATTTATAGGCTCTGTTTTCAGGCGGCGACAGCGACTGCAGTTTTCCTGATACGTCGGTTAACGTCTATTTATTAATTAGTATCGGCTTATTTTAATTTTTTTTCACGATTTATTTATCGAATTACCCCGAACTGTGTATTTTTATTAAACAAATTTTTCAAATTCGGTCAAAACTTATTAAAAAGCCAGTGGGCGCATAATACATCCTCGGCCTACGGCTTTAAAACTACTAAAAAAAGGGTGTACGAATTGCTAATCCGCTCGTAACGGTGGTAACGAGTCCAACGGCCCCTATTTTCTTAACAATCGTTAAAAAACTTTTCTAAAGTCGCGGACACGATATAATATATATAAAATGTGTTTATGAATAGCTTAAGGTTACGAACCCGGGTACGTTTCTTTAACGCTTAACACGTTAGAAAGGTTTTACGACGTACCCTAACGATACGAAGCTTGATACCGCGGAAGAGATTCGCCTCGTACTCTTTATTTACGAAAAGAGGAGTTAAAAGTTTCAAAAGGAAGGGTCTAGGGTATACATACCCTAATTTAACTGCGCCAGGTTGCGTTTATGGTATAAATGGGCCTTTACAGATAATAGGGTCTTTATCCGTGAGTAAAGGGTAAAGTTTATAACTTTAAAAGCCCTTCGCTCCTACTCCGAGCTGGGAAATGGGGATGAAAAGAAGGGGGAGAAAGAGATCGGGGCGGCGAAAGCGGAAAGGGGTGAGGCGAAGGCGGCAGCTGGGTTAGGTAGCGTGACGGCGATAAGACTAGGCGGCATAACGGCGGTAGCGATAAATCTTAACGGCGTGGCGACGGGCGAGGTAATAGGGGTTGGCGGCGTAACGGCAATAAACGATATATCGCCCGACGAGGGCAAGCTACTGCTATGGGTAGTGGTGGTGGAAGTAGCAATACCAGTAGCTGTAACAGAAGTAGCGGCGACGGCGGCAGCGTGCCGCCGCTTGCGCGCCAGATGGCGCTTTGTAATTCGGTTTTTATGCGGCATCTAGATAAAGAAAAAGGTTAGTTATAGGAATTGGTTAAGTGAACTACCCATTAAAGCGGTTTATTTTAATTTAAAAAAACTGAGGAAAATTGGAATACGACTCAGTTTAATTGAAGGGAACAGAAATAAATTGAAATGTGGTACTTGTATTTTTATGGGCTACGCGCCTTTAAAAGTAAAAGAGGAGAGGTTTTACCTAAGCCGATAGCAATAAATCTTTTTATACTAACCTAATATGTAATTATGCAATTACTTTTTTATAATTACCCTTATGTAACCAACCACTATAGCACCTACGCAGTTACCCTTATTAACCATGATAAAACGTTATTACTTACTATATCGCCATCATTTAACTATATCAACAAAACCCGAACTACAAACACCACCTCGGCCAGATTTCACCAACCCTAGCCAAACTTGCTGATTTGAGCCTTTTGCAATTGATACGGCAACAACACTCCGAACTTGCTAATTTAGGCCTTTTGCAATTAATACGGCAACAATACTGTCACTACGGAAACTTGTTAATTAAGGCCTTTTAAAATTGATACGGCAATAATACTATCACTATGGAAACTAACTAATGTAACACTTTTGCAATTAATAGGGAAACAATACTATCACTACAGATTTTATTAATTTAAACCTTCGCAACTACAATCACACTGTCACTACTAGGTTATAGGTACGGAGTACCTAAGAAAAAAAGAAAAGATTATCTTTGTGGATATTACTATATACCCTTATAAATAGTATATATAGGGTAAGTATCAGTGTACTGTATTGCAAGGTATACTCTTGAAGGGTTTACGGTAACGTGTTACACTACAGGCTGTACTCTTACAAGGCATAAAGTGCTCTATACATGAATCGGTTTGAATTGGCTATTCCAAACCGAACGGTAATACATGGATCGGTCTGGATTGACTATACCAAACCGAACGGTAATACATGGATCGGTTTAAATGGAGTATTCTAGAGTGATACGCTCTGAGTCAAGGGTTTATAAGGCCTCACTTGTGGCGTACATCTCTGGATGCTTCTTCTTCGATTATTTTTCAATTAAACTACAATACCAATCATTCTGATTACTCTTCAAAGACTTTATTTTCAGGGGAATATTATAGGTTTGAGATCTTACCGAATAATTCTTTATTATTTTCAACAATAGAAAGGTACCGTGTAAACCGTTATAAGAATTTATGATATCTGCGGTAATGATAGTGTTAATAATAACCCCAACGTTTTTATAACGATACCTCGCGCATGCTACTACGATCCTAACGTAGTTAAAACCATTATCGCCCAAATTATGACCTTGAAATAAAGGACTTACGAACGATTTTACTTTTTTTTAAGATTAGAAAATCCTTGTTTATGAGAACCGGTGATATAGTTTTAAAATACGCCGTTTAATTAGTTATCTAAGAAAAGTTATTAGTACTATATTTACTAACCTTTCACTCCCGATTGAAATATCTGTAAATTACAACGAGTGGGTTACTTATACATAACTTATTAATGAACAACTTTATAAACTTATTTTTCAATACAGAGGCCCTAATGATATTAATAATATTAATACCGGCGGTATAGTAAGTGACGGAAAGGGTAGCACAAACGCGTCTACTTGTGATGATCATGAAAATATTATTATAAACGACGTTAACAAGTTTCGAGTTAATATTAGATGGCGCGTTATTTCAATTGATCATTCGAAAATCTTCGCCGCAAAAACCTTAGATTATACCTCAAATATGACGTCAATTGTTATTGTGTTTTCACCTAGTAATTATATCCCTATTGACGTCCTAACAACTTTAATATTAAGACTGATATAAATATTTACCTCACCTTTACCAATAATCTATTCAAAAGGAAAAAACGAAATTCTTATATATAATAGTTTAGAAAAGTTAATGGAATTTCAATTCGACCCGTTAACTTACCTCTAGCTTTCAAACAATTCCCATAGATAATAAATTTACTTTTTGGCTTTATTTAAGTTATTGAAGTTTTATTAAATATCGCTTATAAGTGTTACAACTTGGTAAAGAATAAGCTTACCTGCCTCATAAAGTTACAGTATATTCTTATTACAATTTAACGACTCGTCTCAATTACTTACCATACACCTGAAACTAGCCTTTGGTTTTTTTTTAATGATTTATTCAAACGTTTACTATCCTAAATTTTGTGGATATCATCATATATCACTATAATAAGTAAGCGGCTACATTGCAAATTGCACACTTGCTAAGTATACACTAACGTGCCACGCTGCAAGGTACATTTTTATCAATTGCATCATGGCGTACAACTCTCTAGATGAGGTATGAAAAAGATGTAAGATAAAATTCCACTACTCAGAAAATAGATTGATAGAGTATATAGTAAAATACCATTGCCATGGTAAGAATTTATAAGTTCTTACCTAAGTTGTGTACTCTGCAGATACCTCTTTTCCTTTCAAACTGTTTATCTTTAGTATACACTATAACTCTTTTACTTATACCTTTATATTAACGTACCCGGTACAATAAACCTTACTAATACTCATTAGTAGCCAACTCGGTCAACTATAGGTGGCCTAGAAAAGAAAAGACGAGCCTAAGTTAAATACCTATAATGGAATGTTATAACAGTTCCAACTATCTATGCTTTGACATTACGCTTTATAAGAAATACTTGGAAGTATGAAACGACTATAAAGTAGAGTAACTAGAATAACCACTTTAATACGAAATCATTCATTCGGTTACTACCTTTTGACTACTAAAAGCTCTGTTACGCTATCCGTCAACTTGAGTGGCGTTTTATAAGTATCTGAGTCCTATTTAAAGAGCTTCCTATTACGTATCAAGTTACGTAAATGAAAATAACCAAGTTTTAAACCCCTTCATTGAACTCTATAGGATTTCAAAGTAGCATCAGATCCGTTCACAAACTTTGGAAGCGGCTAAAACACAACTTTTAAGGTGCTCTTGTAATTATATTAGGCCTTAAAACCAATAATTGAACCGCTTGTCAAAATATACATTACGTACCTAAAGTATATTTCGAAGCGCTCCGACATACTTTTCGAACACCAAACACAACGTTCGAGGGGTTTACTATACTAAGCGTCACATAATAACTCAAACGTCACAAACATACCTTGCCACTTATTTATTTACCTTTGCTGGTTCACCTGAAATCATATCTCTTATTTAAATTAAAAGTTACGACATTTAGGTTTACTCATCATTCAACTAATGAAGAGCTTATAAAAACGCTTAATGGCTTATTTTTAACGCATAACTAACCTGTTATTCAGTTTCATTCACATTTAATTTGTATCAGTATGCGTTAGATGCCTTACTTCTAACGTTTTATCATATTTTATTAACTATTAATTTACATATTGTACGCTTTTATTTAGATCTTTATATTTCGAGACCTTTTTCAATACAGCATCTTAAGCGTACACAAATCTTGACCCATACGATACATCAACTTTTACATTAATATAGAAATTCTAAAATGCGCATCAATTAGCTTTTGAAATTCTTTGAGATACTTTATATTTACATAATTATAGATTTACACGAAGAACACTCAAAGATAGCTAATTAATATATAGACGTTTTATATCAATATATAATTCATCGAAGAAACTATTTATATCTTATTAACCTAAAACGTAGGATAATACAATTAAAGCGCTATCAGAAACCTTAAACCCTTAGGCGACGAATATATACGTTTCAAATGTGATTTTTCGCTATATCAAAGAAAATAGCTAGGGGATAGATATATTCAATTTTTTTTAAAAAGATTTTTTTGATTAAACATGGAAAATATAATATACAGTATATAACTCAATCTACAAAGTATTTCGGGTTAATTACAGGGAAGAAAAATTAATACCTGAGGTGGCAAAAACAGTCGTTTTACAAAAGGCTTGTTTATCAAGGCATCATTCGACGAAATGCTCAACTGGAAAAATGAAAAATTATCGTGAGTATATTTGGTAAAAGGATATTTGTTGTCGAAACGTAAGAAATAAATGATTAAGAAAATTCGGGAAAATCTTTAAAATACTTTATGTACGTGAAGTTTAAAACACTTCGAAAGAGTAAGCGTGCCCTGAGAAAGGTATACAAAACTAGAAAAATCAATAGAAAAGGAGAAATGGCTACGAAAATTATTTCTTACTCGTGTTCAACACAGTTGCTCTTCAAAACGTATTTTGAATGAAATATACAAACTAAACCACTACCTGGATATAATTAACGCCCCTCTAAGCTGTAACAAAAGCGGCCTAAATAAGGAATATAGCGCTTAAGGGGATAAGATAAACGGCGAGAAACGATAATATGAGCCTTACAAACCAATGACTACCAACTACGACCCTTACAACAACCTTCCGTCACATCGGTTCCCAATTGATAAAAGCAACCTTCTGAAACGTACCAACTTCGCCAGATAATAGGATATGGGCGAAAATTATAGTGGCGAGCCTTACGATATCTTTAACATAAAATATGTATAATAATAAATATTTAAAAAAATGGATATTAAACTTTCATAATTTTATATACTTTTATTCAGTGTACTACTAAGAGAATCTGTCGGTAAGGTCTCTGCCAATTTCATGTGAAGTAAAAAGAGTTGAAGAGTAATCTTTAGATGAGTATCGTAATAAAAGATAGACAAGTTTTGAAGTATTCTAGAGAGTGCACGCCACGGATGGCAGGTTATAAACCTCTCATCTGGGCAGTAACCCTTTTTCTGTGCACTCTTGATTACTCATTCTAGACCGCTCCACGTATGATGCACTTTGCGTCTTGCAAGAGTGTAACCCTTGCGTGACACGTTATCGTACACTTTGTAGGAGTATAACTTACAATACAGTACACTGCCACTGAGCTTATGTATACTAGCTATAAAGTACTATAATAATATCCACACAGTTAATCTTTTCTTTTTTCCTTATGTGCCTATAGTTCAGTAACGATAATTTAGTTGTAATTGGTCTATATACGAAGCATTTTAATGATAGTGTGGTTATGATACAAATTGTTAAAGTTTAAATTAACAGTTTTTATATCAATAGTGTAGTTTCGGCTCTAATTACAAAGGTTCGAATTAGTAATTCCTAGCTGCGGTGGGAATTATAGTATGGGCCTAGTTAATATAGTTAATCGGTAATAATATAGTTGTAAATGCCGTTTTTATGATTATTATTTCCAACAGGGGTGTAATTGCGTAGGCGGTAAAAGAGTAATTGCATGGGTTGATTACGCCGTTACTTATTTTGGATTAGAATAAAAAGATATATTGCTATCGGTCTAAGTAAAACCTTTTTTCCTTTAAAGGCGCATACTAAAAATTAATATAAGTTACTATTCGAATTTGATTTAACCTTTAATTCAATTAACCAATTTAAACCATTTCGATAGGTAAATTACTCGACTAATACTCATATACGAACCTTGCATCTAAATAGATCTCGCATAAAAACATGTTTGTTAGACGCTGTTTGGCGCGTACGTGCCGTCATATCACCGCTACCACCGCCGTTTTGAAACCGCTCAGAAATTGATAAGTGTTTGAAAAGTCTCTTTCGACAGTATCAGTAATAAATCGATGGCTTATAAAAATTGCAATTTCGGTAATGACATCGAACCGTATGGTATAACCCGGCTTAAAAGTACGTTTCGAATAAAATAATTATGGTATTATGCCTACCCAGATGACCGATAAAAATCAAATCGTATGTGATTTAAATTAACGAGCTAGTGCATAATTCGTAAGCGGGAATCTAATTACGGTTATTAAACCATAGAATGCTATAATAGTTTATTGAACATATTGAAATGAAACCTTCAAATATTGAGTTATTATTAATACAAATATTAACGGAAAAACTAAGACTTTTTATATTTATCGCATAAATGAAATAGCTGTATGTAACTTCCTCAGTAATTATAGCGTTCTGACCAATTTAAAGGTTGATGGCAATAAACCGTTTCTAACCTGTCGTTATAAATAAGAAAATAACGGTTCACCGGAATACATACACGATGGGCTGCGATTTGAGAATGACCCTTTAAAGGAGAAATATTTCTTGTTTCCAGTGTGAAAATCAGAAATTAAAAAGGACTTCCAGAATATTTAATTGCGTCGAAATAATATATCCAGTCGTATATAATCCAATTTATAATGAAAAATAAATTGAAAAGTGAATTAAGTAAGACGTTTTAACTAACGAATTTAATATTCGAAATTTCGTTGAGTGGTTTCATAATATTCCAAGTCTACATAGATTCTAAAGATAATAAACGATCGGGTCTTATTTTGAGACTTGAAGTTCCATGCGAACGAATAATTTATGTGTTTTTATAGGTTTTTATTGCTTATTTTTTTAATTCTTTATCAAGGGTGATAAAAGAAATATTTTTGAAAATATTAGGTCAAGGATGTTCGGATCTTACCGTTAAAGGAAATAACTTCTTTACGCCCAACCAAAACAGTTTTATTTCAAAGGGGTTTTCCAGCCGTAATCCTATTAGATAAGAACAGGTTTTAAAAGAAACGAAAGCTTAAGCCATTTGAAAACAGCTTCATCCTTAGATCCTTAACGAAAAGTGATATCATTTTTAGTTGATGGGATTATAGAGCCGTCTACTACGGAGTGATCTTGAATAAATTCCCAGTAAAAATCGTCAAATTGAAAGGAAACCCGTAATCCAAACACGGATATGGAAACCACTTATTCCCGGATAACGCGAATCTTTTGCGGATGAATATATACCCCGATTATCATCTCGATAATAAATCCTAGATACTTATTCTTTGAAACTTTAAACTTTTATTTGGATATATAGAGATTTAATTGAATGGTGTTTTAAGTGTTTGGTACTTACTTACCTTTGACGTTATTATGATCGAAAATACTATTAACATGTATTGAAAAATCGTTGGAATAAACGCCATGAAATATCGAAAAAAGGTGTAACTAATGGTTAATATGTCGGTTAAAGGTAATCTATATACCAGAAAATCCGAAAATAGTAATCATTAATTTAAAAGTCCAAAACATATATAAATACAGGTTTTCACTCGTCGCCCGTTTTAATACAAACCTTTTGAAAACCACCTTTCATATTAAATTTCGTAAATTACTGAGGTTATATAACATTCGTGAACGTTTGTATCATATGGAGAAATGAATAACGGTCAATTATTGTATTTAAGTGAAGTTTGTGGTAATCAATATAGAAATTCTGGTGGCCTCAGGGTTTTTAATGATGAATATGTGAGTACCCTTTAAGGAGCAGTTTGTCTAAATGTAACTTTGGTTCAAAAAAATAATTAGCGTCTTTTGTACTACTCAAAGATCCTCCTATAATATGCAGTATAAAAAACCCTAAGACACTTCTATATTTGTCTTTAATTATCGTCTAAAAGAATAATTTAGTAATTGGCTTTAGAGCGGTGAAAAGGTAGGTTGTTTTTCATTACTTTATCTAGTAAAGTTGAGCATTTCTCAAAAGTATCGGAAGACTTATTGTTAATAGCAACGAGTATTTTCGGGATGAACTCCTTATTAATATTTATATTATAAAAACAATACGGCGGCGAACCGCGATGTATCGATTTAGTCCCTTCAAACCTTGCGGGGTATAAAAATAGAAGATAGCGGCGCTTATATCGTAAGGATTTTTTATCGACAGCGCGAGTCCCCATTCCCATAGACGGGAATTTTCTGCTCATCCCAAAAACAATATAGACTCCGGAATGACGTAAATTACCTATTCTTATTTTGTTTAAAGTAAAGTTAAACAAACATTTCATTGTAAATAAGGAACGACATAAGCCAAAGTTCGATAACAATACTTATGGAGGTTAATAACTCAAGAAAATATAAAATATAACAAGGCGTAAGTTAGTTTAAGAGACGTAATGAGTAATTTTGTTAAGTATTCAGGGTAGAATAGAAATTTTGACTAATTATAATCGTGGGGTAAATCGTGTATTCATAACGTTATAACATTTGTCACCTATATTATGAAAAAATTATTGTATTAAAACAAATTTTGAAATACGTTTACTATAAATGCAAAATAATTTAAGAACTGGGTATAAATTCCCGGGTTGAATTAAAATCTATCTAGCATTTGTACGGAATTATGTATTAAAGTTATTTTTTTATTTTGAATGTCTATATAATTGTCGTTGAAGTCAAGGACAATATTTGCATAGGACTTGATGCTAAAGTTACTCTGATGTTACGTGTGAGATAATCAGTAGATTCTAAATCTATTAATATTTATGTTGTATTTAAGGTATAAGTTCAATTTTTGACAAAAGAAAAGTTTGTCAATTTTGATCGGTAAAATCTAAAGACCTGTTCACGTGAAACAAGGTAACTAGAAGAGTAACCAAGATAATTGGTATTTGTAGTATAAAAAGATGAAGATAGATCAATCAAGAAGACCGTCGATATTTCAGTTACGCTAATGTTAGGCATAATATCTTGAAATCTAATTTCGTACCTATTAAAAAGGGTAAATTAAGACGTCATATTGGCCTTAAACACTTCATTTACTTGATTCAGTCTTAAAATATGTAAAAAGGAAGCATTTTAAAAGCTGGTAAAAATACGTTAAATGTTTTTATCGTCGTAAGCTAATAAGTACGTATCGTCCTATTTAAGGTCATCTTTTCAGGATATATCTTCGTAAGAATATAAGTCTATTTTATTATCAATACTTTTGTATTCGGCTATGTATATTACAAACTTATATTTTATCCGATTTTCAAAATTACATTCGACTTAAAATTATCATTCAATCCGAATCTTCTCGTAGACGGAGTAGTTTGTAAACCAGCAGCCGATTTTTCTGTATATGATACATCGTTTTTACAAACCTGTAGGGCGACGTTTATCTTTCCTTCAGTATTACTATGGCTTCGGTGCGTTTTTTCCATTTCCGAACGAACGTTTTTATCTCTTATCGCCATCGTTTCCTCCTTAGTATTTGTATTTTGAGCCCACGTTTTAGCTCGAGTAAACCTTGAATCTCCGGTTAAAAATACGGTAAATTATCTCGACAAGGTCTATTCTAGTTATTTAAGCTTTGTTTTTCGATTCGTCAACTACTAATACTAATTCAAAGGTTCCTTAATGGCTTATAAAGATCTCGAGCGATATTTTAAGGTCTGTACAAAAGTCTTTTTCTAATTTAAAAAGTATAAAATTAAAATCCGGGTTTCCACCGCAGGCTTTTATCACTACTTAAAAAAATAGTTTATTGCCTTTATATTTCGGTCCGAAAGTTACTTAATACTTTCTGAATTTTACCAATAAGGCGGTAAAGATTTCATACGGGTTTATATCAACATTTACCTATTATTTCTTCACCAATTTCCAAGTTATATAAATTCAAGTCTTATCATATGGCTGGTCATTTATCTTGTTGTTTCATTGGGATTTAAGGTGGTTATAACACTCGTTAAATATATCCACTTACATAAAGTAGTAGATATACCACTTCTTGACTTACCTGGAAAGTATACTAGATAAAATAACGTAAAATTGTAATAGCTTAATATATCGTACCTAATATATATTAATTATAACGCGTATCTTATTATTCATTACATCATACGGCCCGCGACTATAGTTATTATTCCTATTCCACAGCCTAGGATAGTTAATTAACTTCATAGTATCGCTCTTATTCGTAAGGAAGAGATATGGTAGCAGGTCGCGATAGGGGTCGTGGTTAAAATTCCTTAGTTTGTACGGCATGTATTATCGTTTTACGCCGTTTATCTCTTTTTAGGTCGGGGTGTTTTTCGTATTCCAGCCGATTATCGTTTCCTAAGATGGGTTGTTATTCATGTTTCGGTAGATTTTATCCTGGCTAAACGGGCTATTTCCAATATTCGTGGTGTATCCTTATCTTTGTATCGGTTTAAGGTTAAGTTTCAAAGGGGCTTTGTATTCGACCCTCGTTATAGATAATTGTTACGGTACCTTCTCTTCTTTTGATAATTCTTTTGTTTTTGTTCTTCTTCGAACGTCTAGTTTTAACAAACACCATGTTTTAGTCTACAATGTTTTTTTAAAGCTTTAATTCATTGGTGGTTCCCTTAGCTTTGACAAATAGTATTCTTTTACAAAATTTCTTTTAATAACTTTTTGGTTCGTTTATTTAGGCATATATGTAAGCTAAGTCGTTATGGATAGAGCTTTTACGATACGGATATTGTTTCCATCAGGTGTATTAATACTTTTACTTTGCAATTGTTTCTGAAAGATTCTTGCGACTTGTCTAGTCAACATTTGCTATATATCCAATGTCAAATCCACAAAGTCTTTTATAAAGTCTTCGAATAGTTTGTGTCCTTTAATTTTACCACTATAGTAGTTGTAAATTATATTTGTGACATTTATATTTACGGAATAAGGGTCGAAATCTTTTACCGGAGCCTTGATTTTAATTTTTTAAAATTTAAGGTTTAAATATTTAATGATAATATTTTGGAACAAAGAATATGTAAAAAAGTAATCTAAACACTGGTTAAACTTTGCCAGATTTATTACTAACGAATTTATTATGTATATATATAGGGTAATTCGTATATAATTTAAGGTGATTCAAAATTCAGGGTAATGTAATAGTGATAAAATGAAATAATGAATTAAAGCGATGTGAATAAAGTTTACTAATCCTTGTTTATGTAAATAAATTTTAAGCGATAAGTAAATAATTCGTTACTATAAACTAGTTAAACGTCTTTAAATTAGTTTTATTAACGTAGGTAATACTATATCAACCAAACGGTTACAAAAGCTTGAACCTTTATAAGTATTGAATTTAGGAAATATAAGGTGAACGTAGGTAAATTTGAAACAAAAATTGGCGAATATGAGAAATTAGGTAAAGTAAATCAAAATATCGAGTTATTATGTGTTTCGGGGTGCAGTGATTAATCTATATTGGCGTGTTGTAATAAAACTTAGTGGAAAAAATCGGTTGGTTACTTATTATGAAACCGATTTTGGTAAGGCGATCGAGTTATTTGTTTGCGTGTAACCGATTTTGGTTTTTTCTAAAACGAGTGGTTCGTAAAAATCAAATGCGTCCTGGCGACAGGTTCTGAAACTTGTTAGTTTTAGCTTATGTCACTTGGTATTCGGTAAATCCTAGTAAAGGGTTTCGAAAGACTTGGTGTTTTGGCTTACATAACCTAATACGTAATAGGACGCCTTTTAAAAAGAACACAGGTTAATTGTTTAAAGCGCCAATACAAGTTGGCGGTTAACGAAATAGAGCTAATCGTTTTAAAGTCATTTCGGATTTTATCAATTTATGACGCTTCGGGTTTCTCGGCGCTCCCTCGTAATTCCATACTCCCGTATAGGTTTTATACGGCGTAGTGTAAAGGCTAGGTAATTAGTACCGTTTTAGCATCCCGCTATAAGTATTTAACAAATACTTGTCTTTTTTCTCTAAGCTATTTATCGTCGACCGAGTTGGTTATTAAGTAGTATAGGTAAGGTTTAAAGACCCATTTACGTAAAATGAGGTAACTAGAAAAGTAATTAAGATAATTGGTATTTGTAATGTAAAAAGATAAAGATAAATCGATTAAGAAAAAGTATCCAAAAGTATATACTACAGGTAAAAGCTTATAAGTGCTCTACCTAAAGCGTATCACTTTGGAACACTCCTTCCAGACCGATCCACGCATTTCCGTCGGTTTAAAATAGCCATTCCAGACCTACCCATGCATAGTGCATTTTGCGTCTTGCAAAAGTACAGCCTGCAGTGTAACACGTTACCGTGCATCCTGTAGGAGTACCCCCTGCAATACAGTGCACTGCTACTTGGTCTATGTATACTATCTATGAAGGTATATGGTAATATCCACAATTTTTGACGACGGAAAAGTTTGTAATTGTTTATTTCAGTAATATGTCGTTTGCAATCGGTGCGAGAAGTGTTTACACTTGTTTTGATAACATTATCCGGACAATTTCGAACGTTTATATTGTTATTATCGCCTCCGTTTGAAATATTTTCTCCGTGATTAGTATTATTAATATAATTAGCGTCATTAAATAGAATACAAATGATAAAAGTTGTTTATTAACAACTTAAATAAAGGTAAACTATTAATTACAGTTCACGAGTGGGAGGAAAGAAAGCAACGCGTTAACTAATATATTGTTAATAATCTTTTTAAAATAGGAAATTAAGTGGCAGATGCCCAATTTACATCGTTATCTTTGACAGATAGGGCCTGGTCAATAGTAAATACAAAGTGAAGTCGTTTGTGAACTTGTTATTTTAAATTTGTCAGTCAAACGATAATTGTTCTCATTGTATTTGTGTCGTAATATTAAAAGAGAAGCATGATTAGAAGGATATCGGCGTCGTTATTGTCGCCGTTGTTTCTGTGAGCATAGAAACTTGTTATAATAGTTTTTATAAGGCGTTGGAATTATAGAAAATAGTATATGAGTTATATTTTTCATATAAAAAAACTTTCAGTATTCACCTAATTTAGGTAACATCGTAGCCTTTTTAGACCAAAAAGTATAATTAAATATTAAAAAACTTAATCGGTTAGTTGAAAAGTTTAAGTTTTTTTAATGATGGTTAATGTTGTCGATTTAACCGTTAATATTATAGTTAGAGTAAAAGAAATCTGGTTTGTTGTTATTGTCGTTAGATAAGTTAGTGTGGCTTCCGGTGGAGAACGGTACGGTATTTATGTCTTTCGTAGGTGACGTGAAAACGAGACCCCTTTAAATAAGGGTTTTTTTTTTTTAAAGAATGGTACCGTCTTAGCACCAGCTTTAAATATCCGAATTATATCTATTCACGTAGTTAGTCCTTTGTCGTTGTGTTGTTCTATGCTTATAGCCTGTTAGCGAGCTGTCTGATCCCGTTTAATAAACTTCGCACGTAAATTATCTGTAAATAGTTCGTATTGGGTAGTTGAATAGTCGTAATGAGTTGTTAAAACGCCTTGAAAGTGGTCCCATTAAAACGCGTCGAAAAATGATTTCAAAGATTAGTTGTCTAGTGCTAATGGCAAAATATATGGCCTCAAGCAATAATCGCTTTTGAACAACTAGAATATTGTTGGGAGAAAAGTATCGAGGATTATATGTGAAGCAATCAAGTTCAAATTATCGTTAAAAGCGGTAAGATACTATTTATAATCCTTAATAAAGAAAGGAAGAAGAAACCTTAGATGATGAGCTGTTATAAGATGGAGAAAAGGGGTCGTCTGGTTACGTGACAGGTGTGAAGACATGTTTAGAAGAAGCTTTAGGGTATCGAAGGCGTATAGTAAGGGCTAGACCTAGATTCTGAATAATTACTAGCTTAGGCATTAACTTTGAATAATCGTATATAATTTTAATTACCGTTATTATAGATTATTTATTAAGGCTCACTCAAATATAGTTACGAAACTATAAAATATGATTAGTAAATACCGCATACTACGAAATAAGAACCTTCAATATTTAATTTTCATTTACAAAAATATTAACGGTAAAGCCGCGATCTCTTATATATATAGCGTGAACCAAACTGAGAAAGACAACATTCTAGGTAATAAAGGTGTCATGACTTCCTTAAATATCGGTATTGATAAAACATAGATACCTTTACAGAATAAACTTGCTAATAAGGGTTAACCGGGAAACTCGCACCTTTGGAAACATCTTAAAAACAACTCATACAGGGCGAAAAACCCGCAATTCTTGGCCTAGAAAACAAAAGTCGAAAACAGAATGAAGAATATCCTAACCTTGTCGTAAAAAAGAGTTACGTTGAAGATAATCCGCTCTAAAATAATAAATTTACTTAAAAATAAATTCAAAAATATGTTCTACCTAACGAAGTTATCGTTCAGAAAACTGTAACGTGATGATAATTTATTCCAGCTTTTTGTAACCCGAGAAGGTAACGAATAAGTAAGTTGTATTTCGGAGCTCCGCGTTACTCACTTTCAAACAATTTATAATCCGTAGAAGCTTTTTATCGAAAATTTCGTAATAAATGTCAGCGAATAATGAAAAACGAAATTAGTACGTCATTGGGCGACTGGTACAATGATTTTCACGTTAAAATAAATAGTCTTCATATTCTCAATCAGAATCATCGACTTTTGAAAAAATTGTTCAAGGTTCCATTAGGCGAAAACGGTGTTTAAAAGGATTGAGAGTTTAAGACACTCGAATGTAACTTTTCCCGCAGGCCCGCAACGAAACAGGGTACCCTATCTAATTATACTCATTATAAGACCGATTATTACAGAGTAATTCATAATGAGGTAGCGAAACAAATTGGTAAATTTGACAAATCTTTATACCTTTAACATTAAACTGAAATCCGTATATTTTTGGATAACGTATACCTTCTCCGGTCTGATTCATATTCCGACTCCCGTTTTGATAATGAACCCCCAGTATTTGATTTTTGATACTTTAAGCTAGTATTAAAATACATTGAAGGTTTATTAAACGGCGTTAATGATGATTTAAATCAGTTAAATGATAAGTTCATAAATTTCGAAGGTAACGTTCGAATAAACTAAAACTTACCTAAGATGAACGCAATAAAAGTTTATGAAGAAACAAGCGTATGGAGTTATTAATGTATCATTATCAGGTGGCCGATATACCCCCCCCCAAAAAAAAACCGAAAGATGTAACAAGCTATTTAAATGATCAGAAAAAAGTACGGAACGCTGTTTTTTACTTGAAGCTCGCATTAATATAACGCGTATGAAAACAAATTTATAATCGAAGTCATGAAATAATTTAACTAATGAAATATTTTCCAACGTTTTCTCAATTACAAACAGAGGCATTGGTTTACTTTCGTAGTAATTTTGAATCTCTAGTATTTGATATAATAACGTGAACTTCCTCTTGATTTCTTAACAAAAAATACAGCGGTACCAGTTAAAGGGCTATTCATACAAATGAAACCTTAGTTTGATGAATTGGTTGAAATATTCATAGTACCAAAACATCCCTCTGTAATATACTGGATAAAAGACCTCATCAAAATTTTTGAAACTGGTTTAAATCATCATTTTGAAGATTAATTTCATAATCACGTTGAGAACAATGGAGAAGAAACTTTTCCCTTAAGGTTTTATTGAATTGTTTTTTGACCTTTTTTAAAAAACATGTGACACTTCATCGTTAATGGAGATAATTAATTTCGGGGTTAACGTTTTATTAATATGTTGAAAAATGATGAAGATAAATCATGTAACAATGACTTAATAATGATGCTCTCAACGAAATTCAAGGTGGAAGCCTATGACGTTAATACCTTTAGATAAAATTTATATAAATATGAATCTCCATTTCATAAGCGGAAATTCTTCAGGAGACCCTGAAATAATATATGTTATAGAGCAATGTCAGCCTCCTATTTGTACTCCATCAAAAGTTCGACCAAAATAACGTTATATTATAAATAGAAAATGATATAAACATTATCACCGTGTCAATATTCGTTTCAATTAGCGTATAAATATTATATGAAAATGAAACATATTAGACTGGTATTAATAACGTAACGGGTAACCTTGTTAAATCTCTTGGACATAATACAAAATACATAATAATAGAAATAGGCGAATAAACTATCGACTTATACCGTTATAAATTTTTCGACTTATATGAATTCCACAGTTATCAAATTAAATGAAACTACTAAGTTGATTCATTATTACCGGAAAGCTTTTGAAAATCTATAGTTAAGTCATTGAGTCGAATTGGAGTACTTTTAACTCCTACATAGGATTATATATAGAAGTTATGTGTTTTCTTTTTAAAGTTCGATAAAGATATGAATAATGGTAAAGTAAATACCTTTACTCACTTCAATATCAAATTCATTCGGGCGTTAGATAGAATACAATGGGTAAATTCGATTCCGGTAACGGGAATATCCGAATTTCGGGCGTAAATAATGGTCTTTATAATATAAAAATTCAACTTCATTAACCTAGGTAACATGCCACTTAATACCGACTAAAAAGTCGTTTACAACTAGTATAATAATATCGCCATTACTATCGTATACAAACGTATTACTGTTACCAACTCCGTAAGGAACAACACCTTCATTAATAATTCTATGAACATAACCAACATCATTATATCGAGTACGAAGATTATAAAATATTTTAAAAATGAATTAGATGCAGGAAACCAACTCGTTGAGTATTTCTGGAATATTGAGAAATAATAATGCGTTAAATAGGATATCGTTTACAATGGAGTTAAGAATTGAAAGCTTAACGGTCAATTTCAAAACTATACCGCTAGATATAGTAAAACACTTTCCAGGTGCTCAAAAAATGTATAACCGTTCGTCAACCTTGAATTTGAAATTTATAAGTTAAACGCTATTGGTTTTCACTGCGTTGAGGTCGTAGTAATACATATACAACATTTTTATTAAAGTATTATAGTCGTTATGACCGCTTTCGCCCCTATAAAACTAATAAAGTTTTATAAAAGTCTTCGAAAAACCATCAAATTATTAAAAAATAAGTTCAATATTGGAACAGTATTGCAATGGTATTGCATGCAATGCAGGAGGTCAACTTTACTTACAGTAAAGTTAACCGTACTACAAGTGTATTGCTTTGTGCGGACTTACCGCATTGGGTGTAAGTCGAATGCAGTACACAGCACTTCACTCTAGAGCACGGGCCAAGAAATAAGCCATAAAAATTATAGTGCAGACCGGCTAGCTGTCTGCCAAACCTAGAACAATGCATACATCATCTGACTACGGCAATACTACTGTTGCTTCGACCACGATTCAAATCGATAACGTTGTAACGTCTAAGGCCTACCAACACTAATCAGTACTTATTAGGTTAGGCACAGATTAGCTAAGTAGATGAAAAGGCTACTTTCTGGTTACACTTTGCAATTGCGTAAGGTAGAGGGAAGATTCTTGCGAAGAGCCTTTATTGCTACGTCGGTTTTAAACAGCAGTTAGTAGAGAAGACTTTTAGGCTACGTCGGTTTTTTACGGCAATTTATAAGTAAGTGATGGTATCGATACTCGAAAATACTGAGAAATCTTTATAAATCCTTTTTAAAAAAGATGAAATTAACTGTTAAAAGTCTTAACGTACGGCAAGTTAGCAAACGGCTAAGTTAGTACTACTGTAGGTGCTACTACTGCAAGAAAAACGACTAAGTCCCTACGTTAAAACAATAACCTTCGACCACCACCACCAATAACGACCTCCAACCTTAATTCATATACCAAACATTTGCCCTAATTTACTCTTTTCTACTCCTTATATCATCTCAATCGTCAAGTTCGCTGCTCGGAGCGAAAATATGAGGAATCACCAAGTCGCGCCGAGAAAACCACATCGTGCGACCTCACGTTAAATCGCCAAGTCCCCACACCCTAAGATCGCCAAGTCTACTACTACCACGCTTTCTACCAACCAGAACGCCAAGATGACTTCCGTTAATGCTCACTTTGAAGCTATCACCGACCTCGAACGAAAGAAGGCAATTAAAGCTCTCGGCGGTATTTTCGAAAAACACTACGACGAAAAACTCTAGTTAATCGAAGCCATTAAAGACTCTACCCCCAAACACTTTACCAACTACTTCGGCCACTTTATCATTGACGTCGACCTTAACGACCAAGACATAAGCATAAAGGCCTTTTATGACTATATAGAGTTTTTTAGGAACTGGAGTTTGAATATATGGATAAAGACAAAAAAATAGGTTAAAGTTAAGTTAAGGGCTAACCTACGCCGACAAAGGATTTAACTACCTTTAAAGGTTGGTAGAAATATTAGCCTTGTTGACGTACTAAACGAGTACGTTACGAATGAAAACCTTTAATAGACCTTAGTTAAGGGCAAAAAGTTTGCAAGCAATAGCAACTGATAACGACTATATACATGCTCTTAAGGACCTGTCTAAAATAAATCGATGGGTTTACACCCCTTAAGCCCTTAAATTCATTAATTCATCAAGAAAAAGCTTCTTCTAACCCCTTAACATTAAAAGGATTATCGCTGACCATTTTATAGCGGATAATATGAGGCCTATTTCTTTTAAGCTCTTTAATACGTCCAGTTTTAACATCTAACATAAGGAAAGACCGGAATTACACGTAATCCGACTATGGGTACGACCACTGAACTTTCTCCTTCAAATTTAGCTCAAGGTAATTATTTTACCTACCAATATTAATAGTAACCTTAGCTTTTTCTCCGACTAAGTAAAGAAATTCCCTACGACCAGTATATCACACTTTGCCCTCAGCGCGTCTTTATAAAGGATACGGATTGTACGGTAATTACTACGTTGGTTAAAATTGAATAAGAAAATGAAAAGTTTAACGGTAATCTTTATAACCTCCTCGAAGTCAAATTACGTTCATTTCTCAACATCTACCGCCAGATAAAAGTTGAATTACCAGGTTTTCACTCGTTATTTCTCAGTATCCTCACTGGTTAAGCTAAGGACTGTTATTTCCGATAACTGACGAATTGTATTTTTTTCCGCGAAATATACAATGGTATAAATGGCTATTTTAAATATGATATCAACTTTGCCTAGTATTATATAGACTGGAACATTATCAAGTGGTTGAACATATTGGATTACAAGAAAAAGTTGAAAAGTAAAATGGACTTTTTAAATCAAATGCTTAATAGGCTAATGTTTTGCCAATAAGTAATAATAAACGTGGGAGTTAGTGAAGGTACTTTATTCCAGCAAGTCCGGTAAGTAGTTATGAATTATAAAGAGTTCTAATACGCCTTTTAATGCTCTGATACCACCTACGAAGTTTTTTTTTTTTTTTTGGCTAATTGCGTTCCTTGCTGGCGACCGTAACTATTCGAGTCTTCGGTTCGACTAGTATGTATTTACATGCTCCGGAATTCAATAACGAAGAAAATCCTCTCAATTCATACTACATTAATTGATGGTACGGATGGCCCAGTAAATACGGTTAATAAAGGGTCTAGAACTCCACCCACGGAGAAGGGTATTCATCCTTTTTAAAATCTTCAAGTTGGCTAAATAACTTTAACTTAAACACCAAAAAATATTGGATTTACGGTAAACATGGCTTTTGGTTAATACGCCATACTATCGCCAAACGTAACACAAAACAGGTGATGTACTATACGTAGTATCCTTTTACTTTAAAATAGGACTATATAAAGCGTATTACGTAGTTTGAAGGAAATAAAGTTAAAGAGGAGGAAATTAGTCGAAAGCTATCTTCTGATACGAAAATACTAATATTAATACTGGTACCGGTCCGGAAGCTACGTAATAACTAGTTGATTACATATTCCTATACCGCTATACAAGAGAAAACCTCTATCACCGTTATAGCGATAAAAACCATGGTCTTATACACCTTATTAATATTTAAAACCGGTATGTGAAACAAGTCTTTTAAGGGATTATGCTGGATACGAGGGCAATATGGTATTTAACAAAAGGTTATTCGTAATACATCGCGTTACGAAGAGATATGGATATTACTACAAAACTTGACCACGCAGATATTAGCAAGACTAAAGTTAGCTATGGCCTTGGGGAAAAGATATTTTTACTGGGATTGACGATGGTAAATATTTTTATTTGCCTTATTGTTTTTTATATCTTGGAATCTCCTACTCCCTTTTTCTTTTATCTTCAAGATATAAAAAGCCTTGGCCTTAACTTTAATATTTATACTAATAAGCTTATATATATTAAAGCTGGTAAAAGGTTTTCACTTAGCCTTAAGTAGGGATATCTTTGGTTTTATTTTCAAGGATTAAAGGTCGTGGTATGAAAATTAAAAAAAGGTCAAACTTCGTTAATTATATTGTAATTTTAACTACCTGAAACTTAATAGGCTTTAAAGGGTCTTAAAGGCAGTTGGTTACAAAAATGCAGATCTATTAGCATTAGAAGTAGTTAAACGCCTTTGACAATATTACAAAATATACTCCTAGGACCTTTTAAGGTTTCAATTTACGTTAAATAAAATTAAAGCTTTAACTCGAAAATCTTCGTAAACGTATTTTATTTAGACAACAAGTTAGTATTATGCGTCGTAAACTCCGTTACGGCTTTTTACGACGCTAAATTCTTTAAAAGAGTTACAACGAAGGAAATATTGAAAAAACTACGTATTTTATAGATTCATACCTACCTTGGTCCACCAAACGTGCTAGTTTACAATGCTGACACCAACTTTTCTACAATAAAGTTTTAAGTTAATATAAAGTTAATAGGAATTGAATACAAATAAGTCTTTGTAAAAGCCATAATGTATTAATAAGGCTGAAAAAGTATACGCCTTCCTATGAAAGGCTTACGATATCCTTATATTGGAAATCGGAGGCTTTACAAGTTAAAAGGTACGCCTTTAGATAGCGGTGAAAGGTCTTAACGATATTATTGGCCCTAATAGACTTATATTAACTTTACTGGTATTTTGAGCTTACTCACGTATAACAGCTGAGTTGTCACCCTTATTAAGAACTCAAAAGTGTGTTATGGCATACAGAAAAGTAATAAAGGAACTGAAAAAGGAATCGGTACGCCTCTAGGTTAACGATTCCCTTAATTCTAAAAACGCACCTTTAATGATAAACGTGCTTTCACTCTCCTTTTAGAGTGAAGTCTTTAAGTAACGTAAGCCAGGAAAATGAGATAGGCCGTATAAGATTTTAAGTATCACCAATTCAAAGGTAGTGATTAAAACTGCTAACGGCTCCGTAACTTTTCGAGTTACATAAGTTAAGCTGTGCAGAAAACCCCTTAAGTCGGATAAAAATTTCAACGTCGATAATCTGAGCCGAAAGAATTATTTAATACAACTTTTCCAAACCGAATATTAATAAGCCGATAGAATGTCGATGGCGTAAAAGACTATCCAAAAGGAGAATACATACTAAAAAGGATGAAGATAGAGATTACAAACCTAGTAAGGCATATACAACAGAATAGATGTCTTGAACAAAGAATTCAAACGAAGAATTTACCCTTAACCTACGTTTTAAAGGAATTATTAACATATTAAGCAAGCCTTTTAATAAAAGGAACCAAGTCGAAATTAACGGTCTCCTATTACGGAGAGTTATACAATTTATGTTATTAACGCAATGTAAAGGCTAAGATATTACTATTTTTAAGTCGAAGATAGGTTACGAGGTTAAAGAAAAGACTACGAACCGGCCGTACGAAAAATCACGGCTAATTGCCTAAGGATACAGTAGTAAAGGTAAGGACTGGATCCTTACTCAATCGCTTACAATTCAAAAGATTAGCCAGCGTTTAATCGTTACTATTGTTACTAGTTTTACTACCAGCATAAAGGGTAAGTTTACACTTAATAGCTAGAAAATTACGTTAACGTACGCGTAATTTACCACAGATTTTCAGCGGATTGTATTATTAGAACTATTTAAAGAACTAAGGGATAAGTTTTCGACTAACACGATAATATATTGTGTCCAGCTATTATACAGATTAATTAAGGCTAAAATTTACAGGTTTTCAACGTATTAAATACATTTTAAAAATAGGCTAGATATAAAGACTTTAACATTTAACCTGTGCTTATTAATTACAAAGGGAAAAGAATTTAATATCGTAAATATACAAATTAACGGTACCCTTTTCCTTGGTGATATTAAATTTATAATGGCGAAATAATATGATATCAAAAAGTTAGGCCTTTAAGGGTATAATCTAATTAAAACATTGATTAAATGTATATAATTTGACTTTAACGAATCGTTATTCCGTATGTATGGTATTAAGGCTAAAAATGGCATTTATATCAGCCTACATTAAAAGGGGTAAACTACGAGCCTAAAGATTATCGACAAGACTAACGAGGCAAAGGTATAGAGGTAACTGGAACAAAGGGCTCGCGCGGCCTATATCGTTACGTTGTGTCAACCGAAAGCATCGTACGACCTTGTAATAATCACACTAAATACCCGTGAGTAAATAGAAAGTATCAGGGGGTTTATGTTAGCAGTAAGGTAGCAGAGGTAACAAAGGTGCAATATCAAGAAGATGTTTGTTCGTGCTGTAGAATGATCACTAGCCGTTAGGCTATTCAGGTGTGTAGATTGAATACTTAGATTGACAACTGAAGAGCTATGAAGGAAATGCTATCTATGGTGCTGACCGTGTCCTTATATCCCATTGCCTTCATACTATCTTCAGTACTGGATCGTTTGGATCACCGCACTGATCCCACTGATCTAGTGCTGCCTCACCTTGGATCGGTGGCTGATCCTTACTGATCCCATGTAGCCTCACCTTGGATCAGTAACTGATCCATACTGGTCCATCACGTGAATTGCTTAGTCACCTTGCTTACATAAGAGATGTTCCCCGCCTGATGTGTTGGACTATAGGCTCTCCGTGGCTCAGCTGCATGCTGGCCTGTTTCCTGACCCAACGGTTGTCTGGGTTATAACACTTGGCAAATTGGAAAACCGCCAGGGCGATGGCGATGGCAATGATGGCAATGGCAATAGTTTGAACTACAGGTAAAGGGTACGCAAGTGGTAGCGTTCTTGATTTGCACAAGTTTGTGGCAAAGGATCTGTGTACGGGATTTGAGGGACGAAGGCCTCGGAAGGGTGGAGCAAAAGGGCTACGAAGGGCCGTAATTAAGGTTAATATCAATACAGATTAATCGGAATTGACAGGGGTCTGGCTTTTGGATTGAGGAGGGATTTCAGAGGTTGTCACCAATTGATGGCAAGCCACGCTGGCGTGTAGGCATAAAAACAAAAAGCCGCCAGTGTTGGAATAGTATTGCAATGGTATTGTATGAAATGTAATAGGTCAACTTTACTTACAGTAAAGTTGACCGTACTGTAAATGTATTGCTTTGTGCGGACTTACCGCATTGAGTGTAAGTCGAATACAGTATGCTGCACTTCACTCTAGGGTACGGGCCAAGCAATTGGCCATACAAATTACAGTGCAGACGGGCTAGCGGTCTGCCAAACCTAGAACAATACATCCACCATCTAACTACTGCAATACTACTATTACTTCGACCACGATTCGAATCGACAACGTTGCAATGTCTAAGGCCTACCAACAGTCAAAGTGTTTTTTCTTTTCATTAAAAAACTTCCGATTTCTATCCAACTTCAGTAATATTATAGTTTAACGCTATAAAACTTAACTGGCTAATCCAAGTGCTGAAGCTTAGCTTATGAATAGTTAACGTTATGAGATTAGCCGTCAACGTTGTAATCAAAGTCAGAGGAATCTGGGGTATTATCGTCGTCATCAGGTAACTCGGAGCCGCTTTTAATAAAATGCGACATAGTAATTATGTTGAAGTCGTTTATAGATAGCATAAAAACGGATTTCCCTTAGATACATGGTTGTTTCGAAATTGTCAACGTGTTATTAATAACCTTAAGTTTTCGAATCATATTTCTAAACGTGACTAATAGGTTAGAACTACATTGCTCTATGCGTAAAACGTGCTTGCTCAAAACTTCATCTCGTTTAACAAGCTTCGCTCAGAAGGCTTCGGTAAATTTCTCTCATTAAATAGTCAATTGATTGTAGTACATTGCCATGACACTTCAAAGCTTGTTTCCAACACGCATATTGATAAAATACTCCAAAACCGAAAAGTCCAGGTTTCACATGTCATAAGATATAACTTCAAAATATAACCGTTTACAAACAACTAAAAAACCATTGGGAAGAAAAGTTCGAGGAATATAGGTTAAAAGATCAAACTAAAGCTATCGTTTAAATCGGTCGGATGCTGTTGATTATCCGCGATAAAGAATAGAGGGAAAAAACCTCTGATAAGTAGCTGTTATAGAGCTAGTGAAGAGGAGTGACTCGAACACAAGCATGATGCAAAGGCACCCTCAAGAACGGTTTGGAAGAATCGAAATCGCTAGAACTTGATCCCTAGCAACCACTAGCCAAGAGATCAGCCGGTAACATATAAAACTAGTAGTTAACAATCAAAATATTATTTTCATCATTATAGAATAAAATCCTTGTATAACAACTAAGATAATATGTTGAAGCCATGACAATATGAATTATTATAAATTGAAATGTATAATTCACACTATGACTGGGATTCATACCATTCATATAATAAATTTTCAACTATAGTATAGGATAAAAAACTATATGAGGTACAATAATTAAATTTTTCGAACTAACTAACCCGTTCTATTCTCACTGGTTATCAAAAATGAAAGAAAAATACATGTAACTGTGAGAATCTTTTTATTGAAAGAAGAGAACCAATGCAAATAAATACTGCTTAAAGAAACCCATGATAAAACGATAATATTACGAACAATGAAAGCTGGTCGTAAATTCAATATTAAAAGAAACGTGGAAAACACTGGAAACCCGTTTTAAAATAATAGAAACAATATCAACAGATATATTACACTGGATGTTGTCCAGTATATCCCAATGATAAACTCCAAGTAAAAGAAACAACGATTATTAGGAAGTCAATAATAGTTTAAGAAATAACATGTAAACGAGAAAACTCACACTTCCAAAAATTCAAATTAATTCCTTCAAACTATGGTCATGAGGTCAATTTTGAATAACAATGCAATCGTCCAAAATTTCAAATTCAATCCAATAGTTAATAATGATATTAACTTTTAAACTGGGAGAAAAAGATTTTAGTATTAACAATATTGATATTATTTACTTGTATACATCGCTTGCTTCCAAGCAACTTTTTCTAAAAAAAATACCTATCAAATCAGATAACAATTTCTTGTCTATAGCAATTATACGTGATATGTAATCAATATAAAAATGAGTCAAAATAAGTATGTATTGGTTAGTGATTAATTGAATGCACTTAGAATCCAGACACAAAATAACATCTTTGATCTATAACCAGTGTTTAATAATGGCTAAAAGAGATACATTCGATATATTCTGCATATACCTTCAGAATTTACTTGTTATAAGATTCATTCGGTTGTTTTATATGGGAATTTAGCTCCGTAATATCGTTTAATCTCAAGTATTTAAACTCTATTTAAACGATAACTATAGATAAAGAACTACACTTTCACTTTTTTCTATTCATATACATAACGATAATAACTATTCGATAAACGAATACTTTGATATACATTTAAATCAGAGAAGAATCAACTTATCTAAAATGAAGGGACTAGATCAGAGCTACTGCTCAAGGTGGTCTGATACTATATATAATACTTTATAAAGAAGTCCTTAACTAAGGAGGTACTATGAAGTTACAGGAAAGGGGAAGATTCGGTTACTTAAAAAGTGAGGGCATACTTTCAAACGGCTTCAAAACATTATAAAAACATGGAAACCACCAGTGCTAGATCCCTAAAAGCTATTTTCCTAAGCATTAGCTTCTAATATGATCCCGGCGTATCCCCCCTACAGCTCACGGTATAAAAGATAGTGGAAAATATTGGTAAAGTATAAAAGGTGAAAGGTGGTTCTTTGTCGTACACTCCTCAGAAGGCACGTGATAACCGCTTCAGAGTGGTATGGCATGCTATTGTAAAGTAAAAAAGATTTTAGCCTCCGAATGTTTTAACACTACATAAAAGACGTTAACATTAACCAACATAGCGCTTTTCCTATAAAAAACCTCGTAAACTTCGCCTCCCCCCCCAATATATATATATATAACTTACCTTTTATACAACAACCTCCTACCTACTTAAAATATCATGTTCTATTCTTTATTCATATTGTTGAAGTAACTAAAATAATCATTCTATTTTATTTTAACTTTGTAAATATCAACCTCGAATATAAACCCTTACTTTTCCAATAACATTGGTAAAGCTATTAAACAAGTAAGTATACCAGATTTAAACTCGCTTAACCATTGATAGAGAGTATATAGTTTCTTATAGTACGTTTTATTATAATATACTGACATAGCACCAGAAAATGAATATATTTGGAATCTATATATAAGATGAACTGAAACCTACGAAATTTCTATCAAAAAGCTGACGGTAAATATAAGTCCAAGTAATAGTTGAGAACCAATCATAAGCGGCTTAAAACCGGAATCAAATGCCGCTTTTACGTTATTAGGGCAACCGGCCAGAGCTCTAGCCATACACGCAACCCTTTGAACCTAACCCTCGAAATAAACGACTCAGTCGAGGAGTTTTTCAAGGCCAGCCTAAGATTTGAAGCCCAATACCGGATTAAGTTTTTTTTAAACTTACAAGCCGCTTCTTAAATGCTAACGAGTGGCTACATAACGTGCAAACGTAGGTGATCTCTACAAGAAAGTTAATAGAAGTACGTTGAGTCACGGAATGTATGGTGAACACACGTAGTAGTACTGGTTCGATTCCCTTCCTACCCATTCGTTCTAACGGATTTCGAGCCGTACAACTTTTTAACAAGGAGCGTAATATCTACAGGTTAATAAAACATATAAATAAGGAATGTAAGCGTTACGGCTAACTAAAATGTAAAGATCCCAGTAAAACGCGACTAAATAACTGGTAAAGAGTATGGAATTTATAAATGATAAGTTTGGGCGTGTGAATAATAAGTTTAATGATCCGGTTTACATTTATGAAAAATTGTTAGCCGTTGATAAATTAAAGAGAGACTCGAAGGACGAAACCTATAAAAGTATAATGAAGTAATTTTAGTTATAATAATACTAACTGTATAAAATCAGTACATTCTTTGCATTTTTAAAAAAAAAATTTTTACGTAATTGTTGGGAAACATGCAATAAAATTAATTTCAACTCATCTGTGAAATTAACACAAAGGTCTAGCGATATTTTGTACCGAGTAGGAACAGGATTTGAAATCATCTAAGTTTGTAATATCTGAAAAACTTAAAACGACTTCTAAATCCAAGATATATGTCCTACCCATTTCAATAAGACTTATGACTTGAAGGGGTCTCTAAAACGATATTGGCCTATTTAAGGCTTATTTCAAATTCGTCAAATGCTTTGAACGTAATATTTAGGTTATGTTTTTTTATTATAATACATAACGTTGATAATAGATTATGAGTAATCACGGACCTATTAGTTTGAAATCGGGTTCGGAACAACTAGAATAGGTTAATTGATATAAACTCGAAAGGGTTTTACATTCTTAATAAATGGTTCAATTTTATGAAAATCTATGATGCAGGTAATAAGATATTTATTTTGAAACGAATTTGTTTTTTTCACAGTTTTATTCAACTTATGGTTATCAAGAAAAATCTAGACTTTATTACTGCTCTGAAATCGTTTTGAGGGAAAGTGTTAATTAGTAGCGTCGTTTCCTATACGTTGTTATGTAACTATTATTATGGTTTAAGCAAATTATCCAACATCTTAAATACGTTGAACGAAATGCTTAACATTTAAATATGGCTTCATAACTAAAATAAGTAAATGCTAAACAGGTTATGTAAAGTCGACGTAATAATTTCATTTTAGTGAAAACGGGTTGATATCGATAATAATTATTGGGAATAGTAGTAATGGCAATAGAGTAGGTTAACTTTACTTACAGTGAAGTTGATTATACTGACTACAAGTTGAGTGTATTGTTTTGTATAAGCCTATTGTATTAGCTTCAAGTCAAGTACAGTTAGCTCCCACCTCATAATAGGGCACGAGCCAAGCTGTTGGTCATTCAAATTACTGTGCAGACCGGCTAGCGGTCTACTAAATCTGGAACAATACATCTACTATATGAACATAACAATACTACTGTTACTTCGATTAATCAAATCGACAACGTTACAACGTCTCAAGCCCTACCAACAATAGTTATATCTTAGATATTTCACATCAATCATTACCCGGGAAATAATTTACTGTATTTTAGTTAAGTGTAAATAATATAAAAACGTAGTTATGTGGAGACTTTCCAATTATTTTACTCGGTAATATCGTTTTTTCCGAGGCATAATATTATGTTCAAAAGTTTTTTTACGCCAAGTACATAATCAATTCTTTATTCAAACCCATAGGTCCAATTCAAGTATTTATCACTAACAATGACACAAAAAAAAAGTAAAATCGCCAATAATAGCTTGAAAACCGTTTTACGTAAATTTCAATCAGCATAATATTTATTACTATGACAATAGAAGCCTTACTTGAATGTTTCTTCATAATCATATAGTAACAGTAGTAGCCGATACGGTCTTAGAGGAGATCGACTATAAAGTCGATAAATAGTTAGTTTAAAAACCGTCTATAAATTTGTTAGGGTTTCAAAAGTCTTTTCTAACAATACGGTTAATAGTTTGTGCGCCTATAAATATCACGATTCCGGGAAATGTATTGAGACATGCGGTATGACCCGAGTGAAAAGTATATTTTGAAAAGAATACCGATAATTTACTTAAAACCTGTATAGTCAATAGAAAGTAAATCGTATGTTAGTTTAATTAGCATAGTATTAATCGGTGTAAAGATAGGTACACTAATATAGGTAGGAAATCTTGAAATATTATTTTCAATTATTGAATATTTCCAAAAAGAACTTTAAATGTTTTGTCGTTATTAATGCTAATATCAACAGGAAATCTTCAGTATTCTTTTCGTGTTGTGCGAATTGGATAGGAGTAAATATCATTGTAAATAATAATGGTATTTTAATTACTTTCAATTTTAATATTAATAAAAAGATTATTGCCTTTTTTAAAAATACTAACAGTAGTCAGTCGAAAGACTTAAATACACGGGAAATATATAGAAGTAACCTATTGAGGGAATGAAAGTGATAATTCTAGGCATAAGGCGAGGAGGTTGGAAAAATCGTGAAAATATGCTAATTTCGTCGAAGGGAAACACTAGCTAATATATAATGAATCCATTTATTAGAAATTGATTGAAAAACAAAATTAAAACGCCTTTCGAAATAATTGATTTCTTGTTTGGAAAATTATCAAGTTATTTTAAAGTATAGGAAATTTTTATAGCATTTAAAAATAGTAAATGCGCTGACTGCGCCTTATAACTCCGCGTTCAATATATTTTCATAATTTATCATCCTCAATGACTTTATTATCGTTAATTTTGCAATCATACTCATTAAACAACAAACTACGAAAGTAGTAAATTTTTCAATGTGAGTTGTTTTAATCATTCTTTCAAAGTGAATAGCAGCTTAAAGATGAACAAAAGTAATCGGTTGTTAACACATCTTTTCTGTGGAGATTCTATTAAACGCAAATGAATTCGACAAAAAAGATGAAGTTATTTGAAAATGATTTTCTCTTTAGGCTCCTAACCAAAACGTGTACATTCATTCATAAGCTGAATCCCAAGCTTAACAATATTAAAATAATAAAGAATAAATTTCCGGTCATCTTTAATTGCCTCGAAAAAACTTTGTACTTTCAATATAAATGTCAAAGCCTTCTTTTCCTAGATAAAGCGTACCTTCTTAAGGTTTACACGCATTCCGATCATTTCTATCATAACGATCCCCAAATACTTAGTTATTTAAATGCCGAACTCGTTGGTAGGCCTTAGACGTTACAACGTTCTCAATTCGATTGGTCTTCAAAGTAACAGTAGTATTGCATTGGTCAAGTGGTAGATGTATTGTTCTAGGTTTGGCAGACTGCTAGCCGGTCTGTACTGTAATTTTTATGGCCAATTTCTTGGCCCGTGCCCTAGAATGAAGTGTAACGTATTGCACTCGACTTATACCTAATGCGGTAAGTCTGCACAAAGCAATACACTTGCAGTAAGGCCAACTTTACTTACAGTAAAGTTAACATACTGCACTGCACATAATACTATTCCAACATTGGCGGCTTTTAAGTTTATTCGCATACGTTATTGAAGCTGACTAATTTTCTCCGGTTACCATTAAATTACTTCCTCCTCAACTGGTGAAACCCTTGTTAATTATAATTACCTACCACACTAAATTGCACCCAATTGCATGCAAAAAAACTCTATTAGACTTCAATTGCTCCCTTACACCGAGGTCCGAGTTTATTAACCCCCATATAACTTTTTTTTAGCTATAAAACTTTATATACCTTTCCTTTAACCGTGACACTTAATTAAATTACTATTATCAATCCCCTGACAGCTTTTCAGTTTACCGGCATACCTTCATCCACTGTTACATAATCCGGGTTTTTCGGGCGGCCTATCGACGTTACTCTCGATTCGTATAATTAGTTTATTGTTATCCATAAACCTTTCTAAAAACCTTTTGATTACTACTTTCGTTATAAAGTTAACAAAGTTATCCTTGCCATCGATTTATCGGAATTCCCTAATTCACCCCCTTTCATGGGCTTCGCGAAGTACCATTACATCGATTATCAGGCTTTTTTAACTAGTGGTACCAAGTTTCTAAAGGTATTCGAAAAGGCTTTTTAAGTCAGTATAAATTACTACCAGGATATGAGGAATCTTTAGCTGCCTGGTAATAATGTGAAGGGTTTCCAATAATGTTATACCCATGTCAAAACCCGATATTATACCATAGATCTTCGAAGCCAGTGCGTTTCATATAATCCTTTTACATTCAAGGGAAGTCCAATGGATTAGGTTACCGATAATACTAAACTAGTTTTCCTACCTATCTCTATTAACGAGGCTTCTTAAAAAACCGATTTATAAGGACAAGTTGGTATTGTTTATAAAGAACCCGTTCGTAAATATTATTTACTTAGCCTTTAAAGAATCGATTCAGACTATATTAATCCCGCGGTGCAAGTTCCGTATCTGCTACTCGAGCTTTTTATTTATTCGGTTAAAATTCTTATCTGTTGGCGTTTGTACTTGTATCGCGATAAATAGGTCGTAAAAGGCTTTCGGTTGGTATAAGGTAATAATAAAGCTACCTCAAGTATGTTATTTCAAGAACCGTGAAGTCTTAGCCTTATTAGTTTTATTAATTCTAGTTAAAATATTGCCTTAACCATTTTAACGAAAGATAAAGCCGGTTTAAAAATTAAGAATAGGGATCAACGATTTATTAAAGTTAAGTTAGATGTTTTCCCTCAACGTCGTTACTGGTTTATAACTTTAGAATTTCGAGTTTTTAATCACGTGCTGTTTAAGTATTATAAACCTAGCCGTTTTAACGAAAAAGGTATTATTATTTTACATACCCATTATACCGAAATTTTTCTTTCAAGTTACCAATAAATACGGGTCATACATTAGAGATTTCATCGTTAATTGTGATTTAAAGCACGATTAATAAGTTAGAAGCTAGTGGACGCGTATTTAAGCTAATCTGTATAATGGCTCAAATTAACGTATTACCGTGTCTAAAGGGTAAATAACAAGAAGTTGTTGCAATAGTTTTAATAATACGACCTATTGTCAAACAATTGCTAATTACGTATTAGATGAAGTTATATTACGGTTATTAAATGCAAACTTGCCTCTCGTTTTGGATAGTAAACTTATTATTTAAGCGATCACCAAACGTTGGATGATTTTTCAAATCGTTATCGATTACGTAAAGATTTAGGTTTTGCTTTTATTATTGTATCCTTAATCGATTAAACCTAATTTTTTGTACGGCCGTTCCGTAGTTATGCTTTTAACCTCGTAGACAATCATCCATTTAAAAATCGTAAATTTTAGGTTTTAAAGTTTGAAATCGGTTTTCTATACAAATTATACAACCTCCCGAGTTAATAAACCCATAATTTCGACTTTATTACTTTTCTTGAAGGGTTTATCAAAGATTTTGATAATCTTTTACACTCGAAGTTTTAATATCAGGTTTTTGTTATCCTTTTTTTTCTTGCTTACTTAAGTAGTATTGTAAATGTAGCCCAATATGTATTTCTACTTTTTATCGTTTTTTTTTTCGAGGGTCGTCCACGCCGATAGCGTTTTATTGTCTCATCGATAAAAGGTAAACGAGGTTCGTATTAGCTCGTTCGTTCAGCTTAAAAGGCTTGAGGGTCTTTATTTTTAATATACTTAATATAAGGCTTAACTTAAGTGATTGAAAAGAATATAGAGCCGTTGGTAGTTTCAACTATTACTTTGGAGTTTATAAGACTTAATATTTTATACGGGAACTTTTATTTTCACGGCCTCCGTTAAACGAAAACTTTACTTTGTAAAGGTATAGCATATACGTCTATTTTTCAAGGGCAGTTTTTATTGTTAAAGGCGTTATTAATTTGGCGGCGTATCGATTGTATTCGTAGTTCTCTTAAAAAAAAATTTATAAGTCGTAACATATTTTTAAGTACTTTTCGAGGGCGGAGATTTACTGGTTAGGCGTAGGTATCTTTTAAAGACTAAAAGCGTTGACATTAAGCCGTTAGAGCCTACAATATTGTTTAGGCCTTTAATTGTTATCCATAGGCGTACCTCTGGATCTGTAAAGTTTACAATCTCTAAAGTAAAGATATTTTACGTTTTGAGAAGTAATGCGTATGCCCTTTGAACCTTTTTCAAGTTTTGGTAGGATTTTACAAGTATCTGTTTATATTGGTTACCCATTATCTTTGTATTTTCCTGAAAATCTACCATAATAAAGTTGGCACCAGTATCGTCAATATCAAGGTTAAATAAACCCAGGTATTTTTCAATTAATAATATCCTTAAAGTATATTTTAGGTATCTTTTACTGAGAGGGAATTTAAAAACTTATTCTTATAAAAAGAAATTACAGAATTAATGACGTAAAAAATGTCGACAAACATTTCGTAGTTTAAATGCTTACCGTTCTTCAATGTAAACTTAAATATTCGGGTGGATTAGGTATACATTTGGTAGTAGTAACAAAGCTGTTTAATGGCTTTTAAGGTAAAATATTTTATATCGTCGTACCTTACGGACCTTAGGACATTATATAACTTATTAACGGTCGGATAATTAAAATGCCGGTGTGATTAACGTATTTTCGGCTCCGTTAGATATAATACTACTGTTTACGGACTTTAAAGATAAACTATAGGTACCCTTCATTAAGGGAGATTAAAAACCTCTAGTTGTTTTTAACCAGTTTATTTGCGTTAACGTAAACTTTATTTGCTGAAATTCTTTGAATCTTTTAAGTAAAAAATATTTAAAAAATATGGTAGTTGACTTAAGAATATGTAACGTAATTGTTCTTATAATAGTTGAAACTACTGTTATTCCTAGTGACGATAGTTATTCGACCAGGCTAAATCTAACTTTAGCCTTGTTAACATCGTAATGATTAATTTTAGTGGCTTTAATATTTTCCCTCCGTAACACTATATATTGCTAATAGCCTTTTAATAAGTATCCTTTTTCTCTTATATCTAGTATAATACCTTAAAATGTATAGTTCGCGTAACTATCGTAAAGGTCAAAGGTATATAAGGGATTAAAGGCTCAATTAAGGTAAAGGTAAAGGTTTTCACTACTTAAATGGTATAAAAAGGTGCAGTCGGCTAATTAGGAGTCAGTATTAGGAACAGTATCTTCGTGTTACTTAATCTACTTAAAGTCGTTAGTAAAGTTAATTAAATTATCGTCTTTAAAGTCCGCGATTTAATTTAAGCGATCCTATTTCAAAACAGTAGGGGATTAGGCCTATTATACTGTCTTCCTATTATTACAATCAACGAAGGGGTTCCGAGTTAACTAATAGCCAGATTTACTATAAATTCAACATCTTTTTCCACTATTACGATAATAATACTAGCGGTTTATAGGTTTACTTAACGCTTGGCCTTATTAACTTTAACGTGGTTGCTACTTTTCATTTAGAACCGAGGTTAATAGGCTAAATCATAGGTATTATAGGCGCCCGTACTTATGGTCGACATAATTAATTGGCGTAAGGTTTTCTTTATTTACGTTAATGAAGTTATTAACTTGGCAATATATACTAAGCGAGTCTAATGTACGCGTTATTAATATAATACGCGAGGAACGTAACTAGCTAAAAAGGCCTTCATAAGTAGTATTTCGGCGTTATTAGGCGTATTAGAATTCGTTAACACCCGTAAATACTATCCATACTTATTCGCGAAATGTAACTTCGCCAACATGGGCTTTTCCTATTACTTTTTGGCATAATATCAACTTGTTAAACATCTAGTTAAAAATACCTATTAGTGTTTCCTCCTCTTTTTTTCTTTTCCATTATTATAGCCTATTTAGTAGTAGTCTCATTTGTATAATATTAAGTAAAGTGAACGTTGTATTCGAAGTAGCTCTTTATATTATCGTAGATCTCGTGAAACATAGTTAGTTAGGTTCAAAAGGTTAGATAGAAATCCATCACGTTTCTTGTAAGGATTCCGGGGAATAATAAGTAAAAACCATAAAGAGAAACCTTTATTTACCTGCAGATATTTAAAAGGGGCATTATTTTGGTATCTAGAAGGTTTTAAGGCTTTCTGTTATACTTTTTTGTATTATCCCAGATTTGAGCGAAGTTAGTAAGGAGTTTGTAATTTGATATCAACTTTTTTGACAGTTTTTAGGGAAAGGTTGCGATAGTTATCCTTACCTTAAATAGTGTTTCTTAACAGTTTAAGTCTTAAAGATTCCAAGGTACGGTATTAAGGGTAATTACTAGTCGCCTATCCCGAGGGTTAAAGTCCTATAATAGAACCTGTGATAGGCTCTCGTGCGTAGACAAATCTAAAAGGGGAATTTTTTTAAGGAACTTGATGATGAAATTTCTAAGGGCCGAAAGATACTTGGAGGTTTTCAAATATCTAACGATTCTTCTTAATTGACTGGTGTAAATCGATAATATTAATATCTTTGACCGCGGTAGCGACCGTTGTTCTACATGCCCTATCATTGTTAATAGCGTAATTCGCGCTATTACGTGGAGATATTAAATTACCGATCAGGTTAATAATTTCCCCATCGCCAATACGTAAAAATGTTTAACTTATCCAATAGTAAGTTAAAAGTTTTTTGAAACGTATATATGAGAGTTACAATCCCTAAACACATTTCCTTTTCCCTTAAAAGTCTTAAGAATTAGGGTCATAGGGATAATCTTCCTACAAAACCAATTTAAACAAAGTTTCCATCAATCCTACCGGGCTCTATTTAGGATTATAAATACTAAAACGTACAATCTCCTTGTTTAGCTTAGCCTTAACCGTTAATTAGATCATCTTCCATATATCAAAAGTCTAGTAGCTAAAAAATTCGCGGAAATCTTGGAAAGCGTAGGCGTTATGACCGTAATCGTCACTAAATACCGCGTCGATAATATACTGGTTAACATAATTGGTTAGGTGGGTTTTAGTTGACGTTTCGTTAATATCCGTAATCCAAAGCTATTGGTCGTAATAGTTAACGAAAACTAATCCGAGAGATTTGAATTTCTTTATGTATTCTTGACTTAAAGCTATCTTAACGGTTTTACTTGTAAAGGATGTTAAGACAAAAAATTTGGTGATCTTTAGGCTTAGATACTTGGTGTTTGAACGTAAAATCGTGTGGGAACTTAGCGAAATGACGACTTGGTAATTTAATGTAAGATCGTGCAACGTTGAATTTTTGGCACAACTTGGTATTTTCGCTTGGAGTAGCGAACTTGACGATGAAACTGGTGTAAGAAAAGTGGAAAAATATTAAATTAAAGGCAGAGGTTTGGTGTAAACGGTAAAGTCGAAGGTCGTTATATATAGTAGAGAGCGAAAGTTGTTTGTTATTTTGGCTCTGGAACTTGGTCGTTTTTGTAATAGTAGCATCTGAAGTAATATTAACTTAACCGTTTACCAAATTTCCGAACTTTAAGAATTTTAACAGTCAATTTTAACGTATTTAAAAAGGATTAATCAGGATTTCTTGGTGTTTTCGATAGTGATACCGTTATTACCTCTAAGTTTCCATGAAAACCCATTGTAACATAGAAGTGTTTTCTACTTACTTCTGTGAAAACCGACGCAGCAGTAAAGGCACTTCGCAAGAATCTTTCCTCCACCTTAGTCTTTCACAAAGCATAACCACAAAGTAGATTTTTCTTCTACTTAGCTAATTTGTGCTTAAACTAATAAGCACTAATTAGTGTTGGAAAGCATTAGATGTTGCAACGTTGTCGATTCGATTGGTCTTCAAAGTAACATTAGAATTGCATTGGTCAAGTAGTGGATGTATTATTCTAGATTTGGCAAATCGCTAGCCGGTCTATACTTTAATTTGTATGGCCAATTGCTTGGAACGTTCCCTAGAGTGAATTGTAATGTATTGCACTCGACTTTCAACCAATGCGGTAAGTCTGCACAAAACAATACACTTGCAGTACGGCCAACTTTACTTACAGCAAAGTTGATCTATTACACCGCAAGTAATACTCTTCTAACAGAACTTATATTTTAATATACTGAGGTTCAAAATAGATGCGATGGAAACGATTAATACCTATTTAATATAACCTTTCAAGTTTTCAAAAGTATTACTTCAATATATCAGAATAACGACGAGGGAAAACAAAAGAAAAGTATGGAACAAAAGGCCCAATGAATCATTGACATATTGTTGAAAATGAAGCGGTATACCATAAAAAGCTTGAAGTGATAGCTAGCTATTCGAAATGCCGATAATCTATACAAAACACAATCTTCCACTCATCTCCCTCCTTAATACGAAACTTGAGAAAAACGACTTTCATGTTGATTTTATACACTATTGAATTCGAAAAATACTTGAAAACGTTATCCTGATGAAATGAAGATGGTAATGTTCTACCATTATAATAGTGTTCAGTTTACGGTAATAGATATGAAAACGGAAGCGAATTTTGAGTTTATTGAATAAAAATTACGGTGGTACCCGTTAGAAAGCTATTCACACGAATATAACTATAGTTTAATCACTCGTCTAATATCCTTCTCAATATTAACAATTTCTCACATAACATATTCTTTAACGAACCCCACGTAAATTTTGATAGCTAACCCTAATTTTCGTCTTAAAAATCATTTTGTAATCGTTTTAAGAACGGTAAAACGGTAATTCGTTTCCTAAGGTTTTATCGAATAAATACGAGACGATTTTCAAGCTATCGGGGAGCTTCACATAGACGGAAACGAATACCTTGAAGATTAACTCCCTATAAATATTTTGAAGGGAGACGGTGGCTAACTGCGTAATAACGGCTTGGTTTCTTCAACTCTGCCTGAGAATAATATGAAAAGTAAAGGCACTAGTTCCTATATGACCCTTTCTTACCGGCGAAAACTCTCGTTTAAATATACGAAAGTTACCTGCTTGTTTGAAAATAAATATATATTCTTGAACACCGGAAGTTAAAAATTCATACTCTATACACAGTATACTCAAAATAACGTTGTATTTTAAATAGGAAATTATATGAACAAAAATCTGATATGAAAATGGATTAAATTTCAAATTTAAAAAGTGTATAACAAATAAACCCTAAATAGGCCAAATATACATAAAAGATGAATTTACTAGGTTATTGGAGTGAAATGAAAAAACAAGATAATTTGAATTAATCAACGAATATATTATATGTAACGTAATAATATATACAGTATATATCTATTTTAATACTCACAACCTAAATAAAATTACAAATTATATCTATTACAAACAGAAACTTATTACAAAAGGAAAACATAAGTTAATAGAACGCATTAATATTCCTTCAATTTTTATATACAATTATTTTCAATATTTACGCTTTTCATTCCTCAAAGTTTATAAAATCATCGGCAAAGATAAGATAAATACATACGTTATTATTAATACCGAAACCAATTGAGAATTACATGGCATTCAATAGATAAGAACGAATACAATAGCTGTTTGTGCCGGACCTTAAATAGAAACCCAAATATTTACAGTAAAAGAGTTCCGAATATTTAATTTTAAATAATGCTCCCCTTGGAAATGGTCTGGAAAACGTTTACGTTTATTATAATAACATCCCTTCAAATATTGCGGATAGATACGTCTCCATTACCATTTCTGCTACAAATAATACCTTCAGTACTAATACTGCTAACGAAACAAATGCTATCGTGTTGAATATAAAGGTTATGAAATTGTTGATAAAAAAAGGAGGCGCGGGTAACCTACTCAATATAATTAGCGAGTATATCGAAGGGTAATAACGTATTTATTACTGTATCGTTAATAATACCTTTTTAATAACATATTGAACGTCAGATTCTCAAGCTATATAGTCAATCTTTGAGAGTAATGCCTTTTATATATAAAAAAAACATAAAATAATTTACGAGTTCTTTTCTTTATACATGTAAATAGAGTGATAATGGTTTTAGCCGCGTTGATGTTGTAATAGTGCGTGTAAATCGTTACTTTAAAGGAATTATAGTTGTCAATATCTCCATTCCTACTACGGATGTAATACCTCATTATAACAGTTGTTGTAAAGCGTTTCCAATATCAAAAAGAACTTAAAAGTAATATTTTCAATATAGATAAACTCATTATTTTCACGTAATTTATAGAATATTGTAACGTTTTATACCGAAAAACGTATTTTAACGTCAAAAATCTTAATTAGCTAGTTAAGGCGTTAAGCTTTGAGTCGTTAACTTTTAACGGTATTGAACAGAGCGTCGGTATCATATTTTAAGTCAGAAAAGTTTAGATTGTTGTCGTTGTCGGGTAAATTGACGCAGTCCCTGATATATAGCAATGCGGTAATTTTGTTGATTATTAGTAACGTGACGGGACACCCTTAAGATGTGGATAATTTTGAAACCGTCGGCGCACCGGCGACTTTTAATTGCTGGATTATGTAAATTGACGTATGTAGTACGTCGGTATTACTTTTTTGACATATGAAGCGTATTTGCGAGTGATTCAATCCCGTTTAACGAGCTTAAAACGCAAAGTTTCGGTAAAAAGTTTGTATTAAGTAATGAAATAATTATATTATATTATTAGGATATTTGAAGGTTAATATCCTTTGTATACATTCAGAAACTGCTCTTATGCGTAAGGTTCCTGTTACGAAAGGTCAGATGATATAACACCAAATTATAATAATTTAGAAGTAGTTAAGATACTGTCGAGAAAAATGATAGAGAATTATATGTAAATAAATTCAGCTAAAGCTGCCGCTTGTGTTAATCAGATACTGTCTATAATGCTTAATGACGAAGGAGAAAAATGACCCCTGTTAAGGAGCTACTTAAGCTACAAAAAAAGAAAAAACCTGGTTACATGACAGGTGAGGGCATGATTTCGAGCGCATTCAGAGCATTTTAGGAGCATAGAAAGCACCAGTACGAGATTCCTAGTAGCCATTAGCCCAGATACTATTATATAACAGCTAAGAACAATAAAATTAGTCTGACTAAAAGCTAACGATTTTTAAAAAAACCAACTCATTATGATTATATCGCAATTATAAATAGAGAAAAAGAATTTACGACTTATTTATTCCTACTGAAGTAAAAAGTTTAAATAATGAAGGTTCTCAATGGGTAAATAAACATTTTCGATTAGTAAACCAGTAATTTGCATGAGAGAATTTCTATAATATAAGTGAATTTGGTGATGGCGAAGCTAATAATCTTTCAACCTCCTTTATTTTATGGAGAATGTTAAATTGGCTCGTCAGATCGATTTTTTTATGATAATTGTCAATCACAATAAAGAGTGAGATGGTTAATTTATGAATACCAGAAAATTTGGATAATATTTCATTATTAAGTATAAAATTATCATATGATAAATACTTATGTCAATGGTTTACAACATATTTATTAGCTCTAACATAAATATAATCACTACTAACACCCAAAATATCTTTTTCTTCTTATAATCGGACAGTTCCATCTGTAAAGCGTACCACTAGCTCTTACCAAATAATCCTGTAAATACCAGCTGGAGGAATCGTAACTCATATCTACTGGGACCTGGTAAGGGGAACATAACTCCACGTCATTCCTCCAATCAAGACCTTAATGTGGCCCACAGTTTAGAGACCCGTTCTCGTATAAACTATAGCCCTGGTGGGGCCATGAAACGCGGCCATCTCAGTCCACGTCTGGCGTTTGCTTGCGACAAGTATGCGACTGTATGGAACCTTGATAGAAGAACATCATAAATCATAAATTCAACAAATTAGCCCGTATAAAGGGTGTAAGGGAAACGCAGAGAAGTGGCGCGTGCACGTTATGGAGTGTGAATAATATCGTTATTAAACGGCTGACTTTACCGCTACTTCCAGTAATCATCTATACTGACTTCCAACACTTATTTCAATACGGATTTAGATTTGGAAATATTAATGAAGACTGTTTGATAATAGACGTCATATTGAAAGATATAAAAATACTGGAAAATCAATTGATTTAATTAAATTCAAGGCACAGATTATCTGGTCAATGCCAAAACAAATGCTATACCAAAAAGAATGATGAAAGGTTTATATATTACAACAAGCTAACTGAAAGAAATCGATCAAAATATTCGTAAGATACCCTCAAAGACAGGAAATATTAGAAACAAGATATTCGATAAAGTTAAGGATTATGACGTAAATAAGTAACCAATATATTAAAAGTATTAATTAATGATAAATCATTGGATACAAGCTGGCAAATAATTAAAAATATTAACACTTGAATTAACAAAAGAGAAATTTAGATTAATACGATAATAGATTGAAATTCAAGGCAAAATATAATATAAGTTTATAAAAATGCACCAATAAAATTAAAATATAATGAATATCACGCCCGGAAAATTATATTTTAACAGGATTTATCATTAACATAAAAACTACTGCTATAGACTCAAGCTATTAGTTATTGAGCCTATAGGTTTCGTAACTGTGTACGTAACAGTATGGGAAGTACGTGGCCTGGGTCTGGTCCGGGTACAAACCGGGTACGGTCCGGGTATAGGTCGGTCACGGTCCGTATACGGCACGTGAGAGGACACGTGACGGGCTGGGTACTGATCCTATCCATAGGTCCTGTATATTGAGTTACAATAGCTTTTTCTAGTATTTTTTCGTACCTTAATAGTAAATCCCATTTGATATCTACTTAGCTTATTATTGTAGGTCAAAATTATAATATATTATGATTACTATAATTATTCATTTTTGCAAGAAAATACTATTTATAATAAACGAATTGATAATAAACGTTAATAATTCGGCGTTACACTTAATATTATTGGGGAAAGTAGGCCGTCGGCGAATACCTAATTTTTTACCCTTATAGATATACCTTCTATCTTTTTCAAGCTGACTTAAACCTATATTTTTCGTTTGTAAAATACCGTAGGTTTTATCGCGTCAGTTATAAAATATTTTTAATAATTAGGTTAATTAACTATAATGATTAACCTTATATCTGACTTCGTTTAGTTCGTTACGAAGATTTAGTAATGCGAAACCGAATTGGTCGCAATTCGCGTTAGGTTTTAACCGGTTAAGAACGGGCTAAAACCATATAATCAACCTTTTTTCGATGGATCAACAGTTACGTAGGCGACGCCACGTTTAACGATCAAATTTATATTAAAGTCGGATTGTTTATAAATTAAAAAGGGTCTATAAACTTTTTTTTAAATATAGAGATATTATACGGGGACGGTAAAGTAAATGGTTACGGCGTATTATGGAGCCGAAGTATACGAAGGTATATATAATATACGGAAGTTTTTCGACTATATCGAAACGACTTATAGTCAATTGTATCGCGCGGATAATATATTAGTCGAATTTAAAGGTTTAGTTATAAATGATAAAGACTTATAAGTACTATTCGTTATTGGGTTCGAAATACTTTTAGCTAAAAAGGGCGGTTTAAATTGGATTTCAGCCGTAAAGTATAATTATTTACGTTTTCGCGTATTGTTACATATTCGCGACAAATATATTATGGTAGATATTCGCCGGGTGGATTATATAGAAACCCTAGAGAAGCACCGCAAACTCGCCGACATATTAAAATCTTTGAATTTAAAGTGGCGTTGTGTTGTTAGTTATCGAAAATTGTATAAACTTAATAGACGAATTGTGATACGGTTATAACAAATGTCTACGCTTTTTAAATACCTTTGTTAAAGGGTTATGATAGTCGCGTTTAGTTATTTTAATCAACCCGTTCGATATACGTTTGAAACCAAAAACATAAAACGACGTAAACAATAGTAAAGGAACGTTAAGTTAGGCTTATTTCGGAGCGTTACGTATATTATAACTTGTTTGATTATTATGAAATAAGTTATAATATTCGCTCAGTATTACTTTTTACGTAAGTATATACGGTTTAAATCGAAAAAGTAAAGGAAAGTTTCCTAGTAACGGCGATAGGGGAAATTGAACTTTTAAATATAATTTCTTTTGAAGGTTATTTAACTCTAACAACTTCATTATAGATTAGAGTAAAAAGGAGTTTAATATAATTACAATACCTATAAATGAAAATCTGTTTTATACTTATATTGATTAATAATACTCATTTTTGAAATATTTGAGTCGATTTTAGTTTTCATTATTATTATGCTATAAATAAGGCTTTAATATAACGGTTAAACATAAAATGAATTCGGCTACTATATTCGCGAAGAATCGGTACGATATAAGGGTTACGTTAAAAAATACCTATTACCTAAAAAACTAAGATTTGTATAAATATCAATCAATAGTCGAACCCCATGTTAATATATATAATTCTCAGAATGATACGGAATATAATTTTTGAAATGTTTTAAATATGATATTAATATGTGACTTGAAATATTAGAGGTAATCTTTTGGTTATTTAAATTTAAGAAAGCTTAATGCTCGACATAGTGATAATACGTTCTAGGACGGGAAATATATAAAGCGTGGTAAGTTCGGTTTTCCTCGATTTAACATAACATTAATATCGAAAGATCTAATGTACGAGGGACTCGTTTCAGATAACTTATATTGTAAGCTTTTGTGGGAAAAAGTGGATTTTTTAAATAACAGTAACGACCACCACTAAAAAAGGAAAAGAAATAGTTACGTTTTTTAATAAAATCAATTAAATTTTGCGATCTTTTCGATAAGAATGAAGTTACCATTTTATCTTAACATAATAGGTAATTTAATTAATACATTTATATTAAAAAAAACGAAAATAAACCTTTACTAAACCGACTTCAAGGTTTGTTATACTCGATATTAGGTAATCAACCCTTCAAACTTCGACGATAAGTTATGAAGTTGAAAATAAAGGTTAAATTTGAGTAAGTTTTGTCATCGGTTATAACGTTGATATTACTTATTTTTGAATCGAAGGGGGGATAAAACTTTTCTATAAATTACCGGTTATTAAATAAGATTATAAAATGAAACAGTTTTCTTTAATAATTAATTAAAAAAACATTACGTACTCTGTTGAAGTCTATATAATTTACGAAATTAGATATTCAATCAGCTTCTTACCATTTTCGAATCATACTCTAATAAAAAGAATTAACGGCGTCTCGTATGAGGTTTATTTTATTTAAATAACTCATTATCTCTTTTACGTTAGCGGAAATATCAGTGACGTTTTAACGACATATTAAACAATAATAATGGTTATTTTGGATAATGTCATTATAATATGTTTAATTGACTTTTTGAATTTTTTTTAGATATTGGGTAAAATTATATAACGACGTTCTACGTGATTTTAAAACGTTTTCGTAAAACGGGGCTGAATTTAGATTTTAAAAAGTTCAATTTCGAAATTAAAAAGGTTAAATACTTAGGTTTTATTACAACGGTTAAAGTAGGTATTTGGGTCGACTTCGAAAAAGTCCGGGAAATTCGCGAGTGAGATTTACTATATATTATTCGAAAAGTTTGAAGTTTTTTAGGTTTTGATTACTTTTATTGTCATTTTTTTAGTAATGCTTGAAAATTAGGGATCATTTCGTCCGTTTAACGAGGTAAGGTATTCGTTAGGTTTAGAGGAAACGAGAGGAATATGTACTTTAAATTTTAAAGAATACTTTTATTACGGTCCCGATTTTGTTATAGTAAGAGTTAAGTCGGCTAATAGTAGTGGAAATCAATTGTTCGGAAACAGTATTAAGAAGATAAATGTCGTAATAAGATAATAATAGTATTTTAAAGTTAATAATTTACTATTTCGTATAATTGATAAATTCGAAACGTAATTATATTATTTATGATAAGGCGGTCTTCGTGGTAAAATATTATTTAAAAGCGTAGTTTTGCGAATAACGTAATATTCGTATACCGTTCATAATTTTTATAAATTGTAAAGGATGTGTATTTTTCTTCTTTAACGTTTTCCTTTTTTTTTCCGGAGATCGTCCGTGCCTACGGCGTTCCATTGGTGTATCAGTAACTAGTGGAGGAGGTTTTTATTAACTTTTTCGCTTGGTTTAAGGGTTTTTATCGTTAATAGCCCTAATATAAGGTTTAACCTAAGTAATTGGGAAAAATACAGTGTCGGTAATAGTTTTAACAACCATTTTAAAGTTTGCGATACTTCATATCTTATACGCCCTTTTCCATTTGCCCAGCTTCCGCTACACGAAGACTTTACTTTATAGTGGTAAAGCAAGTACGTCGATTGTTATAGGCCCCTTTTTAGTGTTAAGGGTATTATTAACTTAGCTGCGTTTCTATTCCTTTCAAAAAAAAAATTTAAAGCTTTATTATAGGCCATAACACGTTTTTAAATACTTGTTGAGGGTGGAGATTTATTCGTTAGGTGTAGGTATATTATAAAGACCAGTAAAGCTGACACCAAACCATTAGGGCCTATAATATCGTTTAAGCCATTTATTACTATTCGTAGACGTGCTTCCGAATTCGTAAAACTTTCAATTTCCAATATAAGGATACTATAAGTTCGGTGAAGTAGGGCGTATTCCCTTTTAACCTTTTTAATACTTTAGTAGGCTTTTGCAGGTACCTGTTTGTATTGAATACTTATTATTTTATCATTTTTTTAAAACTTCACTGCCGCAAAATTTGTACCGGTATTGTAAACGACGATGTGAGGTAGACTTAGGTAAGTGTTAATTATATTATCCTTAACGTTTCCTACGTATCCTTTACCGAAAGATACTTTAAAAATTAGCTTCGTGAAAAAAAAGTAACGGAGTTAACGACATGAAAAATAGCTTTATTGTTTAAGTAAAAAACGTTAATGAAGATCTTATAGTTAAAGTTGTTATCATCTTTTAATGTAAACCTCAATCCTTTAGAGGCTTAGACATATGTTTAGAAATAGTAGTAAAGCCTTTTAATAGCTTTTAGGGCAAAGTATTTTACATCGTTATGCTCTACAGGCTTTAGGACTTCATACAGTTCATTAACAGCTGGGTGGTTAAAATGCCGGTGTAGTTTCCCTATCTCTGGCTTTGTTAGATTTACCACCACTAATTCCGGACCTTAAAGGTAAAATCATAAATATCCCTACTTAAAAGCGAGTGGAAACCTTTAGCCGTTTTTAACCAGCTTGTCTACATTAACGTCCACGTTAATGCTAAGAGCTTTTATATCCTTTAGGCATAGTAGAAAAGGGGGAAGGGACTTAAAGATATAGAACGTAATTATTTTCAAAATAGTTTAAATTACCGTTATCCTTAGTAAAGATAGTTATTCGCCTGTGTTAAAGTTAACTTTAGCTTTACTTGTATCGTAACGATTAATTTTATTAGTTGTAATGCTTTTCCTTCGTAGTATTACATACTACGAATAGCCTCCTGTTAAATACCTTATTACTCCTGTATTTGACATAATACCTTCAAACGTATGGTCCGCGCAACGATTATGGGGGTTAAAGGTGTATAAGGGATGAAGGGTATAATTAGAGCAAATGTAAGGGTTTTTACTTCCCAAATGGTATAAAAAGGCAAAGTTGGTTAGTTATTAAGTTGCTATATTAAAAAAAGTATCTTTTTGTCACTGAATCTGCTTAGGAGCGTTGACGGCATTAATTATTTTACTGTCTTTAGCATCTTCCACCTAATCTAAGTAGTCTTGTTTCGAAGTAGTAGGGTATTGGATATGGTACGTTGTTTTCTTGTTGTTGCGTTCGACGGGGAGATGGAAAGTTAATTAGTAGCCAGCCTTACTACAAATTTAACATTTTTTACCACTATTTCGACGATAGTATTTTCGGTTAACAGGTCCGCCTGAATTTCGTTGGCGCCAGAGTAAGTGCTGTCTTTAGTCCGGGGCCGAGGTTAATAGGCCTAACTTTATGCGTTGTAGGCGCCTATACTTACGATTGACATAATTGACTACCATAAAGTTTTCCTTATTTACGTTAAAGAAATTGCCGGCTTGTGAATACATACCGAACGAGTTTGGTATACGTGTCATTACGGTGGTAAGCGAGGATCCTAGCTGGCTAAAAAATTCTTTACAGGTGGTATTTGGGCGTTATAGGGCGTATTCGAACTCATTGACGCTCGTAACAACTGCCTGTACCTGCTAGCGAAGTATGGATTCGCTTCCATGGGCTTTTCCTATTGCCTTTCAACATATTATTATCTTGTCGAGCATTTGATTAAGAATATCTATTAGTAGTTCGTCCTTTTATTTTGTTATTATTGTAATTTATCGTATAGTGGCCTAATCTATATGATATTGCGTAAGGTGGACGTCGTATTTGAAGTTGCTTTTTATGACATCGTAAATCTCGCGGAACGTAGTGGAATTCGTTCAGAAGGTTAAGTAATAGTTTTTGGCGTGATCTGTAAGGATTCCGGGGAACAGTAAGTAAAAACCAAAATGTGAGACCTCTATCCACTTGCAGATATTTAAGAAAGGCATTATCTTGGTATCGAGAAGGTTATAAAGCTTTCGGTTTTAATTTTCGGTATAATTCCAGATTTTGATGAAGTTCGTTATCAACTTATAGTTGATATTAACTATCTTAATAGGTTTTGGAGGAAGGTCGCGATAGTTATTTTAAGTTTGGTTTGTGTTTTCTAGCGGTTAAAATTTTGGAGGTTTCGAGGCCAAGTGTTAAGGGTAATTATCAGTCGCCTAGCTTGAGGGGTAAAGTTTTATAGTGGAGCCTGTAGTTGGTTCGCGCGTATAAGTGTATTTGAAGGGAGATGGTTTTTAAAGGTTTTGGTGGTAAGCTTGTTGAAGGATGATGAGTATTTGAAGGTTTTGGGAAGCGTGATGATCTTGCCCAATTAATTGGTATAAAACGCTAACTTCAATACCTTTGGTCGCGTTGATAAGTGTTTCTTTACGAGTTTTTTTACCGTTAAGGGTATATTTCACGTCGTCATGTGGTAGTAATGAATTGACGAGTAGGTTAACAGGTTTCTCATCGCCAGTGCATAAAGAGGTTTGACTTAGTTGAGGGTAGGTTGGAGGTTCTTTAAAATGTGTAAAAGGGAGTTAAGGTTCCTTAACGCCATTTTCTTTGGATCGTGGGTCTTAGGGGCATTTTTCAAGCTGAAATCAGTTAAATAAAGTCTTTGCTAACCTCATAGAGGTTTTCTTTTGCACGTAGATCTCTCGGCGTTTAAGTTTTTCCTTTAACTTAGACTTAACGGCTTTCGAAATATTCTTTCACTTGTCAATAATCTAGTCGTTAAAGAGCTTACGATACTTACAGAAAACACGGTTACCGCGGTTACGTCTTTCTCCACCGTGTTGATTAACGATATAGTGGCCGACAAAGTTGGTAAGGTGTCTTTCGGTTGAGTTCTTGTTAACATCCTCTTTTCAGAATTCATTATTATAGTGTTTGGCGAAGACAGATCCGAGTAATTTAAGTGTTTCTTTCATTTAGGGGTCGGTGATAGCTTTACATTGGGTGCTCGCGGTAAACATCTTGAGTTTCTAGCTTTCGTAGGACGTGGTAAGTATGTAAGGCGATAGATTTGTTAATCTTTGGATGTAGGGACTTGGTATAAGGTCGTGTAACGTAGATTTCATGGCGTGACTTGGTATTTCGCTTAGAGTAGTGAACTTGACGATTAAAGTAGCATAGAGAGTAACAAGAATGAAGTATGGGTAGAGATTTGGCGTAAAGGGTAAGGTCGGTGGTCGTTATTATTGAAGGTTGTACGTAAAAGGCGAAGGTTATTTATTGTGGTTATTTAGTGTAGAGACTTAGTCTTTTTTATAGTAGTAGTACCCGCAATAGTACTAACTTAGCCGTTTGCCAACTTGCCGAACTTTGAGACTTCTAACTGTCAATCTCAACGTTTTTCTTCAAAAAGGATCAATAAAGATTTCTTGGTGTTTTCGAGTAGCGATACCATCGCCTACTTCCAGATTGCCGTTGGAGACTGACGCAACCCAAAAGTCTTCTCTGTTTTCCTGCCGTTGGAGACTGGTATAGTACTAATAGAGGTTTTTCGCAAGAATATTTCTTCTACCCTAGCCGTCGTTGTTAACGTAGAGCGTAACCAGAAAGTAACTTCTTCTTCTTCTTAGCTTATCTATGCTAAACCTAGCAGGCAATCACTGATCAGTGTTGGTAAGCCTTACACGTTGCAATGTTGTCGATTCGATTGGTCGAAGTAATAGTAGTATTGTGTGGTCTGATGGTGGATATATTGTTCTAGGTTTGGCAGACTGTTAGCCAGTCTACACTGTAATTTTTATGACTAATTGCTTGGTCTGTGCGCTAGAGTGAAGTGCAGCATATTGCACTCGATTTACACCTAATGCGGTAAGTTCGTACAAAGCAATACACTTGCAGTACGGTCAACTTTACTGTAATTAAAGTTGGCCTACTGCAATGCATGTAATATTATTCCTACAATATCGTTTAACGGAAATTTCAACCATCCAACTTAGATTTTCAGGTTCTACGAAAATAACAAGTTACTAAGACGTCAACATCATCGTCAACAAAATCACCATATAAACAATGAATAAATGTCTTTGATCGTAATTTTCCACGAAATTTTCTTAAAAGTATTCATATTAATAATTTTCCTTCTTTAAGTTAGTTTCCTTTCCATTTGGTATAATGAAATTTCTTGTGAAAATCAAATCTTGTATCTTAAAATTCGGTTACATATATATTCAATCTCCTTATTAATTTTTTATATCTAATCATTTTAATTGCTTGAATGACTAAAAAGTTTTAAACTCTCTGTATAATTCGCGATTATCATCAATGTTTCTGAGTTTGAGAAGAATAAGGATCAACTCAATTTAACTAAACATCTACTGTCTTAATATATTAAAAATTGATACCCTTCATAACTACCCTCCTTACCAGAATATTTAGTACAAAGTGCAAATTTTATTAAAGCTTCGACCTATTTTCATTAAATTTTACCAGTATATTTATGAAGATCAGTCTTTCTAACAAGGAAGATATTTCACAAAAGAAAAGCATAAGTCCTATGGAATTCAATAGAAAATATGTTTCACGGTCAATTAAATCTTGATATTGGTTTTATATGTTAATTATAAGCAAATTAGCCATTCAATATTTTTTCAGAATCACAAACTCTAAAAAGGGGTAAATTTTCTTCTTATGCAAGTCAACAGTTTGTATTGGTTACTTTGTTTAAGGAGATATTGAACTTTGCACTTCGATATATGAAATACAAAGGGATAAACTTTTATTGCTTGATCCCATAAACTGACCATCGATTACTGTTTTCATAGTCGACTCAATTACTGCAATGATTAAATTTTAGCATTGATAAACTACACATTCATAATTATAAATCAATCATTCACTCCGTTTCAATTTCGGTAGATTGATGCGTTCTATACTTGGCATTGACTTCCATGGTTTTCGCCGCTTCATTCGCCTAATATTGAAGCTTTACTGTCTCCTTAACGTTGAAATCAACTATGTAAACAACTTTGATGATTAAAAAAAAAATCTTGAAACACAAGAATCATATAATTTTGCAAGTTACAAAATTTATTGATTTCAAAATTCAATGTTAATATCCGTATTATTCTATGATTTGACTTGTAAAGAAATTAACGGTAAACCAAAGATTTTTCTTTTTAATGAATGTAATATTATAATCATGAATGAAACATTGCAGATATCACAGAAATGATAGAATTTAACCACGTTCAGTTCTAGAAACAAAAATACGTTTTTTGTACTATTCCCTTAATGAAATTATCGGTTTCTTCTTCTATATCATTATTAGGTTAATACAAATTATTTGTGACTGATTCATTTAATATGGAGTATTTGACCTCAAAACCCTTATTCATGTCGATGTTTTGTCTACCCTTGCAAATAAATTCAATTTTACTCTTGAAAGATTGCCCTATATCAGTTGAATAATCAGTTTCATTTTTCATTCAAATATTTTCAATCGAAGAGTATGGTTATCAAAACTCTTATGAACAAAATTCGTGTCGAATGATATTTTTTGTAACTTGAATAATATCATTCTACCTCACAAGCGACATGTTAAGTATTTGAATTCTTTATTACAAAATCTTTCTTCTAATATATGTTTATGGACGATTTATTTTGAGACGAACATTAAATATTGATTATGTTACCGGTTGACTTTTACATTGCGTAAATCATTTTAGATGTCCTCAACTATTACATTATTGACCGTTTCATTATTAATGCAATTTCACAATATCTGGGTCTTGATAATTCAATACTTTCAAATTAAATTTCTTTTGTTTCGATCATAACGCTTGTATCGAATTCTGAATTCAATACCAAGTATTTAGATTGGTTTAACATGGATATAGTTGATATTATATTTGTTAATAACATAAATAAGCTCCATTCATTCATATATCTGTGCATAAGGAAAAACATTAAACTATATGTCAATATTATCATAGGTACATATATTATTCAAGGCGTAAGTACTGCATTAGATTATTATTATTATTATTATTATTATTATTATTATTATTATTATTATTATTATTATTATTATTATTATTATTATTATTATTATTATTATTATTAT
>JASMMZ010000005.1:15040667-15111831 GCA_038502455.1 Anisogramma anomala
TGTTTTACAATGGTATTAGTGGATGTTGAATTTTTTGGCGAATATTTATATTTATACCGAAATGGGATTGAAGCTTCTTATTATTATAATAATCACTTTTCATCGCTTTTTTTATCTACACTTCAATTGCAGTTGATTGGATTTAGTACAACTTTGTACGTTTTTATTACGTAATCAATCTGATAATTAAAATTTTCGATTTGAATAGAGGTCAACACTATCGTTCAATAAATTCAAATCACCAAAATTACGAAATCCGCCTATTTATACTAGCTATATTCTATGCTCTTTACATTTAAGTCCATATGGATAAAATACCTTTACAATATTTACGGTAAATATCATTATAATACCATTCATAAGAACCAAAACTTTTATAGTAAAATCAATTCTTCAATTATTGGCAAGATTCTTTGTAACCTACATTATGTGCGTAATCAACTACCAAGTCACACCCGATATCTATAGTGATACTGTTTCACAAGATACAAAGCTTTCAATATAAATGAGTTAATAAAATATTGAATGTAGCTCAATTTCCCCTTATTCAGGATGATCTTTTTATATATATCCTGATTTAGTACAAAGTAATTTTTGATATATGGTGCATTACTTCATAGACTTGCATATGGACTTTCTGTAATTCTATTCATGTTGAAGATCAATGTTACGAAATATAGGACTTCGTAGCAAAATTATTTTCAGTATATATAAATATATATATATATTGCTATCAGCAGGTTTCGCCCACAATTGAGTGTGGCAACTGCTGCTACGAAATATACCTGTAAACTACGTTGGGAGAAACTGAAACTAATCAGGTGCCTAAACCTCCAAGTCATTGCTCCAATTTAAACGTTAGGGTGCTACATAGTTTAGAGATCTGGAGTCATGTAAACTTTAGCCCTGGTTTGGCCGTAAAACGCAACCGAATTAATTCCCCATCCAAAGCTGCTAACGCAAGTGATGCAACTGCATGTGCTTTCATATAAAGAACCCTGTGAATCATTTTGAAAAGAATAGGTATATGAACTGTCCTTCCTTATATTTATTATAGATTTCTATAAGTCAAGAAACACTCATATCTATCAGTCGTTTACATAGAATCTGTAACTAATGTAAATAACATTATCATAAAACAAAGAAAATTGATAACTGTATTTAAAAAGTTATCATTCGGCCTTCAGAATTTAACTCTCTCCCATGATAATTGATAATTTATATAATGTATTGTTCGTATCATAATATATTGATCTTTAATATTTCATTCTTCAATTTCATACATTACTTTTATAGCTGACCCATTCCACACTATAAAAGCTCATAAGCTATGTCAACGTCAAGATAGAATGTAGACAATGCTTCATATTATAACCAGGTAAATGTTGTGGTTAAATCAGTCCCAACCTCCAATTTCATTACATCTTAAGTGCTCTATTCTTCAGGCATACCTTACTCTCTAATAAACATCACTATAAATTTCCATAGCATGAGCATATACCATATATCTATAGTTTAAATCCCCTACGAATTTTTAGCCCACAACTATCATAGTAAATACATTTATGTTTTCTCTTTATTTTTAGCGCACTTTGCGAGACACCCATTTTTATTACCGGTATTGGGAAGGAATATCTAAATTATAGTTAAAATCACATGGTTACTTTCACCCCTTACTTATTGATAATCGTTTATATACCTACGTAATATCTTGAAAGGATTTGAAACACATTCCAAAACGAGGATCATCACTTAATGATTTACGAATATCCACCAGTTATAGCATATTATTGTAATTTCCTTACCGCATAATCTTGGAAATTTAGTTCAAACCATCTTATATAATATTGGCTTCATGGTTTATCAAATGATTGTATAGGCAGCCGCGAAAATACATTCTAAAAATGGCGATACAGAAGAATTATATTAATTAATATTCATTTTGATTGTATTTCACAGACACTTATTCCACCCCCAAAATGAAAATAATAATCGGTTTAGGATTTACCAAGAATTTCACATCATTAGAAGCATTGCAAACTCTGTTTTTGATGATAATATAATATTGTTTGACTTTTTTATAAAATGAATCACGAATCAGCTATCTATCAACGAAATCGTAGAAATGGTCAAGATACTATGTAGCACCAAAAAGATCTTTACAGTGAAATAAAAAAAAGATATCATTTACAATAGTTCCATTGAATAAACAAGATGGTCCATTTTACGTACTTACAGCGAGAGGAATTGATAAAGTCAATGCTAATGAAAACGATATAATTCGTTATTTCGAAATTGAAATCATTATGAAAGGATTGGAATACCGATACAATAGAGACAATATATAAATATTTGGCGTCACAGATACATCATATACCTAAAGAATACTTACGATATTAGATGTATTTTATAGTTGGGAAATTGAGAAAATTAGTATCAATTTAGGATTAAGAAACGGAAAACGTAGAAATCCATTTTTAACAGAAAAAAATTTCATAATACAAAGGTCTTGAATCAGGTTTTCAAACCAGAATAATATAAGCTCTAATAATGGTACTAACCAAGTATTTAAATTTCATAAATTTCCTTAAAATATTTCATAAATATATTTGCAGTACTTGACACCTTTAAACAAAGTCTTTAACAAGTTCTAATTGAAACAAAATAAGTTGTAACAACCATTTAAAAATGAAATCTAAGCGTCTATACGTTATTAAACTGTGTATAAATAATATATTTATTATAGAACTCAACATTTGACTTTTGATTCATCGTAAAATGAATATCAACAACCATTTGAAATTTCAAAATCTAAAAACCAAACGAATACTTTCTTAAGGAAAAGCTCGTAAAAAAAACGACTAACTGATCTTTATTACTAGTTTCAAATTCTTATATTCAAAACGTCATGTGTTTCAAATTGATAGAATGAGCACAAACAAAAGTTAACTGCTCATTTGAACTCGATGACTAATATATATCATTCTATTTAAAGGAACAATTTATATGCAATTGACCAAAATTGATGAATTAAATGTGTACGTTCTAGGTTATATAAAATTAAAATCAAGTTCAATATTGAAAACTTAATATCAAATCCTTTACATTTAAAACTAAAAATAGTATTCAAAATTACCAATTTCGTAAATTATACTTCGTTTCATTGTACAAGAAACAAATCCTACCGTTTATGGATTTGTGGAAAAATAAATTCTTCATTTTTACCATTGAAGTGTTCATAAATTCCCTGATAACTAAAGATATAGAGTAAATCATGTTAACATGAATCATCAATATAGATCGAATTATAAATAGGACGAAGATTTTTTTAATTCTAAATTAGAATACAATAACAATAAGAACAACACAATGAACTTGATACCTGAACAACAAATTAAATATACTTGTATTCACGGTATACTGTGGATATTAATATATATCTCTATAGTTAGTAAAAGGCTACACCACAAGTTGCACACTTGAGGAGTCCATGGTAACGTATTACTCTGCAAGGTACATTCTTCCAGAGTGCATGATAACGTGCCACTGCCTAGAATGGGCTTTGGCAGAGTGCACGGTAAAATGCCACTGTCCAAAAGGGAGATTGGTAGAGTATATGGTAAAGTGCCACTGCCTAAGTGAGAGCTTATAACCTCTCACCTGCGGCGTGCACTCTCTGGATGGCTCTTTTCTTTTTTATTCAAATGGGGTTTTTAATATAAGTCACGACTCTTATACTATTACTTTTCTATTATTATACCTAGTAAAATATACCTTGCTGATATTAATGAGTAGTTTTTTCATTCAATTATAAATGACTTAGATAAAAATAACGAATTAAGTAAAATACCTATAGCGAGATATTATCTCGGATCCAATGATCCGAGATCTAATATTACATTTTGTAAAAGAACATGCGGAAGTATGAAAATATTACAAAGTAAAGTGACTTTTAAAGAATAAATTAAGTACGATATTATTAATTCGGTTAGTTCCTAATTCATTAAACAGCTTTTATATCACTATTAATTTCATTAAGATTTTGACCGTATTCGGGTACTCTTTGTAAAGTGGTTCATTATGTATTAAGCCACATTAGCCAAAACGAATAAAGTTAGAAACCCTCCGTTGGGATTTATATGAATTAAATGTAGTATCCAAACAATCCACCAATTTTGGTAGTAGCAAAAATATTACATTGAAGGTGTTTGCACAATAGCGTCACGCTCTAAAATCGAAATACAAATCGCTTACCAAATATAAACTATAAATTTAAAATATATTTCGAAGCTTTTTAATACGTCTCGCGAATTTTTCCTATAACATTCAAATGATTTATTACATAGAACCCCATATATACAATTTTGCGTCTTTTGTTCCATCTTTATTAACTCCTTTACTTTCGCTTATTCGCCTTATATTACAATGTTTTTTTTAATTCGCTCCTTACTTATTCTAATTGAATTACTCATTAAATTATTATAAAGTTTTTAAAGTGTTAAACGGCCAGTTAAAACCAGCTAACTAGTTTATGAATACGCCTTATTTACGTTTCATTTACGTTAATAAGCGTTGATCGATCTAATTTAACGGTTTTATTACATTTCATCAACTTTGATTTCCTTATCATACTATTTTGTTTACATCGTTCTGTTCTATATATTTACATTTGCTAGTATATATCGAAACTCCTTTCAATACTGCATTTCCAATATATCTAAATTTCAACCACTAAATTACTTCAAATGTTGTACCGCTTTCTAATTTTGGTAAATACACAAATCAGTTTTCCAAACTCTCCAATATACTTGACAATTTTTTAAATATAACTCAACTCTAATAAACCAGAATGATGTTAAAAAATATATAAAACTTTTGACTTTATACACAGCGATTGAGGATTTAGACATTTATATGGTAAAAACTTATATTATAACTGTTATTTTTCGTTACTAGAAATACAAAGTCTCAGAGATTAATATGTTAGATAATTTTTATAGAAGACTTCAAAATGAAATTCTTGGATTATTATATATAGGAAATAGCATTATTTTGACAGTTTTACGTATATAATTACGAAGCGGAGGTATTAATACCTTAGAAGATAAGAATAGCCGTTTTAAGAAATTCCTATTTAATACAGCGCGGTTTAATGATATGCCACACTGGGAGGATAAACACGTATGGTAAACAGACTTTATGAAAGGATATTATATAAATGAATAAAAGAATAAAATTGTTCAAAAGATACGGATGAAAGAATGGCATAAAGATACTATACGCACGTAAAGTGTGGGACGTTCCAAAAGAGTGGCCGCGCCTTAAATAAGATACATGGAGTTCGAGAAAAAGGAGGAAAAACTTTGGATGTTATCTCTTACGCGGATATAATATATACCTAACCCAATACGTATAATTAAAGAGAAACCAAGATTAAACTAATTTTTGGATATAATCAACGCTCATGTCGACCGTAATAAAAGCGGTTTAAATAAAGAAAACATACTCTCCGAAGACGAGATAAACGGTGTAAAACGATAATACGAACCTTACGAACTAATGCCTATTAACCACGACTCTTACCGCAACCTTACGCTATATTGGTATTTTATTAATAAAAGCAACCTTACGACATTAACTAACATAATTAGGATATACTATAAGGATTAAAACTATAGTAGCGAACCTTACTACATCCTCGATAATAAAATCCATGTAATGTTGAATATTTGTAAAAAACTGAATATTAAACACCTATAATTCTATGAAATGTTAGGTAAGTTGAGGAATGGAATACATATTACTTTTTGTATGTAGATATATTAACCGAATGATAAAATTGATTAAAAATATACTTCAATAAGGCAATCAATCACGAAGTTTGTAATAGGTATTGAACGGGAATTTCTTGGAAATTCGTAGCAATTAACAAAAAAAATGTTAACAAAACCATATGAAAAGTGCGTACCGCCCTATGAATAAAGTTTAGGAAATATTGAAGGGCTTTTAAACCAAAACACAAAGAAAAAGATTTATTCAATTAAATAGTTATAAAAGAATATTGCGGAAACCGAAAATTTAATTTTACATTACTTAAATGAAAAAAAAAAAAACTTGAAGGCTTTTTATAGAATCTTGGGAATATATTTTGGAACTTTGAAACGTCCATAAGAGAAATTCGAGTTGGTATTTATAATCGAAAAAGTACTAGTCAAACGGTGAATTATTAAGAAAACCTCGCCGAAATAATTTACCAGGTTTTGAACCAACGGTTTATATTGTATCAAAAACGGATTGAAGTTTTTAAATAATGTTTTAAAAGGGAAAGTCAACAAAGATGGAGACCCAGAGACTGAGTAGAAGGTAGTTATGAGCGAGGATGACATTACGGCTAAATACTTGATTCACAACATATATAACAATACTTATAAAGATTATACTTAAGTCTATAAAAGTATAAACACAATATATTATATATAACAAAGTCGGTTATTAATCAACCAAATATTTAATATATTAATAGATTCGGATTGAACGCTAATTCTGGGCTGCGCAATTACTTGAGTATCAGACGGAAGTTAATTTTACATCGTACGTCGTTGACTATAAAGGCGTAAAGGGGGAATTTGACGCTTAACCATATGAGTATACCTTTGAAAAGGAGGAATGATAGGAAAATGAGACTTATTTGATAATTTAAGATAAAGAAAGAACCAACTATTATTTATAAGTATGTGAAATTCCTTATTCTTTTCATAATACAAGCTTCAATTGTAAACGCGGAGTTTCAAGCGTTTATAAGACGTTGAAACTTACAATTTTTGGCATTTACAGCATTCCATTTCAAAGTATTATGCCAATACCGGCGTAACAGAAATTTAAATCGCAGGAAAACGATAATTCGATGTTTTCGTGACGAAATATACGAAATTTCAGTTCGACCAATTAGGAGAATACCAGAAAGCCTCATTTGGTAAAGGAAAAACATTGTTACTTGATATAATCTTTATAAATTACCGATCCATATCAGTTAAGTTGAAGATAATGAATTTGAAAACTTATTTTTGATATCTTGAGCTAATATAAATAAACTCGGAATTGATTTGTGAATATGATTGATCAACTTATTCTCGTTTTGAATAACTTATTTATACCGTTTCGTTTTAAATTTGTACACTTATGGTTTTTTCTAAAACCGTTTATGATGAAAACCGTTTTCCTATAGTAGCCAAAACGAAGAATATTACACATTTAATTTAAACACCTTGTCATAAAATACTTTAATAACTGCTTTATGTATTGAATCATGTTAGTGTGGGGGTGAAAAGAACTGAAAGATATTGAAACGTCTTTCCATAAGGATTAATTATACTTGAAAACTTTGAAACGATTTCAATTTTATTGTCAAGACGATGTGAACTCAAATTACATGGTCATTATAAATATTATGTATTTAACTGGTTAGTTAATACTATATACTTTCGATATAATAATTTTATTTAAAGAAGCGAAATTTACGTGAAGCGCTTTTGTTTCAGATTACTAGGATGTTTTGGTAAACTTATAGTCGAATATCTATTTAGAGCCTCAAGAAGAGGTTACCCACGATATAAGTATAGCTTTCGATTCGACCTAATAGCGTATTGAAGTTACAATACCGGTAATAAGTATAAAGAAATACAAGTAAAATACCGTAATATATTCAAAAATATAAACAGTAGTACAAATAGTTTTAAACGAGTATGCGGTATCATTGAAAGGGTTAAAAATTGTTCATTTTAAGGAGTCTATCTTGTAAATAGCGGTAAACGTTATTATTAATACCTTTGACTCGAGTAGGCTAATCATAATACTACTTCTTTATGTCTACCACAGAATTCATATAGATTCAACGTTATTATTAGTTGAATTGTAAAAGGCAAAAATTGTAGGGAAATTTATTAGAGTATTCCGTTTTCTACAGGTTAGGAATTATATTTTGAAAGTATTAACCATAAGAAATGTCCTACATAAGACTGGCCTTTAAAACCTATTATTATAGGTTAAAAAACTAGTTTGGAAAACAAAACATAAATCAATTGATTTTTCGATAATTAACGGATTGAAAGGTTACGATATATTTCTTCATTTAATATGTGACTCGAGTTCATTTCGTTAGGAAATAAGAAAAGCGTTTGATAATAAAGGGCGGACGATAACTGATTAAAACCAAAATTCGAGGAGTGATACTAGTCAACCACTTTTATAATAACGAATCTGTACCGCCCCCGAAACCCGTACAACTCTCGAATATAAATTTATAATCTTTACTCCCTTATGAAACCGGCTGAACCATACTAATAAAAACAACGTAGCACCATTTAGGGTGTGTACTTAGTCCGAAGAATAAAGTCCTTTAAAGCCTTATTTATAAATTTCAGCGTTATTGAAAAGAAATCAGTGGACCGTAATTGAAATAAAAAGCTTTCTCGAAAGAGAATCATTACTGCCTGAAGTACCATTTTTAAATACATGATATAAAAGGAAATTATAGTCTTAATTGAATAGAACGTTTTTTTTTTTAAAAGGATTAACCCAATGATATTTGACTTACATATAATTTGTCCTTATCATTTAGTTTATGAGGTAGGATATGAAACATGTAAACCTTATAAAGAAGTTGTTTTATGTTTAAAAAAATCGATAATAACGGTAAGAAGGATATTGTAATTTAGTCTCTCATTTTATAACAGATAAACTATTATTTGATTATATAGTTTGCCACCTCCTTACGTACCTCTTATGACTTTTATTTCAAATTTTGTAATATTATATAAGTTTATACACAATCGAAACTATTGATTGAACGACGTATTTAAGTTTATATACCTATAGTTTTAGAATGGTATTGACCACTATTTAAACAGGTCAATTGAAGTACAGTCAGTCAACTTTACTTACAGTAAAGTTAACTGTACTAACTGCAAGTTTGTTGATTGTAGAGTGCCCGACTCAGACTAGGGCATAGCTAAGCAATTAATCATACAAATTACAGTGAAGACCGGCTAGCAGTCTGCCAAATCTAGAACAATACATTCACCATCTAACTACTGCAATGCTACTGTTATTTCGACCAATCGAATCGACAACGTTGCAACGTCTAAGGCCTACCAACACTAAATCAGTGCTTACCTGCTAAGTTAAGTATGGATAAGCTAAATAGAAGAAAAAGCTACTTTCCGGTTACGCTCTAAATCAAACAACCGTTAGAGGAAAGGAAAGATTCTTGCGAAAGGCCTCTATTAGTACTGCGACAGTCTTCCAATGGCATGAAAACAAAGAAGACTTTTGGATTACGTCAGTCTTCCAACGGAATTTGAAAGTAAGCGATGGTATCGCTATCGAAAACACTAATAAATCTTTATTGATTCTTTTTAAAAACGTTGAGATTGACTATAAGAAGTCTTAAAGTTCGGCAAGTTAGCAAACGGCTTTGTTAGTAATACTACGGGTGCTACTCGTAAAAAAACACCTAAGTTCCATGGCCTACAACAAATAACCCTCACCCGCCACTTATAACCTCCACCAATAACAAACGACCTTCGACCTTACCCTTCATACTATACCTTTGCCCATACTTCACTTTTTTTCACTTCCCATATCACTTAAATTGTCAAGTTCATTGATCTAAGCGAAAACATCAAGTTACGCCGAGAAAACTACATTCCGCGACTCCACACCGAATCGCTAAGTTTATACGCGGCTTTACGCCAAAACACCAAGTTCCTACTCCCAAGATCACCATGTTTTTCACCAACACGCCTATTAAAATATCTGCCCTTAAGGTTTAGTTTGTGACTATCACCAACCTAATTAGGAATACAGCAATTGAAAGGCTCGAAACTACTTTTACTAAGTTTTATAACGAATAAGTTTAAACTACGAACGTTCTAGAGACCTTTAATAAGGTTTACCTAACTAACTAGTATAGCTAGTACATTCATATAACTGATGCCGGGGATGAGTTTGGCCGCGGCTCCCGCATATTTCAATATTTTCGTGAGTTTTTTAACTATTAAACTCCTAATATGTAAAAGATAATCTAATGTGCGGTTAAAGCCAAGCTGGAAAAAGATGCTATACACCGTGACATTTACATTACTAATAAAATACCAGTAAAACTAGCGAGGACCTTTTTTAAACTAGCCTATTGAAAAAACTACCTTTAAAATCCTAATCCTTAAGATCTTTAGAGAAATGGGAAAGTTATTAAAGGATCCTAACGCTTATATATACGTTTTAAAGGATTATTGATTTACCTTAAACCAATTTAGGCACTTTGACATATTAACAATGAAATTCTTTTTAAATTACTTTGCAGTTTAATATTATTACGTAATAACGTAGAATACGCCCTTAACAGCGACAAAACACGCTAAGTAACGGCAGCCAACGCGGCTCAAATCATTGACGTTGGCGCTTTACACCAGTTAATTAAGTAAGATTGTTAGGCCTCCCATAACCTTCAAGTACTTATCGCTCTTTAGAAATTTCATTTTCAAAACATTTAAAACCCTTCTCTCTTTCAATATACCTACCTATAAAAAACTATTATAGGTTCTATTACAGAACTTTTCCGCTTGGGTTAAACGACTGATAATTACTTTTAATACTGGGCTTCTAAACCTTTATATTTAAACCGCTAGGAAACATTAATTACGCCTAAAATAATTATCTAAACTTTCTTCTCAAATCTAGTAAAATTGTTCAAATTAATTATAAGTTGATAACGGATTTCGTTCAAATTTGAAATAATATAAAAGAAGTATAACAGAAAGCTTTATAACCTTTTAGAAATTAAAATGATGCTTTGTTAAATATTTGTAAGTCAATAAAGGTCTTACCTTTTGGTTTTAATTTACTATTCCCTGAAATCCTTATAGGTTACACCAAAAAATACTATTTAACTTTCCTAACGAACGTTATTACGTTTTGCGAGATTTACGATAGTATAAAAGGCTACATCGAAGACCATGTACACCTTACATGATACTTTATAAACTGGACCACTACGCAGTAAACTATAATAATAACAAAGAAAGAAGAAGAGGAATTACCAATGGATGTTCTTGATTAAATATTTAATAAGTTAATAATATGCTAAAAGATAATAGACAAAGCCTATGTTGATAAAGCTACACTTCTAGAATAGGTACGAGCAGTTATTACGGGCGTTAATAAGTTCGAATACGCTTTATAACGTCCAAATACCACCTTTAAAGGCTTTTTTAGCCAATTACGCTCCTCGTTTACCTTCGTAGTGATACGTACACCAAACTCGTTTAGTATATATTCCCAAGCCGGCAACTTCCTTAACGTGGATAAGGAAGACTTTTCAGTGGTTAATTACATCGACCGGAAGTACGAGGGCCCATAACGCCTAAAATTGAACCTATCAACCTCAGCCCCAAACTAAAAGTAATACCTACGTTAAAGTTAACAAGATTTAGGCGGACCTATTAACCTCAAATACTATCGTCGTAATGACGGTAAAAGATATTAAATTTAAAAAAAAGCTTTCTATTAGTAAACTCGCCACCCCCCAGCCGAACGTAATAATAGAAAAACAACCTACCTCATTTAGTACCCTACTATTTCGAAATAAGATTACTTAAATTAGGTTGTAAATATTAATGGCAATCAGCTAACAAATGTTAATAATGCTTTCAAATAAATTACATGATACGAGGATACTTCTTCGCGCACAGTAATATAGTAACTAATCAACCATGCCCTTTTATACCATTTAAATAGTAAAAACCTTTACTTTTACATTAATTATATCTTTAACCCCTTATATACCTTTAACCTTCCCGATAGTTACGTGGGTTATACGTTTTAAAGTATTATACCAATTACTAAGGAGGTAAAGTACTCAATAAAAAACTTTTCGTAATATGTAATACTGCGAAAGAAATACATTAAAATTATAAAAATTGATTGTGAGGATACTGATAAAGCCAAAGTGGGCTTTAGCTTAGACAAATAGCTATCGTTACTGGAAATAACGGTAATTTAAACTATGGTGAAAATGATTACGTTTTATATTTTTAAATCTATTACCCCTTTCTTTCTTTACAATAGGAAATTTGTATTATTAACCGCGTTATTGCTCAGTTCAATGAAGTTTTTAACAACGAGCAATAATTGTTACGAGTAAGTGTAATGATGACACTAAATACCTGTGAGTAAATAGAAGGTGTCAGGGGGTTTATGTTAGCAGTAAGGTAGCAGAAGTAACAAAGGTGCAATATCAAGAAAATGTTTGTTCGTACTGTAGAATAATCACTAGCCATTAGGCTATTCAGGTATGTAAACTGAATACTTAGATTGAAAACTGAAGAGATATGAAAAAAATACTATCTATGGTGCTGACCGTGTCCTTATATCCCATGCCTTCATAATATCTTCAGTACTGGATCATTTGGATCACCGTACTGATCCCACTGATCTAGTGCTGCCTCACTTTGGATCGGTGGTTGATCCTTACTGATCCCATGTAACCTCACCTTGGATCAGTAACTGATCCTTACTGATCCATCACGTGACTTGCTTAGTCACCTTTCTTACATAAGAGATGTTTCCCACCTAATGTGTTGGACTACAAGCTCTCAGTGGCTCAGCTGCATGCTGGCCTGTTTCCTGACACACCAGTTGTCTGGGTTATAACAATAAGAGGGTTTTTATTCATAACGAAGAAGAGGAATAACCTTAGAAACCCTTTGTTTCTTATTAAGGGGTATGGGAAGGAGTTAATGAAGAGGGGGGAAAAAACGGCGCAAGGGATTGGTCGGTGGCAACGGCGAAGGGGAAGCCGAAAAGAAAGGTGAAGATAGCTGACATAGACCTAAAGTTAATAGTGTTAAGGGTGGTAGCGGTATGGCGGGCGACGGCATTGGAGGCCTTTTCCCTTTTACGTTTTCGAGCGAAAAGGCGCCTAAAGATTCGATATTTACAAGTAATTTATTTTAATAAAGGTTAAAATATTGAGTTCGTTAAGTAATCTACCTATAGAAGCCGATTAAATAATTAATTGAAACAGTGGTTCAGGTGTATATACACCTATACTTTAATTTAGGATTCACTTTATAAGAAGGGGCACGTCGTTAAAGGGCGAAACGTCTGAAAAGGACATAAAATAGTTATTATTACGCTTAAAACAATCTTTAAGGAACGAAAAAACTGTTTTTCTATCGATATTAATTATACTAATAGCGAGATCCTTCATGCATATGGAAAATATATAAACAAAAAACGAGTAGCCTATAATACGTGTTATTAAAGACCGATTTTGAACACATTAAGAATTTAGGCAGGATAAATTGGATATATTGTTCAAAATAGAAAATAAGATGCAAGAACAGAAGTATCTCACAACACTTTGATCCATTTATCAAATAACGGAGGGTATGATAACAAAACAACTGAACTATTCAAATTTAGATAAAACAAATACATGCTGGCGCCTGAAAAATACGACCAAAACTTGATCGTGATTATATGAAAAAAAAGTTTTATATAAGCTCAAAGCTCTTTTAAGTGAATTTCTCAAATTATTCAAAATGTCTACTACGAATCCCAAAACGATAAACTCAAAAAATTTAATTATTAACTAATATGATAGAGAGAGATTCGAATCCAAAGATAAATTTTTAAATATTTGCAATAAAAAATCATGTTATTAAAGTTTGATTAAGATAGAGATGCATTGTACAGAACAGGGCCGACGATATAAATTGATATTAACTGGATGCTATACAACAACAAAATAATTTTTCAAAATATTCACTAATAAATCATCAATCACCAAGAATATCTTTCAAATAACTCAATGGGGGTAAATATATGGGATAACCGATAAAATGACCAATAACTTACTAATATTCGCTTGGATGGCTAACAGAACAATATACATAACATATTACGGACTAACTATAATCAACTTAATTTTAAAAACCGGAAAGAAAAACATATGATCTATATATTTCATTCTTTACAAATACATCTAATTGGTTTATATGCTGGTTTGTGTTTTAGTACAGTTCATTTTCAAATACTAGTCAATTCTTTTTTTGTTATTCAAAATGAAGTATAACTTGTAAATTTGTTGTTACTTCTATTGTTAAGTTGAATGTAAGAGTTAATGTAGCTATTATAATCCAGATGTTGAAAATTTATACATGGTTTCGGAGAAGAGGTAGAAATATATAAATAAGATTTTGTGTTGGTAATTAATTATGTTATGTAGGGTAAACACACATTTTTATATTTCCGAATTTAGTTATATCTTGTATAATTTCTTGTATAGCTCTTAAAGTTATATCAATTGTGATATTTCATTATTTGGTTTCGCCTGTTGACTGGTATAATACCAATTTATAGTTTGATTGTTCTGGATAGCAATCTTTATATTGGCTTTTGTGTATTACACCAAAGGTATAGGGTATTAAGACTTGTTAAGTTAGATAGGGCTATTTAAAAATGCTGCCAAGGTTAACGGGCGTTATTACGGGATGTTTTTATCTTTTGAAGTTGTTTTTTCTGAGAGTGTTCCACATATTAGCATATAGGTATTAAATTCGATTGATTTACTCTTTTTTATATCGAAACCTCCTGTACACAGTGTTTTTTTCCATCTTTTGGTTTTGTATCGCGTCGTTAGGTTCGTTTTACTTATCTTTTAGCTGGTTGTTTTTGTGTTTAGTATTGACTCTATTGGTTTATGTTGAATTTAGTATGTAACCCTTACGACAAAAGATGAATCTACAATATCAATAGTAGTGAAATATTATATTTAAATAACCTATTAACAGGATTTGATATTGTATTCATTGTTTAAAAATATTGTAGGTTTTTATTTTTTATTACACATTTGTTGGTAGGGCTTTAGATGTTGCAACGTCGCCGATTTAATTGGTCGAATTAATATTAGTATTGCGTAGTCTAATGGTGGATGTATTGTTCGAGGTTTGGTAGAACGCTAGCCGGTCTGAACTGTTATTGGTATGATCAATTGCTTAGCCCGTGCCCTGGTTTGAATTGTGGTATACTATACTCAATGAACACCAAATACAGTAAGCCTATATAAAATAATACATTGAACTGGCAATTAATATACTTAACTTGACTGTAAAAAAAGTTATCCTACTGTACTTCAGGTATTACTATTCCAATACTATCGACTTTTTAGTTTGTGCACGCATACTAGTGTGGTTACCCAATCTTTTCCGTTAGGCACTGAATTATGACCTCGTTAAGTGGTCAAACTCCTGCTAATTTAAATGAACCTCCGTATAAAAATGAGCCCATTTGCATGAAAATTAACCCCGATTGCCGTTTTTTGCCGCACGGCTCCTAGGTTCGACTTTATCGACTCCTATAAAAAGTTCTTCCGCCACAGACTTTAGCAAACTTGCACTTCAGTCATATTAATCAAACAAGTTAACATTGTCAATTCCTTTGCAAACTTCCACTTCAGCCATGATAATCAAACAAGTTAATATCGTTAATTCCTTAGTAGTCTTTCAATTTGCTAGTATATCAATAACCGCCGTTTTTACGTAATCTGAGCTTAACGGGCAGTCTATTAATATAGCCTTCAATGAGTATGGTTAGCCTATTATTATCCACAAATTTCTTTATGACCTTATTCGATAATGCATTCGTTATGTTACTAGCAGGATTGATTTTGCCGTTAATTTATCGGAACTTTTGAATTTTCTTTTCTTCATAGGATTTATGAAGTGTTATTACGTCGATTATCTGGCGTTTTTCGCTCGAGGTTCCGAATTTCGAAAGATATTCGTACAGGCTCCTCGAGATAATACAAATTACTGCTGGAATAAATGAAATCTTTACCTAACTAGTAGTAAAGTTCAAGGGTTTTTACAGTGTTATTCCTACGTTGAAACCTGTAATTATACTGTAGACTTCCAAAGCTAATATATTTCGTATAATCTTTTTACATTTAACAAAGGTTTAACTAATTAGGCTTTCGATAATATTAAACAGGTTTTCGCGTTAATATTCGTTAATAAACGTCATTCAAAAACAGATTTATAAAGATTGTTCGGTGTTGTTTACGAAATACCTATCAGCAAAACTTATCAACCCAGCTTTTAACAAGTTAATTGAAACCATTTTGATCCTTTGGTTTAGATTTTATTTTTTTACTATAATGTTTTCATTACCTGATAAAAATCTTTATCCGTTCGTTCTTATACTTATATCCCGATATATAGGTTGTACGATGCCTCCAATTGGTATGAAATGGAAATATAGCTGCTACAGGCATGGTGTTTAAGGTACCATTGGGTTCTAGTCACGTTAATCTTATCGATTATAATCAAACTGGTGTTTGGCTCTTTTTGAGAAATCTTAGGCTAATATTAAAACTAAATATACGGATTAACGATTTGTTAAAGTTAAATTAATTACCTTTCACCAACATCATTATCGGCTTTTAGTTTTAGCAGTTTAAGTTTTGAATCGCCTTTTATTTTAATGCTTGAAAGTTAGCCGTTTCGACGAAGAGAGTCTCGTTAATTTATGTACCTATTACGATGATGTTTTGTCTTTACGTTATTAGTAAATACGGGTCGTATATTAAAGACTTTGTACCTAATCGTAATTTAAAGTACAATTGTTAGGTTGGAAATTCATAAACGTTTGCTTTGGCTAATTCGTATAGTAATTTAATATATTGTATTTTCGTCTCCATAAGGTAAATAGCACGAAATTCCTAAAATATCTTCAGTACTACGATTCGCCATGAATATGATACTGATTACTTGAATGTTTACATTATATTACGAATAGTATATATAATCTTTTCATTAGCTTTTCCTAATTAACTTACTGTCAAATAAACAACAAAAGGTTGGATAATTTTTTAAATCGTTGGTGACTTCGTAAAAATCCCGGTTTTACCTTAATCGTTATATCTTGAAGTTATTGAACATGATTTTTCTTACTGCGGTCCTGTGGTTTTTCCTTGAACTTCGTAAATAATCCCTGACCTAAATATCGTAATATTCGGATTCTAAAGGTTTAAATTAACTTTTGGTATGAATTATATAACTTTTCTAGTTAATATGCCGTTAATATGGACCTTATCGCTTTTCTTACAAGGTATTCCAAGTGGTTGATTAATTTTTTATACTTGGAGCTTTAATACCCATTCTTTGTTTTCTTTTGCTTTCCTGTTTACCAAAAAAAATTGAAAATACGACCCGGTGTATGTTTCTCCTCTTCAACGTTCCTCTTCTTCAATGATTATTCTCGTCGGTAGCGTTTTATTAACTTGTTGATAACAGGTGAAGGAGGTACATATTGGCTCCATCGCTTGGCTTAAGGGACTTTAACGTTAATAGCTTTAATGTAAGCTTAATTTTAGGTAAATCGAAAAAAATCAAAACCGTTAATAGTTCCAATAACCATTTTAGAATTTACATTATTTAAAATCTTATATGGGCCCTTCTTTTTACCCTGCTCCCATTATGTAAAAACTTTACTTTATAACTGTAGAGTATGTAAATCAATTATCATAGGGCCATTCCTAGTATTAAAGGCACTTTAAATCTAGAAGCGTGTTAATTTCTTTCATAGTTTCTTTTAAGCTTTACTATAAGCCGTAAGATGTTCCTAAATACTTGTTAATAATAGAGAATTATTCGTTCGGCACGAGTAAGCTTTGAATATCAATAACGTTAACATTTGATCGATAGGTCTTATAATATTATTTAGGCACTTTACCGTTATCTAAAAGCGTGTTTCTAAATTCTTAAAGCTTTTGATTTCTGGCATAAAGATATTAAACGTTCGGTAAAATAAGGCGTATGACCTTTTAACCTTTTTAATGCTTAGTAGTCGTTTATAGTCACTTGTTTACACTAGATATCCATTGTTTCGGTATCCTTTGAAAACTTTACCGCATTAAAGTTGGTTCTGGTATCGTAAACAACGACGTTATATAGGCCTACGTACGTGTTAATTTATAGTTTCCTTAATAATTTCAACTTTTTTTTTTGCTGAAAGGAACTTCAAAAACTTTTCTTCATTAAAAAAGGTTACGAAGTTAACGATGTCAAAGATAGGCTTATTATTGAAGTAAAATATATCTACAAAGACCTCTTGGTCAAATTCTTTGTTGTTCTTAGTGTAAATTTATATTTTTGAAGGGCTTAAGTATACGTTCAATCATAATGGAAGAGCCTTTTCATATCCTTTGAAGAAATTCCTTTCATATATTTATACTTTTCAGATTTTAGGACTTTATATAACTTATCAACGTCTGGAGAGTTAAAGCACTGGTATAATTAGCGTGTATCTTAGCTCTCGTCAAGTTTAATAGCACTGCTTTAGGCTTTTAAGGATAAAACTATAGGTACCCTTATTCAAAGTCATGGAGAAACCTTTGGCTGTTTTTAACCAGTTCGTTTACGTTAACGTCGACGTTAAGGCTAAGGGTTTTTAGATTTTTTAAGTAAAGAAAAATACGGGTAGGAGAATTAATAATGTAGCATGTAATTATTTTTATAACAGCTTGAATTACCGCCATCCTTAATAACGATAGTTATTTTCTTCACTTCAAGTTAACTTTACTTTACCAATATCGTAACGATCGATCTTATTAATATGGTATTTTCCCTCCTTCATACCACGTATGGTAAATAGCCTCCTGTTAAGTATCTTATTGACGTTTTATCTGGTATAATACCTTAAGAGGTAAGGTCCACGTAGCGATCGCGCAGATTAAAGGTGTATAAGAGGTTAGGAATTTGATTATAGTAAATCTAAGGGATTTTACTACTTAAATGGTATAGGAAGATGTGGTTGGCTAATTATTAGGCGGTGTTGAAAGTAGTACTTTAATGCTATTTAATTTACTAAAGGGTATTATCGCTATTAATTATTTATCGCCTTCTAAGTTTACAATTTAGTTTCATTCATTCTCTTTAAACATGGTAAGATATTAGACGTAGTATATCGCCTTTCTTCTATCCCTTTCGTTGGGAATGTGTTTAATGAACTAATAATTTTACTTGATATAGATTCAACATATTCTACTATTATTACGTAGATAGTGCTTACAGTTAGCAAATCCGCTTAAATATTAACCTTGTTAGCGCTAAAATAGTTGTTACCTTTAGTTAATGGTCGATAGGTCAAACCTTAGGCATTAAAGGCGCCTGTAGCCGTATTTGAGGTCGGCGTAATTAACTACCATAATGTCTTTTTCGTCGACATTAGGGAAGTTCCCGACTTGAGGGTATATACTAAGCGATTTTGATGTACGTGGTATGAGAATAGTAAACAAGGAATGTAACTGGCTAAAAAATCTTTCGTAAGCAGTGTTTGGACGTTATAAGATATATTTAAACTTGCTTATACTCGTAACCATTAGCTGTACCTGCTTACGAAATATAGTTTCGCTAACGTAGGTCTTTTCCATTACTTATGAGCATAATATTAACTTACTAAATATTTGGTTAAGTATATTTATTAGTATTTACCTTTCTTTTTCTCGGTATTATTATAGTTCACCGCGTGGTGGCCTAGTTTGTATAGTATTGGGCGAGGTGGACGTCATATTCGAAGTGGATTTTCATGCCATTATAGACTTCTAGAAAAGTGTTTTTTTCGCGTTAGAAAGATTAGGTAAAAGTTCATGGCGGGACCTGTAAGGATTTGGTGAAATAGTAAGTGAAAACCAAAGTAAAAAACCTCTATCCACTTACAAATATTTAGAAAGGGTATTATCTTCATATCGAGGTGGTTATAGAGCTTCCTGTAATACTTTTTTATATCATTTCAAATCTTGGACAAGTTCGTAAAAATCTTGTAATTAATGTTGATTATCTTGACAAAATTTAGGGGCAGTTCATAATAGTTATCTCAATGTTCCTTGTTGGTATTTCCTGGTGGTTTAAATTTTATGACTTTTGAAGAACGGTATGGAAGGTAAATACTAGTCGACTGAACCGAGAGGTAGGATCCTGTGGTAGGATCCGTAGTGGGCTTTCGCGTATAGGCAAACCTGGTATTGAAAGATTCTTTGGAGAGCTTATCGATTAAAGTACAGAGGGGCGATAGGTATTTATAGGTTTTGATTAATTTTACGATTTTGTTTAATGAACTATTATAAATCACCGACGTCAATTCCTTTGGCTGAGTAGAAGGCTGTTACTTTATGTGCCCTACCGCCGCCAAAAACATATTTCGCGCTATCACGAGAAGGTGTTGCACTACCTAGTAGGTTAATAGGTACCTTATCGCTAACATGTAAAAAGGCTTAATTTAGCTAAGTGTAAAGGGAAGTTCCCCTAAAACGTGTATAGGGGTGTTGAAGTTCTTTAACGCCATTATCTTTTCCTCAAGGGTTTTGAAAATTATGGTTTTGGAGATTTTATTTTCGTTAATCCAATTTAAAAAATAAGTTTTAGTCATATTAATAGGGGTCTTCATAAGGATGTAAATGTTACGGCGAGTAACCTACTTTTTTATCTTAGCCTTAACGGTTTGCTGGATTATCTTTTATATATCAGGCGTCTAGTAGGTAAAGAACTTACGGAAGTTTTCAAAGGCACGGACGCTACCTCCATAGTTTTCGCTGAAGTCCGTGTCGAAGATGTACTAGCCAACGTAATTGGTTATATAGTATTTAATTAAGGTATTATTAACATCCGTAATCCAAAGTTGTTCGTTGTAGTAATTGACGAAGACTATTCCAAGGTTTCAATTGCTTCTTTCTAGGCTAGGTTGGTAATAGTCAAGAAATAAGCACTTACAGCAGTTATCTTAACGTTTTGGTTTATTTAAGACCTAGTAGGCGAGTAATTTGATGTTTTGGCGTAAATTCGCATGGAAACTTGACTAATTAGCATAAATTCGCGTAATGTAGCTTTTTCGGCGCAATTAGACGATTTTTAATGTTTTTGTTCAGGGCAGTGATTTTAACGATTAAATTGGTGGAGGGGAAAAGGAAAAATCGAAGTCAGGGTAAAGTTCTGGTGTAAAGCGTAAAGATGAAAGTCTTTTGTTATTAGTAAAAAGCGAAGATTGTTTGTCATAAGGTGTGAGACTTGGTTGTTTTTACAGTAGTAGTATCTGTAGTAATACTCACTTAGCTGTTTGCTAACTTGCCAAACTTTAAAACTTCCAACAGTCAATTCCACCGTTATTAAGAAAGATTTGTACATATTGCTTAGTGTTTTTTGATAACGATACTATCGTTTCCTCCAAAATGCCGTAAATCCGGCGCAGCTTAAAAGTTTTTTTCTACTTACTGCCGTGAAAACCGGCGAAATTCGTAAAGGCTTTTTGCAAGAATATATCCCCTACCTTAGCCGTCGTTTAACGTCAAGCATAATATGAAAGTATCTTCTTATTTTACTTAGATTATTTTTGTTTAACCTTATAAGTACTGATCAGTATTAGTAAAGCTTTTGACGTCGCAACGTTATCGATTCGATTGGTTGAACTAAAAGTAGTAGTACGTAATCAAGTAGTGGATGTATTATTCTAGGTTTGGCAGACCGCTAGCTTGTTTACACTATAATTTATATGGCAAATTGCTTAGCCCATGCTTTATTTCAAAGTGTGGAATACTATACTTGACTTACACCCAATACAGTGGGCTAAAAAAAAAACACTCAATTTGAAGTCATAATAGTCAACTTTACTGTAATTAAAAATGACTTACTGAAAGGCAGGTAGTACTATTCAATTAAAATTACCTATTAATCATTATTTTTATTGAGACTCGAATATAATCAATTTTTTGATAAAGATCTGATAAGACGTTTCAAAGGCATTTTATTGTTATTCAATTTATAATACAATATCTTTCATAATAAAGAGACGGGTTTCAATAACCTTCACACGTATTTCGGATGGAATATAGTTGTTCGGTATCATAAAAGGTAAAATAAAGGTTGTTATTTGTGGAAGTCGTTGTTTATTAAGTGATAGATAAGTCGTTAACGTGGAGTTCTGTAGTTGGTAAATTGCGTATGTTAATGGCTTCTATCAATATACGACGTTCATTTTATTCATTCCCCTCCCCACTTCTACCCCCCTTCCTCTATCTAATTAGTTTACCCATTAGTTTTTTTTTATATATAATTTTGTCGATGTATACATTGATGCAAATGTTTAACGAATTTTTATCAATATACTGCTTCACCTCAAATCATGTTATAAAATTATAAAACTTCATTATTACTTACCGTTTATTTCGAACGAAAAATCTTCAATTCCTGGTTTTTATTAAAGCAATCATTATTAAATGACCCGCAATATCCTATACATATTATGTGGCTTAGGTAGGGATAAGTAATATTTATGGTAATAAGGGCGTTTTAGTTATTCTGAAAGTTCTCATTAGTAAAAAGTTCGTGCTTTTTTAGGATGAAATTATTAGTAATAGTTAACCGAAAGATGTGTGAGTTTTGGCGCGGTGTAGGGACGACCAATTTGTGAATAAGAAGGTATAGATTTCAGCTTAGGAGGTGAGGGTAAATGAGGATTTTGAAGATATGCTGATTTCAATATAATGATTTACTGTGTCATATATATTGGGCTTGTTTTTCTTGAAAAAATTTGAAATGGAATGGAAAAAGAAAGTTATAATTAACGGATTCATAATTTGAACGGTGGTTAAGTATTTAAAAAGTATATCAGTTTTTTTTTAATTCGTGAGAATAATAAACCAACGGGCTGTACCCTAGAACTTGGTATTTTATACTTTCCAACAGCTTATATTCTTCATTGATTTCTTGTGGTGAATTTTATAATTATATTGAAATGGTAGTAACTTATGATTTTAATACGTTATTAGATAAAATGTGATATATTCATCGGTTTCAAGTAAATCATCTTTTAAACCATATCCAAAATACTCGGGTGTTAAAAAGGTTTTCTTTAGGGATTCTATTGGGTGAAGTCGGGCTTCAAAGAAAAAAAAACTTAAACCATTGAAACATGAATTATGACTCGTACCCATTATAAAGTGTAGTTTCTTTGGTAATTGAACGAAATCATAGGCCGGATATTACGAAATAATCGTACGTAAATTGATGATGAAAACTCGTAACTCCCTCGAATTCCTAGGAATTCAGACCCTCAGTTCGGGAACTAACCGTAAATACATAATTTCCATAATATCAAATAAAACATTTGATATATTTAGATTTAGTTTCACGATATTCAGAGCGTTTATTATTTATTCAACCTTAACATTATAGAAGTCCAAAGTGTTATTTGAATATATTGAACCGTTTTAGAGGTAATTGGAAGGCATGGTTTCGAGAAATGAACGTACCGAATCATTAATTTATCGTTAAAATGATAAAGTTACGCTGTAAAGACCAAAATGAGTACAAAACGCAATCTTCCACTCGTTTTTCTCGTTGATAATAATTTCATAAAAGTTGGTTTTAATATCGAGTAAAGTAAATAACACATATTGTAAAATGGTAACGAACCTTTTCAAAATAAGAGACATGATGTATTAATCGGGTTCTATAATAGTGCCAAGTTGTTCATAACGGATAAAAATGTAAATTACCTTGTGGTTTGTTAACGAAGAGCAATCCGACCTCTTTTAACGATAACCTTAACTCATTTATTTTACATCAAACTTATAATTGAAAAGGGTCGCTATGGTGAAGATTATTAAAGAAGTGAGAACGCATGTGGAACAATTATATAAAATTCAGTAGACTAATAAGATTTTTATAACATTGAGAAATATAACAAAAGTTACGTTTATAGTTAGGAAGCTATTATATATATTATTAGTGTGTTTTACCTATTGGACTAAACTATCAGCAACTAACCGGATAACCGATAATTTTCAAAATTTGTATTAATAACCAAAAATTCGGAGAAACATTGGGATAATAATTGTGATCTTCTTCGTAAACCCATTAAAATGAACCATATTAATCATAAAGAACTTCCAAAGTTTTCCCAAATTTACTGTAGAATGAATGATTATAATATAATGATCACACTAAATACCCGTGAGTATATAGAAGGTGTCAGAGGGTTTATGTTATCAAGAAGGTAGCAGAGGTACTGAGTAAACAATATCGCAACTGTGCAAGTAATGATCCAAAGCCGTGAGGCTATTCAGAATATACTGAGACTGAATACTTAGATTGACAACTGAAGAGCTATGAAGGAAATACTATCTATGTGGTGCTGACCGTGTCCTTATATCCTTAATCCTTCATACGACTTCAGTGCTGGATCATGTTGGGTCGAAACATGATCTCAATGATCCTTAGTGCGTAACCCTAACCCTAAGGTTGCTTACATAAGATATATCCCCACCTGATGTGCTGGACGTCAGGTTCTTAGTGGCTTAGCCCCATACTGGCCTGTTTTCTGACCCTCCGATGTTCTTGGGTCATAACATATAATAGAAAACCTTACACTTGAGTTAATGTGAATAATATTTTATTTCATAATAATTGTTAATTAATGAAGATTAAAATTTTTGGTTTCTATTTACTTTCCCCAAAATTTTCATTGATTACATTGAAGATTATTGCCTTGGGTGTCTAATTGATTCTTGAAGCTTTCACTGAATTTAGAATAGAATGAAAGGTCATTTCGTTATGACGTTGATTTGGTGTCATTTCACATCGATTTTTCCATAAACTCTTGGATATTAACCATAACTCTAAGAAAAATTCTAGTCAATTTACTTATTTAGATGTTGAATAAGTTGATATTTGATTAAGAAGTAATTTGAAGGCATATATCAAGAAGGTACCATTACTTCAATTAGCTTGGATAGTAATTATTAGCTTTTGCGAGTTTCAATACGTTTTACAACTTCTAAATACCACTTATGAAGGTTTTTACATATAGTTATAGCCTTCATTTACAATCGTGATCGTCTGTACGTCAAACTGATTTATTATTTTTTCTCAAGCTTACATCTTCAATTACTAGAACGATTGAATTTCAATTTCGTATTCTATTGGCCGTGAATACAGCAGGTATAAGCTTTGAGGAAGTGGAATTTACGCTTTTAATTTCAAGCCAAATTGGTAATTTAAAAACTTTCGACTAGATACGGTGATCGTTGACATTATTGTAGGCATAATAATAAGATATATTATGTATACAGCGAGTTGAACTATTACTTTAGTCTTTATGTTGCTGTTACACGTCACGAATAACAGGTAATATATCATATTTAAGACCATTTTCCATAATAAAAAGACTCATAGAAATAAGACCTAAATTATAAAGATAAAGCTACGATAAATGATATAAATAACTCAATGGATTGAAATGTTGAAAAAAAAGAAAATGTTTTTAAAGTAACGTAATAATGTGCCGATTTCGTATCTTTGTTTCACCTAACAGATGAAAATTCAAATTAACATTTAAAAGAATTAAAAGCGGAATCCTCGGAATATATTGAAACTTCATGATCAATAACCCAAAATACTCACAAAGGGATAGCAATCGACATAAGGGAAGCTAAATACTTAACAACAGATTTTTCCTAGGATGTTTTATTATGACATTACAGTCCTAACATTACTATCGGTAAGTCTTTGGACTTTTAATAGTTATCGATTCAATTCGTCAAAGTAGCAGTATTATTGCGTATTTAAGTGCTGGATGTATTGTTTTGTGTTTGGCAGACCGACAGACAGTCTTTATAAAAATTTGTATAGCTAATTGTTTGGCCTGTACCCCATTATAAAGTGGATGTATATAAAACTTGACTTATAGCTAATATAATAGACATACACAAAATAATACATTTAATTTGTAGTTAATATAGTTAACTTTATTTGAAGTAAAGTTGACTTACTGTATATCAATTACTACTATTCTAATACTGTCGGTTTTTTATTTTGTACACGTACGTTAGTATAGCTAACCAATCTTTTCCGGTAGCCGCTAAATTATATTCTCGCTTACTGGTCAAACCCATGTTAATTGCACACGAATTTTACATCAAATTAAACCTATTTTCACTCAAATCGACCCCATTTTTCTTCAATTATCCTACGGCTACAAGGTCCTACTTAATTGATTCCTATAAAACGTTTTTTGCCCATACGCCTTTACAAACTTCCAATTTAATCGTGCTAAATAAAAAGGTCGTTATCATCAGTTCCCTAGCAGTCTTTCAGTTTGCTAACGTATCCCTGTCTGCTATCACGTGACTTGGCCCTAATAGGTAGCCTATTAACTTAGCTTTCGATACGTATAGTTAGCCTATTGCTATTTGCAAGCTTTTTTAGGGCCCTATTCGGCAAAACCTTCGTTATGGCTTTATCAGGGTTATCTTTCCTATCGATCCATTGGAAATCCTCGATCTCCGTGCCTTGACAGGCTTCGCGAAGTTCCATTCCGTCGATTATTCGGTGTTTTTTACTAGTGATTCCGAGTTTCAAGAGGAATTCGAATAGGTTCTTCGAATCGGTTCAGATTACCACCGGAATAGGAGTGATCTTTAACTGTTTAGTAATAACGTTACGTGTTTCCTATAATTCTATACCTACATTCAAGCCAGTCATGATGCTATAAATCTTGAAAGCTAGCACGTTTCGTATGATCCTTTTGTATTTGATATAATTTCAATCAATCAGGCTGACAGTAATATCAATCTGGTCTTTCCGTTTATCTTTATTAACGACGATTATTAAAAAGTCGATTTGTAACGCCAAGGTAGTGTTATGTGTCAAAGATACATTCGTAAACTTATTAAAATGGCCCTTAATAAGTCGATCGGAACCATATTAATCCCCCGGTCCAGGTTTTATATATGCTACTTAAGCTTTTTATTTAGCTGGTTAAAGTTTTCATCTGTCAAATCCTGTATTTATATCGTAATAAATATGTCGTAAAAGGCTTTCAGTTAGTATAAGATAGCGATATAATTGCTATGGACATGTTATTCCAGGTACGGTTAAGCATTTACCACTTTAGTTTTGTTTATTATGGTCGAATTAACGCCTTAGCTTTTTTGGCGAAAGTTAAGGCCGGTATTAACACTAAGAATACGGATTAACGATCCGTTAAATTCAATTGAGTTACCCTTTACCAATGTTGTAACTGGCTTATATATTTGTAACTCAAAGTCTTTGATTGTATATTATTCCCATGTTACAAAATGAGTAGTTTTAACAAAAAGATTATCTTTAATTTAAATATACGCTAAACTAAAGTCATTTTTATTATAACCAACAGATACGGGTCTTATATTGGAGACTTTATGCTTAGCTATAACTTAAAGTGCGAGTAATAAGTTAGGAATTAATAGAATCCTCTTTCGGCCAGTCCGAATAATTGCTTAATATATCGTATTACTGTTTTCGGAGGATATGACACAATATTACTATGGTAACTCTAATAGCACAATGCGCTATAGATCGTTTACTAACTACGTGTATGTTTGCGTTATATTTCGGCTATTAAGTGTAGACTTGCCTTTAATTCTGACTAATAAATTTGCTATCAAGGCGACTTCTTAGTGTTAACTTATCTTTTGAATTCTTAGCGATTGGGTAAGGATTTAACTCTTACCTTCATTACGGTATCGTTAAGTAATTAGGCGTCACTTTTCATACGGCTGATCCGTGGTTTTACCGTTAACCTCGTGGATAATCCTCGACTTCAAAATCGTAATATTTGGGTTTGGGAGATTAAAGTTAGCCTTCGACACATGTTTTATAACTTATCGAATTAGTAGGTCATTAATTTCAACCTTATCGTTTTTCTTAACGGGTTTGCCAAAGGTTTTAATCATGCATTATACTCGAAGTTTCAATATTAAGTTTTTGCTATCCTTCTATTTTCTGCTAACTTAAGTAGTATTGTAGGTACGACCTGGTATATATTCCTCCTTTTTCATATTTATTTCGGGGCTTGTTCGCGCTGGCAGCGTTTTATTGACTTGTCGATAACCGGTCGAGGAGGCTCATATTAGCTCGATCGTTGAGCTTAAAGGTTTTTATCATTAATTGTTCTAATGTAAAGCTTAACTTGAGTAATACGAAACGTTACGAAACCGTTAATAGTTTTAACAATTACTTTAAAGTTGGTGATACTTAAGGTTTTATATAGGTCCTTCCATTTACCCAGTTTCCTCCACACGAACACCTTACTTTATAACGGTAAAACAAATAAGTCGATTATCATAAAGTTGTTCTTAGTGTTAAGGTTATCATTAACTTGACGGCGTACTGATTCCTTTCACAGTTTTTCTAATACTTTACCGTAAGCTACAACTTGCTTTTGGGCACTCGTTAATAGCTAAGATTCACCAGTTAAGCGTATCTACGCTTTAAAAACTAGCAGCGTTAGTACCAAGCTATTAAGTCCTACAATATCATTCAGATTCTTTACTGCTATCTAAAGGCGTGCTTCTGGGTTTTTAAAATTTTCAATCTCTAATGTAAGGATATTATACGCTCATTGAGGTAGTACGTATGCCCTCTTAAACTTCTCAATACTCCAGTAGGCCTTTATAGGCACTTGTTTACATTAGATCCCTATTATCGTAATATCTTCCTAAAACTCCACAGCCGCAAAATTAATATGGGTATCGTAAACGACAACGTTAGGTAGGCTCAAGTACATGTTAGTCTACAATATTCTTAGCGTTTCCCACGTATTCTTTACTGATGAAGACTTTAAAAACTTGCCTTCAAGAAAAATCGGTTGTGGAGATAACGACATGAAAACAGGCTTATTATCCAAGTAAAATATATTAATAAAGACTTCGTAATTCAATTCTTTATCATCTTTTTGTGTAAAATTGATTTTTGGGAGACTTGGGCGTATGTTTGGTAATAATGACAAAGTTTTCCATAGTTTTGAACGAAAAGTTTTCCACATCTTCATGCCTTGCTGACTTTAAGATTTATATAACCTATCAACAGTTAGGTAATTCTAAAGCTGATGTAGTTAAATCATTCATAGTTTCCTCATGTTTAATACTATTGCCTTTAATATTTTAAGATAAAGTTATAGGTTCCTTACTTAAAGGCATGGAGAAACCTCTAGCTAATTTTAACCAACTTATTGGCGTAAACATTAATGTAAATTCTGAGAGTTTTTATATCCTCAAAGGAAACGAGGAAACTGGTAAGGTATTAGAGATTATAAAACGTAATTAAATTGATAACAATTTGAATTTCCTTTATCTCTAGCAATGATAGTTATTCGGCTCAGCTGAAAACAAATTTTACTATATAATCATTATGATGATTAGTTTTAGTGGCTGCAATTCTTTACTTCTATAATAACACATATTACGAATAACCTTCTATTAAGTACCTTGTTACTCCTGTGTCTGGAATAATACCTTAAGACGTGTGGTCCGCGTAATGATCGCAAAGTTTAAAGGTATATAAGGGGTTATGAACTTGGTTAGGATGAAGGTAAGTGTTTTTACCACATAAGCGGTATAAAAAGGCGTGGTCAGCTAGTTATTAAGTTGTATTAGGAGATGGATCTTCGTTCCATTTAATTTATTGTGGGTATCGTCGCCGTTGATTAGCTTATCGCCCTTAAAGTTTTCAATTTAATTTGAATGATCCTTTGTGAGGTAATGGGATATTTAATATAGTACATTTATTTTTTATCAATATTCTCGGCCGAAAGGTTGATAATCTACTGACAGTACAACTTACTATAGATTTAACTTCTTCTCCTATTATCACGACAATTGTTTTTATAGTTAAAAGATCTGCTTAAATTTTGACCTTATTAGCGCCGGCGTAGTTAGTACTTTTAGTTTAGGGCTGTGGTTACATATCTCAAGCATCAAAAGCGCCTATAATCGTACTTTCAGTCGACATCATTAACTATCGTAAGGTCTTTTTCATTTACATCAAGAAAGTTGCCGGCTTAGGGCTATATAATAAGCTAATTTGGTGTGCGCGCAATGACAGTTACTAGTGAAGAGCGTAACTGACTAACAAAGCCTTCATAAGTGTTATTTGGGCGTTATAAGGCGTATTTAAATTCGTTAAGGCCCCTGATTTCTGCCCGTATCTATTCACGAAGTAAAGCTTTGTTACCGTCAATTTTTATATCACTTGATTTACTTAGAGGTATTGTTAACGTTGACAGTCTTGTCGCTCTCGAAGTTTACAATATAATCTGAATAGTTTTACTCGGAAGTAGTAGGGTACTAAATATAGTACATTACCTTTTTATTGTTACATTTGACGGGGGGTGGGGGGTATCGACTTAATCAACAGCTAAACTTGCCACAAATCCAACAATTTTTACTATTATTAAGATGATAGTTCTAACGGTTAACAGTTCTGTTTAAATCCTGGCCCTATTGGAGCTAACATAGCTATTACTTTTAGTTCAAAGTCGTTAGGTTAGATCTTAAGTATAAGTGGTATTTATAACTGTATTTGCAGTTAACTTAATTAACTACCGCACGTTCTTCTTCATCCATTCCATGGAAATCACCAGCATAGAGGTACATACCAAGTAAGTTTAATATGCACGCTATCAAAATTACAAAATAGGATCGCAACTGGCAAAAAAAAAAAAAAAAAAAAAAACCTTACAGGTAATATCTAAGCTTTATAAGGCGTATTTCAACTCTTTAACGCTTGTAACGTCTAGCTGTCTCGACTTATGAAACGTGGTTGTTCCATTGTATGCCTTTCCTTCTGTTTGCGAAAATAAAGCCAACTTATTGATCATTTAATTTAACACGTCTATTGGTGTTTTTTCCTTTTTTTTTTCTTTTTTATCATCTTAGTTTACCTCGTAATAGCATAATTCGTATAATATTAGGTAACGCGGATGTCGTACGTAAAATAGCCTTTTATATTATCGTGAATTTCATGAAAAATAATTATTATGGTTGAAAAGGTTAGTTAATAAGTCTTGGCTTATCATGTGAGAATTTCAGGGAATAGTAAATCAAAATTAAAAGGGGACACCTCCATCTACTTGTAAATGTTTAAAAATTGTATTATTTTCTTGTTGAAAAGAGTTATAGGCTTTCCCGTCTCACTTTTCTACATCATATTCAATCTTGAAAAAGTTCGTAAAAAGCTTGAAGTTAATGTTGACTATTTTGACAGGTTTTAAAGGAAGGTAGCGATAGTTGTTTCAGTCTTTATTAGTAGTTCCTTATAATTTGAACTTTATTACCTCCGAGCTACAGTGTTAAGAGTAATTGCTAGTCGTTTGAACCGAAGGATAAAGTCATGTGGTAGGATCTATAGTGGATACGCGCATATAGGTAAACCAGATGTGAAAAAGTTTTTTGAAAGCTTGACGATTTTAATTAAATTGTTAGCAAATAATAAGGGCTTTAAGTTCTTGAAAGACTTGACGATTTTATTTAATTTGTTAGTAGGGAACTCCAACGTCAATTTTTTATACCGCATTGGCAGCCGTTGTTTTACGTACCTTGCCGCCACTAAAATCGTATTCCGCGTTGTTAAGTATAGGTATTGAGCTGGCGAACAAGTTAACAGGTTTCTTATTATCAAGGTGTAAAAAGACTTGATTTAGCTAGGGGTAAAGAGGAGGTCGCCTAAAACCTGTATAAGAGTATTAAGGGTTTTCAATACCATTTGACCTAGATCGTGGGTTTTAGAGTCACTCCTTAAGTTAACACTGTTTCAATCAAGTCTTTACTAGCTTATTGAATCTTTTTTCTTGCATGTAACTCTCCTATCGTTTAAGTTTTGCCTTTAGTCTTTATTTCCCACCATTTAAAACATTTTTTTCATATTTTAATAATGTATTTGTCAAAAAACTCACGGTATTTGCTGAAAATAAGATTAACGTAGTCAAGTTTTCTCCTCTATTTTAGTCGACGATACAACTGCCGACGAATTTAACCAGTTATTTCTTCGTTAAGTTTTCGTTGACATCTGATCACTGGAACACTTTATCGTAATTCTCTAAAAAAAGGGTTCCAAAATCTTTAATTTCCTTTATTTGATTTTAATTGAATATTATTATAAAGTTTTGGCTTATCCAGAATATTTTGGTTTAACTTAAAATAAATTGAGCGATTCAGGAGCGTAATAACTTGGTATTTTGACGTAAAGTTGCGTGTGAACTTAATTACTTGGTGTTAAATCGCGCGACATAGCTCTTTCGGCACTAATTAGCGAGTCTCGATATTTTATTTTAGGATAGCGAACTAAGCAATTAAATTGGCGTAGGGGAAATTCAAAAAGTAGAGGAAAAAGAAAATCTTGGTTTTTGGGCAAGGGTTTGGTGTACAGGATAAGGTTAATGGTAGTATATTTTTTGGTAATAAAGGTCGCAAATTGAAAGTTGTAAGCTGTAAGACTTATTATTCTTTAAAACTATAACACCCGTAGTAATATTAATTAAACTGTTTACAAACTTATTGTTTAAGACTTTTAACGGTTAATATAAGCGCTCTTCAAAAAGGATCTGGTAAAGATTTCTTGGTATTTCAAATAACGATACCGTAGTTACTTTTAAAATTCCTTAAAGACTGGCGCAATTCAAAGGTAATCTTTACTTACTGTCGTAAAAAATGACATAATAGTCAAGGCTCTTCGCAAAAATATTTTCTCTACCCTAACCGCTGTTATTAATTTAAAGCCAAACCGAAAAGCAGCTTTATCTTTAACTTATCTTATCTGTGCTTAATCTAATAATCACTGGTCAGCATTGATGGTGATTTAGACGTTGCAACGTTGTCGATTCGATTGGTTGAAGTAACAGTAGTATTGCGCAGTCAAATGGTGGATGTTTTGTTCTAGGTTCGGCAGACCGCTATTCTGTCTGTATAGTAATTTGTATGGTCAATTGCTTGGTCCGTGACTTAGTGTGAAGTGTACGCATATTGTACTTTACTTATAGCCAATACAGTAGGCCCATACGAAAAAATACACTCAACTTGCAGTAAGTAAAGTCAACTTTACTGTGAGTAAAGTTGACCTACTACATTGCATATACTACTATTCCAACAATTACATGAATGAACTTTCGAGATGCCGGTAAAGTTGAAGTTGACGTTAACCAGTGTGAGGAATTTTCCTTATTTAGTTTAACAGTTATAATTCTAAGTATTAAACTTATCAGTTTTTTGTGTTTTGGAAGTATATACCTTGTTATTTTTCAGTTTGAAGATTGTAAAGATTTTCGGCATTAACATTAATATTAATACTTATAAGCTAATTAAGAAGAGTTGGAGGTTTCTCCTTCTTTACAAATTTGGATAACTAAAGTTACATTTTTAAAGTTGAGACACAATAGAAATGAAGTTAAATAAGTTAAACAAATGTTGATTATATTGAAGTTTTCATTCTTTGTCTGTGGACAGATTATATACAGGGGTTGAATTTGAGGGACATAAGGATATATAATAATCATCATTGAAGGCTATTGAAAACCTTGTTTACTATCGTCAAACTCACGTTTCAGCATCTCAAAAATATAGTGTACTCGAAATAAAATTAACATTTTGATTGCATGATTGTGGCTATTGTTTTATATTAGTACAATAAGCCAGTTAATTACGTCACATACTCGGAGACCTACATTTATAGCGCCAAATTTCTCAAGTTATTAATGGCGGAGGACATTTTTGACTCATTTTTAATAAATTTTGGATGAAGATGTATTTTTACGTTTCAAATATCATTTTCTACAAAATAATTGTTAATTTTACAGTTTGAAATTACAAACTATTATTCAAATAAGATTGATTTTGTGTAAATGAAAACCTTCTAAATCACATTAGAGTATAGAAAATATCTAAAAGACGTAATTTTTGCACTGTAGAGAAAATGGAATTGTTACCTTATAAATAGACGGCTCTACAAACCAATAAATACGCGATTGGATGGAGGTTATAGAATGGAATGATAGTGGTACCTTTAATAACCCAATATATATCTAATAATTTTGCGGTATAATTTTGTTTCACGACTCAATATTGTTCAATGGGAAAAATTTGAAGCAGAGTTACGTTCTACGATAATGATTTGAAAGAATTGCAGATAAGATCTATAGGAAAAAAAGATAATCATACCGTGAACTCGATGAAATATTTATCCAGGAATGGAGTATTATATTTATTATAATTGACAAAAGGTCTCAAACAGCGACAATCAATTAAATAATATAGTTTATTGATAATATCAAGGTTTCCAAACTTCAATATAAGAATCATAACTTTTTTTAGAGTTACAATATATTTTGTAACGTAAGTTCAACTTCATATTATCCCAATTGATGATGAGAATCATCAAATGAAACGAAAATTTGATATAAACTACCCCTGACATAATGAATATATGAATAAAACCAAGACGTAGAAATTGAATATTTATAGAAGGTATTATTAGAATGATAATAATGAATTGGAATTTAGACACATATATAAGACTCATGAAATTATAACGCCAAACCTACCATAGAAATTTGATTGAAATCTTCTGAATATAAATAATTATCAAAACTTTGAGAAACCCGACGAAGGAAAACAATGAAGTTAAAGTTGATAAACGTTTTTCAGGACAAGTTGTTTCATTGGTACCCCAGACTGACGTTCATTTCAAAAACATTAACAAAACTATCATAGATCTGTGAATAATTCATAAACTCAATAGAGGGAAAACCAATAAATTTCACAAAATGCTGAAATGGATCTCTTAATATTATAAGTATCAAAGTGATGATTGGATTCTCATATAGTCTTCAACTATTTAAATAAACAACCAGCGGCTATATTATTTTTTGAAATACGTTTATTAATAGTCATCTATATCAAGTTTCCTATGGATAATAGTGGTATAATTTGAGATTACTCATAAGTTGTTCCTTACTTATAACAAATGACATCATTGTAGTTGTTTGCGGAATATCTAAATAACGACTCATAATTAATTATTGTACTTTATATTCAACTGTTATATGGCCTTGTTAAAGCCAACATGCATGATTCGCTTATATATTAACTATATTTGAAATCCTGGAAAAATATGAAATCATTACCCCATAACCATTATCGACTATTCTTCTAAATGGGTGGTCAAAACTTCTTCATAGTTAACGTGTTTATTTGAACTTTTTTTGGGAAAAATTACTGAATTGATAACTACCAACAAGCATATTATTATGAATTCGAAGTTTCAGAATTGAAATTTCATTCAATATTGAAGTAAATATAAATAATTGAGCTGTCACAAGTAGTTAATTAGTATATATAATGGTAACCATATAAACCCAACATATCTTAACATTTGTTAAAGTTGGAAAACTATGAGCCTAATTAAAATTGGTGAACTCAACGACTTTTAGCGCTATCATTCTCTTCAATAATACGTCCCTAATAATTGCATGTAAAATTTATACCAGTTGTAGTTATGTTATGATTTCTGAATTGTGTAATTAATGGAAAACCTAATGAATAAGGATTACCACATTCGATATAAACGCTCAAAAAAAAAAAAAGATTTGATCCGATGAATTAATATAATTCTGCTATATTCATTCATTACTATGCTGATACTACTGACAAAAAGACTTTTTACTAATAACGACTATTTTGTTTTGTTTTCGATTCAATTTTCAATTATGATTGTGAATATGACGAAATAATGAAAAAATCAGTACTTTTTCAAATACCGAATGAACTTTATAATAGTCAAATATAATAGGGGTATTCGAAATGCTTTTTCCTTCGAAAGTTTATGGTATAATAATATGTGTTAATATGAGTATTTTGTATGTGTTAAACTGCTGGACTAGTATTCAATTGCAGTACAGTCAAACCAAATATATTTAATATTAGTTGATTGTAATTACCGCGAATTGACTGTAGCTTGTGGGATTGACTGTATTATCTTCGAACCATATACAGTAGGTGCACACTTCAAACTACGGTAGGGGCCATGCAATTGGTCACACAAATTAGTATGCAAATCGGCTAGCAGTCTGCGAAACTTAGAAGTAACATCACTACTTTCAATGAAATACTAGTTACTTGGACCATAGATCAGAATCGAATACATTTCAACGATAACGGCTAACCAACAATAATCAATTCTTAATGAATTAAATATAGATAAACTAAGTAATGAAAAGGCTACATTCCAGTTACTCTTTATTTAGATTAGGTAAAGAAATGATCTCTGCGAAGTTTCCCTACAATACTATGTAAGTTTTCGCGGCAGTAAAGTAGAGAAAGCTTTGCAATTGTTTCTTTTTTTCGCGGTAATTCAGGAGCGGCGACGGTATCTCCATTGAAAATACTATGAAATATTCAGTAATACAATTGTTGAAGTGTTAAAATAAACCGCCTAAAAGTTTCTAAAATCGTTATATTATCAAGTTAACAAACGGCTTAATTATTACTATCATTATGAGTTCTATTACTATAAACTTGAAATCGCAAAAATAATTAAGTACCCCAATCCTCAACTCAATAACAACTTGAAAGACAAACAAACTATAACCCACCTCACTTCGCCACTCTTTTTCCCCTGATACAGTTCAATTTTCTTTACAATAACTTTAACAAAATATTAGAATTGACACCGTTATCAATTCTTCCATAAAGGTAGCAATCAAAGCGCTCGAGATCTTCTTTACTAAATACTATGACCAAAATTTCTACTTTTAAACCACCTATTAAAAATTAACCCTCGAAAACTTTACCAACGCAATTAGCACTTTATTTTCGACTTGAATGCCACTGAATCCGGAAAAAAAACCAAAACACTTAGTGACTTTCAGAAATGATTTGGTGATAAGAGTTTGGACACGTGAAAAAGGATAGTCCAAAAATTCAAAAAAAGGATAAAAATTAAGCTATATAATTGAGGCGTCAACCACTCCAGAAAAAGAAAAAGTAAAATAAAGCAATCTAATAAACATACTGTATGAATAAGTAACAAATAAATACCCCTAGTAAACTAAACTTAAGTGAAAAGATATCGTTAACAATAACATTCATCGATATTTTCATACGTGTTCGCAAATCCCTATGTAAGTAAAAATTAATTCTTTAAACCGTTCTACTAAAAGACGCCAACTCACATGTATCGTTCACAACATGACTAACATCGATAAGAAATCATTTAATATAGGTGTTAACAACCCTTAAATTTAGCAATCAACTTCTCACCAACTTCGAAAAACCCTTAACACCATCTGGAATATCGTTGACCCCCCCCCTCAAAAAAAAATATTAAATTCCATACAACAACTCCTAAACCCCTTACCACATTCAATTTCAAAATATTAATCAGAAAAAAAAAGACGCGTAAACCTATTATAGGTACAACCATTGGCTTTTTTCCTAATAACTATATGGAAAATAGTTATTCAAATTACCGATACTAATACTTATCCCAACACCACCGGTAGAAAAATCCTAACGGTCCCTAAGACCAGTTATTCCATTTTTCTCTTAGAGATATTCCTATGGTAAATACGAACCACATAGCAATTCCAACTTTCGTTAATATTTGGAGAGAAAGTGACAAGTATAATGGCAAGCTATACAACCTCTTCAACGTCAATTTAAGTCCATTCTTCAATATCTTCCATCTAATAAAAATTAAATTGCTAGACTTCCACTCGCGATTTCCTAATATAATTACCTGTTAAGCTCAAGATTACTATCTTCGGTACTTAACGAATTACTTATCGTTTTAAAAGATTTAAAATGTTTTCAAAAGTTTTTTTTTTCCAATGCAATATTAACTTCTCTCAATACCATACAAGGTGGAATATTATTGAAGTGGTTACAGATACTAAAATAATAATAAATCGTAAAGCAAGATGAACTTCCTTAATGTAATGCTTGATAAGCTGATCTTTTTCTGATAAGCCATAAGAAATTGAAATTTTGGTGAAAACACATTATATCAACGAATTCACCAAGCGATTACAGGCTATAAAAAGTTTAAATACACCTTATAATACCCTAACGCTACCTATAAAGGCTTCTTTAACCAGTTATGTTCTTCTTTGACTAATATGGAAAAATAGATGCCACACTTGACTGGTATATACTCCCAAGCTTACAAATTTAACAACAACAATAAAAACTTCTCATATATACATTATATAAACTACAAATATGGTAAGCCCAAATAATAGAGAAAACAAAAACGCTAACGTTTAAGCTTGACCGCCGAGTCACTTAATGGGTAGTATAATCCTTTTCTTCAAAATCTTCAACTCAGCCAAAAAAATTCTTTTCAAGCTCCATAAGATATTGGGGCAGAGAAAAACAAAGTTACTAGTCAATACAGCATATTTATTCCAAAATAAAATTGAAATAGGTAATGAACCACCTATAATACATCTTTTTGGTTGAATAGGAAAATATGACACGTGGTACATATTTCGAAGGTACAAAAAAAAGAAAACCCTTAATTTAACACTTGATATAAGGATACTAACACTAGCTACAAGGCAGAGTAATTATTGGTCAACCATAACTTCTTATACCTTTTGATAAATTAAGACTTTTATCGTTGTTATAATGATGAAAACCTTAACCCCACGTATTTATTTACTATTCTTCATCATTACCCAAAACAAATTTGTTAAATCATTATAACAAATACTAGTACAACAAGATATTCAATGAAAAGTTACAAGAAATACGTTTCATTTAAAAATAATATTAATACTACTACGAAACTTAACCACATGGATATCAGTAAAGCCAAAGTTAGATTTAAAATTACAAAATGAACTTTTTTTTCGTCAAGATAAACAATTATTATTATAATCGTTAGATCTATTATCTTTCACATCTTGCAATCCCCTACCGTTTTCCTCTCTTACCTTAAAGAAATGAGATACTTCGGCTTCAAAATTGATATTGAAACTTACAAACTAGTTATAATCAAGGAAGATTAACGGTTTCCACTGAATTTCAAAAAATGAACACCTTTAATTCCTCCGTAATTGAATAAATGCGGTGGTATTAAACTTAATGAAGTTAAAACTTCGTTAATTATATTGACGGTTTGATTATCCGGCAACCGATAAGTTATACAAAGTCCTTAACACGGTTCACCATAAAGATGTAGATTTGCCAACATCAGAAGTAATTAAAAAGCTTTGTGAATACTGCCAAATATACTCACAAAACCCTTTAAAGTTTAGTTCTACGTTAAAGAGAAACCAAAATTTTAACTTTTAAATCTTCATCAACATATTTACTTCGATGACAAGCTTGTACTTAATGTTGTTAACTTCGCAACGAATTTTTATAACATTTAATTACTTCAAATAGTCATAACCAAAGATATAAAAAATACATTACGTACTTTGTAAAATAACAAGTACATATAACCTTCAAATATACTAGTTTACAATACCAATACTAACTTTTGTACGATAAAATTTTAAGCTAATACTAAATCGATAGGAATTCAATGCAAACAAGTCCCTGTTAAGGTCTACTAAGCTATTAGTAAAACTGAAAGGCCCACGCACTCCTACGTGAAACCTACAATACTCTAACCTTCAAAATTAAAATTTTACAAATTGAAAAACACGACTACAAATAATAGGAAAATACTTTAACGATAATTTTCTCCTCAACGGTCTTATACCAACTGTTTTGATATTAAAAGCCTACGCACACATCCCTACTAAATTGCTACCATCGTAAAATATACAAAAGCAGGCTATAATATACAGTAAAACAATAAAGAAATTAAAAAAGTAATGGGCACGCCGTCAAATCAATGATACCCTCGATACTAAAAACAGACTATTGGTAACAAATATTCTATTATTTCCTCTTGAAAGTGAAGACATTACGTGGAGGAAACTAGAAAAATAAGATAAAACCTATAAAATACTAGGTATCACCAATCTAAACGTAGTAGTAAAAACTATTAAAGAACTTATCAGTTTCCATACCACGCAGGTTAAGTTGTACAAAACACCCTAGATGTTTAATCAAAATCCTTGAACTAAGGACCCCTGAGCCGAATGAATTAACCAACATAACCCTATCTAGCCAATTAAAAACAAATTAATAAGACGTTGACAACATAGGATATCACACAAAAGAAGGATACATACTAATCCAAAAGATGGTGACGAGGACTAAAAGTTTGTTAAGGCATACATAACGGTATAAACATCTTAAAAGGATGATTACGATGGATACCGCGCCCTCTAGTAACAAGCTAAAGATAATAGTAATACACTAGGTAAGCCTTTGAGGGGAAAAACGACTGAATGAAAATTAACGGCCTCTTTATTCTAGAAATTGTTTGACTCGTACCATTAGCGTAATTTAAAGGACAAGATGACACGATTTTTAAGTTAGAGATGATATAAAAGATTGAAGGTATGACCATGGACCGGTCGTTCGAAAAATTGCGGCTAATCGCTTGAACATACAATAACAAAGGCAAAAACTGGATCTTTACTAACTTACCTACAATTCAAAATAAAAATCATGTTTAATCGTTGTAATTACTACAAATTCGAATTCTGGCGTAAAAGGTAAGTTTACCCTTAACAATATTAACATTAAGTAAACGTATACGTAATCCTCAATGAATTTTGAATAGATTGTAGTGTTAAAATTACCGATAGAAAGAAGAGAAAAGTGTCCTATTAATAAAGTGATGCTATACATTAAAACTTTATGCGAATTAACCGAAGCCGGTATCCTTAGGTTTTGAATGTATTGAATACACTCTAAGAATAAATTAGTTATTGAAACTTCACCTTCGACACGTGTTTGAAAATTATGTAGGGTGAAAATTTAGTTATTGTTGGAATACAAATTAATGATACCATTTTCCTTAACAACTCATAATTTATAGAAGCGGAACAATATACCAATGAGAAGTTTGGTCTTACGAAGTGTAAACTGATTAAGACATTAGATAAAAGCATCCAACAGGAGTTCAATAAATCATCAACCCGTATTCATAATATTCATAATATCTGTAACATATAGCTCAACCTATGTTAAAAAGAATAAACTAGAAGCTTGGCAAAAATCAGCAAAACCGACGAGGCAAAACCATAAAGATACTTGAAGCAGAGGGTTTAAACGGCTTACATTGCTACTTTATACTAACTGGAGACATCCTACAATCCGTCAACTATGATACAAGTTCAAAATCTACAAGATAAAGATTTTAATAGATTCAATAAAAGAATATAATGAAAATTGCATAATTTGGACAAAGGAATCAATATGATGGCAATAAACTTCATGACAGCAAAGTTAATGATTTTTACGGACAACCTATTTTTGAAAATAATACTAACTTTATATTGTAAATTGGATGCCATATAATATTCTTTACCAAGGATAGTCTAATAGGTAATTTACGATTACAGGTAATTTTGCGTACTGAACGTCCCTTAAATACAAATATATAACATGAAATATATTGATATCAGAGGTATACGGTATATTAGTAGACTTTGACATCTATATAGTAGCTAACAGCATGTGAAAAATCATTATCAAACAGCTGAAACTGTTTTCAACCCTGTAGTCGCATATATAGACTCCCATAGCCTTGAAAAGTACGTCTCAAAACTATGAAAAACCATTAAAAACATCTGATAATAAACTTAATAACTCCAAAGGGGGTATACAAAGCCTATGAAATCGATAAGTTCCGGTGAATCAACGGCAAAGACAACTCTGCTAACACCATAACAAAGCCTACGTCTAATAACGCCATGGAAAGATTTGAAAACAGCAATACACTAACTGTACAAATATAGAGCTACGTAAACCTCCCGGAACGTGACGTAAATAACAGGAATACCTTGGCAAACTAAAAGACTGCCAAAGTAACGGTGGCAGTAGTAACGTATAAGAAAAGCACACTCAGAACAACTGGCAAAAGATATGCAATTAGTAACGTACATAATAAGTGCCAATCTGTAACAAAAGATTTATAAATAGGAGTTGTGAAACGAAGAACTCGGGAATGTAGAGGAAAAAGCCGTAATTAAGGTTAATTTCGACGCAAAATGATTGGAATTGATAGAGGTCTGGCATAAGAATTAAAACCAAAACCAAAACTTACCACAAATTACTAGTAAACCATACTGGTATGCGTAGGCACAAAAACAAAAAGCCGCAAGTGTTGGAATTGTAGTTGATTGCAATAGTCAAGTCAAATATACTTAAAATTAATTGATCATTCTAACTGCAAATTGACTGTAGTTTGTGAGATTATCTGCATTAACTGCAAGTTAAGTATAAAATATGCCCACTTCAGACTAAGGCATGGGCCAGGAAATTAGCCATACAAATTAATATGGAGATCGGCTAGCGGTCTGCCAAACTTAGAATTAACATCACCACTTTTAATGAAAAACCAGTTACTTCGAACAGAGATTCGAATCGACTACGTTGCAACTATAAATACCTACCAATAGAAACCCTTAGTTTCGTTATTGAATCATGTAACATTTACCAATTTTCATCTTTTTTATACTTATACATGAGGTACGTTCATATTACTTTCCAAATTCGAAATCATCAATAAACGAAGGCGTAATCATTAACTTTGTTGAAATAGCAGTCAAATGCAGTACGTTCAAGTCAACTATACTTACAGTAAGTTGATTGTACTAACTGAAAATTGACTGCAGTTTATGGGATTGACTCTAAGTCTAGTGCAGTAGGTGCCCACTTCAAAGTGGGGCACAGGCCAAAGCATTTGGTCATACCAATTAGTTTGCAGACTGGCTGGCGGTCTACTAAACTTAGAAATTACAACTCATCAACAAATTTTAATGCAGCACCAGTTACTTTAACCACAGTGATTCGAATCGACTACGTTGCAACGATAAAGGCCTACTAACAAGACGAATTTTTTTTCGTAAAGCTTATAATTATAGCGAAATTGAGAAATTCCACTAAATTGATAGCAAAGTGAATACAGTCGATTTTAAAACGAAGGGTATTGTGAATGAATCATTCGAAATATTTATGAAAAGTAATATGACAATTAACCTAATTAATGGTTACGTCAATAGACTACCAGGTAAGGTTATGGTACATGACGATTGATGGAAATGAAAGAGAAGTCGACTTGACAAACTACAAGATTGCTATGTTAATGATATTAACTTTATTACTTCAGACGGCTGAAATATTGTTTGAAAAATTGTGCAAAGATATGTTTACGGGTTCATAATTAGCAAGAAATGGCAATATAATATAAAAGATATAGGGAGAAAAGATAGAAATATATTCGTTACAAATTGTTTTAATACAACAGGTACAGTCACTCAGTACACACAACAACAAGGCCTCAACAGGGCCAGTCAGTACTTGGTATAACCACAAGTACTTGACACGCTACAACATCAAAGAATAAGGAATTCAGTAGAATGAGGAGAATTCAGCTGAAGATGATGAGATCTACTAAAGGCACTAGTGTTTACTAGTGCAAGTACTAGTATTAACTAGTATAGAAGACTAGTTAGCTGGAAGCCAACTACCTATACTAGTATTTACAAATACTGAGGAATGAGTACTTACTAGTATAAACCAGTACTAACTGGTACAGAGTCTCGATCTTTATCATGATTTTTATGAGGATACACTTGATTATATAATAGGCCCTTTCCTCCTACATGTAAATTCTAGATTACTTGAATCTATAAGCCTTTACAATATCTTCTTATAAAGTAACTTTAATACATTATTAGTCCAATTGTGTCCTACTGTTTTGTTTTCTTGAATCTAGTGCAAAATATCTCCTGCGCGACCCATTAAAATGTCTATTTCTTCTGGATCTTTTGATATCTTTGAGGATGCCTTACAAATATCCCCCGAACATAGATCTTTATTTTCTTTTCCTGAACTATCCTACGGATGTACTAGTGATAATAGTCCCTATATATATATATATATATATAGAACTGTCATTGCTTCCAGCCCCTTAAGACCTACAGAATCTTCTGTTCTATCGAAGATATTATCCCTTCGTTTGTTACGTTTTAAAGCTACGCCTATTTCTTTAGGGGCTTTGGACTTCAAAAATCTGTCGAGGAAGTAAAAAAGGCAGTTCGTAATGCCCTTAAGGTTAAATCTAAGTTATAAACTTAAGATATTAATACTGATAATGTTGCTGATACGGAGGCAGAGGCTAGACTTAGGGCTACCAATTCCTTAGACTTTTTATAATAGGAAAGGCTTAGGTTAACTATCGATTTAGACAAAAACTGTTAGTTAAGCTTGAGGAACGCCTTAAAATATTAATGAAGCAGGAACCACTAAAATTAACAAGCACTATTATACGAGTGAAAGAGTAGGATAAAAATATTTAAAATACTCTATTTTGACAATAAGAAGAGGTAACTATTAAAGTCTAAGCTATAATCATTAAGAGATTATAAGAAATTGACCCTTATAAATATAAACGCATAGCTGTCAATAATCAAAGGATATAATGTTAGTAATAACTGTACTGATATCTTAGAGGGTATTTTTATAATCATAGTAAATATAGTCTCTATGGGAAAGAATCATATTCACTTGTTTATGTATATGGATTATAATTGCATCAAAACTTCAAAAAAATTGCTACCCGGATCAAAACCACCCAAATAATTTCTTCCTTTATCAATTGAGACCTGTTAATCGTTGTTTTTTATGTTCATTACTTATATTAAGCCCTTTTGAAGTTGATAAGCATATGTTAAAGTACTGGATGGATCCACTATTGAAAAGCTTTCAACAACTTTATTAACTAGGTTCTTTACACCATTCCTTCTTAGCTCTTTTTGTAGAAGCGTTTGAAAATACAAAAAGAAGCCTTATTTATGAAGGTCGTCAGGTCGAGGATATTGAATACTTCTTTGGGTTCTTAATTTGAACAGAGCCTAAATTTCCAATTTGGACCGTCCGTATGCAAAATGAATTGGGAAAAACCGTTCCTATATCAGTGCGTAAAATATAATCAAACTTCCAAAACGAAAACAGGCTTTAAAGAAGAAAAGAAACAATAAATTAAATGCTCTTATAGAGACTAATAAACAAACCGATGAAACGAAATTAGCGTATCACTTAGTATAAAAAGATTTGTTCGCCAGCTTTCACAATGGGCATTTCATAAAACCCTGTTGGATACTTAACCTAAATCCATAGCCTTCTAACTCTGGTAAATCTATTAGAAATGTAGAAAGAGCGGATTCTGTTATAGTTGATAACGATTAAAAAAGACCATTTATAAACAGCATTACAACTTTATGGTGCGGCTTTTAATTACACAGTCAGATATTTAATTTGACTGATATCTTGTAGAAGATCCTATATAAGCTCTTGTAATGGATAATTGGGCTAATCAAAAGCCGTATCTTATACGAGTGGTTCCGCTTTAAGGAATCCACTTTTAACGTTAAAGTCTCTACTTTTAACGCTAAAGTCTCCACTTTTTACGTTAAAGACTCCACATTTTACGTTAGTTCTCCAAAATGACCAATTAGAAGCTATATTAAAAGCGGGTAGTACTTCTATATAGGCACTACTTTTGAAGATAAGCCATCAAACCTTAATGTTAAATCTAATTTTTTTCCCCCTCCTTTTACCACACAACTATATAATTTAGCATATGATGAACTTTGATTTTGAGATACTACAAAGTCTGAATCTAGCTTATCTTACCATTTTTTTGATAATGAAAAACGGTTCATGCAATTCGATTAACAACGTGAAATTTACACCGGACTATGAAATGAATGGTAGTGTAATTTAACTTACAGGATAAGGAATAATACAAATATTATTTAAGTTTAATAAATGTCATAATGCTTTAACTTTCATCAAATGTTTTTGCTATCCTATGTTTGTTATTCACCTGATTAGCCTATTAGAGCTTTACAGTTTAGCTATGGAGGCTCATAACTTATTTTTGGTCAATTTCTAGACTGAGGTAACGATTTTTATTCTTACTATCGACTATACTATTATACAATCCACTTGAATGTGCTACTATCACATCAAAATTCCTACTAAGTCCTTCGATAACTTACTTTAACATATCAGGTTTGGTAATATCAGCTCAAAATCAACAAAGAAATTATTTTAGTTATTTAACAGCCTTAAGAGTGATTGGAAAGAGGAAAACTTCGATATTATACGTACTTTACGTAAGCTTATTAACAGTATTCGATAGCGACCCAACTTTTAATATTATACCCTGGAAAAAGGAAGGTTTATCTAGAGCTGTAATAGCTTTCTAAAAATAAATACTAGTTCAAAAGGCGAAAGCTGTGAATTGATAGTTACAAATGTCAAATACTGTTACAGAGAGTCTGTAACATAGCTATCATATCCTCTGGAAAGAAATAAAAAGCTTTTTATCGTATACTAAACAAAATTATCAAAAGTATTAATTATACTCTCAATTATTTCATTTTCGACGGAAGAAACTATCTTGTTAATTATTTTATTTGGAAGATATTTCTTTATTTTCATTTACACTTATATGTTCTTTACTATATACTACTAAATGTAATAAGATATCTAAATTCTTTAATAAAGTGATTTAGGAAGAGCTATGGATTTAAATCGTGGCGAGAAAAGGTCTTTACTACTTATAGCCCTATTTTTCTTAAATAGATGTTATCATGAATGTTCCAAAAGTTAATAGTAGAAGTAGTATCCAGTATATCACGCCTTACGAGGGCCTTAATAAGTAAGTAAAGAGTTAAGAGAACCATATACCTAACGCTAAGTTTACATTTACTCCAAACTTTTTCGTTATAACTTATACACCTTAAATGACACGAGTAAAGGTTTAATGAACTGATATAATAAGAAAAACAGGAATCCTTCTTATGGCATTTTTCTGATACTAAAAAGCCCTAATATATATTTAAGGTTTACTTGCCAGACTGGCCAGGAAACTTAACCAGGGAATATAGTTGGTATTTTGAGCCTAATGATCTTTCAAAGAACCATTACGGGATACCATTCAACAGTTATAAAGGGTATCATTAAAGTTGGTAACCCTTATGATACTGTAACTGCTGCTTCCAACCCCAAACTAAAAAGGAGTATTCGTTAAGCAGCAATGAAAATATCAAATAGTCTGCTGCCAATTTAGACAACAGATACTGTTGTTAACGATAATATAATCTAGTTTGTACTTTCAATCAACAATCAAGAGAATCAGATGACTACAGAGGAAGCATTAGAGGTCTCTGATATGAAGAACTAGAAAAAGGCCCTCTACGGTGAAATACGGAGCCTGTTTTAAGACCGTTAAGTAGTATATCAACCGTTAGATCCAGATGGAAAAGGAGATTATTAAGGTCAAAGTTGACTTCAAAGGTCACATCGAAAGTTATAAGATTAAGATCGTGATACGAGGGTTTAAATAAAGGTATCTTGTTAACTATACTGTAACCTTTGCTGCTAAATAAGATCTTATACATAAAGGATGCTTATTACGCTAGTTACCTCCTCTAGATAGGATGTTAATTAAATAGATATCGGTTCGGCTTTACTTAATGGGAAGATGGAAAAACTGGTATTAATGAAGATGCTAGATAATATTGGGATCTTTGTCCTGGAAAATCCGGAAGAAAATAATGTTGGATTAAACCTAATGGTCAACCAAGTCTCTAGTATCGAAAATTACTATAAAAAGTGAAACAGGGTTTCAAATGATGGTCTAAAAGGTTAAGTGAAATATTGAATACTCTTAAGTTCAAAAAAACTAAGCTTTAAAAACGTGTTATAAATCGATTATCACCATTAACTTATTATGCATACATATTTTAATAATATTCTAGTTATAGGCTTTAACCTAAAATCTATTAAACTCTTTGAAATTGATATTGGAAAGCACTTTATTTATAAGGACTTGGGAGAGGCAGAGAACTTCCTAGGGATACGTCTTATGAGAAATAGTGATGTACATACGATTATCTTGGCTTAAAATGCCTATATCTAAAGAGTTTTGGACTATAGGATACATGAACTAGGCTAACGACCAGACTATACTTCTATTACAACTGGATTGCTCGTTTATACCATGATTCATAAAAATCAGGCTGATATTTAACAAACTAAGAAATATTAGTCAGATGTTGGGGCTTTGCGTTATACAATGAACCAGACCAGGCTAGATATCGCCTTTTTCATATCAATACTATGACGCCTTTACTAGAATTCTTTACATAAAAACATCCAATTTTTCAGTTACTCCTTTAAATACTTTAGGTAGTTGTTACGACCCAAGTATGATAGCGGATTAGGAAGCAAGCCAGTGTGCAGTTGAGCCATTTAGAGCCTGAAGTCCAACACATCAAGTGGGGAACATCTCTCCTTTGTCAGAAGGGAAATGACTAAGCCAAACACGTGATTAGGATCAGTGGAATCAGTACTGATTCAAGTTATCCAGGGTTAGCAGGCTCAACACTGATACAAGGGATCTAGTACTGAAGATGGTATGAAGGCACGGATATAAAAGGATACGGTCATCACCACATAGATAGTATTTCCTTTATATCTCTTCAGTTGTCAATCTAAGTATTCAGTCTACATATCTGAATAGCCTCACGGCTTTTGATTATTACTTACACGGTTGCGATATTGTTCACTCAGCACCTCTGCTACCTTCTTGATAACATAAACCCTCTGACACCTTCTATATACTCACTGGTATTTAGTGTGATCATTACGGTAGTATAAGACTTACGGATTGCAAATAGGTCATGAAGAACTATTAGTGATTCCGTATTAAAACGCCATAGACTTCAGCTAAGATTACAATAAAGACTACAACCTTTAAATCAACGGCTAGTACGATTCCAATTGAAAGGGGAATAAGGCTACTGAGAAGTCTACCTATAGATATATAGTTCAAATCGTCAACATCACGATTAATTGGGTATCCAATCGAGAATCCAAATTATACCTCTCTTTTGTAGATGCTGAAAGTGTGGAAGTAATAAGGGTTACCCAAAACACTCTTTGGATAAAAAACTTATTTACGGAACTACGTATTGATATTATCGTTACGATTCATTGTAATAATAAAGGTTCCATTAAATTGACTAGAAACTCTGAGTATTACCAATTTACTCAAAACATACCTTTTAAAAAACAATTTATGAGGGAAAGAGTTAAGCGTGGTATAATAAAAATCAAGTGGGTATCTACGGATCAATAATTAACGGATAGATTAATAAAGCGACTGCTGAGTGAAAAACAAGAGGTGATAATATAACGGCTTAACTTGGTTAATCTAAGTTTAAATGAATGATGTGGTTCATAAACTTGGGTGCTCTAAGTTAGTTTATATAGTATTATAGGTATGGATGGTGAAGAGGTTTTAATATAAATTTTGGATATTAATAAAAAAAAATACTATAAATATTATTGGCTTCAATCGGATTATATAGGTTCTCTTACATCTTAAATTTACTATTTTTCTTTCTATTTACACTACAAATCCTTCACCTTGCTCTCTACCTTTTATTTTTTACTTTTTTTCCCTTCCTTTTGCCCCTTTTGAGTAGGAAGTACCTATTAAAAAGATTTATTGAAATACAACATATATAGTTACTTAATACACACAAAAACAGGGCTATAACTGTACTAGTTAGTACTTGTAACAGCCATAAATACTTAACAAGTAACAACACCTAAAGATAAGGAATTTATTAGGATATAGAGACCTCGATTGAAGATGATTAAATCTACTAAAGGAACTAGTGTTTGATATTGCAAGTACTAGTATCAACTAGTACGGAAGAATGGTCAGCTGAAATCCAGCTGCCTAAACTAGTATTTACAAATACTGAGAAATAATTACTTACTATTATAAACTAATACTAACTAGTACAAAGTCTCGACTTTTGTGAATATCTCTATTAGAATACTTCTAAACTTATATCAAACCCTTTCCTCCTAAATGTATATTCTAGAATACTTCAATATATAAGCATATACAATATCTTATACAGTAACTTCAATACAAATTGATTATATCGTAGGACGAACCGGCATTTCGAAAGTAATCAACCAGTATTGGGATAAAGTAGAATTTTAAGGGCTACAAGTGGATTTTTAGGTGCCTCGCCAACGAAAAATCACGGATTAGATAAAACGTATACAAATTAGAGTATTAACTAGCTTTCAACTTACCCTACTTAGATCTTTGATCCACCACTTAACTTTTAAATGCCATGAGTTACCTAGCTTACGATTCTAATCGAAAACTTGTTGAGAATTCAAAAAACCTAAAAGCAAGGACTTCCAATACCTTTTGTTTTAGCTTTATACAACTTTATGTTAAGGTTTCTTAAATATTGAAAAGTTACTTGAAGGTTGATTGACTGACATAATCATAGAAAGCATAATGTTAATGCATTGTTATCTTATTAATCAGGTGTTTAGTAAAAGAAACAACATTGTTCTATATAATATTATAAAAATTTCACCGATCTTTTTGATGTGTATAATTATATGTTCATTTGATATTATCGGGAGACAAAACAATTCAAGTAATACATTCAGGTTGTCCGGTTTTTTTTTTTTTTTTTTTTTTTTTTGAAAAATATGAAAACGATAGTAAACAGGATGAAATTCGTGGAAGTTTTCACCTAAACATTGAAAAAATATACTCGTCAAATAGGTGTTGCCAAACGAAGGTTTTTATTTCGTTACAAACTCTGTGATCCTGGAGTTCTATCATTAAATTTATATAGATCATGTGAAGTTTGAGTCCTTTAATCTTTGATCCAAAACATATGAATGATTTTTTTTATTATATTCACTAAATATTATCATGAATGATTGGATGTTATTTCCAAAAAAGACTTTAGTTTAATATATGCCACAAAATCTACCACTATAATGCGATATTTTAAGAATCCAAAAAAGAACAAAATTGAAACTATAACGCTTAAGACAATGAATATATGGCAAAAAATTGAAAACTTAACAAAATTAAGTAAATAGAATGAGAAAGAAAGAGTATATTTCTACTTAGTTGTAAAACTACATACAATCTTTCTTAATACGTCACAAATAGATCGGTGAATATAAATAAACGGATTACCAGTTAAGTCGCTATAAAAATTAAACGAAAGAGCCGTGCAACCCAAATAATGTGTTTTTACCTAAAAAGAGAAGAAAGGGTGAAACAGGTTATATGTATAAAATAGTATCCCTGAAAAGATATAGTAAAAGTATAATTTAAAAGGTGTTGTTGATTCGAAAAGGTAAAGTTAAAAATGTATATTTTCTGTATTCTCGCGGAAAGGTTTCAATTCAAAGGTTTGAAACCTTCAGTTAAATAAAGCTGATATATCGTAAGATACGCTTTGAAAGTAATCCTCTAACCTTCAACAAAGAGGCTGAAATACGGGTAGCCTATTCAAGTATTCCTTCCGAAAGTCTTGAGTAGTACGTAACGTTAAATTCGAAGTTATGACACTCTTTTCTCAATAATAGTAAAATTTAAGCATAATATAGTAAATCTTAATTGAATATATAACATATAGATTTCGAACCAGGTATTGATATTTATTATTCTTAAACAACATATGACTATATAAATTGAAATACTCATTAGTATTAGTAAAGATTCCAATTCTACGTATATAGTGAATGATATAATAATGATTCTAATCGAAGGTACTATTGAAGACGAAAAAGGGGGGAAAACACTAAGGAGAGTTCTCGTATTGAAGTAGATAACATATATGTTACTTCGAGTCGGGTACTCCTTTCGGGATCCTATAATACAAGGTGTAGACAATGATTTCATTTGGTATACATGATATATATGGTACTTTCCCAAAATAATATACTACTCTAAAGGGTTTTAAAATATACTATCTTATGATTCAGTATAAAAACACAAACTTAGAACCTACTATTAACCCTTCAATATTTACAGAATTGAATGCAAAATACAGAAGTCACTTTTGTCACAAGTTTCAAAACTATAAGAAGAAAGCAAATGAATCTCGAAAAATTGTAAATATTTTCAATAAAATTAAAATCTACAGAATTCGTATTTTTTATAAATTCCGTTTCAAAAATTGTACCCAGAATCATATTTCCGCTTCGGTTAATTAAGACACTTTCTCAAGGTCAATATCACACAAAGATCAATGGCAGAAAGCTAGTAATGATTTTCATTGAAAATACGAGTAAAAGGGAAACACTAACCTGGAAACTATTACAAACGTCTACCGCTTCGATGAATAGAATAATTAATAATATAAACATATCTTCTTAATAGAGAAATGCGTTCTACGGGAATTAACTGATCTAAATTAAACAACATACATTCTATTAGATCTATTTAGTAGAAATTAATATATGACATAGTCATTCGAAAAATCTACAACATAATAACAGAAAGATTTATATAATCCATAATCATTTCAAACATGCGAAAATAATATACGATTTTCTTTCTATTCAAAAAAATTTCATAATACAGATAAATAGATAATCATGAAAAATACCTTCTGGAAGATGAAATAATGCTTGGAATAATAAAATCCATAATAAAAAACTGAAAAGATGATTCTATATATTCAATATTTCATTTAATTAAATACACTCCTTCAATATTTCCTAGACTTAAGCCAACATTCTCACTAAAACCATTTGGTCAATTACTTTGTCGGTAAGGTTTCTTTACATTTACGTAGTAGAACAATAATAGTAAAGATTTGTATTGTAGCAGTAAAGATAAGATGCAGAGATAGAAGGGAGAAGAGGCATCCGGAAAGTGCACGCTTCAGATGAGAGCTTAAAAGCTCATACTTAGAGCGTGGCACTTTACTATACATTCTGCTAACATCCCTTTTAGACTGCGCTACGCCTAATGCACTCTAAAAGAGTACAATCTGTAGCGTGACACATAATTATATACTCTGCAAGAGTACACCCTACAGTATATGTGGATATTACTATATACTCTCATAGATAGTATACATAGGGAAAATAGCAGTGCACTGTATTGCAGGGTGCACTCCTGTAGAGTGCACGATAACGTGTCACGCTGCAGGCTGCACTCTTGCAAAAAGCAAAGTGCATCATGCATGGATCGATCTGGAATGACTATACCAGACCTAATGGCAATGCGTAGAGCGGTATAGAGTGGTACGTTCTGGGCGAGGGCTTATAAGCCCTCATCCGTGGCATGCACCTCTAAATACTTCTTTTTTACTTCTAATATCTTTTTCTACTACATTACCAATCTTTGTAATTACTCTTTTGAATACCTTATTTTACGTAAAGCCAAAGGTTTTAAACTTCACCGATACTAATTAGTAGCCGACTCGATCGACAATAAATAGCTTAGAAAAGAAGGGAAAATTACAAGTTAAATACTTATAATGGGATACTATAACGGTCCTACTGATTTGTATGCTAATACTTCGTTTTTACAAAAATTACACGTTGACTTGTATAAAGATTGTAAAAACTAAATAACTTCAAAAAAGATAATTTTAATACAATACTATTAAACCATTTTTAGCGCTTTATTTAATAGAAGCCCCGTTATGCTATTATCAACCTCAATTTGGCGTTTTGAAGTACCCGGGTATTTTTTTGGAGAGTGTGCTATTACGTTTCAGGCTACGCAAAATAAAACCACCAAGTTTCGAAACCCTTAGTTGGGACCTATTCGATTCTCGATAATCGACACCATTCCTTCAATTTAAAATCGATTAAGTTTATACTATCCAAATCAATCGTTTAAGTAAAAGCGGTTACATGCAAAGTAACCAAACCACCTATTTTACTTAGTTCGGTTACTATACATTAATTTGGACTGATTACTAGATACAATTCCAATATCGGATTATATAATCACATTTCCATTACCTTTCCTACCTTTCTTATGTCCGCCTTGTATATTTTAAGTTCCTCCATATTCGGCTCATATCTTTTTCGTTTAGTACTTTTAACGTTTAAATTGTTCTAGTTACTTGGTTAATATAGCGTTACCAAACGCTAATAGAACTAATTTCGAACGTTTAACCAGTTAATAATTACGTTTTATTTTGGTATTTTTTGAAATAAATTCGTATTAACAAGCGTTAGTATACCCTACTTAAAACAATTTATTTTTTATTTACTTTACTTTTGCTGTTTATGAGTACCTGAATCCAATTACGGCCTGAAATTACTAATTTAAACCGTTTTAACATACCAAGTACGTATAAAAACTACTATCCCTAACCGCCTACAAACCAATAATACTAAAGAAAGACAACGTTTACTTCGATCAACTAGTAGAATATATAGGAATTAAAAAACCCATGATATACGAAATCGACCTGAGATTTTAGGATAATACTATTAATTCGCCAGTGAAATAATCAAAAGCTTATATCATGAACAAATATATTTTGGACGTTTTGTTTCGCTATTAGAAGGGGAAAATCTAAGGACCTAACTTATTAGATGATTTCTATAAAACATTTCGAGCTAGAAGTTGGATATATAATAAATATTAAATTTTACTATTGCTAAAGACTCACTAATCCAACTAAAAATCAGAGGTATTAATACTCTAAGAGATAGGAATAGCCGCCTTATTAAAGCCTCATTCTAAATAACGAAGCTCATCAACGTACCAGATTAAGAGAATTAATAATTTTTCCTACCGGAATTCATAAAGGGGTATTATCCTACGAAAAAAAAGAGATTTTTTTCAGAACGACGGGAACGAAACGTAAAATAACTTAGTTTTATACCTATATCCTAAATACGAAATAAACACCCCAAGGGGAAAAAACGACTACAATTTTTATTTACCATATAAGTATAATACACCCTTACACCGGTATATACTATGGATTGAAACCGAATACTAAACCATTTTCCTAACGATAAGAATAACCCGTTCGGCTATAACGGAATCGTCCGAAATACCGAAAATAGCCCGATCTACTATAAAAGGATCGGCTAAAATACAAAAAATAAGCTGCTCCAGGAATTAACAAGTGGTGTAAAACGCTAATACGTGCTTTACGAACCAATACACACTAACCACGATTCCTACTGCGACCTCCTACCGCACCGCTTTCCTATTAATAGAAGTTATTTTATAAAGTTTACAAATTTCGTTAGGCTTTAGGAAAAAAAGAAAACTACATCGGAAAACCATACGATATACTTGACGATAAAATACGAGGGATATTTAATACATATAAAAAACAAGATATTAAATTATTATAGTTTTATATTATCTTTCCTAGTATACAATCCGAGTAAGCTAAAAAAAAATAGTATATGTATAATCTTACTTAAATGGATATATTTATAAAATATTATCATCTTCTTAAATCCTATTTCGATACAGAGATTATTTACATACTTTACGATTTAAACTCAATTAATATAACTTGAAAATCCGTAAAAAAGTAACGGGAAAACGCCGATAAAAACCTATAGTAAATTCTTACCACTCTATTAACTAAGTTTTAAAAGTGTTAGATAACCTGTGGACCGAAATATAACGGTGATAAATTGTTTATTTCAATAGTAATAATAGCTCATCGCAAAAACCCGGATTTCGATCTTATACTTTTTAACCTAATACAGGGGTTTAAATCCTTTTATAAAAGCTTTAAAACATCGTTTAAAACCTTTATACACTGATTGGTAATTTTTAGATCAGTATGTAAAGCCAATAAAATTAACGGCGATGCACAAATTACCAAGGTAAATGTCGTCGAAATTATTTACCACGTTCTATATCCAAGATTTAAAGTTTACCTAAAGAATAACGAACGCCTTAGGTACAGGTAATAAGAAGGTAACCTTAATAATAGAGGATAGGGATGATTGTTAAAAAAAAACCAAAACGAACCATACCTATAGTAATACTTGTAAAAATATATACGATGCCTCGCGAGTTTATAAAAAAGGTATATTGAATACAGCAAGATCGGTTACTAATGTACTAATTATGTATTTTACGAGTAAATTCGGATTAAACGATAATTTTAGGCTGAATATATATATAGATATCAGGTAAAAGCTAATTTTATAATATACGTAACCGAACACAAAAGTATAGAGAACGAATTAAACATCTATCCTTTCGAAGGTATATTTGAAGAAAACGATTAGAAATATAATAATGCCTACCTGTTCGGTTACGATGATAAGACCACCTAACGTATCTTTATCAGCTTGTAAATTCAATTTTTACGTATATTGAAAGTTGGGAATACGTAAAGAAATGTATAACGTCTATATAACGTTGTCTTTTACGCTTTTTAACAAATACGGGAATATGTTTCAAGGTATTATACCCAAAATTAGTGTCGCCGAAATCTTAACGGCCGGAAAGCAGTATTTCGACGCGTTTATGACGAAGTTTCCAAAGTTTTTATTGAATCCAAAAAAAAAAAAAAAATACCGAAAGATTATGTTTAGTAAAGGCAAAACGTTATCGTTCGGAACGATCGTTGTGAATACACGTTTTAAATCGATTAAGTTTTATATAATGAATTTTAAAATAATATTTTTACTTTTTTTAACTAATATAAATAAATTGGAAATTAACCTCTAGAATACGACGAACTAACTTATTCGCGTCTTAGATAACGTACCCATACCGTTTTGGGTTAAGTTCGACTATTTGTAGCTTTTCTAGAAATACGTATAATTAGGGCTATTTACTTAATTTAGCCGGAATTTCTGATTTTATACCGATGGTTTCAATACCCGGTTACAAAACGCCTTTTACGCCTACTTTACGCCGCAAGTTATACGGATATAGGAAAACACGTACTTAAAGTTATTCAAAAGTTTTCCCATAAGTATTAGCTATATTTATAGGCATCACTAAGGCTTAATTCTCTCCACTAAAACAATATGGACTTTAATTTCGAATCAATTGTTAATATTATATATTTTAACAGCCAACCAGTTCTTTATGACATCGATGCAGTAATATTCTTTTAGACCTCTAAATTTACTCGCAAATCTTCTGCTGCAAATAATTAGGACGTTTTGGTTAATTATTAATTTGAAGATTTTTTTAGAACCCCTTAATTAGATTATATACGATATTAATACGGACTTCGACTTTATCAAGTGGCGTATTAAGGCTCAGATAGCCGGTAGTAAGTATAAAGGAATCCTAAAAAAGTCCCATAGAGTATAGGAAAGTATAAGCGGTATTACGGACCGTTTTAAAAAAGGTATACGGTGTTATCGAAGGAGTTAAAGAATACTAGTTTTAACGAATTTATCGTTTAAATAACGGTTAGCGTCGTTAATAACACTTTTGGCCTATGTAGACTTATACCTACGCTCCTTGTTTTCAATACCTATTTGAGGATTTATATAAACTTTATACCATTATCATTTTCAATGCAAGGGGCTAATATTATGGCGAAGGTTATAACGATATTACGTTCCCTATGGTTTAAAAACGACGTATTAAAAACGTGGGTTATAAGGAATAGTTTATATAAAGTTAGCGTTTTGGATTTACTTTTTTAATCTTAAGTTTTGGTTTGGAAAATAAAAGAAAGATAAACTATTTATTGAAAAGTTAACGGATTTAAAGGATATAATATAATGGTTGATTTACTAAACGTAATAAGTTCGTTTCGTTAGATCATGGTACGCGAATATAAAGAAGAGATAAAAATAAACGGCCAGAAACCGTAAGACAAATAGAAAATCCTATAAAACAACACTAAGATAACAAATTTAAACCGATTTTAATTCCAGCCTTACCCCCAAAATAAGATTTCTGCCCGATTACGTTAAATAAAAGCGACCCGTTTATACTAACCGCATTGAAACCTTACCGTCGAAGACGCCTTTTCGGTTCGAAAACTAAAAAAAGCTTTACAAACTTTGCCATAGACTCCTTTGTCACGTAAAAGGAAATAAAAAACCGAGAATTCAGCTTAAAGCTTCATTATAAAGGTATAATCACCACCCCAGATATCTTATTCGAATAATTCACCCAAACTGAAATCGTAAACTTAATTAACTAACACTTTTTTTGTTTCAAACGCTTTCACACAGCTATTTACGGTAGCCACAGGATTTTTCCAATTTATTTCGTTTTCGAAATTCAATATAAGACCGGGAAATCTTACGAAAAAACCCGCCTAATCGTTGAAGAATATAATGACAAAGGCCAAAACGATATTATAAACCAATCTTCTATATTATAACAAGTTGTTCATCTCCTGACTTTTGTATTCACGACCTTCTTTCACTTACTATATAATATTTATATCGAGTTTCGGCATATAATATAGGTATATAAACAATTTAAATAACGGCGTAAATAACGAATTTACGCCGACATACCAGAAGATCTCAAACAGCACGACCAACCTAAAATGATTTTACGTATTATAAAACCACTTCAAGCCTTGTTCAAAACTAGTGTTTACTGGTATAACACCTATTAAAGACACTATAAAGAACGACTCAAAATAACCAGTTTTACCTTCGACCCGTGTCTATTAATATCGACAGCCCGTTTAGAGGGTTTTACATTAACAGATATGTAGACGGACGATACCCTGACGTTGTATAACACCCTATTTTCCGCTTTTATAAAGAGAAAACTTTTAAAAGGCGGCTCAAAAGTGAAGCATAAGATATACCTCATAAAATACTATATAATCGATTTGAATAACGTTACCATTACCTTTCGAGACCGTGTTTTGGACTTTATATAAAAGAGGAAGCCAAATAAAATTACCCTTATCGTTTTAAATAGTGTGAAACGGGCCGACAAATACAAATGACAACTCGTACGTGGCGCTTAAGTCACTTTTATAATATAACCAAAAGCAGTATTTAACCTTTTTATCGCCGCGTAATACTAAACCAACCCAATGGACCATATATATAAGGTGTCTAACAAACGTTTTTTATAGCAAATACATAGTTTAAAACGCGGTTTATAATTTCTACCGTTGGATATACGTATTGTAAAACTTTCTATTTTTACTAACGGTTTCTTCGTTAGTAATAACGATTGTAGTTTACAAATAAGCTTTATCCTAGTTCTTTGTAACGAAATACATACCCAAAACGGTTTTACGTTTCGTAAAACCATTATTTATTGACGCTTTACCAAGTGTAAAAAGGCTACGAAAAGCGTTTGAACGTCAGAAATTTAAAGTATAATTAAATATTTCGACTCGTGCATTACTATAACGAATAAAGTTCGAATAATTATTTCCAACTTTAGTTTACATCCTATCCCCCTTATCGTATATATTAAATTTTTTAAAATTTACGAATTCTTGGTTTAGTCGGGTATTATGAATGAAAAGCGGTTGATGATGAACATTACAGCTTCGCGCGAGTTATACAAACGATATAAAATCGAGAAAAAAAGGAAAAATGATAGTAAATCTAGCCTAATAGACGCTATAACTAAAGTTTTTTCGAATAAAACATTAAAAACACTTATATTGATATATATACTATTTTTCAGGATTATTAATAAGGTTTAAAGACCTCAATAAACTATTACACCACTTTTCGTCAATTTGGATCGGCCCATACTAAACCATTCGCGTCGATCTCCAATTTTGCCTTTATTTAACGTTATCATTTCGTACAGCTCCCAATATTCTGTCACTTTTTATTTTATACGTTTCAACTCAATTGTATTTCGTATTTATTTATAATTATTCAATTCTATCATTGAGTTTCGCCCCTAATATTCTATGAATGTTTATTTTACCTATCTCGAACCTACCGAATATCGGACTATTTATACCTTTTTCATTTTATTTGATCACTTTAGGCCCGTTACCAATGTATTGATATACTTTATTTTAAGTATTTAGACCCTGTTATGTATTTCTTTACTTAATTTTTCTATTTCAATCTTTTTTTTTTTTTCAATTACATTTATTACTTTAAAACGATTATTTTATAAAAAGCTGTAATATTACTATATAACGTACTATACTATAACCGGATAGGCAGACTAGGTCTAAGGTGTATCTATCTATTAATAAATAGAAAAAGCGATGTCATCACGTTCCTACCGTCTTCCCCGTCGCCCTCCCCTTTTATACTAACGCTATCGCTATTATCGTTATCAACGTTATCATCGCCAACAAAAATGTAGCCCTACGCCTTACTAATTATACCTTTAGGTAAAGGCTTAAAGAGGGTATTACCCTTTTTACCACGACGTACAATAACGTTGTTAAACTCGCTTGCATAGTATATACATACGGCCCGTTCTCAGGCGGCGACGGCGGTTGCAGTTTCCTTAGACCACCGGTTGGCATTTATTACTAATTAGTATTTGCTTGTTTTTATTATTTCAAATCGCGATTGTTTTTCGAAGCGCTCCGATCGGTATATTTTCGCTAAGTAAATTTTTAAGATTCGGTTAAAACTTATTAAAAAGCCGGCGGGCACATAATATGGCTTCGGCTTATGGCTTTAAAACTACTGAATCGGGGTCATTCGAGCTATTAATTTGTTTGTAATGGTAATAATAGGCCTAACGAACTTCTATTTATCAATAATAGCTAACGAAATTATCAGCGTCTGCGAACGTAATATACGATACGTAAAGCGTATCCATTATTGGTTTGTAGTTACGATACCGGGTACGTCGCTTTAACATTTTATGCGTTGAAGAGATCTCACAACGTACCTTAGTAATACAGAGCTTAAGGCGGCGGAGCAAATCCGCCTCGTATTCCTTATTCAAAAAGAAGAAAATTAAAGGTATAGAAATGGATGGATTTAGGATATACAAACCTTGGCGTAATTACGCCAGGCTAAATTTACAGCGTAAAAGGAGCCTTACGGGTAATAGGGTCTTTACCCGTAAGGAAAGAGTAAGGTTTATAACCTTAGGAGCCCCCTGCTCTTCTCTTTAGGAGCTAGAAAAAGGGGAGGGAGAGGAGGGAAAGAGGGGGTCGTGGCGGCAGTGGCGAAATGGGGCGAGGCGGCGGCAGCGGCAATGCTTAGGGGGGTAGCGATAATGGCGAAAGAGAACGAGGCGGCGGTAGCGGGGCTGGGAGATATGGCGGCGGCGTAGCTAAACGGCGTAGAGATAGTGGGCGGAGGAGCCGTACTTGACACCCAATAAGAGCGAACTGATAGTAGCGGTAACGGCGGCTGTGGTGGCGGCGACGCGCCGATGCTCTCACGCTAAACGACGCCTTACTGTCTTGTTTTTATGCGGCATCTATTTGAAGAATAGGTTAATATATAGGCATTGGCCAAGTAACTTACTCATTAACATAGTTTGTTTAATTAAGGGGAATAGTTAAATTTGAATTGAGACTTATATAGGCTTAAACTACGCGCCTTTTAAAAAATAAACGAAGTTTTATTTGGACCGATAGCGATATATCTTTTTATACTAATCTAATATGTAATTACGTAAGTACCCCTACGTAATCACATATATGCAATGACTCCCATGTATTTACCCATATTGAAAACTATAAAAAGCGTTATTACCAACTATATTGCCCTTATTTGGCTACATTTATTAGAGACGAACTATAATTATTCCCGCGGCCAAAACTTACTAATTTTAGCCGAATCTCAATTATTACTTCGGATAAACCTTACTAATTCCAGACGAACTTGTTAATTTGAACTTTTTGCAATTAACTCGGCAACAATACTATTACTAGGGAAACTTTCTGATTTGGACCTTTTGTAATTAATATGGTAATAATACCATTGCTACGAAAATTGCTAATTTAGATGTTTATAACCACACTATTATTACAAAACGATATATAAGGGAGAAAAAAAGATTGCCTATATGGATATTACTATATACCCTTATAGATAGTATACATAAGGCAAATAACAGTGCACTACATTGTAGAGTACAATCCTGTAGAGTGTACGATAACGTATCATGCTGCAGGCTGCACTCTTGCAAGACGCAAAGTGTATCATGCATGGATCGGTCTGAAATAGCTATACCAAACCGAACGGCAATGCGTGGAACGGTCTAAAGTAGTACGCTCTAGGTGAGGGCTTATAAGCCCTCACCTGTGGCGTACACCTCTAGATGCTTCTTCTTTGCATCTATCATCTTTTTCTACTACAATACCAATCTTTCCGATTACTCTTATGAATATCTTATTTCACGTGAAACCAAAGGTTTTTGACCTTACCGACAGTATAACAACTTATTATACACTCTGTCGGAGTGCACCTTATAATATGATATACTGTAATATGACCTACAAAGTGGTTCCTACGTATATTAACTATAATAATATATAATAATATATATTTAAGCAATATTTTTTCTTTGTTAATACGGTATGTATCCATAATTAAGTAAGCATAATTAAGTTGTAATATAGTTTGTATCCGTAAAATAGTAGTAATAGTACATTTTTTTCGAGATTTTAATTCATTGTTCAAGAACAATAGTAGTATATACCATCGGATTAGGCAAAACTTCCCCCCCCCCTCCTTTCATTAGTATTTTAAATGCGTTACGACTTAGGTTCCGTAACCTTTCTCACTATTTTATTAATAATAGCAGTTAATACAAGCACCGCTTACGTTTCGAATACGTAATCCACAGCGCTGTACTTAATTAGTAATGGTATTAATACGTATTCCTAGGCGTTTTGTCTTTGTAAAAGCGCTTGTGATACGATACTACGAACTTTTTATGCTAATAAAAGCGTTTCTAAACTATTAACTGAAACGCTTCACCATAGAGGCATTTATAACGCGGTATTTAAAAAGCCCTTTTCCTTTCAAAGATCGTGTTTCGAAGCTTTACTACGGACTTTTCCACCCTTAAAAATAAGAAACGGATTGCCCATATAGCTCGATCTATTTTTTAGGTTGAGTTTAAGGCCTTTCTTATCCTTAAAGTTCAGGGCCGGAGTTCCAATACGGCTCGTCCCTTTATTAAAGTTTAGTTTCGTATAGAGCATCAGGCTATTCCTTTTTTTAAAATCACGGCCCGAATTTCGTACCCAATCCTTCGTTTTTTTAAAGGCCTTTCCTTTCTTCGAAGTCTCATTGTTAATGCAGTTTTTAGGTCTTCCTTCTTTCAAAGGCTCAGCCCAAATAAAGTACCTGTTCTCCTTTCTTTAAGGCAAGTTGCCAACAATGTTCCTATACCTTTCTTTTCTTAGTTCTATGATTCAAAAGGCTCATTTAACATTTTCTTCCTCTAAAGGAGATCTTCTTCCTTTTGGGGCTATGGCTTAAATCATGTATTCGGCCCCTTTTCAAATTAGAAGTACGGTTTAGAATGAACGTTTAACCCCTCCTTTTTGTTAAGTCGTAACCTGAATAACTCATTCAGCCATTTCATCTTTTTAATTTAAGTGTTGGATTTCATATTCAGGTTCTTTCCCTCTTGAATCTAAGTTTCCAATAAAGCTTCTCATTCCTCATATTATCGAAGCTAATTGTTGAATGATGTTTCTAGACTTTTTTTTCTCTTGAAGGCTCGTTTCGAAATATAGTTTATCTATCTCTTCTCTTCAATGTGCGGTATGAATCGTTCTTTTAAACCATCTTTCTTCTTCGATTCGTCTTTTTCTTAATGCTAAAGCTTGGGTTGTTTATATAATCCTACATTTACTTAAATATTCGCGTTCAAATGCTATTACAGACTTTCTTCCTAAAGTTGAGTACTGGATTTCGTATTTAAACCGTCCTTCTTTTTAAGCTACACCTCCAATAATGCTTTTAATCCCTTCTCACATCTAGTACCGGATATTGTATCTAGACCTTCCCTCTCTTAAAAGCGCAACTAAGATAGCGTATCTGTCACTTCATTCCCTTAAAGGTACGGCCTAACCAAAGAATTCGACTTCCCCTTCCTTTGGAGGCGTGTATTAAAATACGAGTCTATTAATCCATTATTTATAAGGGTATATCCCAGACCATTTGTCCAGGCCTTTCGTTTTTTAAAGTGAGGTAACGTATTCCATATCCAGTTTTTCTTTTTTCCTTTAAAAGGGACCTTTTTTGGGATTATAATACTAGTAAGCCCTTATAACACTTTTTAATAAGTGAACGAAGAGTTTTTTTTGGCCCTTTTATCTTTTAAATACGAAAACGTAAAGTCTCCAACTAATAACTTTTAAATTCAAAACCTGTATTTCCTTTTCAATAAAAACCTTCTTAACGTTAACTTATACTAAATGATGATTTCGTAATATCAATATATTTATCACTGGATGTATTAATCTCTATTCTTCGTAATTCATTATATAATATACTTGTAATCTAATTATGTATCCTATGCAATATTTGCAACATCTACTATAACAAATTGTTCTTAAAATTATCAAGTAAATTGAAGCTTAAAAAGGAATATCTCAAGTACTTATATACAAATATTAATAAATAATATAAATTCCTTATGTATTTGTAAATGAAAATAGGTTCATGTTTGCTACTAGTACTCAAATTTCGGTATCCTGCAGGTGGAAGTTAATAATATTTCAAACAATTTTTTCCGAAAAACGTTATATTAAACACAAAACTATATCTACATTGGCTTTAGCTAGGGGTAATTTGTATTTAGCTATCAAAGTGTAAAATGAGTTCAATTGTGGTAAAGATTAAATTTAAATAGTGAAAATATGGAAAAAGTTACGAACAATATGCTTTCATAATAATTAAATATTACAATCAATGTAAAAAGAAAAACTTAAATAGTAACGAAATATTAAAATTGGTTTGTATATTAAGTCTTGGCCGCTTTAAAAGTATATAAGCAGTTTGAATATTTTGTGTTAGCTACTCCTAAAGTGCATGAGTGGTTGGAATCCTTCATCCTAGCCATTATTAAAATATACCACATAAATATTATGCCCTTACCGCTTTCGAAATTTGTAAGCGGTTTGGTTACTTTGATTTAGCCGTTTTTAAAGTTCGTAAGCGGTTTGAATGTTGCATCTTAGCCGCTCCCGAAATTTGTAAGCGGTTTTCATGTTGTATCTTAGTCGCTCGTGAGTTTCGTGAACGGTATGGATATTACGTCTTAGCTGCTCCCAAAGTATATAGGCGGTTTGGATGCTAGATTTAAATCGGATGGTTTCCAATGAAAGGTTCCGAAACTTGATTTTTTTTTTGGCTTACGTGGCCTATTACGTGATAATACGCTCTCTAAGAAGTGTCCGAGTGCTTTGAAAGCGTTAAATCGAGTTAACAGATAATGTAACAGGGATTTTTGGTAAACAGAGCATTAACTAGAATGATAATATCGCATTAAAATTGTTCTTTTCAAAGATATTCCAGATTTTATAGTTTTGTTACGTTTCGAGTTTTAAAGGCGTTCCCATGCATTTCCATACTCCCGTATAATTCTTATAAGTTGTGATATTAAAACATATACAGTTGAGACTGCTACAGCAACCCGCGATAGGCATTTGACTTAAATTTATCTTTTTTTTCCTAAGTTTTTTGTAATCAACTGAGTTGGCTACTAATTAGTGTCGGTAAGGTCTTTATATGATAACGTAGTAGAAGAGTAATCGTAAATATTGGTATTGTAGTAGTAAAGATAAGATGTAAAGATAAAGGAGAAAAGAGGCATCCAGAAAGTGCATGCCTCAAATAAGAGCTTTTAAGCTTTCATACAGAGTGTGACACTCTACCATACACTCTATCATCGTCTCTTCTAGACCGCTCCACGTATAATACACTCTGCAAGAGTGCAACCTGCAACGTGACACGTTATCATGCACTCTACAATAGTGTAGCTTGCAGCGTAACACGTTATCATGCACTCTGCAAGAGTGTACCTTGCAGTGTAATTCACTAACATGTGTCCTATGAGGTGGTCCCTACGTATGCTAACTATAGTGATATATAATATATATGAACTAATGAATTATATGTTAATTAGTAACACTAGAACGCTATGAAGAAGCAATTATATAATAAATGGGTTAAAATTAATATTATTACGAGGACAAATTTCAACGATGTTATACTGGAGGGAATGGGAATCTCAATAACTTTGGAAACTATCCAAAATATTTCATTTACAAAGATCCATAAAATTTAAAATCAAATGATGGTGTAACGTATATAAAATACCTCATTTTTCCCCAAATACCTAATAAACTCAAATGCAATAAAAACTAGAAAAACTAAACAACATATTAAAACGCCAAATAAATGCATACCAATGGTAAAATGATAAACTAAAATGTGAATATCAATATATTAGTATGAAGATATTATGATGCTAAATTGTATTATACGCTAATTGAAATACAAACCATTTTTATTAATAGGACACATATTTATCAACACTTCTATAACCATTGATACATCTTTTCAACCAATGTATTCAAATAATCTCTATATTGATATAATATTCTAATAAAACCAATACTTAGTTTACCAGTAGGAAACTTAATTAGTCAAAATCCTTAAAACCAAGATCACAACATGGAAAAATGCTGGTGTTTCTGAAAATAAAGATGAAATAAAATATATATTTCTAACGATAAAATTATCATTCATCATCATAATTGTTGACTTCTAATATATAACAATGAATTATATAATTCAGTGATTCACCTCCTGAAAAACGTACAAATGCCTCCAAACTCTCGAAATTCTATATTACTAGTTAAATTCCACAGAACGTTCTTAGTTCAAGTTATAACATACAATAAATATCCATTCGAAATCTTTAATATGCTAGCAACGGGATAATTCAACATAACTGAGAGAATATGAAAACTTCTTATAAGTTCATCCTTAAACGACCAAACAAACACGAATGAGGCTTCCGATAACGAAATTACCATGAAAGAAACCCTCAATACCAACACGAACCTTCCGTACCAAAACTTGAACGCTCTGAATATACAAGAGCAAAATTCGCTACTATGTATAGTATGTAATATACCTCTTTTCAATAAAGATAATTTAAAGTTATATAGTATAAATTATCAAATTCTTATGACTTTTTTTTGTAGGATTTTAGATATTGCAACGTTGTCCATAGGAATTGTAGTTGAAATAACATAATATGTATAATAGTTAGGTGGTATATTGTTTCTACCAAGTTTGAGAGATTGCTTGCCGGTTTATATACTACTTTGTATGGGAAATTACCTAGCCTGTACCCCATATTGAATTAGGCACTCTAGTGGAACTGACTTGCAGAAGTCCAGTTAACTTTCACTGTATTACATTTTTACGTCTTTCTAACATTAACGGCTTTTTGTTTTATAGTTTTTCTATATTTAGTAAGACACGTTTTAGAAATCGCAAGTACATTTTTGTGCCATTATTACTACTTGGAATATTGCAAATTAATGTTATATTACTTTTTTATTCCAATACCTTGATACATACGTATTTTATTCGTATAAATTCTTGAATTACATACATTTAATCATCTGAAAAAAAAAAAATTGTTGCAATACTTTTGTTTTACTTTTTTTCCGCCCTTACGTAATATGTTGATAGGTGGCTCTTCGACGTAGCCCTCGATTCGTATGGTTAGCCTCTTACTTTTTACAAATCGTTTCAGCATTTGTTTTTCGGTGTAGCTTTCGTCATAGTATTAGCCGGGTTACCCTTGTTATTGATTAAATTGATTGTTTCAATTTCCTTACTTTTATAAACTTTGTATAAAACCATAATATCCATTATCAAACGTTTTTCATTAGTTGTTCTCAGCGTGAAAAGGTATTCGTATAGGCTTCTTGAATCGGTATATACAACGACTGAAATAAGTAGAATTTTCAAGTATTTGGTTACGATATTGAAGTTTTTCCACATAAATATTCCTATATTAATGTCGGTTGTTACAATATGGACTTCGAAAATAAGTACGCTTCTTGTAACCTTTTTATACTTAAGAAAGGTCAAGTGAATTAGGTTGCCATTAATGGCGAATTAATTATCACATAATTCATCCTCATTCATAAGTACTCTGCAGAATTTGATTTGTCACGATATCTCGGTATGATTGGCTAAGGAATAGTCTGTAAAAATGATCAATTGAGCCTTTTATAAGGAAATATAAACCATATCATTCCTATGGTCCAAATTATTATTTTGTTCTTTCAATCGCTTTTTCAATTCATTGTAGTCTTCATTTTCTGGGTTCTAAGCGTTTACAGTGACTTATAAGTTATATGAAGCCTTTAGTTTACTTAAGGTGGAGATATAGTTGTTGCGAGTGTGTTGTTTTAAGTATTATCCAATCTTTGCTATATCATTTTCATCGATTTTGACTAACGTAATATATTGACCTATTGAACAGAAATTTAGGTATTAAACACTATTTTCGTTAATACTATACATAAAAATTGACCATCAATCAAAAGTTTAACGTCTTTTTTTAGTTAAAGTTTTGATTGGCTTGCAATTCCAAAAACTCTAGTCTCGAATCGTACGTTATTCTGCTGCCATAAATGAAGTAGTTCTAATAAAAAGTGTATCGTCAATTTGTATGCCTACAATACCAATAACGTTATCCGTGTATTAAATAAATGAGAATATTTCGTAGGTTGATAATTTTATAACTATTTTGAACTTGTAGTTCGATTATTAGGTTAGAAATAAATAAATACTTATTTCTTCAAATCTATATATTTCTTTCACGTGTCGTACAATTTTGTTCAATAGATACTTGTTACGAGTTTTTGAAATAAGTTTTGTTCAATAATCGTTTCTAAATCAATTTGATGCTGTATACGTTTGAATAATATTACGGTTATTAAAGGTAAAATTCCTAGTAGTATTTGCTGCCAAAGTTGTTACTCATGCAACTATCAAATATTATTTAATATTTGGAATTCGTTACGATTACATCAGAATTTAGTCTTTTCCTTTATCACTGTATTCTCTAGAGATCAGACGTGACTTTTGGTACAGTTTATTCATTGTCTTTCCTTTAAACTCATAAAAACATGGTTTGAAAATCGTAATGTTGTTGTTATTAAGGTTAAAAACGTGTTTTTATACGATTTATATAATTCCTCGTGTAAAATATCTGTTAATCTCAACCTTTTTTCTTTACTTAATTTGGTTACTATAGTCTTTATGATTCCTTATATGCGGAACTTTATTATTAGATCCTATTTATCCTGTTTTTTGTTTTGTCAAGTAGTTGTATGGATTTAACTCGGTTTGCATTCTTTATTTTGATAATTGGTATTCCTTCTCTTTAGTAGTAGGGCGCGTTGCCGTCGGTTCATAGACTTGTTAATCACTGAAAAACAATGGCTGTATTATTATATTCTCTTCTTTCAAGGATTTTTATTAGTACTCTATCTAATATAGGGGTTGACTCAAACTATACGAAATAATGCAATATTATTTACAGTTTCAACAACCACTTTAAAATTTGCAATAATCAAGATTTTAAATAAGCAATGCAATTTTCCTGGCTTTCTTGATATTAAAACTTAGTTTTTGAATATAAAAGTTAATTCGTTAATCGTTCAAGAGACGTTACTGTTATTAAAGATATTATCAACTTGACGCTTAGTAGATCCCCTCAGCAATTCCTACAAGGCGTTTCCGTACGCTATAGCCCTCTTCAATGTATTTCCACATAAAGAAGATTCACTTGTTGGACACAAATGTAATTAAAAAACTAAGAGCGTTGGCATTATGTTATCAAGACTTACAATGTTATTCAAATTCTATATTGATTTATAAATACATGCGTCGTCGTCCGTAAAATTTCCCATTTATCATATAAAATGTCATGAGTTCTTCAAAGAAACTCGTATAAACTATAAACCTTTCAGTTACTGTAATAGATATTAATAAGTACCTATTTATGTAAAATCCATATTATTTTCATATGAGCTGAATATTTCACCACCATAAAATTATTGCCAACATTATGGAACAATATCGCTCCATAATGCTAGGTATATATTAATCAATAAAATCTCTTATTTCTCACTGATATTCTTCGCCAATAACGACGTAAAGAATGAAGCTCCGTAAACAAAAGTTTCTCAATTTACAACATACAGAATAAAATGATTATCTAAGCATAAACATTGAATTAAAATTTTATAGTTTATATCGGTAAGGTCTCTACCTATTTCACGTGAAGTAAAAATAGTAGAAGAGTAATCATATGATTGGTATTATTGTAGTAAAAGATAAATATGTCGGACAAAGTATTCTAGAGAGTGCACGTCACGGATGGAAGATTATAAATCTTCCATCCGAGCAGTGGTTCTTTTGACGTACGCTATGGGATACCTATTCCAGACCGCTCGATGCATTGCTGTGCGGTCTAAAATAGCCATTCAAGACCGCTCCATACATAATTTACTTTACGTCTTACAAGAGTACAGCCTGCAGCGTGACACGTTATCGTGCACTTTGTAGGAGAGCACCTTGCAATATAGTACACTGCTACTTTACCTATGTATACTATCTTTAAGATTATATAGTAATATCCAAATAGGTAATCTTTTCATTTTTTTCATTATATACTTGTAGCCTAGTAACGACAGTGTAGTTATAACGTTGTATTCGTAGTTTTATAATGTCAGTATGATTATAGTACAAATTGTAAAGGTCCAAATAAGCAGGGTTTGTAATAATAGCATGGTTATGGTACCAATTACAGAGGTTCGAATTAATAGATCCTGGTCGCGGTGGTAATTATAAAGGTTCGAATTAGTAATTCTTCACTGTGGTAGTAATTATAGTAAAGGCCTAGTTAGTATAATTAATTAGTTGCCATATAGTTGTTAATAGCTTTTTTGTTAATACCAATAGGAGTATGATTGTATAGGCGTTACAGAGGTAATGACGTAAATGTGATTACACTGAGTCTTGTTTTGGGTTAGTATAAAAAAATATATCGCTATTAATCCAGGCAAAACTTCTTTTCTTCTCCCCTTTAAAGGCACATACCATTATTCAATACAAGTCCCCATCCCAATTAAACTTAACCTCTATTACAATTAACCAATTAAAACCACTTTAATGGGTAAGTCACTTGACCAACACCTATATACTAACCTTTCCTTTGAATAAATACCGCGCAAAAACAAGACGGCCAGGCGCCGTTTAACGCGAGAGCGCCGTCACGCCGCCGCCTTCGTAGCCGCCGCCACTACCGCCGCCAGAAGCCCACCCTTTTCGGGTATAATTTTATCCATAGCTGCC